>RCFS01000026.1:0-602974 GCA_004296355.1 Lepiota venenata
CCTTCCACCAGCTCCGCGATCAACGAACTCTCCCAGCACACAACCGGGCCAACAGTGGCCCTGTGCACTAGTATCCCAGCCTCAGTCGCTCATGAAATCAATAAATTCGGGTCAGACTCTCGCAAACTCATCAGTGCTCTAAGCCAGAACACGCACCTGTCGGTATAGGTTCAATAAATCATCTCATTGCCTATGGGCTCACGATTTATGCGCGCAGGAGCAAGCAACCTGGGGCAGAAAATCTCGCAGATCGGGCCCGCGACATCTTGGCCGATGTGATTGCGCAATACGGTGATCTCTGTGATCTTACTCGCGCTTCCGCAACCCAAGTGCGAAAGTTGAAGCATATAAACATGGAGGTTACAGATGATGAAGCGACCGCCCACGATGTTACACTGGAACTGAAGAGGAGCTTTTTGCAGATCACAAACGCTTTGCGCAAAGCCGGAAGCAAAGAATTCCTTGACATATCGCTCAAGGCCTTTCATGTACGTGCTTCGGAAATTTGCTCTCGGTTACTTGCGTATTTACTTCCTTTAAAGTTTCATTCTCAAGACATTTCGACCGTAATGACTCAGCTTCAAGCGGCCAACGCAAAAGATGAAGAAAAACAACTGAAGCTTACCAATGGCCGAGATTTCGTTGGAGGAATCGATCCACCCCAGGCCGGAGGCTCACTTCCAGGTGTGCTGATTGCCTTTATTACTGCACCGCTTGTCAAATACGGGGTTTGTAAGGGCACGCAAGCCCTACAGCGGAAAGTCTTAGGTATGTACACTGGCTGCCGTCCGTGAGACACAAGTTACTGATAATCATATCAGCGATTAAGGAACGCATGGATGCCCGGCAGGCTGAAATGAGCGCTATTAGCTCAATAGATGCCAAGACACTTGAAGCCCGAAACCTTGCCATAGATTGTCAATTCCGGTGGCTTGACGTCCACTTCACAGCTCGTTATGCTACAAACGAAGAATTCATCAGGGATACCTTCCCTACCCGAAAGATTACTCCTGAAATGAAACAAAGAACCGAAGAGGCCTTGGGAATCCTGTTCGAGGCCTTCCACCAACTAGAGCGTGAGGTCAGTTGTTTATAAAGATATTTTTGTCTGCCTAGATTAAGCTCATATTCTTCGCTCAAGATGGCTAGTGTAAGGGAGGAGTTGAATACCGAAGACGTATGTTGTGTTGGTGAATAATTATGAACCAGATACGAGCTAACGAGTGCTACAGCATTGCATGTCCATTCAGGTCAAGGAATTCTCAAATGGAATTCAGGACCTTTCTCGCCTTGTCAGGCAGCTCTTTTCGCTATCCGACGTCGTCCAGAAAAGTCACTCAAAAATGGTTCACGAACACGCACGGAATTTAGCACAGCTCTTTCGAGATCAGCTCGAGCTGTTACTCGAAGTCATCGTTGAATGGATTTTGTATATCCGGCATAGTACGGGTGGAGTGTCGCTGTCCTCCAACTTTATCGCCCAGCTTGCAAGACTCTCAGATGCCAACAAGAGCTTTTGCCCACAAGTCCATTCAATCCGACAAACGCTCGTCAGAATCCATTCGGAACAGTTCAATGCCTGGAAGAGTAATCAGGCGAAGAAGAAACGGGAAGAGGAGAGCAAAATCCCCAAAATGATTGAGGCGGGGCTGCCCCTGGCAACAAGTGAACACGTCGAAAAGGCATTAAACGACCTTAAGGCAGCAATTGAGACGATTTGGACGTTCTCTCTGGACATTAATCTTGGCCTCGTCTGGTGGAGCTCCCAGGAACGAGGGGATCTCACCTCTCCGGGTGCTGACGGCGCCGCGTCCCCAGCCATTCTCCAGAGAAACCCATTCCTGGTGGATGAGGCCCTACTCAGAATGACCCGCGAGACAGTGGAGAGAGAGTCTTTATACCTGAAGAACTTGGCTGTTGATCAACAACGAGCACTGATAGCTGAATGAGATAAGTAGTCTTGTTATATTTGATATTGGACATTTCTTCGTCTCTGTTATTCGGTTTATTTGAATGGACTGGTATTTGGAATACGGCCGTTCAAGGAATGTTCTTAACACCATTTTATAATAGATCCAAGCAATATACTCGGCAACATGGGTAATAGACTTGAAAATAGATAGTGACCTCTGATAAAGGGGCACGGCAGGTATGCACCCCGTACAATCTAATGAATTGGAGGTCGTTATTTGGCGCCATGAGAGTAGAGAATAGTGGAATACGAGGCCCGAGGCCATAACAGTTGTAATTCTATCTCCCCGCCTTTCTGTCTTCGATTGGGGCCTTTTCCCTCTACGCTCTTGTATCGGCTCCATCGCGCAACAATCCAGGTACATTCTCCATCGGTCGTGAATCCCCAGAGCCATTGAGTTCAGCTGCCCTCACACTCGCCCCTCTTTCCATTGTAGGAGAGCTCTCATCTCTTCAACAAGTGGGGAAGAACTACCTATTCTTCGTGTTACTCAGGAATAATATTCAGAATGTAAAGGCCAAAAAATCCGTGTTGCAGGTAGCACGAGATTGACATTGCTGTGTGAACAAGGATCCAGGCGCAAAAAGGAGCAAAACAAGTGTATATACGAAGCAAACAAAACGATCGTATATGATGTCTGATCGTTGAGCGAAACCATGAACATCACTCCTTAGTTGATCGCAATCTTCCCGGGCTCCTGCTCCGGGGCCGCTCTGGAAAGGTCACGGTCAAGATCCTATCGATAATCGAAGCCTTGATATCCGTGTCCTGTAACGAAGAATTTAGATCACTCGATGAGTGAGACCTCAATACCATACCTTTGTGCCGGTAGGACCTCGAGGCGTTCCCGAAGTAACGCTCTCAAAGACCATATTCACTCTCTTCATGCTCCGTAATATATTTAGCATCGATTCTAATGAATGGCAGCAAACCACAGTGAATGCCCAAGGTTAGGGTTGTAGCGACATCGTCCGAGGTGCTTGCTTATGGAAATGAACAATATGCGGCATACCCACTCCATCAGAGTCTTTCTTCCCCATAAAAACATCCTCAACAGCGGTGGGCACACACTTGGGCACGAGATCATAGTGGTTCTGCAGAAGTCAGTTGCACAGTTACTTACTTGCTGACGGGCAACTAGAACCCAGGGTTGCCGTTACCTGGTGTAGAATGTGTGATTGTGGCCTTGTGGAGTGGGTTGGGTGCTTACACCGTGCAGGAAGAAATCAGCTTTAGCGGTATTGGATCTGCTGGTGAGGAAACGTCAGACGTGACACGCATGACGATTACGCACAGCTGGCAGACGCCCATCATCATCTGACATCTCCACTCTAGTCTCCAGCCCATTATGCGTCATGGTACGTGCTTCGTTCTACATGATCAACGATCGCCTTATAGTATACAGGCCAAACATTATAGGGGTCCAGGCGACAATGAAGGCCCGCAATTGCGCGAACGTCGGAAGCTAGAGCACACATTTGGCAACGGTCGACAATCCCCTCTCGTATGTCCTTCTCTCGCTCGCCATGAGCCGGCTAATTAATTATCCTACAGCACAAATGGCATGTGTCGCAAATATCCAAGTCCTAGGACTGATTCACCCCCAGGCAACAGAAGCTCGAACATCAGAGTCAGGGGAAAACAAGCTACGTGGATTGAATGCGAAGAGGCAATTAGGTGGGCGGAATATTACGTCATCTCGCGGCTCGTATCGAAAACAATTCATAACTAGCGTTCAATCACAGTGGGTTCGGGTGCAAGTAGAATCGTATTGACGAGGCGGACAATATAGTGAGCACTAATATCGCAGGCAGCTGAGTGCTATTAACGGGAGGGGAGTACTTCAATTTCCATCCTGGAACACTGGTATTGTTTTAAATTCGCGATCAGACGGGTGACCTGAGTAACAACACAACGCTAAAGTATTTCAGACCCACGACGTGTTGAAGAAAATGAAGGGATGGTCCGATGTGTTGTCAGAGATGGATGGATTGGTCTTGAAGCTGAGGTTTGTTGTGTTTCGACCGGTTCCTTACCACCCGCGGGCGCTGAGGGCAACCCCCATCACCAAGATGCATCCCCAGAGGAACCTGATGATTTCACGTACGGACCGAAGTTCGAAAGTTCCGCCGAGTTTTTGGGACCAATGGGGCGGTCATCCTATTACGGAACAAAGCCCAGGTCCACGTCTCGTGATGAGGATATACAAAGACCCATGAGCCAGCTGATGTGGAAGTCAGTACAAAAAGTGAGGGATGGGAAACAGTCGCATACGACCGTCTCCCTCTCCGTTCGACCTCTTCAATAGAGGTTGTCATCTACTCGTCTCGCGATTAGGCACTTGTGCTATATTTTGATAAATAGAAATCTGTGTCTAGTAATACTATGGTAGAGGTAGTGAACTTAGACCCCTCTCAGTTCCACTAGTTTGTCTCTCCCTCGCCTCAACAGATGGTGCATCTAGATACATCGTTAAGCATGCCCCCTCGATCCTCCGAGCATTCTTGTACTCATTCTTGGGGGTTTTTGAACATCCCAGCGGCCCAGTCACCCCTATCCATTTCCCCTGACTATATTTTTCTTTGTAAATTACGTGGGTCAAGAACTCCCAGCGACTGACGGACGCGGCCATGCTCACATACCTTACCACCCCTAACAACCACCTCAATTCCCCTTATCACTATCGCAGGTTCTTTACTTCGCGACATCACCTCATTTCATGTAGAGCTATGATGGTAACCGGGGGAAGCTCTGATATGCTATTGTTCAACTTTCTGCCAATGCCTTGTTTTTGAACCCAGCGATGATCCGGGTTTAACGTTATGGGTTACCTATGACAGGTACCCCACCCCCCCCCCCTATCCGACCTGGTTTGTTTTTGAGATGCGTCCTCCCTCTTTACCATCGTTTAAGGGTTCGAAGTTGAACCGAGTCTGATGGCCCAATCAACATTGTGGCTGTTGGCAAGTGTTGGCTCGTCATTGTGATGTTGTGCTAACAGAGAACAATAGCAATTGATCGACGCCTGCACAGGAGACCTCATGTGTGCTTACACTCGTGTGAGTTTATTTAGCTATTCGATTAGTCCCCATTGATTTTGTGAAGCTTCTGGGTCCTGAAAGCTGTTAGGCCTGTGGATGCCCAAGTAAAACGCTTGAGAACAACAAAGTCCAATTCAAGGGCCTACAGGCAGCCAACATCCAAACGGTAATTTGACGTGTAATTACAATGATAGTGGTAGTAATAAACCGCTTAGTCAATGTCAATCTAGTAATAAGGTATGGCTTACAAACCACCTACTGACGCAATAGGGCAAGGAACGAAAGCCAAGACCGACCATCAAGCTTCTTTCGTCTCCAATAAGTGCCTGTGGTCAATTCCACGGAGAACGAATGGGTTCAATCGCTATTTCAATATTAGGATCCGTCAGTGGTTATTCTTTTCCGACAGTCTGGGTTCCGTCAGGTACAGGTGAAAACAAGACCCGACAAAGTGATTTTTTGGCGCAAAAGCCGACATCGGGCTTATGCATCCTCCTAGGGCTACCTTGTTTGTGCACTTCAAGTTGACACCATTTACAGCTCGACTCATCTCCTTTGAGAGGTCAGCAGAAGCAGAGTTGAGCCACGGCCATACCTGTCAGTATGTCTTTGCCTTTCTCAAATTCTCTCATTGAAAATTATTCTAGTTTCATTATTGTTACGCGCCCGTCAGAAGGTGATCTGGTGAATTGGCACATCATACATTTATATATTCAAGGGGCATGAGTCTAAGGGTACATTCCATGGTCGAATCAAAAGCCGTTTTGATATTTTCGCAACGAACTTCCAGTCGTTCACCTGGAATGAATCACATTGAGGCGGGGGACCAGACTTTTAAACCACTAGCGTGCTGCAGCAATGTCAAGTTAGCTTGCAGGAACGAAAACACATCGTCCATGCAGTTATAAATGAGGCAGATCGGATTAGGGTGCTTTGCAGTATTGACGTCAACGGTCTCGTTTGTTGATGGAGTTCCACTGTTAGACAAATATTGAAGTCGCAGGGATTGCGACGACTCGCGGAAGTGAGGTTACTTAGCCTTCCACTCAGTATTGGGTAACCTTACATAGCCCAAAGTCAAATAAATAAGCAAGTAATACAAAAGCACGCATATCACCCATCTGGGAAGTCCAGAGAAGAACTTTCAAGCTTCTCTATCAGACCTCTCTTCCTCTTAATATGCTGCTGATATGGCGATGGTGGTGCCTCCCCGACCACAGAACTCCCACCCACGCCCCCTCCAGTCATAATCGAAAACAAGCTGGCATCCGACCTCACCTTCCTCACAAGCTGTGGCCTAAACGACAATGGACTCTTGACGTTGTTGGGTGAACGTACGGCTTCTGGCTGTGCATTCGAAGAAATCGCGACTTGCAGCTGTGGCCTCTGGGTCCTCTCCGGTTCTTCTCCCTCAGGTTTCACCAGCCTCTCTTTTTCCCTCTCCTTTTCCCTCAAAATATCACCGCTCTCCTTCTTCCTCAATAAACCACCCTTCAACAACATACTACCTGATCTACTCATGCTGCCACCGGCAGCTGTGACCCGCCGGGTGACAATAAATCCCATCCTCCCTCGCTCTCCTCCCGCCCTGGCTTTCTTGACGAGAACAACCCAGAACCCACTAATGTTGGGCTTTTAACATCTTCGCCAGTAGAAAATGGTCCCCAGAAAGATCGTTCTTTGCCCCTATCCTTGCCCTTAGGGTCATGTGCGATAAGTACGGGGGCATACTCGGTCTTCTTAGCGGCGGATCTTGAGAGCCTTTCCTCAGTCCGGTATGCAGCGAAGCGGAGTGGTGCAGAACATGATGGGTCTGAGCATGGTACAGACTGAGGGTACCTGACCCAATCCTCTGGGTGGGCCCATGGCCGACAGGGGAAGTAGTAGCTTTAATACTCTCGGAGTGGGAGGTGGCCTTTGTATAATGAGAGTAGCTCGATAGTGTGGACAGATCGCCTGCGATAAAGGAAAACCGTCAACCGAATCCCAAAGAGAATCAACCACACTCACCGTCACGTCTCTTAGGCAGAGTAATGACAGCAGACGGCTCCTGTCCCTTTTGCATCTGCAAAAATCTCCTTATATCATCCGCAGGATTGACCAGCAACCCCAAATCCAAGTCATCGTCCTGCCCCAAGCTGCCTTAGCCTCCCTCCTAGCCTGAATCGTGTATTGCCTCTTTGCTTGTCTGCGAATATCCATCTGCCACGCCGACCATTCAATCTCACTCGCATGTTCCTCATGTTCCTCGTCGCTCCACTTGAACCTGTTCGGCATGGTGGAAAATGGTGCATGCCCGCTTGGCTGAGAGCTGTTACTCGTGCTCCCGTCGCCGCCCTCATCCGAGCTTTCATTTCCGCTCTCCCCACCTTCCCTTTGTGTCTCGAGAGCATTCCCACTCCGTTTTGAACCCGAATCACCACTTCTCCTACTCTTTACACTTTCCCCCCTCCACTCATCCTCTTATGCGACTTTGGTATCTCACCAGCAGAGCCGACCTGAGCCGCTTTCACCGTCCCTTCACTCCCCACCGTCTTTCCGCCAATTGTTCCCAAGCTGGACACATTATCAGCACCATCAGCGCCCCAGTCCCAGCCTACATTCGCCTGCGTTCCAAACGCAAATCCGAATACATTTTCCCGCCCCTTCCCCTTCTTTCCTTTTGTGTCAAAATGACTGCTATTACCATCCCAATTGCCCTTCGCCTTCTCAAATCACCACCAGCACTACCGCTCGCACCGGCTGCAACTGGATACTCCCTATCCCAACACACCATCTCCAACGCTCTTCCAACATCGCCCATTCCTGCCCTTTGTGCCTTGCACAACACATTAAGTCGCCACCCTGGGTATGGTGGGGTCGAGAATGTGTGTGCAGGTTACATGAATCGTGGATCAGGATATCCGGGGAGAGGCGCCAGATACTCTGTTTCAGACATAGGCCCCTCTTCCGCCTCTTCCCCACCCTCTCACCTGATGAGGGTGGTAGCGAATGGCCTTCCGCCAATGAGGCTCCGTTATCATTTGATGCGCGGGGCAAGTCTTGGGAAGCGGAGCTGTGGTGGATCGACTCGAATGTGGAGCCCGTACTCGCTGATGTTGGTCCTCGTAGTGGATATCGCGAGCTTGATCTCGCAGGCTCAACACAGGCTGCTGTTTTCGCTAGATGTTGCGTGAGTGGCGGCTGTGGGGGCGGCGGTGCGTCGTTCAGAGGCCCGCCCATCATTCGTTCCATAAAACTTGAGTTCATGGGATGGGGACAGTGTTGATGGATGATCCTCAAGAACGAGTGGAATGCTAGTCCATTTTATTAGGGGAAACATGAAAAGCATCGCGAAGGCGTTTCTCACTCACCATAATCATTTCCAATGTCTAAACACACCCACTCGCCTTCCTCATCCCTCTTCCGCCTCTCACTCTCGACAGCCTTCTTGCGCGCTACCTCCCTTCGCGCATCCAATCCTCTCTGTTGCCTAATCTTCGCCTCACGCTCTCTCTGCTCCTCAAGCCCACGCCCATGCTCTTTCCTCCCCCGCATCTCCTCCGCCTTGAGTGGGTAGCCGTACCCATATCGATAGCCTGCCCTGCGATGCCCATACAAAAGCTCCTCATCCAAATCCTCGTCATCTTCTCCACCATCCTCAGCCCCAGCATGGCCGCTCATCGATATGGAGCTCCCCCGAGAAGACGTGCTCGTTCCATGTCCGCGCACTGAGCTACCACCCGTCTTATGCCCGACAGTACCCTTCTTGCGTCTCTCAGAAGGTGGAGGCGCAAACACAGGACCCGACAAGCTCTCGTTCTCGTCCTCAACCTCTTCTTCACCTCTTTCTCGAGGCTCCTCTCCTCCGACACATTCGTCATCCGAAGAATGCAGCTGCCCAATCAATCGTTGGCTTTCCCTCATGTTCTTCTTTTCGAGAGAAGGCGTAGGAGGACTAGTGCCCTGAATCAAGGTTTGCCGCCTGTGATAAGTTACTCCAGGCTGAGTCTGCGTCTCGATGCGTTTATCGACTTCGACTTGGACGATCACACTCGGAACGCTGAAAGTACCGTCCATCTCCGCCCGATCCTGAGCCGTGTGCTGCTTGGTGATGTTGCCTCGATGCATACTCGAGCTCTTCCGCGTCATCGTCGCCGTCAACACAACCACCCTCTGCATGACCGCGTTCGCATGTCCCCTCGTCCTCGTTATTCGTGTCTGTCCCTGTCACGGCCCTATCGTCTTCGGAATCTTCTATTGGAGACGTATCGCTCCTCCCCTCTCTCCAATCCCGAAACTCGATTTGCCCGATTTCCTCGTCCTCGCTTGAAGCGCCTAGGACAGTGGTCCCAGATCCAGCCCCAACCCCGCCGGCACCAGTGACAGTTGACACAGTCCCTGCAATGGACGCGCTCGAGCCGGGAGGATGACAATGCTTAAATGTATCGTGATAGACTGCAGGAGTCTGAGGCCCAAATGGAGTGGAAACGCCCCCCACACGACGCTGCTGTGGTTCCTTCTTCTGTTTCTTCCTCCTTCCCCAATTCCAGAACGCGACGTTGAGTGATCCCAGGCCCCAGTCTCTGTCCGACTCTTTTCGCTCCTTCTTGGGCTGCTTCTTCTGTTCGCGATCCTCTATGTGCGTTTTCTCCACAGAAAATGGATCGACCAAATCTTGAATCGTCGACACCCGTCCAAATGACGTTGTACCAGGCACAGAAATTAAACTCTTTCTCTTCATAGTCTTGTCAGCAGCACTAGTGTTCTCCCCCACAGCAGCGGCAGTACCACTGGCACCCTCTCCTGCAACACCACTTGCATGCCTCCCACTCTGCGCCCTCTCCGCCCTCATCCTCATCTTAACCCTAACCCCTCTCGCCGCTTCCCTGGCGAACACCGCCATAACACTCCCTGCGCCCTCACACCACCCCATTCCCCCGCCCGTTCCTTCATATCTTCCAACGCAAGGGTAACCGGATCAATTTCGTGTTGCCCATCACCACCGCCTACTGAAGCGCCGCCGGATTTGCTGTGCTTACGAAATTGGAGACAGACGATGCGAATACCGGACGCAATTTGCTCTTCGATCGTGAGTAGGAGGTAGGTTGGGTCGTTGCGGAATCCGACGAGGGGTGTGATTTCGCGTTGTTTGATTTGCTGAGCGAGATGGTCATTGTTGGGAAAGCTAAAGTTGTATTCGCGAGAACTAGCGCCCGAACTGGAATGGTGGGCAGAGCTTGAAGGATGCGAGTCAGAATCGGAATCGCCGTACGGGTTCGTTGCGGGTGGAGGGGGGCGCTGGATTGGGAGGTCAGGCGCAGGAACGAGGAATCCTGGGTGGACAGCGGGATGGTCGAGAGGTGGATTAAAGCCCGTATAGGAGAGATATTGACTAAGGTGGGAAGTGTTGGTCGGAGAGGCTATGTTGCGAAGCTGGAGGATGTGAGTCGCATCTTTGTCCTGCGTATTACTTTAGTTCTCGTTTTTTTAAAAATATACCTGGACGATGGCGCACCTCACGTTCTTTGAGAATGACCAAAGTTCTGTTGTATCCAGACCCATCTTTCACGCCACTCTACACGCACTCTATGGCTAGGGTGCTGATGGTATCGATCCCTCTCCTTCTCCTTCTCGTCGAGATGATACACCTGCACCCCCATGCCAAGTCCGCCCACAACACCTCCTGCCACCCCGTACCTGCAGGGAGTCGCAGTCCCCTGATGAACTCCATCACCCAAATGGTAGTCGCCCCTGTATACAATACGCAGCGTGCGCACCCAGCCCTCCCAGTATGGCTGGAAATAGAGATTGATACTTCTTGGCAAGCGTGCAATTGTAATCTCCGCTGGCATGGCTAGTCTGTCACCATAGTATTCCACCACGCCCACGTTTGCGCCCGCCCCTGAGTTGAGATTCATGGCTTTAAGAATCTGCGCCTGTACCGCCGCGCTGTTGTTTCCAGTATTATTATTCGTCATGGCCTCGAACTTTCTCTTGAGTTTCTTCCTCAACTTTTCCCTCTCCCTGTGCCTCTCCCGATTCCATAAGTCACAGAACTGGTGCTCGCGTAAGGGATGGGTGGAGGGGAAACACAGACCATGCAGGTCCAAAATTTCGAATTCAGCGATATTGTACCAGAAAACCGGCGAGTCCACATAGACGTTGTCACCACCACTCCAATCAAGCTGAGCTCGCCTTCCAGCGCAGTGGCGGCCTCCTTAACCAGTCATCAATCTGCGTCTGCGGTGGTAGCGGTGGTAGAACCATTGGAGGTGGACGAAGATGAAACCTCGACTGCGGGACCGATACGTCCTCCGGGGACGTACGAATCGTCTTGGGCTGCCTTGGATGTTGTCGCCGTCGCCTTCCCAGGACTGCTAAACCCGCTCAGACTACTCGCCCCACTAAGCAAGTCCTCTTCGGTCTCGTCGCCGTTCCAAACCACCGACCCTGCGCCATGCTCCTAGTCCTGGTTTTGTCTGGGGGTGCAAACACGATAGGACTCCCAGGCCTCGTCCGCGGATCCGGCGCAAATGTGATGGGACTCGGCGGACGTTCCTCAACATAGCGATGATGGTTGCCAGGACCCGGACCAGACGAGGAGGAAAAGGTGCGAGTGGGGACATCGATCTGAAACGGATGGTGGATGAGCCAGAGTTGAGTTGGCGAACGGGCCGGCGGATTCGATGTGAGTGGTGAGCTATTGGTTGTGCTGGCGAGACGAGAGAGAAAAACAGACTGAGGCGGCATGTGATGATCATTCGGGTCGTTTCTGGGTCTTGCATGGGGCCGTCACCGGTTAACGTATCGAATTTGATCCGTTACCCAACCCATTTCAGATGGCACTCTGAAAATACCCTGCAGCGGCGGCTTACACAATTTGCTTTGTGTGCCATGGCTTGCTTCCCCGTACCCGCGCCCTGAAACCTAAATGCATTTAAAAAGGCACCCGGGTGGCCCTGGTAACATTAAAGAGTCATATATGTTGCAGCGCGAGAACTCCCATATTCCAGCTATAGATTGAGCCAAGCCTCCAATTCGGGGGGGCCCGACTGCCTAACCGTACCTAGACAATGAAGAATTGTTAACCAAGTGGGAATGCCGACCCCACCCACCGACCCCTTGAGTGACGACGATGTTGCAAGAGCAACCCTCCTGGTCCATGGTTCCAGGTACGGCGTTTTGACTGTGTCATTGATCACAAAACATGGGCGGGCAAGTAGTCGGGCCTCAAATTGTGCAGGCAATCGTTGAGCAAGTGGCTGCACAACTACAGCCAACACAAGAGCACATAGATCAACGTCTGGCAGAAAAATGGCAGGTGGCTGCAATTGTAAGTGTAGCTGATAGTTATTAACCTCGCTATGGTGTTCTTGATCAAATTCTCTGTAGACGTTTAACAAAGCACAGTCTAGAGACCTTGGGGCTGATCTCAAAATTGTTCCATTTGCCGATGGATGTGACCCGACACATGGGCCAGTGAGTGTTTTCCATTCTTTGTTTCATAGAGCGGGATGCTTACACACAGGTCTATAAAGCACAACCTACCCGCTCTCACATGCATTCAAGATATCGAGCAACATAGTAATGCAGACGTACGTAGATATTATTTTGAGTATCACGCTCGGCGCCAGGCGACACTGGTTGCCACCTGTCGCAGAAAGATCTGCCAGGTCATTGGTGTAGCACCACAATGATCTACCGCCCTTCGGACTCATGGTGCAACTAGGACTTGATGTGACTTGAAACGGTAGGTGAACCTCAGACACTTGGATACATGTTATCAACATTACTGTATGCTTTGACAAATTGTCGTACTCTTGTGATGTATATACAATTGTACATTTCTACTCTTGTTAATAATGGTTCTCTGGGTCATATGCTTCTGCACTCGGAAACGCCAGTGTGGGCACAGGTAGAAGCGTGCGAGAGGTCTGCCCATGACCCTGTCGAGGACGTTCTCTGGACATTCCAGTGTCAAGCATAGGCACCATATGTCCTTACCCGCTTTCCTAAGTCCTCGCGCCTCTCACCCCAGCTCCCCCCGCGCAGATCCTCAAGTTCTGCTTGTGCACTCGGGCAAGGGAGGGCACACTAAGTGGCGGCCAGTTCTTTGTTGCTCTTCCGACTAGTTGTCCATGTCCAGCATGAAAAAGAGGTCTTGCATTTGTTCAGGGTGTGCTTCATGTTTGCTTGTCGTCGTCGCATGCCCCTATCACTGGTCTCTGGTTCCATTTGTGCATCCTCCCGCACCCCCGGCTAGCGCATCACTAAAACCGCCCACCACCTCTATCCCAGTCTCCAACATATGTCGAGGGTACAGATGCCTCATCCGCCATCTCCGAACCAGGCCCGGATCCCCTATTCTAGTACGAACCGGGATACCAGTCTCCAGTCTAAACTGTGCACATACAAACGGGGTACTAGGAGAACTGAAAAACCAAATTCTAATTGGAAGAGGAACCTAACAAGACTCTGCAATGTTCTGACAGTCTCAGAAGTTCTGGCGGTGTCGGAAGGGCATAAGCCTGCGAAGTATTCAGCGCGATAACCTGGACCACATGTCGACGTTTCGACTCCAGTCCTAAACTCAGCCTTGTGTTTTGTATCATTACTAGCGTCCATTACACAGTCTCTCAATACACATAAAAGTGTTCACATGAAAGCGAGTAATATGATAAAATATGATAAAGCAACATAAATGGTACGGGGTAAAACCACCAGGGTATAGACATTAACGATCCTCCCTGATCGGGCTATCGGCTTAGAAAAGGAGGAAAGCGGCAACAACAACACCGAGGAATGAAACACGGGAAATAGCGACGGTAACGGCGTTGTTCGCGCTAGACGAGGTGCTTGACGCGCCTGCAGCGCTGGCTGTACGTGGAGTGGAACCACCGCTGCTACCGGTTGGAGCGGCAACAGAACCCGAGACGCTCGAGGAGGAAGGAAGGTTCGTGGGCTTAGGGAGGGCGGTATAGATTTGAGCGCTGGATTGGGGTACACAGTTGGACGAGGCGGGGATGCGAGCAGTGTAAGGCAAGGTGGTGATGGGGCCCAGGGATTCAGGAGGTTGGGAATAGGTCAGGGTGGCACCGTTCAAAGTGTAGACACCAGGGAAATCTTGGTTATCTCCCTCACACGCTTCGAAGGTTCCATTCTGGGCATTGTTAGGGGCATTGTAAGCGCATCCGATACGGTCGTAGATGTGTTGACAAAATTGAGCGGCGTTGGGGCGTGAGGGATCGCAGGCCTTGAAGCAGAAAGCATTCCCACCCATGAAGCTGGCAAAAAGAAATGAGTGTGTTGCGTTTATCGGGGGAGTGACACGCATACTTGTGCCATTCGATGACTTGGGTAAACTTGCCGTTGTAAGCGGTGGAGAAGACAATGCCTCCCATAGGGTTGCCGCGCTAGACGTTAAAAATGAATCAGTACGCTAGAATTTTCTATTCCATGGTGACTGACCAGATCGGCGCCATGAGGGTCCATCTCGCCCCCAAAGTCGTCGGGCTCCATGTTAATCATTTGCTGGTTAATGAAACCAACAACCTGAACGTAGTCGGGGGTCTTCATATATTGCACTCCATACAACGCACCATCGGGGATCAGACGTGTACCCCGACCCGGCTTTGTGCACCAGGCAACCATCTCGCCCTCCTGATCAGCAACGGTGGCGTTGGGTAGGGCGGGCGCCCACAAGCAAAAGTCTGCGATTAAGAATGGATAGGTGAGTGGAGCGAGACGCAGCTGTGTGGAAAAGGAAGACGAACCATCAAGACCGTTGAGGAAGGAGGTCTGGCAGAGCGAATTTTGATTCTCGGTGGTGGAATTACAGATATTGTACCCGGTTTGAGGGCCACGAATGAGACCTGTATCGGTGTCTACCTTTTCGGGCTGGGGAGGATTGTGAGCACGGCGGGGTTGGTTGGAAACGGCGCTTGGAAACGGCTCACGATGCCCGAGGGGTAAGTGAACCCGGTTTTGGAGGCGAGAGGGGTGGCAGGGAGCGTGCCCTGGGCATTAACTCTAGAGGCGGTGAGAAGGAAAAGAGAGAGAGAAAGGGCGAACATGGCGAACGAGCGGTGGGGGGGGGATGAGAGGAGAAGAAAGTACAAAGCCAAAAGATGTGGGACCGTTGTGACAGGCTGCACCGCCTGCATTTATCCGCATGCTCGTTCTATCTTTGGAGATCTATAATTAGCTTACCCACGCCAGTGCGCTGTTCGGCTGCTGTCCTCCGGCGTCCGCAGTTCCACTGCCCACTCCGCGAACTCTTCCACTTCAAGAAGTCACACAGCAATCTCTGCAAGCACAAGGCTTGACGTATAAACGAGTCTTCGCCAGAGAACAGCAAGACACCCCCCTTTCTTAGATGATCCGCAGTTGGCCGGCAGACACAGGTACCATCAGCCCTCGAAAATTTCGACACTTTGAGATAAATATTTGAGCCTGAGCTTAGGCAGCCCACTTCCCTTCGAGTTGGTTTGGTTCAAAATTCAGGGCGATTCCACGGGCTCAGGTTGTTCTCCTGAAGATCCGCATAGGCCTGGAGTTACATTCCGACAACCCATGCCAGCCCATGCCCTCTGGTGAAACGTAATTGGCGATCCTAACGAAGGCAAATAACAAATACAAATACTTCGTTTCGCCGGGGACGAGCCCGGTCGGGGGGGGGGAAACGATAAATACAGCCTATATCACAAATATTGAAATAATTTCAATATGGTTGCTGGCCGCCGTAGATGATAAAAATGTACTTGAGAAGTTGCTGAGCTAGTAGGCGATCTTCCGTGAGGGTTCACTCTTAATATACTTGCAGAGAATATGGGAGACCATTAAAATAAACTGGTTAATGGAATAGGATATGGAATACATCAATGATCGTCGTTTCAGTGGTTGCTCCCGTCATACCTACTCAACTAAACCAGGGTCAACGATGGTGGAGCGTGTGATTTGTGACAATCTGTTGGGAAAATCAGCTCGTGGCCATGCGCTTACGGATAAGTACGGCTGGGGCTCGGTAAACAGCAGGGCTAACTGGCCTTTCGCCTTTTGACTCGATGGGGCCACGGAGGCCTGCGCCCTGGTTCGATGACGTTGGTTAGGCCACACCTGGGTGAAAAGGAGTCGACTTGTGGGATGCATGGCTTGGGTGGCCAAGCGGCTTGTGGAAGGATGTTGAATTGAGCAATTGATGAAATATCATGGCGGGTGGGAGAGTTCAAAGACAGACATGTGAATCTGCAATTGATCTGTGATCATGGGCGCTCACAGATGAGCCATTCGGTGTGTATCGTGCTCAAGGTGATAGTAGAGGTGGAGAAATACGATGGCCTGCAGTGAATTATTAAATATACTTGATCCGCCGGTAGTTGTGCGGACTGAGGTTGGTCGGAAGTCGTCAGTGCGACATCAGAACAAAACATAAATACGTCACCTGATATTTATTTTGGATTTAAAAGAATGTGTCGTTCGGTGGTGGTGGTGCGGAATGAAGCCAAGCGTGGCGGTGCCGTGATACCAAGCTTCTTAGTGTCTTCAATGACGCCCTTGTCAGATGGTTCTAGGGGATTATTTGTTTGCTGGCCAGAGACGTCATCCAACATGGAGGGCAGACCTTTTTTGCGACTCGGGGTGGAGGAGAGATAACAGTGGCAAGTTGACTTCTTGGGCAGCTATTTGTCAGAAGCACGTTGGTCTTTTGGAAGTGCCTGCGCGGCGTGGACATGCCAAGTCAAGTCTTGGGTAACCCGTGTGGAATTATTGTATAAAAGCGAGCGCGGGCCACGTTGCTTCTTGGCTAGCTTCAGAGGTTATAAACCGCCCTCCTCTCTCGTTCTCGCTTGTCCTTTACCCGAGATGATACCCATTGCCGTTTCGAAACTGGTGGTTTTTGCAGCCTTTGCCATCGCCTCGGCCAAGGCGCAGGCCATCACTGGGACTCGTCCGGCGATACCCCTCGTGTCCAAGACCGGATACACGTACCCAACTGGGATTGTGAGTGTGGTTCGGGTGATGGGGTGGACTGGTGACTGACTGAATGGGATGTGGCAGCCATATAGAGTGGACACGGATGAGGGGCTTGTTCGAGGCGAGCAGGCGGGGTACAATATTTGCAATTCGACAACGGAGAACCAGCAATCGCTATGCCAGACTGCGTTTATCAACGGCATTGATGACTTTTGCTTGTGGGCGCCACAGAAGCCGGGCTCGGTTGTGGGTGATGTCGAGGGGGAGATGGTGGCATGGTGTACGAAGCCTGGTCGGGGGACGCGTCTGATCCCCGATGGCGCGTTGTATGGAGTGCAGTTTATGAGGACACCGAATTACGTGCAGGTGGTTGGGTTTGTGAACCAGGAGGTGATCAACATCGCTGGTGGGGATGATGGAGGGGAGATGGACCCCCATGGGGCTGATTTGCGTGGCAACCCGATGGGAGGACTGATTTTTACGGAGCAATTCACTGGGCAGTGGCTTCAGGTCATTGAATGGCACAAGTGGGTGGTGGTGGATCATTGGAGCTGCAGGTTGATGTGCTAACTTGGGGGGCCTTTGGTCTAGTTTTATCGGCACGGGCGCATTCTGTCTCAAGGCGTGTGACCCCACGAAGCCCGACGACGAAAAGTTTTGCGAGCACAAGTTGGATCGGATCGGATGTGCATACAATGCGCCAAATAACGCGCAAAACGGGACATTTGAGTCATGTTTGGGTGATAATCAGGATTTTCCTGGAGTCTATACCGTGAACGGTGCTGTGGAAACGTATGTGCAACCGCCGGAGGCATTTGGGCCGATCGTGGCGATGCCCTACACGGCCCGTGTGCCAGCCTCGTCGCAATGCACGACATACACGAGCGCCTCGATCTACACTAGCCTGCCACGCGTTGGAGCAGCAGCGACGGCCATTTCGAGCGGCTCTGGCTCTGCTCGTGCGACGGGGAGTGCGACGGGGACAGCGGCAGGTGCTGACAGAACAGGCAACTCGTCCAGCCGAAGCCGTGCGAGTGTGATGCTGATGATGATGTTGGTAGCAGTAGTGATATATTAATAATAATATATTATTACAGTACTTTTCCTGACACTGACCTCCCCATCCCATGTCGACCAAGTTCAAGCGTGCACTCAAGACCGCAGCCCGTCTCCCCGTCAAGGCGGCTCGTGGCTCTTCACGCAGCCTCGCCCCCGCCCAGGGAGAGCTGCCGCTCGTCGTCCTCCGTGTCCTCGTTGTCGGATGTGCTGATCTTCTCGCAAAGGACCGCAATGGCGCCAGCGACCCGTCAGTCCTGTTGCTACCTGCACACACACACACACGCACCCGCAGCGCTCACGCCTCTTCGCAGATTCGTCGTTGTCTCCGTCCTCAACGCTCGTCAGCAGACCCCCGTTGCCAAACGCACCGTCAACCCCGTCTATGCACCCAAGGATGCCACTTTTGACTTTCCGCTCTATCTCTCTCTCGCGGACAAGCTCGGCGCCCTTGAGCTCGTCGTCTGGGACAAGGATATGCTCACCAAGGAGTATCTCGGCGAGGCTGCCCTCCCTTTGAAGGACTGGTTCGATGGCAGGCCCTATGCATTTGATGACCCCGCCAACGTCGTATGTTGTCTCACCTATACCCTCCCTCCCCGCCACATCGTCCCCCGGTCTCACTCTCTCCTCCACAGCCCTTTCCCGTCCCCCTCGTCTCAACCCGCTCCAACACCAACGCAACCGGCGTTATCCAGCTCAAGCTTGGCTTTGTCCACCCACCCAACCCACAACACTCCCAGTCATTCGACCAGATCTTTGGCGAGCTCAACAAACGCTCTCGGCCCTCCCTTGTCTCAGCGCCCCCTGTGAGTGACAATTCCCCCTTTCTCTTTTACCAACTAACACATCCACTTAGACCGAGGGCGTCGGCACTATCCGCTCCCACCAGGCCGGCCCCGCCTTCCAGGACGACGGTGGGCTCTCCTCTGAAGAAGACGACAATGACGACGACGACGACGATTTCGTCGATGCCAGTGCCGAACCTCCCTCCTCTTCGCCTTCAAGCCCTGTCGTTGACACCGACGCCACCCCCTCCGCTCCTCCCCCCACCGCAATCGAACCCAAGCCTGAGACCACCACTCAGGCTACCACCACCCCCACCCCCGAAACAACCGCCAAGACTCCCACCACCACCACGAAAACGGGTCTCATTCCCCGTATGAAGTTTCCTCGCAGTCTCTCCGGCCTTGCTGCCTCCCGCTCCTCGTCCGCCACCTCCGAATCCACCGTCACTCCGCTCGCCCCACCTGACACTCCCGAGCTCAAATCAAGGAAACAGATCGCAGGGAAAGCAAGTCCAACGGGCAGCTCATCAACAGACACATCTCGCAAGAAGGGAGATACAGAGTACAAGTTTGACGGTGGCAATGATATCATGGGCATTGTAATGCTGGAGATACAGAGCGCAACAGATCTACCGCGACTCAAGAACAGTATGTCTTTTTCCCTACCTTTTTATCTTTTGCCAACAACACTTGCTAATACCCTATCACTTTCTGCCGCTCAAGTGACACGCACAGGGTGGGACATGGACCCATTTGTCGTCATCTCCTTTGGCAAAAAAGTGTTTCGAACTCGCGTCATCCGTCATTCCCGTAACCCCATTTGGGACGAGAAGCTCCTCTTTCATGTCCGACGTTACGAGACATCGTTCAAAATCCAACTTACCATCCTTGACTGGGACAAACTCTCCTCCAACGACCACATCGGCGATGCTGGCTTCGATCTCAAAGAGCTCATTGATTTTGCCCCTCAACCAGGTCCAAATGGGCTGTACCCTGCCGACGAGAATGGTGACCTCCCAATGAGAGAATTCAAACTCCCCTTGACGACGGCCAAGGGGATGCCTTGGGAGGCGAAACACAATCCAACCATATCGTTCCGGTGAGTGTCTATGTTTCACATCATTCCCCCACTAATGTCAATCAACCCCCCCTTATAGTGCCAAATACCAACCCTATGATGCCCTCCGCCAGCGCTTCTGGCGCCAATACGCGAAACAGTACGACACCGACGAAACCAATGCCCTCTCCCACCTCGAGCTCACGTCAATGCTCGACTCGCTCGGCTCCACTCTCTCAAGATCAACCCTCTCCGGTTTCTTCACGCGTGTCGACAAAAAACCCCACGAGGACGAGCTGAGCATCGAACAGGTCATCCTGTGCCTGGAAGAGGAGCTTAACCGCCCCGAAGACCAAAAGAAACGCTTCGATCCAGAAGACTCCCAGCTTTATACAAGCGTCAGCGCCACTCCCGTGTTGCACATCGCCGACCGACATGGCCAGGAGCTCAAGCTTGACCAGTTGGACTTTTCGGGTCCGGCGACCCTGCATGGCGGGGTACCAGGTGATGATGCAGATGGCTCCAAGGTGCCCCCCCCTCCGGGCAAAGAAACCGAACCGATGCAAGTCCCGTTGAATCAGGCTGCGGCTCCGGCCGCTGCTCCTGGAAATACTCCTGCGTCGCCAGTAGAGTCCGGCACGGATGATGCAGAAGAGGAGCTGTCATCTGGTTCGTTGTCCGCCACCGGCTCTAGTGCCTCGCCATCGACCAACTCCGCGCCAGCCACTAAGAAGGGACGATTCAGACGGAAAACAAAAACACCCGGGATCAAGGTCAGAATCAGCAAGGCCACTCCAGCAGCAAACCAAGCTGGAGGTGAGGACAAGCGCATTGTGGAGCGCGTGATCAATGTGAAGAATTGTCCGCTCTGCCATCGCCCGAGGATGAATTCCAAAGCTGAGATGGATATCATGACTCATATTGCTGTCTGCGCCTCTCAGGACTGGAATCGCGTAGATCGGATCGTTGTGGGCAACTTTGTTACCGCGAATCAGGCTCAGAGGAAGTGGTATACAAAAGTGATCACCAAATTGAGCAGTGGAGATTATAAACTAGGCGCGGTGAGTGCTACGGCTTTCTGGCTGTTTGTTGACTGGTGGTTTACTGACGTGGTTGGATAACTAGAATTCGGCGAATATTATTGTGCAGAATCGGCTAACGGGTCAGCTGGAGGAAGAAAAGATGCAGGTCTACGTGAGGTTGGGTATTCGGTTGCTCTACAAGGTATGCTGCTTGGCACATGTAATACTCATAACCTCAATGGATCTCGCTAGGGTATGAATGGCCGTATGGAAGGCGCTCGAGGTATGCTCTCTCCAACTCCCACACTCTCGGCCCGCCTGACTTTTTTCTAGCTCGCCAACTCCTGAAATCGCTTTCCGTCAAACAAGGCGTTAAATACGACTCGCCTGAATCTGCAAAAGACATTCCTGGATTTATCGAGTTCCACAACCTGGATGTCAACGAAATCCTTGATCCACTCGATTCCTTCAGTGCGTCAAAGCCAAAAAAAAACTCATTGCTCCGAAACTCACTTCTTCCTCAGAAAATTTCAACGAGTTCTTTTACCGCAAGCTCAAGCCCACTGCTCGGCCGGTCGAAGCACCAGAGGATCCCTATCGCCCGGTCAGTGCTGCCGATTGTCGTTTCATGGCTTTCGAGAGCGTTTCCGAAGCTACCCGAATCTGGATCAAGGGCCGCGAGTTTAGTGTTGCTCGGCTGCTAGGCGATGCCTATAAGCAAGAGGCGGACAAGTATGTCGGTGGTGCTTTGGCTATATTTAGACTTGCACCGCAAGACTATCATCGCTTCCATTCGCCTGTGGACGGGGTTATTGGGCCGATGACGTATATTTCCGGGGAGTACTACACCGTCAACGTGAGTTGTCCATTCTTCGCAAGTAACTCGATGAGTAATAGTAGCTGATGGGTGCTGTCGATTAGCCGCAAGCAATTCGAACATCTTTGGATGTGTATGGGGAGAATGCACGCAAGATTGTGCCGATTGATAGCCCCCAGTTTGGTCGCGTTATGGCCGTGTGCGTTGGAGCGATGATGGTGGGAAGTATCAAGACGACGGTGGAGGAAGGGCAAGAGGTGAAGCGGGGTCAGGAGTTTGGCTACTTTGCTTTTGGTACTGTTCTTTTTTTCTTTATTAAGTTGGGTACGAAGACTGACAGAACATGTTGTGATAGGTGGCTCGACGATTGTGGTGCTTTTTGAAAAGGATGTGCTGCAGTGGGACGAGGACTTGCTTATCAACGGGCGTGCGTCGTTAGAGACGTTGGTAAGAGTGGGCATGGGCCTTGGGCGCGGTACTCGTCAGGCTTAGTGATCTGCTACTGGAAATGAACGAATGATTTACTCTTAGAATTTGACGAAGAATCTATGCATTAAAGTGTATAATAGGTGCGATTGCCCTTCAGCTTTTAGTTTCTCCTTCCCATCATTCCAAACATGCAACGGTTATCACTATAATACATTTAAACATCCTACCAGAATCAGCTCGTGTGTGTTTTTTATACGTACATACATCCCCCGAAGCTACACCCTTAATATACGATCTAGAAAATAACCGAATGTTTTCGGTCGATTCCTCTATAAGCCTTAGGGTTGACCACGCAGCCTCGGAAGAAGGCACTCGAGGTCACACCCCACCGAACCTAGTAAAGTCATGTGCATCATCCTCACTCTAGAGGAACAGCGCGGGCATCCTAGGCTCTTGACACACGCCACCAATTGATCGAGGTTTGAACCCCCAAGTGGCGATCACCCCATGAGGGTGTTCTGCGGACAGTAGACTCCGAATCCTGTGCCAGAACAGGCGTCTCGATGACGAAAGGGGGGGAAACGTGGCTGACTCGAAGCTGTGAATAGGACAAGGGACACACCCAACCTAGTGGAAGATAACCATCCCCGAGTTGGGCGGGGGTATGGGGCAGTCGAATGGTCGTCCAGCGCTGAGATCAAGTGACAGGTTGAAATGTTGCGCCGTTGGGCTGGGTATTAGTTGCTATTCAAATCGCTATAGTTCCGTGCAAGAGGGGTTTTTCGGGCACATCGGATCCTATTTATTAAGCGGAGAATAGAAAACATACGTGATCCTATTAGCTGCTAATTTATCATATGTCGCTCAACATCAACCGCCGGAGGGGCGCCCAGGGGCTCTGATAGTTTTAACATCTCTAAAGGCGACTGCAGGAATAAGACACGAGAAGCTATGCAGCAGAAGCCGCAACATCAGCGACCGATCCAAGGGCGGTGGACGCCGATAACCATCTACTACACACAACTTGGTCGCTAGTCCATCCTCGGTATCCTTACTCGTAGAGTTGCCCCCCAACACTTGGTATCCATGAATAGAGTATATCTTTATATCGCACAAGTTCTAAAACCATCTTTCATATGACACGGCATTGGGATCGGGGAATCAAATCACTTACTTCTGTGCTTCCCTTCTAATGAGCTTATTCACTTGACGGAGAACCCCCGCTGGTTACCGACCATGTGCACGAGGAGCGGTCCCTTATTGTCAGTCTTCTCCACCATCAATCACTTATTGATGCGTGCTTTTTCGAGTTTCGACCCCCAACGTCGGTGATTAGCCGGCTTGCGACCAGCCAACTTTGGCCCCAAATATGGACCTACTCCACGACAGTCCCTTCCTCCACGCGTTCGCTATGACGGAAATGTATCGTCGACAGTGCAAAGCTTGACCAATTTAGACTGTTAGGATGGTAGTCCTCGGAGCCCAGTTCGCGTATGTGCAGGATGACCCGAGACGTTACAATGCTGACAACCACACGGGGGACGCTTGATGAACAGATAGGTCGTTGGCTGGAATGCATCACGTCTTGAGAACGGACCACTCACGATGGTGCTATATCTTTGAGTGGACCTGACAGTGTGAGCCACAGAATGATGCTGGCAGAGTGAACCACTATGAATAAAGCGAGCCGTGGGAGATGAGAGACAGCTCTTGGGATCTCGAAATAAATCCACTCTACCTAGCTGGATACTGTAATAGAGGACTGCATCCCAATATATTCGTTTGACGAGACGGGATTCCTCATGCTTGAATCTTCGCTTCCGCGCCAAGAGGATGGTGGCCATGAGAACTGAGGACTATGTCATTACATCCGTTGAAAACCTCAAGCTCGCTCACCAGCGTCAACGAAAACAGTTAGAACTGAGCCAACAAGAGGGTACACTGTGATAGCTGCGGTGGATTGTGTGTAAGTGCAGCCAGGTAGGCCAACGCCCGAAACCCCCTGAGCTGATCTGGATTGAGCTGGTTTTGAAGCGGCTTTGGACTCGGGGACTCACTCGCTTGATTGATGAGAACGACGAGAGTAAAACCTGTTGCAAACGTAAACTAGGACAGTGAGACCACAGCCAGGCGATATAGAGTAAACTGTACTTACCAGACCGACGAATGACAAAAATAAAAAAGACCCTCGAGTGGGTCCCCAGAGTGCAAGCGCTCTCACACAAAAGAAAACTTCAGCAAGTGAGCGTTCTTGATCATCGAATTAACCTGAAGATGGACCAACCTTCCGCGCTATCCATGCCCAGTGTGGTGACCCCTGGTAAGGGATTCAGAAACCACCATAAAATGTAATATGGTATTATCTTACATGTTTCAATGCTGAGCAGAGCATGACAAAGCTAAAGTGTGGAGGGTCCAGTCAAATAAAGCCATCATCAATAAGCGACGAGGGCTTACACTAGGCGTAGTTTTGGGAATATGAACAACTTGTCAGAATTCAGCATTTCTACTCTATACCTGATGTAACTCCGAAGGAGGCGCTTACCAAGTATCTTGATCGTAAGATCAATGAATGTTGTGTAGCGAGCAATGAAGTACAGGATTTTCGTGAAACTCCATTTCGATCTCCATACGAATTTAACCTGCTCACTCATCAGCTGGGTGTGGACAACTAGGAGCTAGTGACGCACTTCCTTCTCGAAAGTCTGGAAATATTCGCACAAGAATAAAGTCAAGCAAGCAACTGAAGGACCCAGCCTGGTTCAGAGAAGGGGGTATTGATGACATAATCAAGTTACCTTTGAAGTACTGTGAACAACACGTTCAATACACGTTCGTCGCGTCCAAATTGGAGAGTACTCACATAGGTCACCTGCAACTGAGCAAGTACCAAAGTATCCATCGACGTGTTGAAGGACAAACCACCAGCAGGTCAAATGCGCGCCGAGTACATTCAAACAATGAGGTGATTCTACTCCAATAGCTTGGCCATGTTTAGCATCGCTTGGGAGTATGGGTGACCGTTTGATCCGTTTTTCCCGGAAATCTAATGGGTTTCGTTATTTTTAGTCGCCGACCTCCGATTCCCGAGTTACTCACACGTCCTATTATGCCACATAGACCGTTCAACGCAAACGACAGCACTGAACGCGGCTGATCCTCATCTCAGTTTGGCGCAGCACGTGGACTCTCAGTAGTGAACAACCGAGAGGGATCAAAATTAGGAGAGACCAAATCCATCATAGAGTCGGTTAGCCAGTGACTTCTTCAAGCCCTTCATAACACTCCCATTTGATATTTCGGCGGTGCCGAATGTGATTGGTCATGAGTCGACATAGGGGGTCATTCGGGCTTGTACAACGTAAAGCTCCAGTCTTCTCTCCGGGCGCCGTTCTATGGGGAAAACTAGAAGCCATCCTTCAAGCTCATGCTTTGGCATAAGAATCCCATTTCTGTGCGGACATGCCAAAGGCTAATACTGTGACCTGTTGGTTATTCGGACAGACATTTATGTCTCATGTGCCCATAATTCCTTGTAACAAGGTTCTTGTATGTATTTCCATGCATCAAGCATTTTGAAGCAAAGAGATTGAGTGGATGTAGAGAAAGACAGTGTCACCTAGCCAGGAAGGGCCCCGTCGGAGTTTCAATCCTTTCTTGGTAAGCGCAGGCTGGACGCGTTGCATCAGAGCCCTACAGTGATGGCATCAGGCCGGAGTTCAATGGGTGGGAACGCAATGACTGATGTGACTGTCCGAATGACCGTCGTGTCCGAATAACCAACAGGCCATAGTACAGTCATCTCTCTCTTAACCCATAGCGGTTTGTGCGGGGTCTGGGCTATGGGTTATTACAGAGTATGGGCTTAGAGAGAGATCGAAAAAAATCAATTAAAAAATCAATTAAAAATTATTTTAAAAATAAGGCTATTGCTATCGAAATAACGAGGTATGTCTGTCTCCAGCTGCCTCCCTGAGTCTGATCACCACAGACATCCTCCGTTCATCAAGCTCATCCAGATTTGTCGTAGGATGTTCCTTGAAGAAGGTAATTATACCTGCTTCATTGACAAAGTTCGCCTCGTTGTCGAGCCATTCGGAATCTTCCTCGGCAATATTCTGGCCTTGAGCAAGCTTTTTTTGGAGAGCAGTCTTCCGTGCACGTGTTTGGTTCTTGAGTTTGACAAGCCCTTTTTCAAGGATCTGAAGTAGATTTGTAGACATATGAACGTAGAGAACACATGTAAAAATTCAGGTAAACTCAGGGTTTCAACTTTCCAAACTCAACGGTCATGTAAATGCTCAAATGTTACGCTAGGACCCCCGAAAACCACTATAAGGCCCGCATCCAAAATTCGGACAAATCAAGCCTTTTTTGCTGTCATGCCGGATCCAAATTTTGGACAAACATGCCCGGAATGGGCCCGAGGCCTGATCCCAGGTGTAGGACAAGCCCGGCCACCCGGTGTGGGGGGACGATCCCATGTGGACGGAATCCGACGGATGGGACCCACTTTCAAGCGCTGCCGGGCGTTAATGTTAGGTTTTTCTTGCCAGTAGACAACCGTGATAGCTTGGACACGTACTTCAAATTTGTCTGTAAAAGTCTTTTTTTTTTGAACACCACTGTCGTGCTACTCCTTTCGACCATCTGAACCGGCACCTATACCTTCCTCTACCCTATTAAGCATGCTTCGTCTAAGTCTGAGATGTGTTAGGGTGGCAGTGGATAAGTTATCACGTAGATAGGATATTAATCACTGTTGATTGCCTCGTTTCTTGTTGTAGGGCATGTTAAATGGTGTTTATGAGGCTCAAGATTTTTTTCCATTTTTACGGATTTTTTTGGGAGTTTTTAGAGGCCTGATCCCTTGATAAGGACAGAATTTGCAGTTTTACCCCGGATCCCCGATCCAAATTGGACGGATTCGGCCCATCTGGACCCCCCTTTTGAGGACATGATTTCAACTTGGAGGGATGAGGCCCCTTATAGGGGTTTTCGGGGGTCCTGTTACGCTCCAAAATAATATATTTACTATATATGGTCATGGGCGCTATGGGTTCTGGTGCCAAATTCCCTGCGAACCAACTTGGGAGCAGCAAAATGCTATGGGGTATCAGAGAGTATGGGTTTAGAGAGGTATGGGTTAAGAGAGAGGCGACTGTAGTACGTTCTGAAGGATCACTTCTTCAGGGACAGGGCCCTCGCTCCTTCACAACTGGTCGCCAATTACCCAGAGACCGCTGGGATCATCAGGGGAACCCGGATGAATGATCCCACATTTTAGATATCATCCCCGGGTAAGAGCCCGACGGAAAATGTGATGAACGATAACGGGACGGGCGACGTGTTTTTGGCGTGACGACTCCACGGAGCGTGAAGGGTCCATTCACGCTTGATGGCCTATTGCACGCTCAGAGTGATAAGCTTCAAGATGATCTAATCAGCGCGCTCACGTCTCGATAGCACAATCTACTCATTAGTAGTCTCCCGTAGTCAGACTCACGTGTGTCTTTCCTTTTTGTTTTTCACGACGACACATATAGGTGTATGTAATAAATCCGCGGTCAATGGGTATTTCGTCCCTCACCCAAACCAACAAACACACCCCGCCCGTAATATTCAGTTTTTCCCCATTCACGATGAGATACAACCTCCGGCTACTCTTCTCTGTGTACCACTCGTACACATTGTCACAGATCGCCGTGACGACTCTCAGCGTCCAAGGATTATTTCGGACATCTTCGGAGTTTTTGCAAGGGATCTGCCATGAGGCTGAGCCGGAAATGCATGTGAATATTATACGGCATATCCCCATTGGCGCGGTAGTATTGTCAGAGCTAAAAATTAGCCTTGTCAAGGGCATGAAAACAGTCACTCATAGCACCTATGCCTGAAACAGAAATGTTCGCGTCGATGGGATCTCCTTTCGGGTGGCTCTGATGATCTCAGTAAACTCTAACAACCTCCGGTATCTCAAATGTTTTCATATTGACTAACAACTATACTATATTTCCCATATTCACATGAGGACGAGGTATGAGATTGGTACTCATTTTCTAGGTCAATTTAGCAACACTGGTATTCACGAATTCACTGATTTGGAATCCCCCCGCTGGCGCCTTAACCACTCCAGCTTTTTCGAGAACACTAATGTACCTTGGTTTGAGCTAAGAGCAACGAAAATATTAAGAGGCGCACCTGAGGGTGTCCGTTACAGTTTGTGAAGAGATCTCCTGGCAGTCTTCGAAATACCCTACCGTCTTCTGCCACGCCTAGAAGAAATTGAGTTAAAACGTGTGTGCATTAAGCAAGATCAGAATCTCCCACTTTGATATCTTCTTCAGGATAGCCAAACTTTTCTTTGATAAACTCAATATTATTCCCCGCACGACTTTCCGGCGAGTTGAATATCTGAATGTAGCTGTTTAAATCTTGGAGGAACTTCTTCAAGGTCTCGCTTCCAGCACGTTCGGGATTTGCTGCGATGAGCCATGACGGCCATGGGGTAGGGACGGACCCAATCTGATCGATCCATTAATAGGTTCTAATATCATCAATGGGATGCTGTACTTACAAACCGAACCTCGCCTGCATCCATGAAGGGTTTCGTAGTAAACCACTCCCACATGAACGCGCTTGTGGACCCATCATTTACGGAGTTAATTAAACCACGAACGTCGTTATTCACTGACATCACTTGTCAGCCCAGCTTTCCACTGTAGGTCACCATGCCGTGTTAGTGGCTACCTTGGAATTGTAGGTCTTGCGTCGACCATCCATTTTGTAGAGCCATGACGTATGCCATTGTATAGCTACCACTATTTATCTGTGAGTTTAGATCAATGACCTTGCTCGGCTGTTTACCTTCCAAAGCGCGAGATGCCGATCTTGGTATCTTTCAAATCAGAGATATCCTGATATTGAGACTTGGTTCCAGTAATCACAGCCCTGGCATGGAGGGTGAATATCCTTACTTTATACCAGGGTATAAAAGCTAGATAGCCATACCAATTTAATGGAGTGGAGACATAGCTGCCAACCAGCTTATATGCTTTTGAGCCGTTTGCGATACCTGAGATCAGGGGATCAGTCAAGGCGCTAGAATAGTTGTCAGTTGAATCGGAAGTACGTGACGCCAAAGAAGGCTCACATAGCGACATCGATCTCGTCGTTAGTAAGACAAGATATCAATTGTCCAGTCCCGCCTGCGCCGAGGATTTGATGGCTTGCATTAGGTTCCTCGATGTTTGAGACAGATTATCTCACTTGGGCATTCAACCAATTGGAAGGTCCTCCCTGCGTCTGTTTCCGCAAATTGAAGTAAGGGAGACGAGAAATGTTCACGAACTGCAGAAGGTGGGTCAGCCACCAGACAGATTGTGTCAACAAAGCAGATACCGTAGCCAATACGTAAAACCATGATAATGATGAAGTTGTGGGAGAGAACCAGATGATATTTGTATGTCCATTAAATACACCTCGCAGGCTGGTGCCGAAACTGGGCAAGCATCGGCAGGTCCATCTTAAATGACGTCATACAGGAAAATAGAAGCACCTACTTCACTCAACCTCATCTATAACCGAAGTAAGAGTCTGAGCTTGGGACCACTGTCGAAAAGACTGATGCGGGGTGCCGCAAAGTGATTTATCGGCTCTACAGTGTCTTCCATTTATCATATTAGATCAATCTAGCAGGACAGGTTTCAGATGAGCTGAAGCTACAAATGGACATAATTCTACTTATCTAATAGGGTGACCACTATATAGTTGAGAAGAGGGCTACCAAAAAGTCACTTGATTGATGGACACCAGAGCCAGAGAAAACTCAATTGTTTGGACATAAGTCGCAACAAACTCGTCGAGTTCCGCCATTTTCAGTTGGGATGGAATCGTATACCCTCGGGCTTTTCCCCTCCTGGATCGTAATACTCTTCCCCAGCAAAGACGATATCAGGCAGTATGGTCATCGTCTTCCTCAGACGAATTCTGGAGGCCTCAGAATAGATCCCCCCATACCGTGATGCATTCTCCTACCTGGGTTCCCGTGCTAAACTTGTTCCCTGGGAAGAATTGATTGTTTTGGGCATGCCCTTGTGGGAGTTGATTTCTCGAACTATGCGTGGAAATCACGTTTGGCATCACGGTCATCAATGCTCAAAAATATATATCACTACACCCTTCAGATGAGTGGAGCTTCTGATGGACCACAAGTATGACATAACCCACAACGCCAGTGTAAAACCTCGTATCTGGTTGAAGTATTTATGTCTATGAGACACCTGTCAGGCTGTCACGTCCATCTGGTTTCCTTGGTAGGCTGGTGCATCTGGTTTGTGTATGATTTCCGCATGCTGCGGGAACAGGGTCGTTACATAGGCTATTTTTTTTGACAGATGAAGTCAAGTGTGCACAGGACATTTGTCACCAAGAACACGAAAACTGTTCTTGAAGATGTTGGAGCGACTGATCAGGAAGACACAGCCAATTCATAATACCAATGATTAAACACGGGTCTGGTTGTGGAGCTAAGGGAATGAATAAAATCAACAGCTGAGGGAGCTACAACTTCCTTCCGGTCAGTGGTACGTCCTTGATAAATATGAGCGGTTCAAGCTATGTATCACTCGTCCACGGGGCATCGGCATTGGACAGGACATCGATCAGCTTGTTCGGCTTCTGAACAAATCCGGAAGACTAAATCACGGGGATCACGTCTACGCTGTATCCGTCATACTCAACTCCATGCTTATTTAGTACCTATCTTTGATCCTTTCGCCGCTTGCATGTGCCAAGTGCCTATCGATCTACTGTGGTCTTCTTGTGGGCTGCAGCTGTCAATGCCGCTCAATTGTTGAGACCTGCCCGAGCCACGATCTCTGAAAGACTTGTATTCGTAACTTCGGCTAGCGTCAGCAGTGTCTGAAGTGGGCCGTTGTCTGAGCCTCACTGTGTTGCCCTGTGCAGCAGGATGTCACCCATGATGTAATACGATTCGACTGTGAGTAGACAGATTCGGTGAAGCTCGTTCAATTCTTTCGTCTCCACTAGTGACTCAGTCGGACCCAGTGTAGCCATAGATATCATGATGGCCATGATGGATAGGACGATAGGAGGAGCCTAACCCAAAATAAAAGAACTAACCATAATACTTTAGTGTCTGTGAGAATCCCTTGCCTTTCTCATCTAGAACTTTCTCATGGCACCACGTATATTCTATTGAAATACCCAGAATTTCACACAACCTATCAGCGCCGGCTCCAGCAATTTGGTTCTCTTATTCTGATCTCCAAGTCTCCAAAACCCTGTCTCCATCCAAAGATGATCAAAATTACCAATTTTGTGAGTTTTATTCCACAAATACATGCTACATTTATTCCCTGTTGGACTGGTATGATGCTCAAGACAAACCTGCAATCGGGTTCTCTGGGAAAGTCTTTCGAACCATCGACTATATATTTTTTGCTCTCAACGGCCGTTTTCTAAGCCCCATCTAGGTCAACGCCCGTTCCAAATAACCCACAATGCCCAGATCTTCTGCCCCTGCTGGTAGTCTGCTCAAGTGAGTGCATCTGATACGAAGCATGCAATGTCGAACTCAACACGTATTTTGACAACGCAGGACAGGACCTGTCGTAAGGAAACAATGTATTGAATACCCCTCCGAAATGCTGATGACGAATCAAGTTTGTAGGGATTGTTGTGAACTGGTTGCTCTGGGGAATCCTGATCATGCAATACAGTAAGCTTTTCTTCGGTAGATAGAATGAAATAAGTCAATCATATACTGGCAGTCATGTACCTGAATAGTGGTCAAGCAAAGAAAGATCCCCGACCGTTACGAGGGATCGGTAAGCGCCAACTCTCTCGGCCGTTGTGCCTCAGCTCACACATTGTACAGTTTACCTTCTTTTTGTGCTTGACGCTGTCCAATCAATATTGGCGATGGTTGATGGCTTTCACTGGTTTGTGTACAACTTTGGCAACACAGAAGCATTATCCGATCTCTCAATGGCGGGGATTGATGGGCCACTGCTTGACGGTATTATTGCTCTCATGGTACAGCTTGTTTATTCGTGGAGAATTTGGGTCCTAAGCGGCCGCAGGGTTTTGTTACCGGCGATCATCATCATCGTGCGTTTCCTCAAGTTCCATCTCGGGGTCGTGTGTTTTTGACGTGTGGACCTATCATCTTATTTATGGTAGTTAGGGCTCATGAGCTGTGTAGGAGGAGCTATCCGTGGCATCCAGGGCGTCACAGTTAAGGTAGCTTCGAAACTAGGCGGACGGCTCAGCTTTGCAGTTATAGTAAGCCCATAGTTGAGCCCTTCCGAGCTGTAATCTGATATTGTTTATAGCTCTGGAATGCTGCAGGCGCTGCGGCTGATATTCTGATCGCATCATCGATGACATATCTGGTATGAACCCGATGCTTTATGTCTTTTGGTGACACTAAGTGGTACTTTCATTGTGGGGTATGCATTACAGTTACTTACGTTCAGCACAAGAAGTACACCTCGGGGGCTCCTCAGAAAAGTCAGATTTATAGTTGTATTCATTCTCGAAACGAACGTGTTAACAAGTACGTGCCGGTCTCATTCCCCGGATCTTTGTTCATCTATCTTATAACAACAATATTTGTTCCTGCAATGTCAGCTATCCTAGCGGTCTTCAATTTAATTGTAGTCTTCACAAAGCCCATTGGGCCGAAAGTGAGTTCTCTGATTGCCCTTCGGTCAGCCAATGTGTGGGTACTCATGTATGATACATAGTTTACCTCTCTCAATCTCATGACGTATGTTTCCTCACTTATCAGCATGGGTAATATGATTGAGAATTAAGATTCCCAGTGGCTATCCCTTAGCAAAGCTGTAGGTTTTTCGAACTCATTGACTTCCCCTATGCTGACATTCAATTGAAAAAGTTACAGTAATTGTTTCATGGTACTTCTAAACCAACGCATATACCACGCCAGCTCAGTCAACATGGACGGAACAACAATTAAGTCTACACCACTGACGGTATTCCAAGCTCAGGACCACCATCATAATCACACAACAGACGGAGATACAACACTTCAGGATTCGAGTTCGTCGGTGTTCCCGCTAAGGAAACCTATGGAAGCTCATGCCGAGAGGGAAATCGACCATGATGTTGAGTCGTTTCGGGTTTGAAAGGAGGGTTCAGGTCTAGCCTTATTAGAGATTCAGTGCCTAATATATTGAGGACATTAATCTTGACACCAAGGCAGGGGCGAATCAGAGGCATCGGATGATACATGGAACATATTGAATATTGTGTGTCTCGATCTCGAAGCATGTCTCGGAGCTCCATTCTTGTTCCTTAGATACTACTCTATTGTTTCATAGGTAGTATATAGGTAGGATGATTTCCGTGTAGTAGCTAACGCTCCCTAATTATTCCTTCTATCATGTAGCTTGTGTGCGCTATTGGCACCTGTCTGAGGTAATTGTTCGGGAACAGGATCAATTAGTCAGTCAAATTGCATTCAAGACAGGAAGTGAAATATAGATATAATGACACAAGACCTATCCTACAACGCCTTGCTCCTCAGCACTCCCATCTCTACAGAAACAAATTGTTGAAATGGCACGAGTTGGTCTACTCCCACCGTTGGAATAGCAATCTTCGGCGCCCAATTGGCGTATTTGTAAGATCATCCTAGATGTTATAATACTGACCATCACACGTGGAACGCTCATGACAATTTCTCAGTGCACCACTATCTTCTCAGGTAATTATCATACTTACGTTGGGACCATGTCTTTTAGTGGGCCTGATAGCGCCACCCATAAGATGATGTTGATCAAATGAAGCACTGTGACAAGAGTGAGGGATTAGAGATCTATGCTGAGTTCTTAAAATATCCTGGGCTCACCTAAAGCAATACTATAGTAGAGAATCGCATCCCAATATATTCTTCTAACCAGAGGCATTTCCTCATGTTTGAATCTCCTTCTACGTGCTAAGAGGATCATGGCCATGAGAGCTGCCCGAGGATAGGTCTTCAATCATATGCCAAAATACCAACGTATAGTTCGCACCCGCATCAATCAAGACCGTCAGAACTGAAGCAATGAGGGGATACACTGTGACAGCTGCAACTGATTGCGTATAGACGCAACCTGGTAGTCCGAATCCAGAAATCCCTTGAGCTAATCCATACTAAGCTTGATTTCGAGCTTTCTGTCATTTCCAGCTTACTTGTTTTCATTACTAGAGCCACGATAGTAAATGCTGCTATGAATATTAACTAAAACAGTGAGTTTACAACCTACAATATTAAGAAAACCAAAGCGGACATACCAGCCCAATGCATGATAGAAACACAAATGAGCCACGGCTGGGACCCCAGAGTGCGTAGGCCCTCACACACAAGAAGGCTTGGAAAAGTGAGCTCAAGAACCAACTTGGATAAAAGTCTGTATAACCTTCAGCGCTATTCATACCCACCGATGTTATCCCTGTCGTACTTGATCAGCGAATAAGGAAAGTTGTGCTGAGATGTCTTACACAACTCTGCACCGAGTAGAGCGTGACAAAGCTTAAGAGGGCCCTTTAATTAATGAATGCTACGGACGATTCAAGCATACCTTGGGTGAGGGTGATGAGATATTGATAACTTGTTCGAGACTTTTCAGTACCACGTCGTCGTTTTGAAGGAAGTATTTACCAAGTAACTTGAGCGTTACGTCGATAACTGGTGTGTAATGGGTAGCGAAGAACAGAATCTTTGTCAGGCTCCATTTGGATCTCCATACGAACTTGATCTGTAACCATGGTTAATGGCATGCTTCAAAGGGGCCAACGCTGAAGTACCTCTTCTTCCAGAGTTTGGAAGTAATCAGCCAGGAACAGAGTCAAACAGGAAGCTGAACAAAACAACTTAGAGCGATGCCAGGAATAATACAACGAGTTCACCTTTAAAGTACTGTGGATGGAATTAACACGCACCCATCGTAATGGAGGTATTTACTCACATATGTAAGTTGCAGTTGAGAAACCAGGGTATCCATTGAGATAAAAGAGACAGATTCGCCTACCGACTAAATATCCTTTGTCCTTAGGCACGGAACCCGAGTGTATCATGCAGTTCCCCTCGAAAGCTTGATCATCTCTAGCATCATGTCGCAGTCAGTAACGATGTCGTTAGTCGCTGATTTTTCCCCTGCAATAAACGTGAATGATCCTGTCGGTTTCTCCTAGTCAACCAACCTATGGTGCCAGGTGGTCCCGGATGGTGCCCAGGCCCGGGGAGTATGCTTCCATTGTGAGGGCATCTCCCATATCGCTCCTAGAGAATCGCATCGACCTTATCTATGCTAGGCTTGCGATACATACCTTATGGCACCTGTGGACCTACTTAACTGAGGGTCGCTACCGACAAAATTCAAACCTACTTCGTTGGACAAGGGGGTTATGTCTCGTCAGTTTCGTGTGATGGAGCGGAATAACTTGTGTGCGAATCCCCTTTCCGTGGATCAAAGATGGTAATCCTAAGGGAAGAAATATATCAGTAGTCATATCTACCAAGGACACTTCCCCGTGACAACTGTTGGAGATGAACAAGTCAAGGGGTACACTGCCATGGCAGTCGCGATTATATGTATGGCCACCACGTGGCCATTTGCACCTGTTTTGTACTGATATAGACATCAAGCCAGACCGCAAGGCCTCACGTCGATATAGATGGACGCTTTATTAGGCTGTACTGTTATATTCCTTCAAGCTTGCCCCGAGTGGCCACATTTGTAAACCTGTCTATATCATTGGACTAAGTGTTGGTAATCAGAGTAGATAACGCATGGGTCGGAAGAGTACGATGTATTCATTATGTATTAAGTGGTTGGAGAACACGCAGACGAAGTTGGAGCAGGGAGAAATAATTAATTCCGACCAAAATACGTTCCTGTTGTCGACAGGAACGATACGACACGCCCTAATATTCTTTGAGAACACTTTTGAAACCGAGCTGTCGAGGTCATAGAACGAAAGGGGCGGAGCGTTATGAGTAATAAGTGCATACCAACCCCGTTTATAAGGAGCACGTGGGATCGGTCTACGTGTTCTCGTCGATTATCTAGTAATGTTGTGCTCAAGTAGGACCGCCAGTTGTCTGTAGACCCTAACACAGTGAACAGGACAGTTATCAGCGATACAATTTGGGATATAATTTTTCCAGCCAGGGTTCAAGTATACGGCAGGTTTTGTGCTAACAATTTGTTTGATTCACATCTATGTTCGTAGAGGTGTATACCCCTGAGCGCCAAGAAAAATGATAAATATCTGGGGTATTGGTGATATATAATACTTCTCCCACCTATTGCTGGCGCAACGACTTCCACCAAAACCAGCGCGCTGGTACTTTTGACTTTTAAATCGAATGGCGACGTACAACTTCAAATTTCACGACGCTGGAAATAATGAAATTAGGAGCGAAGAGCCGTCACTTCCGATCTTTCACATCGCGACCACCCGTGGTTTCATGGATATGCCACAGACGACGGTAGTGTCGTGCACAGCAGGTGGTAACAATAAACCTGAGACGGTGAGAGGCGAGATTGATTGGAAGAATAAGACGTTTGGGGTGGAAGGAACCATCAAGCCACTGAAAGAAACAAAGCACAAAATAGGAGGAACATTTAGCTTGTGCGTAAAGCAAGGCAGAGGTTTGCAGAAGAGACTCACACTTCCCATTCAGATCACTGGAATGGTCTTGGTTATCAGGAAAATATACAACAGAAGGTAAATCTGGCGTATGGACGGTGAGAATAGCTTATAGCAAGAGTACTCTTAGGATTTAATTCGAATATAGGCCAAACGTGGAGGCGAAGTCGTGGCGATATACACATCCCTCAAGGTCAACGCATTCTCCAAAAACGAATTAGCAACATTGAAATTCCTAGTAAACATGCCAACCGAAGAAAAGGTGTTTCTTACATTAGCACTTATGTTCCACGATTTTCAGCTGCCACCAGTTGCGGAGCCCAAGGTGCGCCACATTTTTGTTCCATTTGTTGCCGACATCAGCACTAAGTCACGAGCGAAGACGTTTGGACAAGCAGCGGCTGGAGCAGGGGGACAGGTAGCAGCAACGGTGGCTACGAATGCACTAACGAGCTGCTGTTGTATGCAATAGCGGGAGAGCACTCCGTTTATAATATGTATGGATACATGCGAGGTAGAGGTGTAACCTGAGCCTGAGGAACACCTGCGGCAGGGGCCGAAAGGGCACGTGCAAGGTCCGTGCGTTGATGAGTTTGGCAATTGGAACTCCGCACGGGGGGTTATTTTAAGAAGATGGCCTGCTTCTTTTCTCCTCTGTCCGTGTTCTTATATTATTTTTAGCTTGCTACTACACTCGCTGCAGACTGACATGTCGCATTCCGCTCCTTCAAGCTTGTTCGCTCTCGCTGTTCTCTCCGTTGTCCTTGCCGTTGGTGTCAATGGCCAAACCCCCACCGGGACGTACCCCGCAGTCCCTCTCGCCTCCAAGCACTTCAACTACCCTGATGGCGTCGTACGTCGCGTCGCGTCTTCATCAACGCGTCGGCTGACCGATGCCACATTTATTTATAGCCCTACAAAGCCGACACTGACCAAGGTCTCATTCGTGGTACCCAGCTTGGCTACAATATGTGCAACTCGACCACTGAAGGCCCCACATCTCTATGCCAGACGTCTTTCGTCAACAGCATTAGCGGTATGTCATTGTTTTTTTTTCTTTCTTTACTCCTTTAGCATTACTTATTCTCCTTAGATTTTTGTCTCTGGGCCCCCTCCAAGCCCGATTCTGTCGTGGCTGATACAGAGGGCGAGATGGTTGCCTGGTGTACTAAGCCCGGTCGGGGCACTCGTACGATCCCTCAGGGCGCCCTTACTGGTGTTCAATTCATCCAGACACCGAACTACATCCAGCTCGTCGGCTTTATCAACCAACCGCTTATCAACCTAAAGTCCGATGACTGGGGAGGTGAGATGGACCCCCACGGCGCTGACCTGCGTGGCAACCCCATGGGTGGCCTCATGTATTCGCAGGCATTCGGTGGGAATGGGAATTGGAATCAAGTCATTGAGTGGACCAAGTATGTTTCCTGCTCCACATGTCCCCGGTATTCCTCACCATTTGCCGATCTAGCTTCATGGGTGGTAATGCCTTCTGCCTGAAGGCCTGTGATCCCAACAAGCCCGATGATGACAAATACTGTGAACACAGATTCGACCGTATTGGCTGTGCCTATAACGTTCCCAATAACGCCCAGAATGGGACCTTTGAGTCTTGTCAAGGTGACAATGGGGATTTTACCGGTATTTATACTGAGAATGGTGAGGTCAAGACCTACACTCAACCTGCCGAATCGCTTGGTCCCATAACCACCATGCCCTACACCGCTCGCATTCCTGCCTCATCCAGCTGTACCACTTATACCAGCGCCTCCCTTTACACTGATCTCCCAGCGCCCAGCATCCTCCCCGCGGGCTCGTCTGCCGCCAGTGGTTCTTCCTCCCCCACAGGAACAGGGGCCAGTGCTCGCCCCACTGGTGCCGCCTCGGGTACCCGTTCAGGTTCTGCTGCTACTGCTCAACAGACGGGCAACAGCGCTTCGACACTGACCAGCTCCGGCTTGTCATTGTTGGGTATCGCTTTCTCCATCTTTTTCTTCGCTTGAAAAAGGACGATATCGTTAACGAGCTGATTTTTGTCACGCATAGTTTATTCAGTCTTAATGGGATAGATATTGGACTTTTGTTAAAGCATATTTACCCAGCTGATTGATTTCCTTAAACAATAGAGAGATGAGTAACATTTGGTATGCCATCGTCGAATAAATCCCTAAAAGGACGGTTAAATTTTTATTTTGTCGGAATGCTACCACCATCAACGGTAAATACGAATTAGACACGTCCGTGTCCCATGACCGAGGAAAAACATTCCAGTCGGCTCCCGCTGGGTTCTCCATCCGTCCTGAAAATGCAATGACTGATAATAAACACCAGTACGATCCCACTAAAATCCATTAAATCATGGAGGACACGTAACATGCACCGGATTAACATACGTCGAATTTCAGGGGAAAGTTAGCTGGTGTCATCGGTCGTCCGTAGCTCTCCAGAAGCTGCCTGTCTGTCTTGCAATTTTCAGAAACTCTGATTAATCCGCCATTGCGGTCGCCCTTGACTCTGATAAGCCACGAATCCATACAGCCCACAAAGCCAAAAAAAAAAAAAACTCACCAGTGAATTCACCCAATTTATGAACCGGAAAAATCCTGTCTGCGCCGAAGGGGCTAAGTGGCAAAACTGAACCTGTGAAAGTTCGGCTATCACATTCGCTATATCTTTATCATCCTTGACGCAACACATGTCCCATCCGCTGGAAGAAATACAGGAGTCAAAGGTTTTGAGTAGTGCACGAACACTCGTTCCACGTCCTGGACTCCACTTCAGCTCGGGACTTTGGACATGGCAAGGGTTGTCACCTGGTTATCAGCTTGAGCTCGAGTTTAAAGACTTCCTAAGCTACAAATACATAGCTCACCTAGTTGACAGTGACGCTGTATTGCACGGTTATACCATCGAAATGATAGCACAGCAATTTCACAGCGTACTTGTGGCATATCCAGAAAGAACTGCCCCGAGCGACCAGGGTCCCTGAGGAAATCGCCAAAGGACGCATGGTAGAATCGTAACGGCTGGCTAGCGGCGGCGTTCGGAGGGGGGATTTCCAAAATCGAATGCAACCGGCGAAGTGAACTGTAAAACTCACTCTGATCAAGGCAGAGAAAGTTTGCAACATCCTGAGCATTCAGTCCATTGAAGCGAACACGTATGCTAAGAATGCACATCACAGTGGAAAGGGTACGAGCGGGGACCATCAGAAGGATCTGCTGGTAGAGGAGATCAAGTGCCCGCAACGGGTTAGTCGCCGTGGAGATCCCGATGGTGATACCGTCGACCGCGATGAGACAACGTGCGAGCCGATTGTTCGGGGTGTCATGAGTACCATCATCAACATCAGGCTGATCGATGAGGTTGTCGTCACCAATAAATTTAAGGACGGTTGAGGCAAAAATGAAGAGTCCGGATGCCGCTGTCGCAAGTTGTCGTAACTGGGCCTCCGGAGGCCACGGTTTATCTTCATCGACATCGATGATATCCCAATATCGCGCACGAATGTCGTTGAAACCATCTTGGAGATAACTATAAACATCCTGTTGAGATTCGGGGTCATCAATGGATAGCTCCTCGTAGTCGCAGACTTGTTGGAGGCCGACATCTCGAATCAAGCGCTTGAGGTGCCACTCGGGCCGACTGCAGATCATCCAAAGAAGGGGAACTTTGTCCTTCTGCCGGACATGCTCGCTGATTAGTCCGATGAACTCGCACTGCGCTTGCTGTCCCTTGCACTCGTCCAAGCCATCCAAGACAATAAGTAGGGCTGTTTGATTTTACTCCTTATGATTTTGAACGGCTCAGCAAGGAGCATCCTGAACTGGGACCGTACATCCTTCTCGAGTATTGAAGGGTCTTCGGCAAGGCGCTGGGAAATCAGGTGCCTGTAGTCGGGACACCGAACCGATAGCTGGTAAGCTAATGTGGGAATGACGCAAAGAGGATCGTCACGCTCATTTGGTCTGGAAAAGAAGAAGGCAGCACCCAGTCGACCAATGTCTTGACAATGCTCGGCAACCGTTTGTGCAATAGCTGACTTCCCGACGCCCGCGGGGCCCAAAATCCAAAGCATCTGTTGATCACTGCCAGTTCCTAAGACCCAAGCTATTATTGCTCCTCTGAGTTTTGTGCGAGTGTTAGGATGGCATTTTGGGGGCGGATGGCGGGCGGAAGAATCTACTTCTGCGCCATGTATCCTTTTATGTTCGAGGAGTTTAAACACTACAACGAGAATGGATTAGTGGTGTCGGACATATCTGAGCGGGGGGATGTGGTACCTGTCTCGCTATTTTCGAAGATTTGGATATGCTGCTCAATCATAGTGGAATCTCTGACCACAAAACGACGAGCACCGGCAAAAAACGCCGAATTTTGGGATTGAGTATGTAGCTCTACGCATCCATTAACTGAGTTTATGCAATAACAGCTTCCTGTTGGGCTCATACCGTTTGGTGGCACAATACTAGAAGCGTCTTTAGTTTTGATGGTGGAAGTGTCATCTTCGATAGACTCTGGGTTACATTCTTTTTCTGTTGAACCAAAAATAATGGACTTGGCAAAGGATACAACATCCCAACCTTTGAGCATTGTCGCGGCGTTGAGAGTGTTGAAGGGACTCGCGCAGGTGGACAAGATGCTGGTTGGGAGTAAACGAGCGAGGTACATGAGGTAACTACGTGGTACTAAGGGGGGGGGGGGAGGTCACATGATACGGAGTAGTTTGTACACTAAATCCGGAATTCCAACAGAGAGCGTAAGAAGTGTCGGCCTATCCCGAGTCGCTATCCTATTCCAAACCTGTGGCCGTGGGACCAGCGCCCAGATGACGCGCCGAGCACTGCCCAGCTGTCCTTACCAAGGATCATCAAATGGTTTACAAAGGGTCTGACAAGAGGAGACTAGCTATCACCAGGCCCAATAGAGTCAGTATTGGGATTTCGAGACAATAATTCAAGCCAAGAATGGGATAGAATTGGGTATGTTGTTGAGACTGAGGGGTACCACCAAAACAAAAATCTGAGGCAGGTCCAATGCTGTGCGATCACGCAACCTGAAGTTTCCCCTGGGTGCCTTATCTATTCAACCTTTACGAACGTAATAGCACCGGACCTGGGTTCCACAGGGACTCTCAAAACGTCAAAAAGAATACGCAAGAGGTGGGGCAAGCTACAGTCGAGGACAGCCAAAGTCCACCAATCTGATATCGTGAGAACAGCTTGTCTGATCCTTCCAAAAATCTGCCATGATACTCAGATTTACGAAAGGAGCCAAAAACACAACTCCGAAGTTTTTCCCATGGCTTTTTCATTCCGGCCATTATTTTTTGCAAAAAATTTGTAAAGTATTGCGTCTAGCTACCAAAATTCTGGCCTACTATAGCATCCAGGTGCATCATTGCACCCTGTGAGACTGCCCAATGACCCTTTTGTTTGCGAACAGCCCAAGCAGCTGCCTTTCCAGTCAACCCAATCCGGTAAGCACTCATGAAGCACCAGGAACGATTGATGAACTGACGGATGACATCTGTTGGACAAGTGTTTGAGGTCTCGGTTGCAGTGTCCTTTGCCTTCTGCAAATTTGACTTTGGGATCTGTCTGTACCGAAACTCTTCACTCGAGTCCCCAAGACTATCCTCAAATAATTCTTCATCTTCCTCGTCATCTGAATCCTCATCCCATTTTGATTTTATGTCATCAGGGTACCTTCCGGATGTGCTGTCATTGGACTCCAGGCTCTCAGCTTCAGGTGCCAGGCCCATGGTTTCGGAAGCTTCTAGTATTGTTGGAGGGGGTGGCCCTTGATGCAAGGGTTGAGCCGGTGTGTGCTGTGATTGAATACAGAGTGCGGATATGTTTCTTTTGGACTTCTTTTTGGTCATTTGCGAGTATAAACTTAGGGGATCTTGGAAGAGAAATGATTTCTTTGTCAAGTCACCACTTGTTGAAAATTTCTGAAACTTGAGGATCATGCTTGGCTCCACAGGATAAAGCAATTGCGCTATTTTTTATGATTTCTATTAATTTATTTAATGCCTGGCCATTATTTTTGGTCATTAAAACTAAAATAGGTTTTGTGGGCAAACCGCTTGTGAAAATTTCTTAATTTTGGGTGTGTTCGAAAGCTATTAAAGAGATCTATCGATTGATACTACTTTCTTATGGATTAGTAGAACTTAAATAAAATTGGTGGACTCTGGCTGTCCTCGACTGTACACTCAGCAGGATATACATAAGGTGGACATCTGACACATTAAATTGGGGGTTTTCCTAGTTGGTGGGGGGATCAGCCGTAACTCTAGACCTAGAATTGCCCTTCACATCAATTTTTCATATGAACAAGTACAGTACCTGTAAATAAGTTTTGCAAAAATTGATGATTTCCAAACAAAGAAAATATTCATAGCACTTCAGCAACACATTTTCATGCTTGATAATATAAGAAAACCACATTTGATACTCAAGTCTCTACAACATCCTCTCAGAGAGCAAAAAGATTAAAAGAGAAATTAAGGCTGGGAATTTTTGACCCAGAAATGGCCTATTTTCAAAACCATACCCTGGGTGTAGATTTACCCCTCAATAAAAATCAGATAATTGTAGCTTTTAAAATTATAAGACACTTTTGTACTGACACCAAAATAATCTGTGCTGTGGTTCATGAGCAAAAGAAATCACAAGGTAGGCAATTTGGCTGTTTTGGCTTTTTTGGGTATTTGTTTGTGTCAAAATGACCAAAACACCTCACTTTGTGATTTTTTTGCTCATGAACCACAACACAGATTATTTTGGTGTCAGCATAAAACTATATTAGAATTACCAAGGCTATCCATATCCAATTTTTATTGAAGGCTAAAGTTTCATTTAAGGTATGAATTTGAAAACAGGCTATTTTTGGGTGAGTTTTGCAATAAAATCCTCCAGGCTCACATTCTCTTTCAATCACTCTGATCTCTGAGGGAATGCTGTAGAAGATCAGGTATAGTATAAATCATTCCTATATTGTTAAGCAGAAAAAGGTGTGAATACAGGACTATGAATATTATTTTATTTTAAACCCTATTTGGACTGATCTGTTCCAGCCATTGTGTGTACAGTACCTGTACATAAGTTTTGCAAAAATTGATGGCAAACAAAAATGGCAGAGATACAGTGATTGAGTACAACTTGAGACAATTTTTTGTTGAACCAGAATTACTCAGCCCATATGTGATTAATTCCAAAATAAATTACAGTGTCATGTACAAGAATGTCTCTTCTGTATATTAAAAAATTATTAGAGCTATCGGGTGAATATAAGAGCTAAAAACGTGTGTCGACTGGAGGGTGTTTGGTTTCCATGATTCCGCACAAGTTGAGATGCACGTGACATTTCCAAATTAGGAATGTGTCACATACCAAATCTGGTATTATGCCAGAGCCGTCTCATCTTCATCTACATCCATCTCATCATCAGTATTGTCTGGTCTGTTGGTGGCTACCAAAAACTTGGAAATGGTTGGCTTTCAAGGCCGCTTTGGTTTGGGAGGCCAGCTGTGCTTTGGGACTCCCTCCTGAGCCTGTTTTTGTGTCTCTGCCTGCCAGGCCAAGATATGCATGTTGTGCTCATCCTGCAAACTCTGCCATCATGCTGCCAGCTGCTCCTTGGCTTCCTTCTTCCTTTCCCTGGCTTTTCTTTTCAAGTCCTTCTCTTCTGCTTTTGCTTTCTTTTGGGCTTCTCTCTCCTGGACTTTGGCAATGATCTTCTCATCCATGAGTATAGCTCCTCCTCCATCAACATGAATACCACTTTCCTCAGTCCCCTTCATCTCTTTTCTGAATAGGACTTTGTTAATTCATTGTAGGTGCAGTCCCTGGAAGACCAGTTGTGCATTCTGGGATGCAATGTGGGCTGCATGAGCCTCAATGTGAGTTTGTGCTAATGAGAGCTGATTTCGAAGCTCATCAAGCTCAGTTTCATAGGTTTGTTGGGATACCCAACCTATTCCCTGAGGTTCTTGGGTAAGGGACCAATTGATTGGTGGCAAGGGGGGTGGGGATGTGAGAGAAGGGGGAAGAATAGGGATAGCTGAGGTATGAATAGTATCTGAGACCACAAATGATCCTGATGTTTCCTGAAGGTTTCGACAAAGCACCTCAATCCTCCCAGTGGAATCTTCATTACTGTTGGTTGCTGAGTGTGTTTCAAAGGCTTTCAGGATCACTTTTATAGGACTTGGTTGAGGAAGGGGGAATGAGCCTTTTGAAGACAAAGGAAGGCTTGGCTTCATTTGTTGCTCAGAAATAACAGTGGGATTGTAGGGGTATACACCTGTAGCACAAAAGGCAGCCTGTACTGTCTCCTGGCTGAATGATTTGTTGAATGCTTGGCCAAAAAGTCCAGTAAAATTGGCTTTGGTAACATTGCGACCATGATCAGAATCAAAATTGGCTACCCCTTGCTTGAAAATCTCTTTCATCTTCGCAAAGCATGCAACATCAAGACCTTGAAGTGCATGGGTACAGTGAGGGGGGTACCCAAGGATAGTAATGTTGTGTTGCTGCGCATATTCAAGAAATTGTAGTGTGTAATGTGAGTTATGGCCATCAAGAATGAGAACCCGAGATGCAGATTGTGTTTGATCTCTTGTCTCTACATCAAAAACATCACACAGCCATTTAAGGCCAATATCACCATCAGTCCATCCATGTTCAGATACAGTAAAACTAGTTTCTGTATTAGCAAGGTCATAATAATCTCAACACAATACTTACACTGCATTTGCAACATTATTATTAGTCCATTTGGAATTGATTAACTTTCCCTTGTGAATGATCAGGGGTCGTACTGTTGAGCCATCTGCACAGATGGTCACAATTGCTGTGATATTCTCCCAATCACCACCCCCTTGCTTGTGCTGTGTCTTGGTCCCTTGTAGCCCATAGACCCATTCCATTCCTGAGTAAGCTATGGGAAATCCACTTTCATCCATCCCATAAATGTCTGAGGGATGTATTCCAGCATCAACAACATGCTTCTTCAATAGATCAAACCATGACCTAACAGCAGTTGGATTTAGGCACTGAGCACACTGCGTAGCAAAAGGCTTGCTCCAGAGTGTCTGGATCTTCTCACAATGTCGGATGAGAAGTCCATCAATCCAGCATTTCCCAACCAGTGTAAACCAAGGTCCCTGATGCGCTTTGAGAAGACTGTTTGCATGAGCCTGAATTTGGCTTGCTGTCATTGGAAGCCCACATTCCGCTGATTCAGAAATCAGGGCAACAAGCGTAGATTCCTCTGCAGGACACAATTTAAGCCAAGTGGTTGAGTACTCCAGCATGGTTCTACCAGACTTGGTAACTGCTCGTTGAAGGGTACTTCGGTCAATGCCATATTTTGCAGCAACTGCAGAATAGCTGGTCTTGTTACCAAGTGCCTTTAACTTGAGATAGCTAGCCACTGCTGCTTTTAATCGACTGTCCCGAGCCTCGAGTTTCCCACGCTGCTTGACATGATTTGACTGCGCATGCTTGACCATCGATGTGAGAAGGGTCTAGGTAGCAAATTTATTGAATACCATGGAATGCCACTCAACAAAAATCTGTTTATTCAACAACGCATTGCGTACGCAACTACCACTTAATTAGGTGTGATGTCACTCTTTGTCACACATCATGTTTGTAAGGGGACCTTCAAGTCCTCCCTACTGTTATCAGAACCCTAAGAAGGACTATACATAGGTCTTAGCCACCTTCCTGATGGACAATAGTATACTTCTTTTTCCCCTTTAATACTGACACTCTCACACTCACGCTTCCTTTCTCTCACACACAACTTCTATTTCACACAGGAAGCCTTCTTTTACCTGGGTCCACCTTCTTATGACTCACCTTGACAAGTACTTACCCAGGGTACTTATAAATAGCAGACAACCAATATGTATATAAACCTAGCTACAACCACCTGTACCTTTAGCTTAGTGTTATACACTGTTCTGCCTAAATCACTTGTTCGCCTGAAAGGGCTTCAGAGATTTATCCAGCCCGCCTCTAAGTCAAGCAGTAAGACACTTGGACCAAGTCTGTATAGACATCCTTGTGATCCCAACCTTGCGACTCAAGAGCGGACCCCTAACCCGGGTAACACCTACACTCCTCCCTCTGCTCCTGTTATCCCCCTGGTTCCCCTGAGTTGTCCCAGCCCTTGCCACTACCCAGCGTCACCCACCAATGCCTCCACGAACTGGTGCACACAGCCGCGCGCGCTTCCCGCACTCAGCATGTCCCCAAGCATGATCACATGACACACCTTCCCGCCCTCCAGTCACACATGCGTGCACCTGCTCCCTAGTTCCCATTTTGGACAGTGATCATTTAGTCTGTACAGTAGTTCAGCCACTGCTCCTGTAGCTCTTGTAGCAGTGCAGGGACTTCCTCATTTGTTTCTTTGAGGATCTCCCTGCATAGGTGTGTAGTAGCTTCACACTTTCTTGCGCTTTTGCGATTATTTAATATACTGAGGATCTCCCTGCATAGTCTGAGCATGAGCAATTGCATTTTGCCTCCCTCTCACTCCAGGTTGCCCTCACAATGTTCAAATTGGATTGCAGTCGAAAAAAAATGGATTCTGTCAGGAATAGTGGGTTTTGTGCCAGAATTCTTTTATTTTACAATAGAATGCACTTGAATACATATATCTGTGGCATAATATCCAACATTGAGCACCCAAAAAGAGTAGAAATCCGGTTTTACCAATTTGGAAATGTATAGGTTACCCAAAATGCAGTACTGATGTGCACATTTCTCAATCCACATTGCTCCAATCTTAGTGATTTTTGGACATAGTATAGATATCATAGGGTACTATTTTTGTGATTTTTTAAAAGTTCTTCTGAGCAGAGGATTTCAAGGCATCACCGTTTGTTGTTAGACACTGATCGGAGTGCACGTCGGAGGGACGAGCGGAGCGAGACCTTGGCTTCAACATATGTGTTGTGCCACTCCGATATTGCTGGGTGGTCTCAATTTGGACCTCGGACCCAGAGAGGAGAGGATACAACTCGGATCAAAGGGAACCAAGTCTGAGAGAGAGATGAGACAATGAACCAAAGTTCAGAGAGATAGGAGACAAGTCAAGTCGATGTCGAGTCAATATTCTGATTGAGGAAAACTACTCCGGACTAACTCCGGTTTATATACATGTGGACTATCGGAGGAACGGAGATAGTCCTACAATAGGTATCTAGGTTACTGGTAGTTAGTGGGTGCCTATAATAAAGTGTTCAGAGTACAATAGAAGTTATAGGAATAATAGAGATAATAAACGGAACGGAATGATGACATCAGAGTAATGAACGGATCAGAGAAGAATGAATCCGGGAACCGGGCTTGAGGAGACCAGTCGGGACTTCGGAGTTCGGAATCGGAGAAGAAGCCGGACTGGCGGGAACACGGTCCGGAGCGATCCAGGACGACTGTAACATTTGTCTCAAGTTGTACTCACGTCTCAAGTTGTACTCAATCACTGTACTTGTATTGGTCCGAGATGATAACTTGATGGTAACCACCTAAAACTTAGTTGCAATCACAGCTCAAGAAGTGTCATCCAAAGGTGATGTAATTGGAAGGCTGGAATAAGGGGCCTATCATGTGGCTTCACAAAAAGCAGTTTGGTTATATTTACAGCCATGTTAGGAGATAATTGCCCTCAGTAGCAGCACCTCTTTGCTCTCCAATGGTTGATTGTATATTGCATATGTATCATTGTACTTATCAAAGGTATAGCATCGTAACTTGAGGAGGGCAATCACAGTGACCCATGCCTCATATCCAAAATCCTTATGATGCAAGCACAAGTGGAGACCTTGAAATGTTCCCTAAATACGATATTGGGACATAAAGAATAGGAGGAGTTTGTGTCAGGAAATGTTGACTCTTACATAGATATATATTATTAACAATGTGTAACTTGTCTCAGCACTTATTGTTAATCTACTGATCTACTAGTACAGGACCCCTTTTTGATTGTGTCTTATTGTAAGGAAAACGAGCAGTTGTGGGTGGGGGAAAAAGACTGTCTATTCATGCTATGTGGCACATCTTTTATACTACTGAGAGTCTGATATACGACGAAACTCAGAACTATCTAAGACGTGTAAGCTACAAAAAGGAGTGTGTGTGGTTTTCTACGTAAAGAGAGTAATATCGCGAGTATGTACTTAAACGACAGGAGGGTAGTATAGTGATCCGTGATTACATAAGCTTCTATTCTACGAATGGCCGTGCGTCTCCACTACATTATCTTGGGATGAAGGACGCACCAAGCATCACGAGAGAATGGAATCCATTTGCGAATGGTAGAGCAAGTATGTAACTGAGGACAGGGATGAACTAGGTCAAAAAGTTTAGAGTAACTCCATCCTTAAACTCCACATAACAAGCTTCATCAGGAAAATCACATGGCCGCTTTTGGCACTTCCAAAAGCGGCCAAAGTCGGCAAAAAGCCGAAAAGGGTCAAAAGGGTTTTCCCTTTTCAAATTTATGGGGGTTTGCTGTCAAAAGGACTTTCAAAAGGGTTATTTGATTTTACACTTGCTGCCAAAAGGACTTTCGAAAGGAAAAACTAATTTTGCAAGAGACATGAAAGTTATGAAATGGACCTCACAGGAGCCTCAAAAACCGAAGCAATAGTGGCTGTTGTAGAGCAATATCACCGATATAACCCATTGTTGGTACTACGAAGGCATACATATGTAGCAAATTAATGTATTTCTGCCTTCAGAGAGGCTGCAAAACTACACTAGCAGACCGGATCTCATCGTCCTCAAAAACCTCATCCTCAGTATCCTCGTTGTTGCCTATATCCTCATCCTCACCCCACTGACCGGATACCTCACTAAAGTCCTCACTACTCAGATGGGTTGTTAGTGGCCCCGAAATGAAATCGTCGCTGTCGGCACCATTATCCAGGGTTATAGCACCCATGTCGGAGTCGTAGTTGATGGCAGGGGTTCCAGTGGACTGGACTGAGCTGGCTGTGGATTGAATGTCACTATCGTCGTCTAAGAACATGCTGGTGGCATTCGCAGGAGCTTCGAACTTGGGTTGCTTCACAGCCACTAGGGCTTTGCGGCCTTGGGAGGAAGCAGCTTCAGTTGCAGCATTGATAATCTTCCTCCATTGCTTAGCGTTAAGCCCGTCGACTGCTTGGTTCAAGATGGTCGTGGACCAGACCATCTCTTCTTTGTCGAGCTTGGTGTTGTATTCGACGCAATTGCTGCAGTTGACTTTCGAGAAGGCCTTGGTTGACTTGGACTCATCGGCATCGAACTTGCCGGTCTTCCATCGCTGAATTGCCCAATGAGCCTGATTAGCCATATAATTGATGTTGTTAGTGAGATTGGTGGCGACAGGCTCTGAAAGTACAAAACTTACAGCTTGAATGCTCATGACAAGAGCACCCTTCGGAAACTTGGCATTCCGACGATCCTCGGAGAAAGGTAGAATACGCGTCATATGGGTAGCCAGAGAGGCAATGATGATCAAAGACTGGAACTGTCCCTGCACGGTGGGTCAGATGAGTCAGTTAGTAACTTAATTTCTAGAAGGATGACACCGAACTTACAGAACGCTTCACTTGGCCATCCGGTGTTTCTTCCACTTTGGCGAAATAGAAAGGATGTTGACCCTCTTTGCCCGATAAGGCATCCTGACACCACGCAGACCGGCCTTGAGTATCATTGTCTTTTCCCAGCTCATTGGGAAATATAGTCTTCTCCAGAATTGTAAGGGCAGCCTTCGAAAATTTGTTGCGCCATGCCGCAACAGTGTCATCAGACTGTCAACACGAAATAGTAGATAGCCAGGAGTTCAGTACAACTAAGTTACACATATGAACGAGCAATCAACTCACCAGTTTTTGAACTACAATAGCCAGTGGTGAAAGGTCAAAGTTACTTAATCGCTGTTCATGAGGATAACACTGTGCAAAGATATCAGCAATGTGATGATCAGCAGGACGCTCCCAAGCCGGTAAGCAACCAAGAAATAAGTAAAGTAAACGGTAATAGTTGGTGTTGAATGAAGCCCAAATTTGAGCAGGGAGGTTGGTGATCCGTAAGTCATCCTTCTTGATCTGTTTTTGAACGGCGGCCTTGCTCTCGGTGGGAGGAATGAAGGCTGGAGTCGAAGTGGTGTGGATGATTTTAGCGAGTGAGTGAACCTGTGAACATGATGGTATCAATCACTTGAAGAATCAGCACAGGGAAATTGTCCTACAGACCTGGGTCTTTTGTTGTTTCGAGGAGCCAGCATAATAATGCTGTTCAATGGGTTCCCCCGCAAGCTGATGACCTTGGGCCTCTTCAGCGTCGTTCTCAACACCCTCATCCACTAGGCCCCCTTGTTGGAACCCATCTGCCCCATCCGAGGACCTGTTTGTCTCGCCGTGATCGTTATCGAAGCCCGTGCTCCACAATCGATTGCCATCAACCTTGCCGATGGCGCTGCGCGTTTTCCAGTCGACGTGAAGGCCTGTTTCAGGTTTGCGAGGCTTCTTGTTTGCCTGATTCTGAGTTGGTGTGATGCTAGTGTGGATAGCGGTAGAGAACAGGAGTAACCAAAGTAAGCAGAAATTGATAAGAAAGAAGACATGGACGAACTCGGGAGCTTGGGCGGCTTTACGTTTCACAGGCTGTGCCATGCTGTTGACGTTGACGGACGCCCGTGGCAATAGTCCTTGTGATGCAGCCGCTACTTCATCCCTCAATGACATGTTACCTCCCCTGCCCTCGCTAGCCATTACCCTCTTCTTCCCGGGCTGATTCAACGGTGCACCAATGCTGGAGCCTGATTCGCTATCTATTATCAGGTGAGTTATGCATCTATCTGAAAGAGAGATCAATTCGACTTACTTGCTGGATCAACCCTCAACGACAGGTTACCTCCCTTACCCTCGCTAGCCATTCCCCTCCTCTTCCCAGGCTGGTTCAGCGGTGTATCAATGCTGGAACCCAATTTGCTGTCTGTTATTCGGTGAGTTAGGCATCTGTATGATAGAAAAATGGTTTTGACTGACTTGCTCGATATTGGCCAGCATTGTGTGTGCTCTGCACAGGCCCAGAAAGAGGAGAACGGCTCCCCCTCTGAGAAAGTGGGGCCTTTTCTGGAGCAGGCGCCGCTGGCAACTGTCCTGCTGGACCTAGGTTGCACAGTAAGTTGTTAGTATTCGGAGATACCAAGTAATTAACTCATTACTGCCAGCTACTGCTTGAGATCCACGACCACGACCACGACCGCGACCACGGCCACGACCACGACCACGGGATATTTTCTGTATGTCAGCAATGGGTGGGTTGTTAGCATGAACAACAGCATCGTGATGGCCTTGACGCTGTATAACCTCCAGAGCGGCTGTTTGTTGTATTGTGGTCTCACGAGCCAGTGCGGCCGCCTCAAGGACCTTTTCCTTTTCCAATCGTTGACTCTGGACTTCGCCTGGTGAACGACGGGAATGAGTGGCATCGGGCAGGCCTGGATGAGGATCACGATTGGGACGCAATCGAGAGCCATTGGGCATGGCAGTTTGTTCGGAGGACATGGCGATGGTAAGCCGATGAAAATTTTTTTGTTTAATTCCAATTTGTGTTGGATATCGCCGACGCATTGGTTATTTGGTTGACCCGTTGACTATTTTACCATGCTTCGTCGCAGGATACATCGTCCGGCTCAATATCGCTGCTCACAGTGCCCTAAGGCTTGCCAAACTGAGGGTGGACTTCAACGCCATAAAGAGTTCACCCATGGAGTCCCACAACCGCTTCAGTTCCAGGCCTTTCTACCACCTCCCCTCTCTTCCCAACTCTCTTCACTCGAGGTTTTCAACACCGATTTACTCGATTCTGACTTTGACGACACTGTTCTTGATCCTGGAGCGGAACTACAGGTCAACAGTGCAGCGGAGGGTACAGTGCCCCCACTCAGTACAATCAATTTAGAGGGCCGGGATGTTATTTTTCATCCAATTCTGGATGGTACGCTATCTATACACTAAAATGTGTGCATTCATGCTCACTCTTGGATAGGGGAAGCTTGCAATAGTTCAGGAGTTCCAATCACGACAGCCACTTGTCCGCCAAAACCCTATGAACCTACAGCAGAACCAGTCAACATCACCGTCACTTCGAACCCGGTATCTGGTGCCACGGACACCAACCCTTTTTGGCCTTTCAACAGCCAGGCGGAGTTCAAGATGGCAGAATTCCTCTTCATCCAAGAGGAAATGTCCGCCAAAAAGATTGACCGCCTGATGGATATCCTATCTACCATGTACAACAAACCACCGCCATTCGCTGACCATCGCGAGATGTACTCGATCATTGATTCCATTGAACAAGGCGACGTCACCTGGGATTCATTCTCCATAAGCTACAATGGTTCTAAACCCGAAAATGCTCCCAAACCACCATGGATGGATCAAGCATACGAAGTTTGGTTTCGAGACCCACTTGAAGTGATGGAGGGCATGATTGCCAACCCAGAGTTCAAGGATGGGTTAGACTATGTGCCAAAGCGGGTGTTTTGGCAAGGGAAAAGGCAGTTTCGAGATCTGATGTCTGGAAATTGGGCATGGAGACAGGCAGTATGTATATGTTCCCTCGGCTACAGCGAGTCTTCATTCACATCTAACTAATTCTGGGCTCATTTACAGGATATCCTTGCAACCGATCCTGAGACACACGGGGCCATGTTCGCCCCCATAATCCTGGGGAGTGACAAGACAACCATTTCAGTTGCAACGGGTCAGAACAATTTCTACCCGCTCTATGCATCACTTGGGAATGTTCACAACTCTGTACGACGCGCACATCGCGGAGCAATGGCACTCATCGGTTTTTTTGCAATACCCAAGAGTACGTCCTCCTGGTACTTTCAATACTCTTCAAGTGACTAATGTCTTGCAGCATCACGCGAATATGCGTCCAAGGTGGACTTCTGCAAGTTTTGCCGATCTCTCATTCATCAATCGCTTGAACATATCCTGGCCAGTCTACGGCCACACATGATCAAGCCTCGACTCACCAAATGTGGCGACATTAATTACCGGTGGGTGGTGTATGGACTTGGTCCATATATTGCCGACTATCCTGAACAGGTCCTGTTAGCCTGTGTGGTCCAAAACTGGTGCCCTAAGTATATCCCCTCAATGCTTGGTTATGTGTCAAGGAAGCTAAACTGTGGTTTGGAAGGTGTACTTCGTCACCAACAGATCTCGACAAATCACCTGAAGACCTACGATTGCATGAGCACACAGATTCTTTAGTCCAGGATGGAGTGTTGGGTATCCAAACACTCTGGCAACAGTACGGTGTCGTTGGTGACTGTCTGGTATGGCCCTTACTTGCTATGACATTCGATTGTTACTTACTCCCAGTGACTTTAGCCATTCACAACAGCATTTCCACGAGCCGACATCCATGAGCTGCTTGCACCTGACCTACTGCATCAAATCATCAAAGGGTCATTCAAAGACCATCTCGTCGATTGGGTGGAGCAGTACATAAAGCAGGAATATGGAGACCATGCACCGGAGGTCTTAGCTGATATTGATCGCCGGTGAGCTTCATTTGGACTTACATTAGGTTGTTGTTCGATTTTACTTACTGAGGTTTAGCATATCAGTAGTTCCGCCCTTTCCAGGACTTCGAAACTTTCATGAGGGTCGTGGGTTCAAGCAGTGGACTGGTGATGATTCTAAAGGTTTAATGAAGGTATGTAACAAGTATGATTAACTGCGACGTTCATTATACTAAACAAGCGACAGGTCTATCTTCCTGCAATTGCCGGTCATGTTCCAACATCCATGGTTCAGGCGGTGGCCTCCATGATCGAATTTTGTTACCTAGTGCGACGATCCACCATTGATGAAGATACTCTGGCCAAGATCAATGTTGAGCTAGCACAATTTCACAAGCATCGTGAAATCTTTAGACAAACAGACATACGTCCTGACGGCTTCTCCCTTCCACGACAGCACTCTCTATCGCACTACCCTTTTCTGATTACAGAATTTGGCGCTCCAAATGGCCTCTGCTCCTCAATCACGGAGTCGCTACATATCCGTGCAGTGAAGAAACCTTACCAGAGATCCAATCGACATAACACGCTTGGTCAAATGATCATCACCAATCAACGCTTGGATAAATTGAAGGCTGCTCATACACATTTCGAGGCCCAGGGGCTACTGGATCAACACCAAAACACAAGTACGGCTTCAATGCAAGCCCTTGCCGCATTACTGGGTTCATCTCCTGTCAAGGCTTTGAGTTCCCCCAACAATAGTGGTGAGCTGGCAATGTCTCAGGCTGGAGCAGTGTTGGAACCCGAGGCGCATGCTGAGGTCAAGCTGGCAAAAACACATGGCAAGTCATTAGTTACCGAATAATGTCCTTACTAATGACATTCTAGTTCGTAAGTTACCCTTCAGTCTTGAAGCCCTTGCAAATCAGCTTGAGTTACCTCAACTCCCGCTCCTTGCTCGTCGCTTCCTTTTCAAGACTCTCAACCCCGATGTGGAGTACCCTCTCACTGCTGAAGAGCTACCAATAATTACAGGCAGAGTATATGTATATGAATCTGCACATGCGGTTTTCTATGCACCGAGCGACATCTCTGGGCTTGGTGGGCTACGTCATGAGCACATTAGGTGCAAGTCATCATGGTTTGGCAAAGCACCCTGTCGAGACTGTATATTTGTAGGGAATAGTGAGGCTGCAGATGAGCTGGGGTTTGCAAGCCTTCTGGTGGCTCAGGTGTTCTTATTTTTTGCATTTGAAGATACTGGGATTCGGTATGAATGTGCTCTCATACACTGGTTTACAACATATGGAGATTTGCCTTGTGAGGAGACAGGTTTGTGGAGGGTCACACCTGACTTTATTGGTGGTGAACGATGCCTCGAGGTTATCCATCTTGATACAGTGCTACGTGGTGCTCACCTGATAGGTGTAGCGGGGGACCAGCTTTTACCAAAGGACCAACTATTCTCAAAATGGCATTCCCTAGATGCATATAGGATGTTTTATGTAAATAAGTACATTGATTATCATGCACATGAGGTTGCATTCTAGGCACAACTATAATCTGAAGCCATTGCATTATCTAAAGTTAAACCTTTGAAACACAAAGAAAGAGACTGGGAAGTTTTAAGCCGAAGGGAAATCTCCAAAAGTCAAAGGGGAATCTCCGAAAGTCAAAGGGAAATTGGATAGTGGAAGGGAAATCTCCAAAAGGTGAAGGGAAAGTTGGGAGTGGAAGGAAAAGCCCTAAGAACCCAAAGAGAAAGTGGATGTGAAAGCTATGAAAAAGGTAAAGTTGCTAAAAGCAGATGTCAAAGGCCATGTGATTTTCCTGATGTTCCCAGCTACACGACACAAGTATACATACATATGATGAGATAACAGCACGACTTGTCGAACCCCACCCTCGTTTGTAGTTATTTCAAGTAACGGAGACTCATGAACCATTAATTCTAACCTCCACCACTTTTTCTCGCAACTTCCTCAGGACCTTGTTAACCTCTTCCTCTGGTGTCGAAATAAACACGGCGCGTATGTATACGATACTCGAATCATTCGCTGGAAACATCTTACCCGGAAGTGCCAACACTTCCCTATCGAGCGCCTTGGTGTAGATGGCAGATTCCAAATTCCTCTTCCTCTCCACGCTGTCAGTCAATGTCAACGTGAACCTGTGGCTCGAGAGGTAGATTGAGAAGACAAAACGTGTAACGAGACGAAATAATTGAAAAATGAGTGGAACAAGGGATCCGGCCACCGTTAGTTCAAGGCGTGTTAAATACATTACTTTGAGATTACTTACCAGAAAAAGATCCCAGCTTTTGGAGAAGTCCATCTCGCGTAACCACCCAGGTGTTTGTTGAGTGCTGCTTCGAAAATATTGCGCTTTTGTCGATAAAATTCAGACATAAGTTCACAATGAACCTTGAAGCCCTCATAGCCCCAGATACTGAGTAGGCTGTAAGTGATGGCTTGAGTGAGTGAGGGGGGCTGCAGGTTCGAAGCTGCTGTCTAAGAGAACCAAGGTGCGTCTGAGTAAATATTCAGCAGAACGGTGGAGGAGGGGATAAAGGGACAATATCAATGAGGTCCTGCCAAGTTTGAATGGGCACAATCGTCCTGCGCGCGTCCACGGGATAACGCTACCTCAGACTATCATTCCACCGCATGTGGTAATCATCATCCCAACAAATTATTTGTTGAAGTCAGTGTGCGCGAGGACCAGGCGAGTATCAGTGCGGCAATAGGACTGCACTTACATGGTGCTCAAGGACTTGTAGGAGCACCTCCGGCCCAGAGGCGAACCCAAGCCTTGTTCCAGGTGATAGAACATAAGATAAACTATCAAATCGAAGCACCCGACCCACTTCGGGTTCCTCTCTCTCTAGAGAAAAATAGGATGGTGAACGGGGCTCCTTTCCATAGTACAAGTAAAAGTAGGGATCATCTGGTAGGTGTCGTGTTTCCAGGCGAGTTTCGTGAGGTTAGGATTACGGGGAGTGCTCAATCAATACTGAACTTGAGGCCAAATGCACAGCAAGTTTACGCACTTTCAACAATGATGAAATCGAATTCTTGCGCTAATTTGAGGATTTCCTTGCGACGTTCCGGTGGCACTGTCATCCCTGATGGGTTGCAGCCGCACTGTATGAAAAATGATATATTTGAGGGTGTCATATTGGGCGTTATATTGGGCGTCAAATGGGACCCACAGGAGCGGTGTATAAAACTTTGGGTCTGCGTTTCCCTGAAGGCCAGTCCGTAAGGAAAGATCGGAGCGAACTTGGTGAGATCCCGTGAGCATCTGTCTCTAACTCTAGGTTCAGAAACGATAATGCGTATCGAAGAGTAGTTAAGCGGGCTGGCGACCGGAAGAGTAAAAGTTGCCTTGCCAATTAGATCACAATGCAAGCCTTGAAACATTAGGAGGATCTCGCTATTTGCCAGCCAGGAACGGTGGGAATGGGCTTGGTAAACGATAGCATTAACAAGAAACGACTGGTCTCACTTACGAATAAGCAGGAAACTCAATGAGCACTGGATCTCCATCACAGACGAGTGTTCGGATAGCCTAGAATTGTCCGTTCACTTCAGCACCCGAGAAAGCTACCGCTGCATCGCCACTGCCTAGATCTAACCTTGTACACTAGATCTTGTGAGCTGGAGCCAACAGTGATGTCCCACCCCTCGCTTTGCTTCCTGCTATGATAGAACTCTTGGAGACCAAAAAACCAGTCACGTAACTTCTTAAAGCCGCCTGTCTCGCCGTATTGCAAAGCTTGGGCAAGTTCCTGAGGATCGAGAGTATGTGACTTTTCTTGAGTAGGATCTCTTAGGGAGCGTGTGGTGAAACTCAATGATGTGATTGGGAACGTAGTGGGATTTGGCTTCCCCGCGAGGAGGGAGATAAGATTGGGTGTAGCCTCCAGCGGTATCAACGAATGGACTATGTAGATGTGGGGTGACGCCGGCGATTGGGTTAGATGAGGGGTATTAGTGTGAGTTGTGAGACTGAGCAAAATGACTGGGTAATGGATACATACTTGGACTGGCTTTCCGTTCTTTCGCATTTGGTGAAAGGAACGAAGTGTAATGACTGTCGGGTAGCCTCTTCGCATATGAGGAAGGCAGCCCAGGTACGGCTGTAACTGCTTTGTTTGCTACCAAACGACGCAGCTTGAATATGTCTAACCTGTTCCCATCTACCATTTCGGTTTCAGTAGAGCCCCTACTGGATGTATATCCTCACCTCCGCAGTGAAAGACTCTATCATTTCAGATACCTCGCTGGTTGACGTGAGGTTAGACATTGATGTCGGGTTGGATGCGTTAAGTGATCAGCCAATTGGTAATCGAGAGCATAAATTCCCAAGCCTCGAACAAATATTGAGGCTGGCTGAGGAACTTGCCTCGTGGACCATATATAGAAGGCGAACTTGTTAGCCTCTGGGAAAAAACTACCTCCGGCAATAAAGACGTATATAGGAGGATGGTCAGCTGAAATGCACCTTTCAAGCCTCGTACCCGGTCACAACTTTCTGTGGCATCAAACCTGCGTGAGCACCCGACCTATCGTTAGGAATTTGCGCTGCCCTCTCAAGATTCCCAACACTGCCAATCCCCGTGCCTTGCACATCTCCTTGAAAGTCATATTCTCGCTCCTGGCTCTACCACTCCCCTCCGGCCGGCATAGTGGCCTGGACCATACGCTCATCAGTTTGCAAAGGCTGCTCGCGTTAACGAGAGCGGGGGATACCCTATATCGGGTCCATTGGGATGTGACATAGTATGTACATGCGGAGCACAGGTAAGAAACTCTTCCAAGAAAGCTGTTCGATAGAACAGGTGAGGGGGGCGGCAGTAAAAATATATCTATCTAGCCGCTGACTTTATCCAGAAAAATTTACCTGGCGGTCAGAGAGTCGCTTACCTATCCGTGAGTATAAGTGCTTTAGAAAGGACAATGTCAAATAGAGAGTATGGAGGTGTGTAGCTCCTGCATGATGGGATCGTTCGTCTAATACCTATGGCAAGCTATGGAGAGGCATATTGGGGGAAAATAACAGGCGGTGAATCATCTCGGCACTGAGGTTTTTATACTTTCGAGCAATAGAAGGCTGGGAAAATTGGTTGATGTATTGAGGGACCATTGTAAGCCCAGGCTTACAACAAGTTGGCTGCAGCTTTCTAGATACCTGTGAGGGGGCATCAAAATTTCCTCCCCCCTTTATTCGGTAACCAAGTTCGACAATCCCTAGACGTCCGGTGCTGGGTAGACTCGGCCCTTTTAATCAGAAACTCGGTATGGAAATTCTTTTAATGTCGGCTAAAGGCGTGGTAATGAACATGGCGGTGACCCTTGATACGGTCGAACTTCTCCGTGGGCAGGTTGTGGCGCTTGAGGGTGCATATGAAACCCTGTGAAACCGCACTAAATATTTTGGAAAGGAAGGCATTAACTCCGGACGACCAGAAGAACAAAAAGGAGTTAGGCTGAAATTCGGGAATGATCTAAGTATTTCGGCCCAGGAGCCCCTCTGCCTTGCATGTCATTCATACATATTATCAATATTTCAGCGAGTAATGACTGATACAGCCTATAGCACGACCTTACGTTGTAATCTCGTAAGATTCTAGGCCTCTGTGTCGCAGCTCAAAGGGCTCTATCACCATGAATTGGACGGGAGCTTAAGTCTGTTTCACAATTCACAAGATTTGCGGCCTTGTTGTAAATAGTGGATATCTTGAGGGACTACATAGACCAAAGGTTATGGGGCGTTTCAGCCGAACTACTCTGGGTCGTTTGAATATTGGAAATCTAGAGTCATCCGAGGTACATATGGGCCGAGATTGGTTTAGCTGTATATGCGTATATGTAATACTTCTCTCCTGAGGCCAGGGAGCGCATCTTGCACTGGTTTTATCAGTGAATTAACTCCGCAATTTCTAAATCACTCATTGATGGTATAACTACAGGGCCCCTACCCAGGCGGGACGGTCTATTATTTGAAGATCCAGAATGAACGAGGAGGCCCAAGGTTGAGTTTTGACAAGCAAAAGGGTCTCCAGAGCTTCGAGGCGAGGGGGTACCTGCGCTGTTTGAAGGCGAGAGACCCGAGGACTGGACGGAGATGGAGAAAGTTTAGCTTGAGGCCGGGTAGTTTTCCGGAGGATAAAATGAGGGTTCCAGATCTCCTCAGCCAAGTGAGATGTCTGGGTGCTGAAGCGCCGGCCTCCGACCCGATATTGAAATTATCAGGGATCCTACAGTTATATATAAGACGCTATATTCGCAAGCTGTTTTATATTCACAAAACTACAACTACAAACCTGAGCAATCGCCGCTCTATCTTTTGCCCCAGGATCACGGAATAAAGTCATCTCTACACTATCAGGCGATCCAGTTAGTAAATAGCCGCAACTGCAATAAATGTCAACTCAAAGTCAGGAGGTAACACCAAACCCACTCTCCTCGTCGTCGGCTACTAACTTGAAGTGCCCGCATAGAACAAGGACAAGACCGGAAGCAACGGAGGTTCGAGCAAGGCGAAGGGGGGGCAGAAAGGCACTCTTACCAATGCATGTTATAATCAATACATCTCTGCTCCTCGCTCTTATCCCTGACTACCATCGATGTGGCAGACTAAACCAACGCCGCAAGAAGAAGTTACTAGTCTAGTATCCAACACTCTTTAGTATTGGCACCATTTATATATCAGACGGACTCCGCTATGATTCAGTAAATGCGAGACATATGTTTAGCGCTATCTAAGAATATTCCATATACTTACTGGGCGGCGATGAATTCCTACGGCATTTAAGAAGCAATAAGCTATAACAAGGTCGAGGAACGCAGATCTACAAGAGGCCAAGGTGTGTGACATGCATAGACAGTACGACAAGGGGAAACAAGACGCCCCAGACCCGTTCCGGTAGCATCATCGTTTGTTGGCTAATTGATCACTTTGAGCATCGAGGGCTAGATAGACACACCCTGATTTGTGCGTATATGCGTGATTGAACAGCAGGATGAATCGAGTCTGAGTCCGCGGCTGACCAGCCGCTGCTACCGAGCTGTTCTTCCATCTACCTTGTCTCTGTCCAAGTTAACAGAGAAAAACATCTCAAAGAATTTCAGCTGCATGTTCATCCGCGTAAAGTGATCCACGTGCTTCAAGACACTGCCCGATGCCTGGAAGCCCACTCGAGATTTTGCTACACTAGGTAAATACTACAACAGATGGGGAAAGGCATAAGTTATTGCTATTGATCGCAGTTGTGTGAGGGAGGAAAGAGAGAAGAAAGAGGACGAGAAAAAAAAAACTAAGGATCACATGTCCTACTAAGCGCTGTGTATTAAAAACACAGTTCTAGAATTTAACATAAAACATCCCGCCAACTCATAGCATCCTCCAACCCTCCCCAGCAGGCCACTTCAAGTCATCCCGCTCCCTCGCCCCAGACCTCCCACGGCCGTGGCCACCTTCATCGCCACTGTCCACACCCACACCCCTCTCTTCTCCATCTTCTTCATCACGATCATCACCATAATACTCCCGACTCATCAAATTCTCTCGGTCCTCCCTCCCAGACCTCGACCACGCCCGCCCTTCACCCTTGATAAACCCTCTCCGGCTTAATCCAGCCTCTGCCTTGTACCGAGCTGCCTCCAGCTTTGGCAAGGCACTCTCTGCTCGGAGTTGCAACCCCGCCAACGTTCGTTGAATGGATTCTGTGCCTCCTGCAGCACGACCACCTCCCACATCAGAGTTCCCGCCACCGCTCAAACCCCCGCTAAGCGATGAGCGTCGGTGTGGCCCGGATTCGGATCCATGCGTCATTGGGCTCTTTGGCCCATTGTTCAGCGGTAGCCCATTGACCACAGAAGGGTTGCCATATTTCGATCCAAACAACACCTCCCCGTTCGATACCAATTGCACACTCTCAGGCCGTCTGTGCCGAGCCGGGGGCGGAGGGGGTGGTGGGTGTGAATGATAATGAAGCGATTTACTTCGGTACATTCTCGAAGACGGTGACCCAGAGCCACTGATATCCGCAGCCGTAGGTGTTGTGGGCGTTTCCATCGACATAGCAGTGGCGGGTGTCGATTCGGATGTCAGTCGAACACTTCCGTAGGCAGCTTCGAACGATTCCAAATTACGTTTGAATGGTGATGGCTCGTCGGTCAATGTGGACGGCGTGTGGTACGGTTTACGATCTGGATGTGTAGGGGGCGGTAAACCAGCCACGCCAGGTAATTCTGGAACCGTTCGAGAGCGAGGTGAAGTGTCCGGGGAGTCAAATGGACTTGAGCTGTATGGCGTACGAGTTTTACTCCCAGAGGGCGCAACAGCAAGTGCCACCTGCTCCAACGAGCTAACCGACATCGGGGGGCTGGGTTGCTGTTGGTGCTGGTGCCTCCTCCGAGGCAGAGGTGGTCGCTCCCTGCCGTCCTCGCCACTCCAACTTGCACTCGAGTCCGACTTGGCGACAGGAGCTCGTTTTGTCGGGCTCCGGCTGCCATAGGGACCCCGCAGGTTACTACCTATAGATATGGATGAGTGCGTGATGGTCGCACCAGCAAAAGAACGCGCACCCGAAATGATGGCACTGCTACGCAGCACCTGTAGCACACGTTCTTTCTCTAGCTCTTCCTCGGCCTTTTTCATTGTCTGCGCTGCCTTACTGGCCTGGAGACTTTGTTTGATCAGGGTAGAGGTGATGTGGGTGGAGGCTTTGGGCTTTGGAGGGATGGGAGGGACGGGAGGAGCATGTGGAGCAGCAGTTGGAGGGGCGCGGGAATATGAGTTGGGGTGGAGCTGGGGGCGAGGGAGAGGGGGTGAGGAGACGGCAGCATGGCGGGGCGGTGGAGCGAGTATGGGGGGTTTTCGAGGGGGAAGGGGGGGAATTTTGCCTGAGGCGTCCTCAGAGCGTGCAGAAATGGGCTTTTTTTGCGCAAGAAAAGGGTTGTGGGGAGAGTGAGGTGTGTTATTGAGCTCTTGCCGGTGTGACGGGTGCAGGGGAGGTTGGTGTCTTGGTTCATAAGAAAATGGGTTGGCTTGAGGGAGGCCTGGTTCGGAGATGGTAGATGAGGGATGCGCGCCCTCGGCACGGGTTGGAGACTGGGGTAGAGGCGGTGGCGGTTTTAGTGATGCGCTAGCCGGGGATGAGGGGGGATGCGCTAACGGAACCGGAGATTAGCGATAGGGGCATGCGACGACGACAAAGCGAACACGAGGCACACCCTGAACAAATGCAAGAGCTCTATCCGCCTCTTTTCCATGCTGTACATGGACAACTAGCCGGAGAGCAGCGAAGAACTGGCCTCCAGTAAGTGTGTCTCCCTGCCCGAGTGCGGGCGAGAAGAACTTGAGGATCTGCGGGGGGGGAGCTGGGGTGAGAGGCGCGAGGACTTGGGAAAGCGGGCAAGGACATACAGTGTCTATGCTGGCCACTGGAATGTTTGGATAGCGTCCTCGGAGCCATGCGCGGACTTCTCGCACGCTGACGGAGATCGCCTCGTAGAAGGCATCGTCGCGAGGGTCTGCTGCAGACGCAGATGGCCCGGCGTCTGAAATTGCAAGGTCGAGGATGCTGTCTGTGAAAAGCTTGTATTCCTCGTCGTTGAGTGCGGAGGCATGGAGACTCAGACGACGCATGCTGGCCGCTGTGGCAGACGATGAGCAAGGCCCTCCCTTGGGTTTCAAACACGTGCAAACACGATAACGATGGATCATGGCTCCCACGCTCAAAATTGAACCGGCGAGATCTCGGGATCGACACAACAGAACTACCACGTCTCATGTGTGTCTCTATTTCGCAGATATCTCACCAATCTTGATGATGGGATACTGAGAGTTGAACACGCGCACATCGAATATGAGGAGAATGATACTGAGGCAGCACAAATGTCCTAATAACTGCTAGAGACGTCAAAGGGACCATCTTACGTGTTGGAGCCCGCTTTGCCCCAGGGGGGGGGGTTGTATACTTCATCCGGATAATTCACTGTTCACAGTATCAAACAACGTTTTTCAATAATGAACATTTCCATCCGGCGGAAAATAAAATCCAAGCCTTATAATCATCACCAGAAGAACGAAAATCACCAAAGTATAACTATAATGATTGGAACGGTTGACCTTTGGCAATTCAAGAATTGCAGGAGCACCCTGACAAAATGATTTCAGCCAGTCTGAACCAACCGCATACCCGAGTGAAAAAAAAAAAAAAACTTCATACCATCTAGTGGTAGTACATACGCCGCAATTCCGGAGTTGGTCCATCCAAATCTACTGATGAGCTCATCGCGCTCTTGTATATTCGTAGTGTACCAATGATCTCCCGGTCCCGCTGCTGAATAAAGAGGAACGCTCCCACAAATTTGCGTAGGGTATACATAACCAATGACTATTCCGGACCCATATCCACTAGGGGGTACCGGAACGTTTCCATCCTGTGAGACTAAATAAACAAAATCTGTGGCCGCCAGATTGACAAAACCATAAAAGGCACTGGTGCCGGGCTGTCCAGGGAAAACCCAAGCTTTATAGGATGGCGCTACAATTTGCCAGGGGTTTCCACCGGTTTGTGTGTTAACAAATGATGCCAGGGTGTTTAGTCCGTGAATCGGGCCTGATGGGGCCTGATACCCCTCAAAGTATGTCGTAGCAAGCGATGGATCTCCGCAAGTATCAGGAGCCCGGTGATGCTGTTGGGAAATGGATAGGAAATATAGTAGTCGTAAGTAAACCCAATAGTCAAGAAGCGCTAGAGTCAAATTCGATACCCACGAGTGGAGTACTTGCATTGGCAACATGGGCGCAGTTAGCCGAGGTAGTGCCCAGCAGAAGCATGGTGATGAAGGTGAATAAAATATTCTTCATTGTAAGAGTCAGAGCAGGGCAGAACTTGGACACTTTTACAAGTGATGAGTGGCCTATAATGACCATAGACTGTCCTTATATGCAAACACATAAGCGCACGTCTTCCTATGTTTGGAATTATTCCGACATACAGCCCTCTGGTTTCACAACATTCCACTCTCAGGCTGCCTAGAAAGATATTATTGAAGACTTCCATGTGTGTGGATCACTTTGGCAGTTCCGCCACTGTTCGGTATCAGAGGATAATGTGGCTGGTTGATCATCAGACCTGAGAATACAGTATTTGACAACACAGAAATTCGCAAGGTGCGCAAAAAGTGAAAAAACTTAGAATGTTGTTAGATCCCGTTCGCATACTAGAGGTTACTCACGTTATTCAAATACCACTTGTTTCTCCTATATTTGAAGTGATCTAGTGATTCAATCCATTGGATACCAAGCAAAGGTCAATGGCGCGGCTAAAACTTCACACCAAAGAAATGTAGCATACTAGATTTTGTGATAGGAAGGCAGTACCACGCGGTGCGTAACCTTCGAATGAGCTATTTATGTTTTATGAAAGATCCAACTTTCTAATTAACCTGGGATTTAGCGCCAGCAGGCACACCGCCTATACTGACATGGTTTAGTGGTTAGCGCGCGCTAACATTCTAGGATAAAATATCACATATCAATCATGAATGGATCCGGCAAGCAAGGGTTTAGGAAGATCTGGCATATACCGTATAATTTGAAACAGGTGAGCTGGTACAAATCACTTGAGATATATTTGATGCCAAGCACCGAGCACAAGGTGAGACAGAGTAAACTTCCAAGGCAAGTATCAGCTTGATCCGACACTGTGCAGTTTTTGTCAAAGCTAAGCTTATGAAGTGCTGTAGTGCATGGCAGGTTTTCTTGTCTCGATATCGTTGTCTGCTGAAGGCATTAAATATACCCGGGTCCCAAATTCCTGATCAATGAAAATGATTCTGTATTCTTGGAATTGTAGTCTACATTGTAGGTCTGCAAATAAATGAGGATGGTACCCACGTTAAGTCATAGGATCAGATGATATACATGAGCTTCGATTTTGATTCGCTCTCTTTCGTGCCCTGAAAAATTCTCAGAAGCATTTTTCTGTCATGAATGAGGATCCTACTGGTACATCTAATATGTTAGGGATGGCTGGAGGGAGCTTGCGCTATTCCTCATCTTCAAGGTCTTCTACCTGTGGCTGGAGCTTCTTCTCCTGGCCTCCTTCTTGTCAAAGTAGCTTCACTATTTCCCTTCCAACTCCATCATCCATCGTGTCCGGCGGTGCTTTATAGAAAGACGATAGAAAATATGCGACGGACAGACTGTCCTGCGCTATCGTATGCGGCAGGCACTGGGGGCAAAGGAGTGTCCGGTGGCTAAGAACAGTTCAATACAAAAATACCCCTGCTGGTGCCCTTCGCAATGCGCCAGTTTATGACGGGTCTCTTGAAGAGAGTGAATATCGGCTATAACAAAATATAGACGCGAGTGCAATCGGCAAAGCAATTGTGTGGGGACCTGCTCCTCGACCTCGAGAGTGTGTGAGAGAGAGAAAGAGAGAAAGAAAAATAATTATTGGAGACTTTTGAATTGTCACGCCATGGCTCGTGCAGTAGCGGAAACATAACTAGTTAGTGAGAACGGATTTCGCGTGCAGCCGAAATCCATTCCCTATACTCTAACCCAACTTTGTCCATGATTTTGCTGCTGCAACAACATTCCTCAGTCACAACGTTCCCTGCGATGCTTGAGCACCAATCTTTCAGGCCTGTCCGATCATGATAACATACAGAAATGGTATATGATAGTCTTGAAAATCAATCTTTCCTCCTGGGTACATGGGCTTGGTGGCTAGATAAGGAACGCGAACGGCATAAGAGATGGCGAGAAGTCTGCGGGTCATGATGGAGATGCTGTCGTGATTATCATAATGTGTGTGTTGTTTGTGGGGGGGGGTGTGTACGGGGACTGGTTGCAGGGCGGAGGGGGATCTATATTTGGGTCTGGGTGGAGGTCAGAGAGCAATGCAGGAAGGCGCATGAGGTTTACAGACCTTCTGCAGTGATCTGGTATCTGAAGTGACAACTGAGATTAATGCTAAGGTCATAGACGGTGGTAATGGAATTGCCGGAGGAGTTGTCAATGCCAATATAGATGCGCTGCCAAGGGGAGCTGTTGACGTTGGAGGGACCTTTGGCTACGACATTGGGAATGATGGGGGGCTCCTTCTGAGTATGTTCGTCGCGTTCGAGGTTGTTAAAATCAGGATCGAGCGTGAGGAGGTCAGGGGACTGTATTGGGAGAGGGGCGGAGGATGAAGGTTGCGGAGATGAAGATGATTATGATTTCGCAGACAAAGCGGTGCCCACGGCTGGATTGTATGCCAGGTGGAAGTTGGGGAGGCTGAGATGAATGTGGAGTAAGTGCTGAGCGCAAGAGACGTGACAGTGGCGGGGAGTGCCACATTCTGTGCTAGATAACGGCAACCTCGCTCTCCTGCACCCCCCCTTGCCTTCGACGCGCGACTTGTCACAGTAAAGTTGATGGGACCACTATCGGATATCCAAGGGACCCGTTCTCTCAACAAGCTACGGCAAATGGCCTCAGTCAACGACAAGTTTCTTACTCGCTATAAGCCTCATCTGAGCCACCCACACCCGACCTCCCAAGCCGATGCATTCCCTCTCTCTCAAGGATTGGTGTCCCAACCTCGAGCAGGGCCCTGTCCTTCACCCTCAACGTTCAACGTTCAACCCTCAAAGCGTATAAAGCAGACCTCCACGGCGTCCTATTGCATTCGCTTTCTATGATGTTTGCCAACCATACCATCTCAAACCTATCATCAATACCCGAGTATGCTGCCTCCACACTCTCAGTCCAATTCTTTTCTAAATTGCTTTCCCAGGACACCAAACTAGGAACTGCACCCTTACTACCCAGCCAACTCTCTCGCTGCTCATGCTGAATCGCCATTCACCACCGCCCTCTATCTCATTCTCTTCCTCCCCTGTCTTTCCCCCATGCCCTCTCTCATGCCACGTACCATCTCGGCAACGCACAAACCATCACCACCCTCCTTTGTGGATGGAACTGAACGAGCAGATAAAGGCGGATGCCATACGTAAGACATGCAAACTTGGAGGCCATTGAGGTTCCTGCTGCTGGAGATACCCCAATGGAAAGTTCTGGGACGGAGATCACCGTAGGTGATGTACATTTCACGATAGTCGAGCTACTCCATGCTCTTACAGGTGCGCGCTTCGAATTACACTATACCGCTTTCTATACACGAGGCATAGAGGGTTTGGGGACTGTCTACATGACTGATCGTAGCTTTAGGGCCCTAGAGGCCATCTCGGGTACTGCACCGACAACATATCATGATATCATATGGTTATAGATGAATTTACCACTGTAACCAAGGATCTTTAGAAGCGCGAGGGCCGAGATCTCCCGCTAACCAGCATCTGGGCCCCGAGGCTGCTGCCGCCTGAGGGGGTTGAATCTCACCTGCCCTCTTATTGCACTAGCACCAAGCTGAGGAGATAATCGCACTATATACCTCATAGCCTTACGCTCACTCCAATATTTCCAGGATTTCTAAGTCTGTCAGCACTGCAGGCTCGTGCTAGATCTTCTCTCGCAGGACTTGATTCTCCAATTCTCCTACCCTATACGTATGCAGACAGTTCAGAGCAGAGGCTAGTGTTGCAGTTTGTATGAGGAAGGGTTTGTTTGGGGGAGGCCTGACTTGGAAACAGCGGATGAGGCGTGTGTATTCTCGGCACGCGCTGGAGACTAGGGTAGAGACGATGTCGTTATATCCGTCAGGGACATGCGGTAATACGCTAACAGAAGTGAAGATTAGGGATAAGGGCGTGCGAGGACAAGCAAACACGGGGTTACACCTGGACAATTGCAAGAGCTCTATTTGCCTCTTCTTCCTACCGGATATGGACAACCAGCCGCGGAGCAGTGGAAAAATAGACGCCAGAATGTGTCTTCCTGGTTGAGCGCCGGAGAGAAGAACCTCAGGATCCGTGGGTGTTGGAGTGGGTCCCATCAACCAGTTATTGACCCTCGATCCGTATGTTCAATGCAAAGGAGGGCCACTGTGACTTTGCTATGGCGGAGGAAGTCACATACCATATCTCGTATGTCTATAGGCGACGATGTTTTATAGGGCGACCGGTTTCATAGATAACCGGATGGACAGAAAATATATCGGTTCACCGATCGAGACATTGAAACAGTATTTGCCATGATGAATCAATACAGAGAGCGAGCACCTCTTAAAACTGAGAAATTGGGCCCTCCACCGAATTTCGTATCCATTCATTGCATGTCCCTATTTTAAACTTGGGAACTACCACGTCGACTAAGAACTGAGGATTGTGTAAAACGAGATAGCGATGTACTTTGATACTATAGATCACGATCAGACGCTGGTTGCTATCCTTAAGCATTACCCCTCAGACTTGACCTCATATAGTGAAAATACACAAGCGGCTTAGCGTCGGTGCTTGTGCAATGCAAGATGGATGGGAGGCTGCGCATTAGGCCGTTCAGCCGCCCTCCTTCCCATGTTGAAAAGAAACCATTAATCCTTGCCAGTTGTGACTGGAGCTCTGTACCCGCTACCCCCAACCATGCCACACCATCTTCAGAAACAACTCCGGAGCGTGTGTATAAAGGTCTTTCATAGTCCACCCTCCCCCGTTCCTCCTCCGTTACCTGGTCATCTTGTCCCTCTCACAAGGGGAACGGTGAAAAATGCGAGAGGATAGACATCCAAAATCCAGGATCCTGCCTACGACTGAAAAACTTCCCCCTTTTGAACTCTATGGCGCATATACCACTCAGCTGACAGGTGCAGATGCGATCGACCTCAAGGACCCTTTCTCATTCAGGAAGGTTACTCGAATATCTATTCCGGGTGTTTTAAAGATCGCTGATTATGCTGACACGTCTGCCGCGTATTTAACATGACTTAATCATCATCACAACTGCTGAAAATGCGATCATATGTCATGCTTTATAGGGCCAGCTGGCCTTCAGAAAAGGCGGAAGCTGGTGACGGAGAGGACCTTCGTGCGCCACAGACACACCGGCGACATGGAGAGGTTTTTCCTCTCCAGGAATGTCATACTAGGTGAGACCATAGCCAAGCGTGGCGGCGGTGATGGGGCGACATGTTTTTAGCGTGATACCCTCACGCTAGCGTGGCGAGCGTGGCGGGTCCGTTCATGCTAAAAATACAATTTCACGCTCAGGACGATAGGAACCCAGATAATTTAATCAGCACGCTGACGTCTCGGTTGTACGATCAAGCTATCTGGGCTTCTGCCAAATCTCCAAATCTCCATGATAACATCGATCGTGTAATAGCTAAGGTGTAGATCAGTATATAAAATGATCAAAGCACGGTGATCAAGGTAATTGTATATTTGAGAGATAAGATTTTGACCTTGAACAATACTGTCGGACCTTGCTCGACCTCACGCTCAATATCACGCTTCCTCACGCTTAGCCACGCTCGTTCACGCTTCCATGCTTAATGCCACGCTTGCTCGCCCTCATCACGCTCGACATCATGCTCAGCCGTGCTCAGCCACGCTCAACTCAGGCTTGATTCACAGCTGATTTATGCTCAAGCACGCTCAATCACGCTCGACCACGCTTGATCACGCTCGCATCACGCTAAATTCTAGGTGCCCGGCGGTGATGTCACGAATGATGTAGAGGACTGAGATTTAAGGCCATAGTACCAATATCAAAAATGGTACAAGTCGCACTGGATGTCGGTGTACTATGTACTATCCGAGAACGGCGATGACGGTGCTCGAGACACCAGTTCACAATTCATTTGCGGTGATATCTTGAATCTTGCCAGGATACGCCTTCAAGGAATCGGCTAAGGGAAGAAAGTTTGCCGAGAGCACAGACTATGCGCAGGTTTAAGAACTTCTTGTCGAATTCCTGGACCTGCGGATCATTAAGGATCCAGCGGGTATGGTTTTCTGGGAGCCGATAGTCTTCTTGAAATCAGAAGTCTCATGTGTCTTGGCTCGCGGTAGATAACGTTCAAGGACGGGTTGTTTTATGAGAATCTATCCCACCTCTATGGTTACCAATCCTCCCAATAAGCGACACTTCTATTTCTAGATGGTCTTAAACTGGACCAGTGCCCTAGGTAAGGTCGGGTATGGCTGCTCAGTTTGATTAGAATGATCGAGTCCCTCATATGGGCAAGAAAACGACTATTTGTTCTCAGAAAAGGAGTTCCCTTCGACCAACTCAAACCGTCTCTGGCTCGTATATAAACCACTCTGTGGCTCGCGATGCTTCAAAAACACAACCATTAGCATCTTTCCCCTCTACCAGTCTTCAGATGCCTTTGCAAGTACGGTATAATTCGAGTTGTCAACTTCTTGCACTAATTCCCTCATCAGGCGATAATCGACAGATTAGCATACCCAGAGTGCGTCCCATGCAAGGGTATGTTCTGCGTCGTGTTCCCCTCCAGTCTACGCTCATAGTATACAACTCTACATTATTTCAGAAAAGAAAGAAAAAAAAAATTCCTGTGACAGGGAGAAACCGTGCAATAATTGCGATACACCAGGTCACTTTGGGAAGTGCTACTATGCATAGCAGGAGGTGGGCAGACGGGGCTGTTGGTAGATATATGTAAATATATCGTTAGGATCCAGGAGGTGGGGTAGGGTGATCGCATGGCGGAATAGAGCGACGGTGGTGGGGTCGTGTGCTTTTCCAGAAAGAGATGTCAGTAAGTAGTGATGCCGAGCGAGCCAGGGAAACCTGTTGAATCAGCACCTCCGTTTCAAGGTGATTCCCAAGCTGAGTTTTTCGCCTTCGATCTAGGATCCCCACCCCCCATGCTCTGACAATCACGTCCTCGTGCATGCCACGCAGTGCATCAATACATGTAAGATTTACCATTACTCTTGATGCGTTCCCAACAAATAATCAAGGTATTAGAGGGTTATTGTGCACTGACCCCACAACAGTTCTGAAAACCGCCTTGATTTCGCCCATCCCCCATTTTAGTCCTGCTTCTCCAGTCAGAATGTCAGGGCGAAGCTCAGGAAGAAATAAACAGAGTCTCTTGATCTGATGGCCTGACCGTGAGTTTAGTGATTATGATCCTCCCCTATGCGCTGAATGTCTCTTGCATGTAACGCACGGGTAAATCTCTCTAGTTTGCGAGGCGAGGCGAGATGAATTACCAAATTTTATTACTAATATACTTTTCTAGGCATGCCCGACTATATCATGGAAACTCGCCACATGTATGGACCCACATAACACCCTCAATAGGTTATAAGAATGAGAGTGACGCCTGACCGTAAATGGTAAGAATTCTTAATCATCCTCCTCTCGCTGTCCTGAGCATTGAGCTGACATGGGGCAAAAGTGGTCTCAAACCTTCCCGCCTGCCGCAAAATTCAACGTTGATCAAATCCCAGACCTGTCGGGCAAGGTTATGGTTGTCACCGGTAAGTTGAAACGTCTTGCCACGTTGACTTGGGTTGATTTTCGAATATATTCAGGTGGGAATACTGGAATAGGCAAAGAAATCGTTCGAGCCCTCCTTTCGCGCAATGCCAAAGTCTATATGGCATCGAGAAATGCCGTAAAAGCAAAGTGCTGCAATTGAGGAGCTAAGAGCAGACACTGGCAAGGAAGCACTATTTTTGGAACTCGATCTTGCGAGTTTGAATAGCGTTCGAAAGGCTGCCGACGAGTTCTTGAGCAAGGAGCAAGAGTTACATACATTATTCAATAATGGGTGAGTGAAGTACTTTCAGGTATATCAACGTCTAACGACGTTCAGTGGTCTCATGTTCCTGACGGAGGCAGCTCATTCCATGGACGTCACTGAGGACGGGTACGATATACAATGGGGTACCAACGCCCTTGGTAAGACACTGCAGTGGAAGTATTATATGCCCAGTCGATTCAACGCCCACCCACAGGGCCTTTCCACTTGACCCAGCTTCTCATGCCCGCCCTTCTCACCGCTGCAAAGAATTCTGGCAAGAAATCTCGTGTGGTTTTCACATCGTCGATTATAGTGGCAGGAGGCATCAATTTTGACACACTCAGAGATACCTCGGAGCGCAAGAAACTGGGTGCGGATCAACGTTACGGGCAGTCGAAGCTAGTACGCATCAAGCTTGTCCTTTTCCCGTGTCGCTCTTGTTGATTAGCTGTGCTCCCACTCTAGGCAAATATTATTATGGCATGTGAGGTTGCACAGCGATATGGTGACAAGGGAGTTATTGCAGTATCTCTTGATCCCGGTAATTCGTATCCTGCTCACTTAGTGGTTGCCTATGCTGACGTGAATTTTTTCCCTCAGGAGGATCCAAAACTGACCTCCAGCAGCACTTGGCTGGCTGGGTCCGGTCGATCCTTGTACGTCCCCAATCTTATTCTTCTATCCGAGGTGATATACAATAGTGGGATATATTTAGAGTATTCTGCTCCACCCTCCTGCCAAGGCTGCTCTCACTCCGCTATATGCGGGTGTCGTAGGGCCGGAGGATCTCAACGGCAAGGTGAGTGTCGGAGTTGGAGTGTTGTTAGTTTGATTACTGATGTTGGTCCCCATTAACACTAGTTCTTGATTCCATGGGCACGCGTAGGCGTTGCTCCTGCAGCTGCCCAGGATTCCGAATTGGGCCAAAAGTTGTGGTCTTATCTCGAGGGAAAGGTGAAGCTGAAGTAGCGGCGTGACTATAGAGAAGACCCGTTTGCTAGAACACGTTAGCCAGCATTCGCCATGGCCTTCAGGATGATTGTAACTTGCTGATTCTCCCTTTCCTCCTTCGTATCACAGCTATTGCCCTACATAGAAATTACTTGCTCCTCTTTCCTACAAACACCGGTCCCGTACATACACCCTATTGATATTAATGTTTAGGACCAGAAACCCCATTGAGTTCATTTTCTGCCATAGACGCAGCGGCAGCCCAGTGACGGCAGGCTGGGACGATAGAGATGACAAAGGTGCAGGAATTGAACCGAGAGTGATACTGTTTGATGTGTGTTCCATGGCGTGCAGAATGTATTGTGTTCCAATACACGACCCGCTAGTGCTATGCACATGTGTGGCCGACGAGGCAGAAGGCCACGGGTAACGCAAACAAGGTGGGCATCGTGGTTTGCACATGTTTAATCGAGAGGGCGGCGGCATTCATCGTGGTCCTCCTGCTCTCGTGCGTGACCAGGACAGAGATCCATCCATGAGCCTGTGATGTCATTGGCTGACTTCCACTCGACCAGATGCCAGGGCGCCCCAACCAGTGTCATTTGGCAGGACTCCCTAGAACCATCTCGAATGTTGATTCTGGACCGCGTAATGTTTCCGGGGGGAGCTCGTCGCGTCCATTCCAGACTTGGACAAGATTGTTGCGTACGCGTATGATATTAGCTGCGTGTCGCTAATCACCTTATCTATCCCATCACAGCCAACAACGGGTTCTGCTCATGGCAAACTAGCTCTCCAGCTCCAAAGTATCCAGGCCTCGCCTAATCCTCCTCCCATGCATCTACAGCAATGGTCTCTGTTGATCATGCTTACAACGCTGCACGCCTCAATACTATCTCCAATCCGACCTTCGCTGGCAAGAAGACCTGTGCAGGCGGAGTGTACTGGGCGACTACGGAACTACGTCTTGTTTCACGATCTCTTTCCTCTATCACCCGAGTTATATTGATGAGATTACTTTCGGCTATAGCGGGATGTGGGCATTCCCTAGCACCGCTCCCTTTCGTCTTTCTGCAGCCCAGTAACTCATGGGGTCCATTCTGAGGCATCCTCGGTATGGGCTTATCTGTCGGAAGCTTGGCTCAATTCGTGGCTGGAATGTGGAAGTTCCCGCGCGGGAATATCTATGGCTCTTCAATGTTACGAGGGGCCACCCGGTGTCTGTCAAACCCATTTAAGGCACCTCTCCGCTCCTGCGATGCTTGCCTCGAGCAGGAAGAGCGTTGGAAAATTACCCCCCTAGTACTGCACCACCGGCGGATCATGATATCATATAGTTAGAGCCGAATTCTCCACTGTTACTAATGGGAAGGCTAAGATCTGGCTGGGGCCCACAGTTCCAGGACCGGGAGCTCTGTCGTGTTTCTGCTAGTATCTTCTAGCCGGACTTGAAGCTTGATTCCTCAGTTCTCCTATCACGCTCGTATGCTTCTCGTTCAGGGCGGAGACCGGTTTCCCGGTTGTACGAGAATGGGGTGGTTCAGGAGAAGTCTGGCTCGGAGCCGATGGATGAGGTATGCGCCGGTGACTGGAGTAGAGGCAGCGTCAGTTTTAGTGATGCGCCGGCTGAGGAGGTGGGGTGTGTGTGCTAATAGCGGCAAAGAGGGGATGTGCAAGGATGACAAGTGAGCGCCGAGGCATATCCCGAACATAGTGATGAACGAGCCATGGAAAAGTGTTGAGTTAGTCACCTCTGCTTAGGCGTGGATCCTGAACTGAGTTTTCACCTTTTGTCTAGGATCCTCTCTCTCATGTTCTGATAGCTACATCCTAGCGCACGCCACGTCGAATGCCAATGCATGTAAGATTTCTCGTTCTTCTTCATGCGTTCACACCACTAATCAAGCTAGAGGTCGGTTGTGCATTGACTTTGGGGTATATCGCTACCTCTGCTTCCTAAAATGCAAACAATTGTGAAGGCCCAGAGATTTATGGTTAACGGGCAAACGATAGATAACAAGACTACAGCGCTCGAGAAGGGCCATAATTGGAGACACTATTCATTTACTGTTCAAAACTTGAAGGGAACGCGCGCTATATCTCTCGCAGACACGGGAGGTTTTGTATGCTATCGCCATGTAAGCTATCCATTATTCGAAGATAATTGCTTCCTATGCTCACTCATGGTTTCACTACCCGGACGCATGCTGCAACGTCCATGCTCTACATCCGTTCCGACCCAACGCTTCCTTCCTCTACAAATGCTGAACTCTCGCGGACATACGGACGAGTAGATTGAAGAGGTAGGAGAAGCGGGCGTGTTTGATAGGGAGGATGTGAGTTTGTATGACTAATTTGAAGAATATGTGCTGCTGAAGACAGATCTGGCTTCGTGTGTTGTCATACTCAATGTGTAATCTTTTGTTCCGGATGGATACAATTTGCGGTGATTGACGAGCGCTTGATGTAATCGGCATACGTGGTGATATGTCAAGCGGTTCCGACATAGCTACAGATCTTGTGCACTCGACAATACTTACCGACTACCGCCACAAAGAGAATTTGAACACTACAAAAATGTGTTTTTGGATGTCAGGAAGACCTGTAATGTCTGAGCGTCGGTGACAGACAAGCCCAGAGCATCATCGGATGAATCACATGACAAATGTGTTGATGACGACCATGCTGTCCAGACACCCAACGTACACCTGCATAAGGCGTCATTCCACCAGTCCCAACCGAGTCCCAACCAGTCATCGCCTCTATCCCCCATTCCATTACACTTGTCCTCGACCTCCGGTGTATGCTCAGGCAAGGTCCATTACCCTCGCAGTTGTCTATCCGTATTCATTGCACTTTTGGGGTTGTACACAGGTAAGATGCGTCTGTTAATCCCCAGCCATGCCAGGCTTGACACTCACGCTGATGATGCTGTCCAGTTATGTCACACCGGTATCAATGCGACCCAGGTCTGCGCGGTCACCTGAATACCAATGTTTGACTTTGCTGCAATCACAAATGCTAGTTCTCCCCCAGGGCATTAGTTAGTCAGAATACTCGGCAATATCATTGGTACGCTCTTTTCTTGTCTATCTACCTCCCTCAAAGCTTGCTCTCACCCTTGCCTCAAAGTTCCCGCAGTGCTCCCACTGCATTCACAGCTAGAACAGTGACCTATGCCTGATGAAGAGGTCGAACCAGCGAGTAACCATCCTCAACACATTTTTTGCAGCATATCCATCCCATTTTTATCCCGCGATGAGCTTTGGTAGAGGAAGAGACGAGGTGGTGTGTTCTCAAGGGCCGTGGTGTTTGGTATGACCGCGGGATCGCTGATTTCAGGTGCAATTAATAGGAGGATGGATGTATTTGAGAATGGAGGCGCATATGTCAGTGAGTATTGATGTAATGTTTGGTGTATGAACGTGGTATGCTGATCATGTTCATACCGTGTATAGGAAGCGCAGGGTCGCATTTTAGCTCTGCTAGGGTCCGAGTTCGACACGGGCACCATTAGCAATACAGCTGGAGGAAGTAATCAACGCCCGGCAGATAAGGAAGATAATATCTAACGAGGCCATCAGGTCCATAAATGCTTGGCGAGACACGGAGAAATTTGCAGCTAATGGCTGGATGGACTTGCTCTCAGGTGCGTCATCCCTTCTCTATGCTAATGATACTATTCTCATAGTTGTCTAGGCAAAGGCTGGGATGCTATGGATACCGATGTTCAGCTCAAACAAGCATGTGAATGACTAGCAAACAAACTCGTAGACAGCGGCGTTCTATGGGCTGTACCATGCAATTTCTTCTTTTGATATGGTGAATTATCCGTTGCCAACCTGCGCACCAAAGAGATCCTCACCACCTCCAGGCTCTCCCGCCTCGCTTCCACCACCTATGTTGTTCCAAACAGTTACCGCCGTCGTCACGACTACGACCTTGCCAAATTCTCAAATTCGTCAGGTCACTCTCTTTCTTATGGACTTATACCTCCTCAGCTTTGGTTGGTTCACTCGGGCGTTGCTATGATAGCAATCATGCATGGCTACTAGTTCATTCACCTTCTCTGACCAGGCGCTGATGGGCTTCAAGGTCTGTTTGAGGTCTACCCCACATGCGTCCGGTTACCGCACCTAGTCTTATTGGAACACAGATAACTAGGATCGTTGATGGAATAGGAAAGATTGGGATCCTAAAGGCCAGTCGTCCATCTCCTACGTAAGACAAAGCTGTATATGACCATTTCCTGAATAGAAAATAAAATAACCGTCGTCAAGTTGGAATGACCAAGATTCCGACAAAGACTTGTTCTCGGCTTCACATATTGCATATGTGAACAGCTTGAGGCTGCGGGGAGGCAACAATGAAGGAAAATCAGAGAGCGTATGAAGTGGAAGTGAAGGAGAATACTTAGGTGTCCGATGGGGCCTTCCGGTATTCCTGAACTTGTGCAAGCAGATGCAAGTCCCGAGTTTCACCGCATAACGAGTGGGATTGTCGATGAAGAAGAAGAGCTTGAGTAAGATGTTCTTCGGCTTCACCTAGTTTCCTCCACTGGAAATATACTTCACCTAGGCCCTGGGCAGCATTTGCTTCGCCAAGGGCAGAATGTGCCTGTTGGTAAAGCTCCATGGTTTTGATGAAGCACGCCTTGGCTTCGTCCAGCTCGGCTCGCCGCAGGTGCACGTCTCCCAACTTCTGAACATCATTTGCCTCGCCAAGCACATCCTGTGCCTGCCGGTGAAGCTCCGTGGCTTTGATGAAGCACACCTTGGCTTCGTCCAGCTCGTCTCGCCGCAGGTGCACATCTCCCAGACTCCTGAACATCATTGCCTCAGCCAAGCACAGAATGTGCCTGCGGTGGATCAGTGCTTGATGAAGCACGCCTGTGGCTTTGTCCTAGCTCGTATCGCCGCAGGTGCACGTCTCCCAACTTGTGAACATCATTTGCCTCGCCAAGCACATCCTGTGCCTGCCGGTGAAGCTCCGTGGCTTTGATGAAGCACACCTTGGCTTTGTCCAGCTCGTCTCGCCGCAGGTGCACAGTCTCCCAGACTCTGAACATCATTTGCCTCAGCCAAGCACAGAATGTGCCTGCCGGTGAAGCTCTGTGGCTTTGATGAAGCACTCCTTGGCCTCGTCCAGCTCGTATCGCCGCAGGTGCACGTCTCCCAATTTCTGAACATCATTTGCCTCGCCAAGCACATCCTGTGCCTGCCGGTGAAGCTCCGTGGCTTTGATGAAGCACGCCTTGGCTTTGTCCAGCTCGTATCGCCGCAGGTGCACGTCTCCCAATTTCTGAACATCATTTGCCTCGCCAAGCACATCCTGTACCTGCCGGTGAAGCTCTGTGGCTTTGATGAAGCACGCCTTGGCTTCGTCCAGCTCGTCTCGCCGCAGGTGCACGTCTCCCAACTTGTGAACATCATAAGCCTCGCCAAGCACATCCTGTGCCTGCCGGTGAAGCTCCATGGCTTTGATGAAGCACTCCTTGGCTTCGTCCAGCTCGTATCGCCGCAGGTGCACGTCTCCCAACTTCCGAACATCATTTGCCTCGCCAAGCACAGAATGTGCCTGCCGGTGAAGCTCCATGGCTTTGATGAAGCACTCCTTGGCTTCGTCCAGCTTGTGTTGCCGCAGGTGCACGTCTCCCAGACCCTGAACATCATAAGCCTCGCCAAGCACATCCTGTGCGTGCCGGTGAAGCTCCGTGGCTTTGATGAAGCACTCCTTGGCTTCGTCCAGCTCGTCTCGCTGCAGGTGCACGTCTCCCAACTTCTGAACATCATTTGCCTCGCCAAGCACAGAATGTGCCTGCCGGTGAAGCTCCGTGGCTTTGATGAAGCACTCCTTGGCTTCGTCCAGCTCGTATCGCCGCAGGTGCACGTCTCCCAACCTCCGGACATCATAAGCCTCGCCAAGCACATCATCTATCTGCCTATAATATTTGATTGCTTCATTCAGAGCTGATTCCGCATCATCGAGCATATTCTGGTAAAAATATACACCTGACAAAGCTGAGATACACTGTGCGTGGAGGCTCGGTATGTCCACTATTTTTCGTTTTGCCAATTCAAGAATTTGTGACGTCGGGTTGCCAATGTATATTGACCAGTTTGAATAACTGATAGAAGCATCCACCACCGTCTCATCCACCTCGTCTCTATTCAATGCCTTTGTCAACACCAGGTCTATGTTGAGAAGCTCAGGTGGGATTATAGCGTGCGCGGCAGGGTCTGTCCGGTCATCATATTGAATCATCAAATCGGTGTAGAAGGCAATTAGGTAGTCGTTCAGGAGAGGTTCTGTTCGTAGCCCCTATTCCAAATTCCCGAATAGGGCACCAGCATTCGGTACCTCGCCTGCCCCGGTAGTTCCGTCCATGTACACAAGTGAGACACGCTGTAGCGTTCCAAGATATCAGAAAGATTTGGACGTCCTGGTATATGTGACCGCAGCGCTTCAATGGCCTCCTGTCGACATGGGAACCCATTTGGAAGCATCGACTAGCATCGCAAATATGCGAATCGCATTGGGGTCTGTCCGCATACGTGGACTGTACGCCGATAGATAAATAGATGCGTCGAGATTGGATAATCGATGATTGCGGCCAGTTCCTATGGCCTTCGTCTGTATCTCTTTCCATCGCGCCCACAACAATTCAGGCGTCTCGCCGTGTTCCTGTAGTTGAGGCAACGATCAGCTTGATAGCCAGTGGAATCCCATCCGAAACTTGAAGTAGCTTTTTCGTAAACTCGTTCGCTGGCGTACATGACTCCTCGAATATCAGTTCTGAGTCGGCTTCACTCAGCTTCTCTAGAGGCGGGAGTAATGGTTTGGACCATGAGACTCCGCTTGGGCGCTGTGTGCCTCGCATCGTCATAATGATGGCCAGATGCGGTAGATCGTCAAGTTGAGGTAAGAACTCTTCTATGTCGTATCGGACTCCTTCATCCTCCCAGATTGTTTCAAAGTTGTCCAAGCAAAGAATGCTGCTCCCATGAAATGAGGAGAGGATAGTCTCAGGCAAATTTCGATTATGTTCGGGATCTGGGATGTGCAGGGAATGAGCGATTCCCAGAATGAAATCATGATATGATCGGATCGCCTCGCAGGAAACGAAGTATCGTGCAGGGTATTGCTCGGCCACCCTAACATTGTACAGGACAGCGAGAGCGAGTGTTGTTTTCCCCATCCCGCCTGCTCCTAAGATGGCGACACGTGGTCGTATCTGGCTGAGTAGTGCTTCAACGATCTTGGACATTTCTTGGTCTCTGCCGATCATCTGACTTGGACGGGGAATGGGTTTGTAAAAGACACTGCATGGACGGGGACCATAATCAGTACTCCGGCTGGAGACAATACAATGTGATCGCACCTTGCAGGGACCGACGATGCATCCATAGACTTGAGGAGAAGCCCAGTCTATGAATATGCAATGAGAATAAACCATGTAAGCTCAGAGCTCGTGCATACGATGAGATTCGTGTTGAAATCGTCTATAAGCCGGTCATACTTGGCTATGGCCTCGATCCTCGAGTTTCGATTGATGAACCGACCAACTTTAGCTCGCACTCCTTTTGGAGTCATTGTTTCGAGCGTGTTGAGAATGTCCACAAGGAGACTAAGTGGTGGATGAGGTCAATACACAGATAGAATAAACAGGACCGTATGTCGTGTACCAGTGATAACGCTCCAATGTATCCTTCGTATCCTTCAGTAGGTCCTTGTTGGGTGATGCGGCGGCTTTTTGGAGGCCATCGAGGATAATCTCTGACTTGCGCAATATCTTATCGATCAATTCCCGACACCGGTCCTTTTCTGTTTGAATTTCCTGTGATATGATCAGGCTGACGTTGAATGATTAGTTCGGTTCAACGCACATTTCTGATTGTGATGATGTGTAGTAAAACGCCTGTAAACGCTTTGACATACGGGACGTCCTTCAAGAGTTCGCTGACTTCCTTTGTGACTTTGAGTACAATTTCGGCCAAGTTGGTAGTCGTGGAGACAATATATTGAGAGTTCGTGGGTGGATTGACAGCAGATGAGGATGAAGGAAGCCCAGGAGTGGAGGGTAAGTTCTGAGTAGACATGGTCGTTGCTGATACTTGTGGAGTCGTGTGCAAAGCGAGGTCTACTGACCGGGCACATTGTACGCTGTGCTGATCACTTCACAGCTTTCCCATTGACAGTTATTTATAGACCTCCGCTTTGTATATCCGGTGCGGGCTGCGACTCTGCCGTGCCCGACAGGTCCACAGAACACCAAGTGTAATATCGAATGTGTTTACAGGCAGCATAGTTGAGTCCATGATACTGACCAAATTCACCACCCTGGAGTGAGCAGAGGTCCCAGGTAACACGAGCAGGACGAGCATCGTTGTTTGTCCGTGCTTAATTGGGAGGGCAGCACTACGATCGCGTGATCTTCTCATGCACAAAGACCCTTTCACGGGCCCGTGATCTCATTGGCCAGCTTCGACTCTACTCTATGCCAGGGTAACCCACTGGCGAATGTCGATTCTGGACCATATACTGTTTCCTGGGCGGAGTTTGCCGCATCCACTCCTGATACGGAGCGCAGAATATTTTCAGTGACTCGGGAGGGGGAATCGTTGATGCAAAGTAGGTGTGTGCCACCAATTATTTCACCTGTTCTGTTGAGTCAACATATAGCAGGTTCTGCTCATGGCGGACTGGTTGTCCAGCTCCAAACCCTTCAAGCCTCGAGCTCCTCATTCCCTTAGCTTCTCCTGCGCATCCGCAGCAATCACCTCTGATGATTTTGCTTACTACACTACCCGGCCCAGCACCACCTCCGATTCCACCTTCACTAGCCAGAAGACGCGTAAGGGTGGAGGTGTGACGGGCATTACAGACCTATGTTCCCAGTGAATAGCTATAGACCATCGACGGATAGTCCTTTTTTCTATCAGCGTTATTTCACCTGCATTTCCAACCCGGGGCCAATGTATGTCATTTCCTCCTCCTACCCCCTGAGGTATTGATGGTATTAGTTTTGGCTATAGCAGAACGTGGGCATTTTCTGTTGCCGCATCCCTTTGGTCCTTCCATAACATCTGAACTCATGGTATCAATTCTGATGCGGGTATCGTTGGTATGGGTCGGTTGTGGGGGCCTTGGCTAATTCATGGCTAAAATGTGGGAGCCCGGGATGGTTTTGAATGACACAAGAGTGGTCCTACTAACCTTGAAGCGCCGTAGACATTGCCACGCAGGAACTCCTCCTGTTTGGCTTCGTCCGCCTCTCTTCGGCCAGGACTCCGGAGCGGGATCGCACTCCTGTAATGCCCACTTTGGAGCAGCAAGAACGTTGAAGAATCACCTATCAGTTAGCTCTGGTGCGCCTGACTCTCCCTCCCTTTTTGGTTTTCGCACCGACAGTGGATCATAACATCATATGCGCTAACGGAAGCAGATATTAGCGATAGCGGTGCGCGAGGAGGACAAGCAGACAGACACAGGGCACCGCCCCATAAATACAAGAGCTCGATTTACCTCCTTTCCGTTCTGGACATGGATAACCAGTGGTAGAGCAATGAAGAACCGGCCGTCAGAGAGTGTCTCCCTGCCAGAGCGCGAGCGAGAAGAACCTGAGGATATGCGGGAGAGCCGGGGTGAGTCATCTCAATCACTTGTAACACCGCGACAGTATCTCGTATGCTTATGGGAAACGACGTTCTACAGGGAGAATGGTGTCATAAGTAACCAAAATTGGTGCCCCCGCACCAATTATCGTATTCACTATGTATGTGTCCCTGTTTTAAACTTGAGAGTCACCATGTCGGGTGAGAACTGAGGATTTTGTAGAACGAGGTAGCAACGTACTTTAGAACTGTGAATCATAATCGGGTGCCGGTCATTGTCTCCGAGCACGTCGGAACATTGAAACTCAAATGTGGCCTCGTTTGGTGAAAATATGCGGGCAAATCAGTGTCATTGCCGATGCAATGCAAAAGGCATGCGGGGCTGGTATGTGGTCCAGTTGCCCTTCCTCCCGCCCTTGAAAAAAATAATAATTTAATACCCATGGGTTATATAGCTGGAGAGCGTATCACGTCGGCCTCAGTACCATGGCAGGATAACCAGACGCAGTGATGTTGAACGGGTGAGGGGAAACTGTTGAGTTAGTCATCTCTGCCTCAAAGCGATTCCCGAACTGAGTTTTTCACCTCTACCTAGAATTCTCTGTCCCATGTTCTGAAAACTACATCCGAGCACACGGCATGTAGTGTGTCGATACATGTAAGATTCTCCATTGTTCTTGATGTATTCTCAATCACTAATCCAGGTAGAGGTCGATTGTGCACTGACCCTGCGGTACATTATTACCTCCACTTCTAGCGATGCAAGCGATTGTAAAGGCCGGGAAACTTATGATCAATGGGCGAACGATGGATATTGTGGCCTCGGCTCTCCAGAAGTGCCAAATTTTCGAGACGCTCCTCGTTTACTGTCCAAAATCAAAGGGAATATATGCCATATCTCTCGCAGACGCTGGAGATCTGTATATTAACGACACGTAAGCCATCCATCACTCAAGCGTGAACATCTGATAATTACTCCTTAGGCTGACTCACCGTCTCCTCGACTGCGGAACATCCAGAAATGGCCTCATCACCCAGATCCTTGCTGTAATATTCAATCGATCCGTGCCCTGCATCGGTCATGTCCAAACCCGGCGCTTCCTTCCTCTATAAGTACTTCAATTAACATCATCGTGGCCGACGAGTTCATGTAACACCACTGCGATATTGAAGGTTTTTATAGGAGAGTGGTATGTATTTCGCCTTTGTATGCACCTGCTATGGTAATGTTGCCGTTTTAGAGAGTGATATTGCTCCTCATCTTGACATCGGCTGTCGTCCTTTGGTACATACGTTTCACTCTACCCGGCCCGCTGGTCGACCTCAACTGACTCCGTTACTGCCCGTCTTCCCCGAAAATTTCGCCAGTCGATAGCAATGACATGTTTCCTCCTGGTTGTGACAGTCATCGTGTTTGGGGTCTCGGAGTGCCTTCCTCGTTATGGGCCTGATCAATATTATTAAACACTTCCAAATCGATCTTACGGATCATCCCGACAGCAGCAGAAGGACTTCGCGGACCCAACGCTCCAGCCATAGATATGGACCGGGGAAATACTGTTCATATTTATGGTACGCGCCTCTTGCCGTTCTTCTCTTAAAATTTTTATCAGCAATTCTCGTATGTAGCCGCCGTCAACCTATACCCTACATAGTTCATCTTTAGAGAGAGGGCTGTCAACTGGCGGGTGTGGATGCTCTTCCACAATACTCTCATCGTCTCAGCCTTCATTTGGCTCAGGTCCCTCGATGTCATTACCGTTTTTCCTGCTCTTTTCGAACCTCCGGTGAGCGCATTAACGAATAATACATCGTTCCACTTCCCACTACGGCTGCATTCTACGAACTCCGAGTCGGCTGCAACGCCAGAAATGGCTGCTCGATAGAAAGTAATGATTGATCCGCTGTTTCGGCTGAACTATTGTCATGCGGCTAGCTTCAGCCTCTCATACGCCACATGCATGTACAGTAGGGGCCTAATCATGTACGAAGCCTGGTAAGAACTTCTCGCCTGGACTTTTGGCAGGGATCCCTCGGAGCGAAGTGGTATCTGATATATATTTATCACAAGGTCTACCGCTGAAGTGCATCACGGCGCTTGTGTTCTGCTCATCGGCGGATGGTGATTGACCTGGTTCGTCGAGTCCGTCGCTGTCTAGTGTTTGGTTCTTTATGTTTGTAATATATCATGTTCCCGTCCTGAGAATCTTTTGTCCGGGCCTTGCAAGCAAACGCGATATATGCGGTCAAGGCAGCCGACGCCATCACTCAACAGGCAATGGTAGGTCCACTCGAGCCATCAATCCGAGGCGAACGGGAGCTGCAGTCATTAGGGGATATATCTGACGACGATCGCAGTGCTTGTCGAAAGATCCAAGTTGATTTAAGAATAGAACGAGTGCGTGCCTCTAGCTAGCAGAAGCGAGAGCGATGTAGGGCTTGGCGGTCACAAATACACCAGGCTCCAGTACCCAATTGAAGGGCTGATCAGCGATATTCTATCGAGGGTCGCCCAAGCCATACTGGTTCGACAAAAGGTGGAGGTCGAGAGGCTGGAGGATATTCTGGTAACACTATCCCAGGTAAACCGTGATGTTGAATACTCTGAATTGCAATCACCCCCGTTCGATATATGAAATGTTAATTTGACATACCGTGTACTAGTTTCCCTTTATATGTCTAGTGGCTCTAGTCGAGTTCAGGATAACTGATCGAATTCGCCACCTTATAACGCCATGTCCTCCGTTTTGCTGGTTCTGGAGTGAGCAGACTCAGGCCACGGGTAGCGCGAGCAAGGTGGGGATCAATGGATGGCATCATGGTTTGTACATGTTTGATCGAGAGGGCAGCAGCAGCAAATTTAGAAACCCCTGCATCCCTCCGGTTCTCTTGCTCTACTCATGCACGCACGACTGAACTATGAAGACCCGTGCAGACCTTTCCATGAGCCTGCAATGTCATTGGCCGACTTCCACTCCATTGGGTAGCAGGGTACCCCACCGGCGTCGTTCGGCAGGACACCCTAGAACCCTCTTGAATGTCGAATCTGGGCCGTGCTCGTTGCATCCGTTGTTGATACGGAGAGGGGCTGTTGTGTATGCGTATGATACTAGTTGTATGTTGCCAATTACCCCACTTGTTCCATCGTACTCAGCATATAACGAGTTCTATCCACAGCGGACTGGTTCTCTAGCTCCAAAGCCTCCTATCCCCCCTCCTGCGCATCTACTGCAATGGTCTCTGTCGAGCCTGCTTACAACACTGCTCGCCTCAGCATCACCTCCAAAACCACTTCTACTGGCGAGAAGACGCGTATGGACGGAGGCGTGATGGGCAACTATAGACCTACATATGTCCCCAGTGATGGCTATGGATCGTAGACCGATGATCCGGCTTCCTACCAGCGCTATTTCACCTACATTACCAATTTGAGGCCAGTGTACCTCACCTCCTCCCTCTATCCCCTGAGGTATTGATGATATTAATTTTGGTCATAGTGGAATGTGGGCAGTCGCTGCCGTCGTATCCTTTTGGTCCCTCTACACGTAGGAGTTCCTGCGCTGTAATGTTTATGGCTCTTCAACTTCAATGCTAGTAGGGTTCCTCCTGTTTAGCTTCGTTCCGCCTCCGTGAGCCAAGACGACAAAGCAAGATGATGCCCCTGTGATGCTCGCCTCGGAACGGGAGGGGCTTTGGGGAATCGCCTATCACTCAACTCTGGTGCGCCTGACTCCCTGTTCCTTTGCGGAGATCCTCCGACAAGGAATCCTGGCGTCATATGGGTGGAACTGAATTCTCCATTGTCACCAAGGGTATCTGGGAACGAGAGGGCCAAGATCCGGCTTGGGGTCATATTTCCAGGATCAGAGGCTCTGTCGCGCTTCTGCTAGCCAGCGGAGTTCTCGAGACTGCTGCCGCCATAAGACGCTAGACCTTGCCTTTTTATTGGACTGGTGCCAAGTTGAGGGATTATCGTGCTGCGTGCCTCGTAGCCTTACGTCTGCTCCGATATCTCAAGGATTTCCAAGTATGCCAGGCCCTCATCTACCAGGGCGTGGTTTTCTATTTCTCGTAGCTCGTACATGCGCAGTTCAGAGTAGAGGCCAGTGCCCCGGGTGTATAGGAATGGGTTTGTTTGGGGAAAGCCTGGCTTGGAGACAGCGGATGAGGCATGCGCATCCTTGGCACGCGCTGGAGACTGGGGTAGAGGCAGTATCGGTTTTAGTGATGCGCCAGCCGGGGAGGTGGGGGGGATGCGCTAACGGAGGTGGAGATTAATGCTAGGGATGCACGGGAGGGACAAGCGACACGGGGCACAGTCCTACAAACGCAAGAACTCGCTCTGCCTCTTTTCCGGGCTGGACATGGACAACCAGCCACAGAATAGCGAAGAAGTGGCCGCCGGGGAGTGTCTCCCTGCCTGAGCGCAGGCGAGAAGAACCTGAGGATATGCGGGGGCCCGGGTGAGTTCTATCAACCACTTATCAATCTCATGTAGACCATCCATTACTCAACTGTGAATATCTGATAATTGCTTCTTGGGCTCATTCATTGTCTCCTCGACCGCTGACAATCCGGCAATGGCCTTACCACCCGCCTGCTCACTGCAATATCTAACCAACCCATCCTACATCTGTCTCAAATACGACGCTTCCTTCCTCTGCAAGTACTTCACCGAATCCCTACTTATAATCGTGGACCCTCAAATGTTCCACCAGAGTACCATCTCGACATCGCCAATGCTACAGAACGCCAGCTTCAAATTATTGCGGACAAACACAAAGCACAGGTGAGCGGGAGAAGCGGATGGGTTCGATAGGGAGAATGTAAACTCACATGAGTAGTTTGAAGTGTATTTGTTGCTGGGAACGGATTGAGCTGTGTCTATTGTCGTCCTTGGTGTTTTGTCTCTTGTTCTGGATGGAAATACGTAGTGATTCACGGGTACTCGAGATCATCAGCATACGTGGTAATACTACGAGCATGCCATGGAACACACATCAAACAGCATCACCCATGATATAGGCACCTGACGTAACCAGCGTGCAGGGTAATATGTCGAGCGGTTCTGACATAGCTCCCTATCCTGTACACCTGACCATAATTACCACTTAAAATATTAGTTTTCGGGTACTAGGCACACTTGTGTTTCCGGGTATTGGCAACGAAGAAGTTGAACTTCAAGCGAAGAGCATCAAATGAATCACATGAACTTGATGATGACGAGCTCGATCATACAATGCACATGCATTATTCCACCAGCCCTAACCAAGTCCCAGCCAGTCACCACCTCTGTCTCCCATCCACGACATTCACCCTCGGTTTTCTGGTGTACATATATACTTGACCCCCCTCCCCCCCTGGCGCCTATACGCGTTCATTACACTTTTGGGGTTGTATACAAGTAAGGTGCATCCGTCAACTCCCAGCCACCCTTAGGCTTGATATCCACGCTGATGACGTTGTCCATTTATGTCATGTATCAGTGTCAGCAAGATCCAAGTCTGCGTGATCACCCAAGTAACAGCATTCTACTTAATCGCAACCACATATGCTAATTCCCTCCCAGGACAATAGCTAGTCAGAACACTCGGCAATATCATTGGTGCACTCTTTTTCTCGTCTATATTCTCCCCCTCTCAATTTGTTCTCACCCTTGCCTCAAGGTCCCATCACTCCTGCCACATCTACAGTCAGGACAACGACCCTACATCTGATGAGGAGGAGGTCGAACCAACGAATAGTCATCCTCAACATATTTTGCAACGCGTTTGTCTCATTTTTACCCCCGCGATGAGTTTTGGTGGAGAGGGAGACAAGCTGGTGTGCTCTCAAGGACTGTGGTGTTTGATATGACTGCGGGATCGCCAATGCTGGGTGTGATCAATAGGAGAATGGATGTATTTGAGAATATATGTGTATGTGGAGCACGGGTTCGCATTTTAGCTATGTTAGGGTCCGAATCTATGTGGGTACCATTAGCGATTTGGCAGGAGAAAGTCATCAATGCTTGGCAGGTAGGGAAGACAATATTTAGCGAGGCCCTCAGGCTCATAAAGATTTGACAAGACACCTCAAGACACGGACAAATTTGCAGTTAATCGCTTGATGGACTTGATCTCGGGTGCGTCATCCCTTCTCTATGCTAACAACATGATTTTCATAGTTGTCCAGACAAAACCTAGAATGGTATAAATATTGACTTCCAGCTCAAACAAGCACGTGAATGACAAGCAAATGAATCCGTAGACGGCGGCGTTCTACGGGCCAAACCACGCAATTTCCCCCTTCGATATGGTGGCTTATCTGTCACCGACCTACGCACCAAGGAAATCCTCATCACCTCCAGGCCCTCCCACCTCGCCTTCACCACCTTTGTTATTCCGAGTAGCGTACTCGACACTGAAGAAGCCTAATGTCAGGCTGCAAGAATTATCTGTCTTGTCTGTGTAACATACACTACTAGTGTGCTAGACAACACTCCCAGGTGATTGGATCACGAGGTTCGAGAGGCCGCCCTCCCTGCATGGCAAGATTCTCACTAACTTCAATATTCGGCCGCTCTGGCAACGCCAGCCACGACCCCAACTCAAGTTCACTATGGGGAGCATTTCTCCTCTTTTTATTGTCTCCCTTGTCGCGATGAAGCGTGAGTCAATACATGTATTACCAAACCCATGTACTGCACAGGATCACGTTCGACGACCTGATCCTCCTCAACTATACTTATATGAACACTCAGATAGTTACCCTCGGGACAAACCCTTGGGTTCCTCTCACTGTGCATCTTCACTTGATTATTTAGTATATGTAGCTTGAACATCTGCAAGTCAAGTCCAAGAACAAGCCACATACAGCGAGTCCTTAGCTACTAAATTCTTTTAGCTCACTACCCCTCTCCGGCCAAGCTTGTTACCACCATTGTCACGACTACGACCTTAGGTTTACCAACTTCTCAAAATTTGTCAGGTCTCTCTCTTTCTCCTCTCTTTCTCATGGAACTATACCCTGTCAGCTTCAGTCGGTACTACTTACTCAAGCGTTGCTATGATAGCAGTCATGCATAGCTACTATTTCACTCCGCCGAACTGCGTAGGTGCTGATGAGTCTCAAGATCTGTTTGAGGTCAACCCTGTGTACGTCCGGTTATCACGTCTAATCTCATTGGAACACAGAGAAATATGGAGCATTAATGAGACTGGACATGCGGGACTGTAAATCACAAGACCCTAAATGATATATCAACAGATTGAGTAAGAAAGATTGGGAGCCAAAGGCCGTTAGACCATCTCCTACATATAATAAAATTGTATATGACTGTTACTGAAAGTATACCTGAACTTGTGCGAGTAGATATAAGTCCAGACGTCCACCAGGTGACGATTGGGATTGCCGATGAAGAAGAAGAGCTCGGGTAAGATATTTTTCAGCTTCAGCTAGCTTCTTCTGTTGTAAATAGACTACACCTAGGCCCTGGGCATCATTTGCCTCACCAAGCACATCCCGTGCTTGTCAGTGAAGTTCTGTGGCCTTGGTAAAACACTCCCTAGCTTCATCCAGCTTGTCTCGCTGCAGGTGCACAACTCCCAGGTCATGGACATCATTCGCCTCACCAAGCACAGAATGTGTCTCTTGGTGAAGCTCCATAGCTTTGATGAAGCACTCCTCGGCTTCATCGAGCATGCCCTGCCGCAGGTGGACGATTCCCAGGTTCTGGATATCGTTTGCTTTGCCAGACGCATCCTGTGCTTGTCGGTGAAGCTCTATGGCTTTGGTGAAGTATTCCTCAGCTTTGTCCAGCTTGTCCTGTCACAAGAACACTTTTCCGAGGCCTTGAATATCATGCGCCTCGCCAAGCACATCCTGCACCTGCCTATGAAGCACCATGGCTTTGGTAAAACACCCCCCAGCTTCATCTAGTCCATCCCGCCGCAGGTACACGTCTCCCATGTTCTGGATAGCATTTGCCTCGCCAAGCACATCCTGTGCCTGTTGGTGGAGTACCATGGCTTTTGTGAAGCATTCGTCAGCTTCATCCAATTTGTCCTGTTGCAGAAACACTTTTCCGAGGCCCTGGATGTCATGCGCCTCGCCAAGCACATCCTGTACCTGCTGATGAAGTTCCATGGCTTTAGTAAAGCACTCTTCAGCTTCATCCAGCTTGTCCCGCCACAGATGCACTCTTCCCAGATAATGGACATCATTTGCCTCACCACGTACATAATGTGCTTGTCGGTTAAGCCCCGTAGCCTTAATAAAACACTCCTCAGCTTTGTCTAACTTGTTCCGCAGCAGGTGCACTTCCCCCAGGTACAGAACATCACAAGCCTCGCCACGCACATCCTGTGCTTGCTGATGAAGTTCCGTGGCTTTGGTAAAGCACTCCTCAGCTTTGTACCGCCTGTTCTGCCGCAGGTGCATGACTCCTAGGTCCTGGGTATCATTTGCCTCGCCAAGCACATCTTGTGCCTGTTGGTGAAGCACCATGGCTTTGGTGAAGCACTTGTCAGCTTCATTCAACTGTCCCCGTCGCAGGAACACTTTTCCAAGGCCCTGGATATCATCAGCCAAACTCCATACCTCATCTAGCCGCCCATTCAATTCAATCGCTTCCTTTAGAGATGACTCGGCATCATCAAGCATACCCTGGTACAAGTATACACATGACAAAACTGAGATACACTGTGCATGGAGGTTCGACACGCCGGCTGTTTTCTGTTTTACCAACTCGAGGATATCCGATGTCGGATTGCCAATATATACTGACCAGCGTGTGTATTTGATTGAAGCATCCACCACCATATCATCCACTTGGCCTCTATTCAACGCTTTCATCAGGATTAGGCGTATGTTGGGAAATTCTGGTGGGATTATGGAGTGGTTCATAGGGTCCTTGTATTTGGTGAATTGGATTGTTAACTTGGCATAGAACTCCACCAAGCAGTCATCCAGAGGAGATTCCACCTGTAGCCCCATCCCAAACTCCCAAATCGGCACCAGCATTCGGTACCTCGCCTGCCCCAGTGGTCCATCTGCGTGCGCAAGTGAGACACACTGTAGCATTCCCAAGATTCCCAGAAGATTCAAATGTCCGGGTAAATGTGATTGCAGCGCTTCAATGGCCTCCTGTCGATATGGGAATCCATTCGGAAGGTTTGACAGCATCGCAAAGATACGAATTGCATCAGGGTCTGTCTGCATACGTGGACTATACACTGATAGGTGGATTGATGTGTTGAGATTGGATAATCGATGGTTGCGACCAGTCCCTATGGCCTTTGTCTGTGCCTCCTCCCATCGTGCCCACAACAATTCAGGTGTCTCTCCGTCCTCGCGTAATTGGGCAACAATCAGCTTGATAGCCAGAGGGATCCTGTCGGAAACCTGAAGTAACTTTTCGGTAAACTTGTCCGCTGTTGCATGTGACTCTTCGAATATCAGTGCCGAGTCAACACCACTCAGCCTCTTCAGAGGCGATAGCAGTGGTTCTGACCATGAAACTCCACTTGGGCGCTGTGTGCCCCGCATTGTCGTAATGATGGCCAGGTGCGACAGGTTATCAAGATGAGATAAGAACTCCTCTATATCATATCGGATTCTTTCGTCCTTCCAGATTGTTTCAAAATTGTCCAGGCAAAGAATGCTGCTCTCATGAAATGATGAGAGGATAGTCTCTGGTAAATCTTGATTGTGTTCAGCATCTGGGATTTGCAGGGAATGAGCAATCCCCAGGACTAAATTGTGATAGGATCCAATCGCTTCGCAGGAAACAAAGTACCATGAAGGATAGTGCTCAATCACTGTAACGTCATACAGGATGGTAAGAGCAAGTGTTGTCTTCCCCATCCCAGCTGCTCCCAGAATCGCAACGCATGGTTTTACCCGGCTGAGTAGCGTTTTAATGATCTCGGACTTTTCTTGGTTTCTCCCGATCATCCAACTTGGACGGGGAATGGGTTTGTAAAAGACACTGCGTGAAAGGGAATGATGATCAGGGCTCCGATTAGAGAAAGTACAATGTGATTGCACCTGGCAGATGACGATGATGTATCCATGGACTTGAGGAGAAGCCCGGTCTACGAACATGCAATGAGAACAAACAATGTAAGCCAAGAGTTTGTGTATACGATGAGATTCACGTTGAAGTCATCTATCAGTCGATCATACTTGGCTATTGCCTCGATCCTCGAGTTTTGATGGATGAATCAACCAAATCTGGCTCATACTCCTTTCGGAGTCATTGTTTTGAGTGTGCTGAGAATGTCTTCAAGGAGACTATGTGATGGGTGAGGTCGATACACCAATAGAGAAAACAAGACTGGATGTCACATACCGACTATAATCTTCCAACATGTCCTTCGTGTCCTTCAGTTGGTCTTTGTTGGGTGATGTGGCAGCTTTGCACAGGCCATCGAGGATAACTTTCGACTTGCGCAATATTTTATCAATCAATTCTAGGCCTTGGTCCTTTTCAGTTTGAATTTCCTGTGATATTGTCAGACTAACATTTGAGGATTAGCTTGCCTTAACGCATATTTCTGATTGTGATGATGTGTAACATAATTCCCGTAAATGCTTTGACATATGGAATGCTCTTCAACAGTTCGCCGACCTCTTGTGCGACTTTGAGCACGATTTCAGCCAAGTTAGTGGTTCTGGCAAAAACAATATATTGTGAGTTTGCTAGTAGATTGGCAGCAGATGAGGACGTAGGGAGCCCAGAAATAGAGGGTAAACTATGAGTAGACATGGTCGTTGCTGAGGCTCGTAGAGCCGTGTGGAAAGCTGGGGTTATGGGTCCGCTGATTGGGTGCATTGTGTACCGTGCGCTATCCTAGCTGCTTCACAACATAGAGGTATCTTCCCATCATTTGTTCAGAGACCTTTGTGTCGTATGTCTGATGCAGGCTGTGACTCTGCCACGGCCGACAAGTCCACATGACACCACGCATATATTTATAGGCGACATAGTTGAGTTCAGGATTACGAATCACATTCACCACCACATAAGGTCACGCAACACAAGCGCCGCCAAGCAGGGCGGGCATCATTGTTTGTCCATGGCTAATTGAGAGGACAGCAGCATTCATCGGTCCTCTTGTATGGCGGGCTGATGGCCCAATAATTATTTGACCTGTGCAGATTTAAGTCATGCATCTGCAGACACATTAGTAACTCATTGATGCATGCGCCGACTTACCTAGTGCATGCGCAGAGTCTGTACAACCCGCATGCAGACTTAATTGTGCCACGCAGACTTTGGATGACTGGCACGCAGACTTAGTGGTAGTGCGCAGACTTTAGATGACAAATGCGCAGACTCAAGCATCAGCACACCGATTCAATGCTGACACACAGATTATGACAAAGAGCACGCAGGTTTGATGGTTGATATGGTGCGCACAGACTGTAGGAGAGTAACCCTAACCCTAACTGCCATTAGCTCTCATTTGAGACTTGGTAGGTGCGGCAGTGCCTAGTCTTGCTTCTCCCCGCCAACCACAATAATGATGACAACAGTGACTACTGCCACCGCCTTTTTTGCCCATTGGATGAGCATCCACACCCGGGGGCCACTGATGTGTGCAGATTTGGCTGGTTGGTATACTGGCCACTGTGCTGCCTTTTTTGCTAATTGACTGAACCTCCACCAGGGTTTGTTGATGTGCAAGTTAGGCCTATTTACTGCAACCATCACCATCCGTGGCTATGATAACCTCCACTGCTGCTGCTTTGTTTTCTATATGGCACCCATTCACTGCACCTCCTGCCCAGCTCAAGGCTCAAGCACTTATCTCATTTCCCTACATTTTTCTCCCGACCCACAGTTGCCTTTGTGCTGGGGGTTGGGCGCCACAGGAAGGAGCACTGCATGCACGGTCCAGAGGTGGAAAGGCCGCGAGTCCCTTCTTTGGTGTGCCTATATCTATTATATATTTTTCTGTGACCTATGGTCACCTTAAGTGGAGAGTGAAGTACTACAGGAGGAAATAGCGCGCATGTAGTCCATGGCTGGAAAGGCCATGAGTCCCCTCCTTGTTACGCTTATCTCTACCACGCTTTTTTCTATGGCCCGCAGCTACCCAAGCCGAGGTGGAGTACCATGGGTGGCATGCATGGTCTGGAAGGAGTCTGTGCCTCTTCCCTGGTGTGTCGGCTCCCACTGCTTTTGCTTCAGCTTATAGTTATCTCACAAGGTGATGTGTGCTGCATGTATGCTCCAGAATTTGAATGAGTGTAGGCTCATTACACCGGGCGCTTATTTAGATTATTCAGGGATCATAGCACATGCGAGCGGTGTATTCAGATTAGGCAACTGTGGGACAGATCAACATATTCTTTCCAGTGAGTATGCTTCCTAGCTTTCCCTTGTTCTCTTATATGCATTTCATAGGTTCTCCGTGTTGCCCTGCAGTGACAAGGCAGGTGGAAGCAAGTGTTTCGGCAGTGTACATACATCTCCATGTTCCCTGGGACAGCCATATCTGCAATGCCAGCACTCTTGCTGTCTTTCTTGTCACTTACGCTCTTGTTCAGAGTCACTTGTCACCAAGTCAACCCTGCATCATCAATGCTGTCAACCCCCTATGTCACAGCAGCAAAGTGGCTGCTACCCCCTTCAATCCCGCCTTCTAGCGGCCAGGTGTTCTCTCCTTCTCTTGCTATGTATCTCTTACTGCTACATACTCCTTATCAAAGTCTGATGTGTATTGCCCAATCATTTATTTATTTTTTATTCTCATACTAGACGATTTATACTGGTAGAAATGAATGAATTAACTGTGAATTGAGTGTGGGCCAAGTGTGGTTGAGCATGGTTGAGCATGATGTTGAGCATGGTAAGTGTGATGTCAAGCATGGTGAGGACAAGGGCAACTGGTTTTTGGCATGAAGTGAGCATGATGGAGTGTGATGGAGTGTGATGAGCATGAGTGGGCATGAATTGGGCATGATTGGGCTTGAGTTAAGCCTGAGTCAGTGTGATTTGAGCGTGATTGAGTGTGAATTTGGTGTGATGGGTATGGGTTGAGTGTGATGAGCATGATGTTGAGTGTGAAAAGGTGTGAAGTAAGCATGGAGGCATGATGAAGTGTGAGGAAGCATGATATAAGTGTGAAGTTGAGCATGGCTTGATGATTTCCAGTTGCTAACTCCTTATCTCTTAAATTTACTAGTACCAATGTAACAAGCATACAACCCTATTACTTGTGCTGCTGAGCGTGGGATTAGTATCATAGTACATAAAGACCCTGACCTATTCGCTCGTTACCTTAGTTCTTACTGAGTTACCTCTACAACAGAGACCATGCAGATCCACTCTGCTGTGCGACTACGTGTAAGACTACCCCTGTAACCCTACCAGGTTCCACTTTTTTGGATCAACGGACACTGTATTACCCCCTACCACCTCTACTTTTCCTCTCACGACTAGACAACCTGCCACACGGCACCCCGAAATGAGCAACACCCCCCAAATGACCCCAGCTAGTGTGCCTCAGACACCAGTGAACCAAACTATGGTTACCAGACAGGAGGAACAAGATATAATGGAACAAACCATACACACCATGCATATGGCCCAAGGGCAGACAGACATGATACAGGAGATCCCCAGGCTGAGTACAACAGTGAATGAAACACAACCAGTACCCAACCAGTCTATGGCCGAAAGTATCTACACAGAAGGAGCAACACAATACCACACTCAACAATCTCAGCCAGCAATGAATGAATGGCCCACACTCCCGCCACGACCACCTGAGAATATCACCCCAGAAGATGAATATGAACCCCCAGACCTTCAACTACATCCCATCTGGGATGCAAACCACATATACAATATTCAACAACAAATATTCATAATTGACCAAGCACACCTGGCAATAGAACGTTCATACGCTGAAACAGGAATAAATGACATACCAAATGAAACCTACTACCAAGTGATAATAGGAATTATTGGACAGCTCGCATCAATATACCTAACCCTACAAGGTGAAAAAGCTAACTCACAGGTATCAACACCTGTTAGCCAGATAATGGACCGGTTCAAGACCAGTAGCACTCAACCACCAGTTGCTTGTGGCACAAACCCCCCAGCCCCCCATGGGTCAATACCTCCAACCATAGCACAAGCTATCGACACAGCCCACAACAACCTCTACAAGCCCCAAGCTGGAAATGAGAATGATGAAGAGTACTGACAATGTGTAGCAGCACAAGAACATCATCGACAATATGCCCACCCTATGGGAATCAGTCATAGTACTCCAAGATATCCAGGCTCAGTAAAACCTGACTCACCAGGCAACCAACCATTTATATCAGGACCAGTACCATCTATTTGATGGCGCCCATCCCCAACATCTACCATAGTAGACCCACACACAGGTATCACGTTAACACAAATATACAATAGCTATGGTGACCTACCGGCACTGCCATCACCAAAGTTCCTGAAGGAATCACCGACCAGCACTACAGGCAGAAGGCCACCACTCTCAGTTCATTTTAATGAACCAGTAGCAACCACAAGCCCACATTGTAACCAAACTCAGACACCCCCCCATATCCCTCAAGTGACGTCTGCTACAAAAATTAACACATCAATACCCAACCGACCACCAGGATTACCATCACCAATCAGAGGAGCACAACCCTTACCTCAAGCCCCACCCCCAAGGAGAACTGTTAACCAACCGACAACAGGAACTATACCATTACATCAGCCTCGACCGCTCCGTTTTGCAACAGGACCTACCCACATACCAATACAACAACCCCAACCTCAGCACATATACCCCACACTCTCAATACCACCACTTAACTATCTGCAACCAGACCATAACAGACCACCTCATGTCCAGATACCAATCCCGCACCACCTCAACCCCCCGATCAACACTGGAATTGGACCCGACATGAGCAGTTACCAATCCCACCACTTGACAGTAACAACCCAAGCCCCAAGAGCCACATCCCTGGCCCAAGATGTCCCTACTGCCTGAGCACCCGGGGTAACTGAGGCAACCCTAGCCCATAAAACCCGTATGCATGAGAAGCTAGACGAGATTATCCATCAATATCTTTCATATGCCCCAAACCCTGCCGATATGAAATCAGAATCTAGTAAAGGAGTGATTGACTGAACTATAAAATACAAGGGAATGTCACATTTCGTAGACCTCGAGCGCTTTCTCACAATGCTATGCTTGAACTATAACCTTCGAGGCCTGGGAGGCCCTGGATTTTCCCGAGACCAAAAACGATTGTTCAACTTATTACCTCACCTAGAGAGAGATGCTAAAGACTTGGTGGTTTGCCACATAACCGGATCTATGAGTACAAAGCACACATGGAGCTTTAATGAAACCATCCATGCACTATATGACCGATTTGTTCAACCAACAGCTACATTTGAAGCACAAGAAAAATTACAATGTACCTGGTATAACACCAAACAAGGAGTACAGTCATATTATGATGAACTGATTGAACACTCAAACAGTATGACAACACCATTGGACGAGCTATCCCTCATGGAGCAATTCCTATCAGGAATACCATCAGAAATGCGACACAAATTAATCGTAAATATTGGCTTACAACCCAAATTACATTCACTTGAGGAGTTCCGAGATTATGCAGCAGCATACAGTGGCTCAAAAAACTGTCCCAATGTTTTGACATTCTCAACAAATTTGTACATAGAGCATGAATCAGAGTACATACTGTGCTGAAAATATTCATGGAGATGGGGCCCAATGCACTTTATTATTCAGTGTTTACATCACGTGATTTGATAAAGACTTGGATTTATAATCAATTATCCAATATTATTACTCATTGGGACAGTTTTTTGGCCCTCTATCACCTTTGCTATATCAGGCCAAATTTATATCTGAAAAATACCAAATAAATTATGGAACTAATTTACAATGTTATATGACTAATTTCATGCATTGATCTAAGGTTTGATCACTTTTCTCCTTGCTGCTATATTATAAAAGTTGTTTTTTCTACCTAACATGTGTCAGTTATTTCTCTTCAAATCTAAAGCCACACATACCAAATAGTGTTCAATACCAATGGAAAAGAGTACTTTGTCAAAAATATTCAGAAGGAGATGATAGAAAACCAAAAAAATAAATAAAAGTGAATAATATATAAAGCTTCCCTCTACAGATAAAATATAATAATTCACTTGATTCTTACTGAAAAGCTAAACAATGTAACTCAGATAGCCAGACTGATGAGTATTACCTATTCTTCCATTACCATACCTCAAATATCCAGAAATACACACTACAATACCAGTAGTTGGCTTCTATTATACTACCATACTTTGACTACTCTCTCCTAAATATATTAACAGGCCATCTACAGTAGCCAAACTATACCTGTCTATTTTAAACACTTGGTATTCCTTCAAAAATATATGTTAAAGTTTGTCTATGTTTATTTAAGCCTAAAAGTTTGTTAAATTCACATCAAATATAACTATGGTTCAAATAAAATATATTCAATCAAAACAATAGAGAAAATATAGTTTGCCTGGGATCTATCTCTAGCAACTAGTAGTGTAAGAAAGTAAGATAGAGTGCACTTATATCATTTGGCATTATAAACAGCATTATTTGGCTTTCCAATGGTAACTTAAGGAAATATTATTTCTTGTATTTACAAAAATATTGGGAAGATTACATCTTTTTGACATGTTTTTTGCTCTCCTCTACCTATATCTTAGCTTAGCTAGTAGCATATTCCTCTGAATTAGTATTGAACACTGTTTAGTGCATGTGGCCTTAAGCTTAGAGGAGGAAAAATAGCTTGAACATATTAGGTAGAAAAAACAACTTTTATAATATAGCAGCAAGGAGAAAAGTGATCAAACCTTAGATCAATGCATGAAATTAGTCATATAACATTGTAAATTAGTTCCATAATTTATTTGGTATTTTTCAGATATAAATTTGGCCTGATATAGCAAAGGTGATAGAGGGCCAAAAAACTGTCCCAATGAGTAATAATATTGGATAATTGATTATAAATCCAAGTCTTTATCAAATCACGTGATGTAAACACTGAATAATAGAGTGCATTGGGCCCCATCTCCATGAATATTTTCAGCACAGTATGTACTCTGGTTCATGCTCTATGTACACATTTGTTGAGAATGTCAAAACATTGGGACAGTTTTTTGAGCCACTGTATGAATCAAAGATTGAGTTGAATGCATCCTACCAACAACAAATGAATACCAGCCGATGAGGTGACCAACCTCAAACATCACAAACCAAACCAAAACACCAAGATGACTTGCCGAATGACAAATCACCAATGAATAGTAGACCATTCAGGCCCCGTACCACCCCGCAAAGGAACAGCTACCACCGGAAAAAACAACAATACACACCATGAGAATCAACAAGGCAACAATATGCCCCCACTAAGCCCTTCCCATTGAACCTGCAACACACAACAGGAACAAAACCCAAAGATAACAAAGGAAAGGGACCAGCTAATGGATGCTTCAAATGCAGATCAAAAGAACACTTTGCAAGAGAATGCCCCAAGAGGAAGAATCAAGTGCACTTGTGAGCAGCTCACTCTAATGCAGAGAGCAAAGCCGATGATGAGAGCCCATATAACCCATATGAAAGAGATGAGGTCCAGTCAACCTATACTATGATTAATGAAACTGATCATGAATCCCAAATACATAGTGAGAACAAGAATAATGATGACAATCATACGGAAATTGAAGTACCAGATAATGGATGGTATGAAGAAGATGATGCTTCAGATATTGAGTACACCAATGCATTGACCATTGTACCTGCCAACATAGACAATGAAAAAAATGAATCAACTGAGATGCAACTAGCAAAAACCAGGAAAATCACATTACCAAAGGCCAAGGAAAAAATAATGCAACCTCAGCAGACCGAACAGGCAAAGCAATGCCTAACAACAATGGTTCGCATTGGAAACCTGCAAGCATGGGCACTTTGGGACTCTGGAAGCACAACCACTGGAATAACACCAGCCTTTGCACAAATTGCAAATATCCAAGTGAATGAAATTCTTGACCCCCACATCCTACAACTGGGAACTGTTGGTAGCCGCTCAGCTATCAAATATGGTGCACGCATACCCATAACAATTGGCCAGACCAAGACCATGACATATGTTGATATAGCAAATTTTGACTGATATGATATGATAATAGGTACACCGTTCATGTGTGAACATGGAGTGACTCTAGATCATCAGAATAATTCAATAATGATTAATGGAGAATGCATACCAGCTATAACCATAGCAGGAGAGTCTGATGCACACCTACAACGTCATCGTACTACAGACAAAAGCCACCAATGACTAGCCAACAATGACCAGTCTCAACCAGCCATGCCCAGTGATAAAATACCAAAGGTGACTTTGGAGGAGGAGGAGGACAAGAGTAAATTGAGTCAGAACAAACAATTGCCACCCAATCACCCCAAACTACTCATGACAGAGGCAGAATGTAAAAATGTGAATGATAAACAAGAAGAGAACAAGCTGTCAGAGAAAAAGCTAAAAAGAAAAGACTGGAATACAAATAACTCACTTTATTGCCAACCAACAAGCTCCAGAGTACAAGTAGAAGACTTGATAACTGACCAAGAGGAGATTAGTGATATAGCAGCAGAAGATAGCCAAGCTGAACAGAAATTGACTGAGACACCTACCCATCAAAACAAGTATGAGATGTACTTTGACCCCAGAATGCCACCAGACTGGAACACCATGGTATCAGACTTATGCGACTTAAGAGTCAAAACAATAAATATGACTTACCAAAAAGCAATGCCTCATGAGATATCCAAGCCCCAGTTGTTTTCAATGAGTACCATAGCGCGAAAAACAGTGGAGATACAACAATTGAACACTTTCCAATTACCTGTGAATGATGACCCATTTAAAGACATACAGACCAGCCTTAAGCCTCGTGAAGACACTGTCAAGATAGAAATGCCACTGGACACAGGAAAACGGAGAGCGACACAATTCACCAATGATGATATACCATACCTACAGGAAAAATGGTAAAGTGAATATAAGGACATGATGAATGGTGTACCCAATCAGTTACCCCCAATGAGAGAGGTGAACCATGAGATAAACCTAATTGACGAACATAAGCAATACCGATACCACCTTCCTCGCTGCCCAGATTCAATGCAGGATCAGTTCAGAACAAGACTGAATCACTACGTCAATGCAGGTTGGTGGATACCCAAGCCAGTCAGTCAAGCTGCACCACTACTCTGTGTCGCAAAAAAGGATGGTACCACACTGTGAACAGTGCTAGATGCACGACAGAGAAATGACAATACTATAAAAGATGTGACTCCACTGCCAGATCAAGAAGCCATATGAGAAGATATAGCCCGAGCAAAATACCACTCAAAGATTGACCTGTCAGATGCATATGAACAAGTGCAAATAGTTGAACATGATGTGAATAAGACTGCATTTGCAACTATATCAGGCACATATGTAAGCAACATAATGCAGCAAGGGGACTGTAATGCACCAGCTACATTTCAACAACTGATGACCCACATTTTTCGCAATGTGATAGGATTGTGCATCCATGTGTACTTGGATAATATATTCGTTTTCTCAGACACAATTGAGGATCATGAAATGCACCTGAGAATTGTATTTGACCGCTTACGATGAGAATGACTCTACCTGAAAGCAGCTAAATGTGAATTGTATGCTGATGAAGTGGACTGCCTAGGACACCGGGTAGATGGAAACGGAATTCACCCAGACATGGATAAGCTAGCCTGAATACAAGATTGGGCAACACCAAAGAACTACAATGATATTCAGCGATTTGTGGGACTGATAAATTACCTAGTGAGCTTCTTACCTGACATGACAGCCTACACAGGCCCACTCATGGCCATCACTCAAAATGGCACCCCATTCCACTGGCACCCACTACACCAGTGTTACTTTGATATGATAAAACAGATATGCTGCAAAACACCCATCCTTAAACCCATTGACCCCTGATCTAGAGAACCCATATGGGTGATTTGTGACACATCAAGGACAGGTGTTGGAGCTATGTACAGCCAGGGACCTACATGGGATAAGTGTCAACCTGCTGGGCTAATGTCAAAGAAATTCTCACCAGCTCAACAAAACTACACTGTCCATGAGATGGAGACCCTGGCTATACTAGAAGCACTGACAAAATGGGAAGATAAGCGGGTGGGATACCCATTCCACGTCATCACAGACCACAAAGCTTTAGAATTCTTCAATACACAGTCTCAGCTGTCCCACCGCCAATTCCATTGGAGTGAATTCCTATCCTGATTCAATTTTGATATAACCTACATCAAAGGTGACCACAACAAGATCACCGATTGCCTCAGCCGGTATTTCAAGAGTGATACCACAAATGAACCATGGACTGTATTGGATTTCGTGAACATAGATATGAAACTAGACAAAACAGGAGATGACTTACCGACAAGGCAAAGAAATGAAATAAAACAGCAGACCATTGAACTACGAATGGCCCAAGTAGAGAACCTGCAACAAAGTAACCAATTGAAAGAAAGGAAGGAAGAACGCGAAATGGAGGCAGAAATGATGAAGCTGAATAGCTCAAACCTGGGTACAAAAGAGACCAAAAGTACACTATTAAAGAAACAGGCATCACCGGAACAGGAAGAGGAGCCAACAAGGAAAAATGAAATTACATTAGCAGACACGATACTCAACCCAAACACAGTGGTTGCACCAAAACCACTGAATGAACCAATATTAGCCCTAATACAACAAGGGTACAAAGAAGATACCTTGTCCCAAACAGTACTAGCCAACCCAAATGATTATGCCAACAACTTCAAATTAAAGAACAATCAATTATTCAAGCCCAATGCACAAGGCGACCTTGCACTGTGCATACCTAATAATTGGAACATCATCACCAATATACTTACATCTGCTCACACAATAGTCAGACATCTTGGAGAGACAAAAACTAGTGACTACGTGCAACACTGGTATTGGTGGCCAAAGATGGCAAGGGACATCTGCGAATTTTGCAGAACCTGTGGATCCTGTCAGACTGCAAAGACCAGTAACCAAAGGCCGACCAGAAAACTCCACTCACTACCAGTGCCCACAAAACCTTGGGACTCAATCGGAATGGACTTTGTGGGACCAATGCCTGAATCAAAAGGCTATGATTACCTATGGGTAGTGATCTGCCGAATGACCAGCATGGTGTACCTAATTCCTGTTAGGACAACCAACACAGCTAGCGAATTATCATGGACTTATGTCAAGGAAATTGTCAGATTACACAGCCTACCCAGCTCAATAGTAAGCGACCATGACCCCAAATTTACATCTCAGTGGTGGAAAAATGTACACAGACTACTAGGAACTACAGAATATGCACCATTTGAATTAAATCATGGACACATGCCTTCAATGCTGAAAGAAATACATAGCAATGACCCAATGCCTCGTGGTATCAAACAGTTTGCAGAAGATGCACTACAGCAACTAGCAGAAGCACATGATGCAATTATCAAATCCCAAGTATTCCAGGCAGCTAAAGCAAATAAACATAGAGGATCAGAACCGCTACTGAAGGAAGGCAACCTCATATACCTGTCAACAAAAAATCTTAGTATGCCAAAAAACCACACCCAGAAACTATGCCCAAAATACATTGGACCCTACCGGATTAGCCAAGCCAAGCCAGCCACCTCTACATATACACTGGCACTGCCGCCAGCACTAACAGCCTGAAGACTGCACCCGACATTCCACATAAACCTGCTAAGACCATACCATGCTTCCCAAGATGATTTGTTCCCCAACCATATACACCCGGAACCATATGACTTTGGCACAGATGAAGGACAGGAGTGGTTTGTAGACAAAATCACCGGACATAGGTGGACAAACAAACAAATTGAATTTGAAGTACGATGGAGCCTAGGAGATACAACGTGGGAGCTGATGGATCACTGCAAAGACCTAGCAGCCCTAGATTGCTACCTAGAGCTGCATGGTGTCACCAAGATTAACCAGCTGCCAGACCATAACCATGAAGGATTACAAAAGAGACCCCAATGCATAAGGGTATAAAAAGCTACAGAAGAAAGAAAATATCAGCTAAGCCCCGACAGACTGCAGAAGGGGGGGGGAAATTGAACAACAGTTGAAGAGGTTGGACATGGGTATGGCACTGGAGCTATACAATAGGAGCAAACTCCATGGAACAATTACTCAGCTATTGGACAGGCTAGAAGCCCTGACACATGACTGATGCACAGACACCCAAGAATCGAGGCCACTAAAACGCCATTTACTAGCCAATCAACGAGAGCAGACAAACGCCCACCCATGGTTGGTCAGTGAAAATGCTCAGCCCACACCGACATTATTGTCCCAAATCACCCTGCCAGATAACCCAGCCAATGGGTACACCTACTGAAGAAGGTTACATAATCAACCTGTCACTGACGATAACCCCGGGACAGACTGCTGCTGCTGCTGCCTCACATGAATCAGAAACCTGCACCGCATTTATTGTCAACCGCCAACATCCAATATACACCACTGCACCTCAGGGCCTCCCTCACACCATTGCTGAGGCGACCAACCTACTGGCACTTGTGCGAAACCCATGGGCGGCCAACTTCATAAGCTATGAAGCTTACACCCTGCTCAGTGAGCTATATGCTATAGCACCCTGACTCCATGACAGCACCCACACCGATGCGATAACCTGGCTGTCACGCAAGTCCACCTTCAACATGCACCATGATAAGCCAGATATGAGCCTAACCGAGCCCAGACCAGCTGGATTTGCAAAGCAGCGTGCTACGTACTACCAGCTGCTACCAAAACTATACATATATGACTTACTGATAATTGACCAGCACGCAAGCCTCATACTCTGTCACAACCACCCCAGCACGCCCCACCCCATCCGAGGTATAATCATTGACCAAGCCCTACAAGTCGAAAGAAGATCCATGGTCGGCTACAGCTTAGCACGGATGCTATGCCACTCAGATAACTCACACCACAAATCAGCATTCATACAAGCATTTGCCCTCATCATAGTTCAACCAGGCATGTACACTGCAAAACTTAAAGAGTATGACATGACCCCACAACCCGGTGTGATGGTATTGGTGGGGTAGGTATGTAATGTGTGGCTCGGATAACCACTACCTATATCAACCAGTACCTCGAAATGCGATTCTGGGGTGTCGGAGACAGTTCTCGAAGAGAGGGATTCAACTTTATAAAGGGGTTTTGGGGGAATAGGAATATATAATGGGTTTTCTCGAAAATATACCCAAGGGCACCAAGTGTACTTTGGGGATGGTCTCTGTGGTAGTAGCACAAGTCTCCTCTTGCAACTACAGCCTCTGTTCTCAATATCTCTGATCTCGAAACCTTGGGGGAATCTGCACTACCCCACTGAGTCTCTATCTCTCTGTGTCTCTAGGCCTAAGGGGAATCTAAACTACCCCTGAGCCTCAATATCTCTCTCTAGAAGTCCCTCGGACTCAAACAATGGTCTCAACAATTCTCTCGACGATCACAGTTTGTCTCTACTGTTTTCTGAGTGGTCTATGACTGAAGCTCTCACTTAGTTTGCCTTAATGCACACAATAACACAAGATATGAAATCGTTAATTCCCAATCTTGTGGTCTCGAAGCTAGGGCAGCGAGTGCTTGCCTTTCACCTCTCCTCCACGCTGTATTTATATGTTTTTAGTAGCTAGGAAACAGCCTGAGTAAATAAGGAAATATTAGAGAGAGTAGTGCTAGTATACACCATTGGTCCGACATTCCCCTGCGTAATAATGTTTTTCCACCCGGTATTGGTCCTGGCTGCCTGTTGTAGACTCATTTTGAGTCATCGAGACACTGCTGGCGTCATTCCGTGGGTCATCGCGACGGCCTGCGGCTGTTTCAACATGCCCGGGGAGGTTCTCTACCCATATATGCATGCTTTCTACCGCCACGCATCTACCCTATTGGTCTCCTCCCGACCCGGCATTTTGGTATACTGTTAATATACCCTTCTGGTATCTTGAACTGGCTGCGCGTTGCTTACGCGTCGTGCAGATAGTCTGAGATAGTCCAACTACTCCATCATTTGTCCTTTGATCTGCTATTGGACCCTGCAAGGCTTTTCAAGGTACTCGATCGGTCATCGAGATGCTATTGCATGTATTGTGTTGTCATAGCTATCCCCTTGGGGCTGCCTGATAGGCTTACGTGTCCATCGTTCAGCAGATTCCCTGTCTGTTCCACTCGTCTGTCGGGCTGCCTGACAATTGGCAGTCGTTCCGTCCGTTGCATCGTGATCAGGCAAGCTGACGCGGCCTCGGACATATTTCCTCGGCCAATACCTCCTGTCTGTGTTTCTCGGGCAATAGCCATATTCTCCCTCTTCTCGATAGAACATCATCCCTGCCCTTAATATAGCAGTCGGTACATTGTTTCTTAGTACATTGTATACCATTTGTTCGGGTGAGGGACACTGTTCATTACTAATCGAGGTATCTCGAAAATCCGTCTACCAAGTTTCTTGATGCCTGTCACACGATCCTCTCGAAGGTTTTAGTCAGTGCTAGACTGCTATATGTGTCCCCTTCGAGATGGTCGAGTTAGGGGCCCTCAGTCTTCTCAGGTCATCTCGATGGCCATTTATATGGTTGTGAGCTCTTCCCTCATGATCAGGGAGTTTCTACTGACAATGGTCTCGATTCCTGGTGCATCTCTGAGTGTGTACAACTGCGATGCCGCCTGTTGCACTCTTTGTCCACTCTCGAAGCCATACAGTAACTATTTAGTAGCCACTGGCTGACTCCTGGGGTGCCCTGTAGCCTCATAGAGGTCCTTACATGACATACCAGTCGGGTTAGGGTCATTGTAGGGGTGTTATGGGTATATCGAGATGATTACATCATAGCTATTGCTGGGCCATGGGTATATAGGGGTATAATGGCCTATTTTAGCAATGCTTTGATTTTCAGCGTAATACTGGCCCAAGGCTCAGCATTGCCCCACTGGATATTGATGCCACACCTAACCTGATACTCGATGAGTGCACCATCATGAACGTCCTCGTATATAATTGCATTCCGCCCAGCTGGATTGATCATGCTTATCCCTTTGGCCTACACTACCTTGATTCACTTTTCCACCTTCAATCCAACCCCCTACCCCAGCTTGAAGAAATTGACAACCATTGTATCCGCTACATTGATGAGCATGGTGAGCCACCCGGCATCTCCCCCTGGAGTGGTTGGAGAAGGCCAACTCCTTCTGACCTGGCCCGTGTTATGAACTCTCTTGAAGGATGTGCACGTCGACTCAACCAGGAGCCCTGGGACCGATACAGATGGACTACTGCTGGTGGCCCCATTATGTGGCGACTACTACCCAGCCACAGCTACAAAGCCCCGCCCTGTGCCCCTGCTGAAAACCTTGATGCCCATGCTTACCCTTCCCATAGTGCGCCATACATTGCCTCCCCCTTGGATGAGAACATCTGGTTGACATCCATCGAGGAACAAGTAGATTACGGAGATGATGATGATGATGATCTTACCCTTTTTCCCAAACCTACCCCATCCCACACTTGCCCATGCAGCTACTCGTTATCCACCATCTAATCTGAAGCACTATGCTTGTAGACTTGACCATACCTTGATTTGACCTCACTACCATGACTGGACATGATGTTACTAGAGTATATGTGATCAATTAGACCAGTATCCACGCTAAGTCTGATAACTCAGTCTGAAGGGGGGATGTGTAACAAGCATATGACCCTATTACTTGTGCCACTGAGTGTGGGATTAGTACCGTAGTACATAAAGACCCTGACCTATTTGCTTGTTACCTTAGTTCTTACCGAGTTACCTCTACAACAGAGACCGTGCAGATCCACTCTGCTGTGCGACTACATGTAAGACTACCCCTGTAACCCTACCAGGTTCCAACCAAGGTCAATAGGTTTGTGCCATTAATTTTGCTGATCTAAGTTACAGCTATTGTACGATTAAAGCTATAATGTAGATCCAGATATTTTACAGCTGCCTGATGAGTAGATCATGCTATCAAGACATGGGCACACTGATTAGATCATCTCAAAGCTTATCACTTTGAGCGTGAAATGTGCCATCAAGCGTGAATGGACCCTTCATGCTCTGTGGAGTCATCATGCCAAAAACATGTCACCTGTGAGGACAAGCAAGTTAACATGAGAAAGGATATTCTACCCAATAGAACACTCAGATACAATGCTCAACTAGCTACTCATAGAAAACATCTAGAACTGCAGCAACTGCTTCTTGGACTATTATACCCTCTATATGAAACAAGTTAAGCTGTTCTAAATGCATCATTGCAGTGGTGATACATGTAGATAATAATCCTGAAACCTTGAGATTCCGAGCTAGGTTTGGAATCTTGGTAAGAGAGGTAGCAAGGCTAGGATCCAGAACCTTTGGAGTGATACTTGTAAACCAGCCATTCTTCCACTTCTGCACACATTCCACAGTATGAGAACACCCACAAACAAATGGTGGAGGAAACATTGCTACATGCATCCTTTCTTGTAGGAGTGCTTCACGAGCCTTAGCTATAATAATAAAAGCATGGTACAGAATCTGAGCATAATCTTCAGTTGTCAAGTCTATGAGGGAGCCCTGGAGAAACACCTCAATAGCGGACCTAATCCAATCAGAAAACTGGAATTTAAGGCCAAGCTGCAATTTGCAACTAGGGCAAAGAGGGTACTGTGCATCTTCCAGCTTTGATTTGGAAAAAGTGATGCCTGCCTTGATTTCCCACATATGAGAAATACTCAGAATATCTAGGAGTGATTCCTGGCTTATAGGAAGTGGTGTCCATCCCCTTCAGATTTCTATTAGTTAGAGAAATACTGCCTTACAAACAGGATCACTCACACATGATTGAACTACTTGAGAAATGATGCAAGTGCAGTTGCACTAACTCTCTCAAGTCGGATCGGGTTATTTGCTGTTCCCTCAGGAACAGTTGTCAATGGTGGAATTTCGAGTAATGCTTTGAGGATATCAGAGTGCACTTTCAGCCAACCAACATTGATACAGAACAAAAAACCCTCTGCTTATTTTCTAAAATCAATATATACCACAACTTATTAGAATTATGAAATACCTACCAAGAATATGACATCCTCACTCTGAATCCAAGATAAAGGATCAGGATGTTGCTTCCAGTTGTCTCTGGTACTTGATAACTCTACAAGCTGAGAATGACTAGATGAGGGCATTAAGAGATCCATGCAATAGGAATATGATTATACTAATCCAGATAACCTGAAGTTTATATAGTATATTCTATCGTGGTAAAGGCTTAGTATATTACTTAAGCAAAAATATTCTTTGACTCTCAGACGTTAGGTGTGAAGCTCTTTCATTCCATAATCCACTCAACTACTATACCACGTCATTGTTACATCCGTAACTATTACGTCCTCATCTCTCCGCATTCTCCGCTTCGGATCAATCTCCCATTCCTTCACCTTTCCTTTTCAATCTTTTGTTCATTCCTGTTTCATGTTTATATTGTTGCAATACCTACAGCCTTCCCGTCTCCATAGTTCCCCGCGTTCCCCGCATACCCTATTCGCATTGTAGTTACCATTCTATAGACACTTGTATATAAGCTGTAGGTACTCCAGTTTGTAACCTCAGTCTGAATATCGACTTAGTTCTCCCCTCCTACTCTCTGTCCGATCTCCACTCTTCTCCGATAACTTGGTTCCTTGAAATATAGGATCGCGGTAGCACGAGGGCACAACACATACGTTGAGGCCAAAGATCCACTCCGCACCAAGTCCACCACCTCCGTCTAGAGTCTGTGCTAACATAGTACACGACCTCCGCATTTAGCCGCCCGTACTCTGCCCCCGCGCCATAACTTAACAGTCATGACCCTTCCTCCTCTCCTTGAAAATCAAGAATGGCCAGCAAGTATTCATACAGCTATTCAAGCACTCCAAGACATTTACTCAGCTGCTCATCGGGCATTAACCCAAGGAAATCTTGAACTGCACTGTCTCACCTTTCATGAAGAATGCATTTCACACTCAGTACCTAATATTCTTGAAGGCCTCCACAACTCTATTACATGTCATAAAATACCAGAGGACTGGGTCAGGGAATGTACTACTCTGTTTATGCAGTTGATTCGCTAGTTGGAGGAAGGGAAATAGGCTGCTACAGGCCTGTGCGTTTCAGATTCATATTTCATTTTGTAATCTGACTTTATTTGGCTAGAGAGAACCAAGATGTAATTCATATCTCACCAGTAACAAAGGTATACACAGGTCAACCAGGTCCACCATCAAAAGTGGTTTCTCAGGAGTTTCTGGAATCTGCCCTGCATTCAGGTCGCAATTTTTCTATGTGAGAGCTAGCTTCAATACTTGGCATTAGCCGGAACACATTCGGCAAATATGCCAAGCTCCATGGCATCCAGAAGACGTACACACCTATTTCAAACCCTAGACTTGACTATTTGGTCCAAAATTTTGTGGACAAGAATCCCGAGTCAGGTTGGAGTTACCTTAAGGGGTGGTTGGTGGCCTGTGGTATTTGCATTCCCTGCAGTCAACTACGAGCTTCTATTCATAGATTCAACTCTTTGAATTCACATATATGTCAATGCCAACAAGCACCTCATATTCACCGTCAACCCTATCAGGTGTCTTGACCAGATGCACTTTGGCACATTGATGGTCATCACAAACTAATTCTTTGGGGGATTGTCATTCATGGTGTAGTAGATGGATACTCACAGACGGTGTGCCCTATATTATGTACTTAAAGCTTACTTTTGATGTTTTTTGGTCTAATAATAGGTAACAGGCCTCAAAGCGAGTACAAACAACCACCCATCCACCGTGTTACATATGTTTATGGATGCTATGGCTGAGTTTGGACAGCCTTCACAAGTCTGTGGTGACAGAGGAGGAGAAAACCAAGACATGTCAATTCTGATGATTTTACTCCGAGGACCAAATAGGGCCAGTTTTATGTATGGCCCATCAACTCACAATATAAAGATTGAGTGCCTCTGGGTAGAGGTTGGGACCCAGTTTGCCCAACAATGGAGAGCATTTTTCACAAGATTAGAAGTCCTTCATAGGCTCAACTGACAGAACCCCATACATTTATGGCTTCTACATTTTCTGTTTCTGGACAAAATCAATAACAACTGTGAACTCTTCAAAGATATGTGGAATAATCATCCAATTTCTCAAGAGGGTCATTACCGCTCTCCATTGGTAAGTTTTGCTTATTAAATGTTTCTATTATCAATATAACTTCTCTTAGGACCTATGCTTTATGGGTCAACTTAAGCATGGGCTTTATGAAGACTGCAAGGGCATTCCAGAGTATATTGTTGAGAAATTCTATGGAGCTGAACCGAGCTCTGTGAATAGGTCTACAAATGGAACTGGAGCAGGAAACCCCCCTGATGAAGATGACAGAGATGATAATTGGGTGGATATTGATGAGCAAAGCAAAGTGACCTCAGCCGGCCAGGAGACATTGCGCAACGTACATCACTCACCAATTGCCGTTCCTCATAATGCATGCCCATTTAATGATGAGGAACGGATCTTATTCTTTGTAGGGTTGGAGAAGCTTGAATGAGAGGATCAGATACCACTTGGTTATGGGATTCATCCATCTGAGTGGACCAGTTCATATCTTCCATTTTGGGACTTATGTGTAGGTAGGAGGCAAGATAGTATACATATTGGTCTGCCAAACACCATCTGGCTCAGTTGTTCTCAGTACTGGTGTAGAGCACTATATGTAATGACTCACATTCTAGAGAGTTGAGCTACTTGAGTATAAAAGCATGCCATTTTGTATCTACCAATTCCTCAGGTTACTTTTTTCTACGTTCAGACACACTTCTTATTTATTACTCCTATCCCTTCATTAATGTCTCCATGTCGCACATCCAAACGCATTCTTTCAAGGTCTTGCTTGGCTAGCAGACAGCCATCCACTCCCTCCTGATGTTCAATTTCTCAGTCTCATGCTTGCTCCTCCAATCCCAAGAGGTCCTCCAATCAAGCAATCAGTCATATGTCTACAGATCCATTTTGGATTCACTCTGACATGCCACCCCCCCTCTCTCAGCTACAGCGCCACTTGTCTGCCTCATCTGATCATGAGGATATGTCTGGTTCTGATGACAATACTAGTATCCAGGACCCAGCCCCAAAAACAGATCTGTTAAAGGATATCCAGGCATGGAAAGCTACTCAGGAAGACCGCTTAGGATTAGACAAGAATACAAAGGATTTGTTCAAATCACTTGATACTTTACCTCTGACATCTTCAACCTCGGTCTCAACTGCTGCCTTTGCTCAGGCAAAATTAGAGACCAATTCTGGTCTCAAAAAGTCTCATCAGCCTCATATCATTGGTGGAAGTAAGAAAAAACGTTGGGTGAGTATCTAATTTGACTTTGTATTCATATCTGTTGATTTATTGTGTTTTGACAATTAGGATATGACTACTAGTGATACTGATTCATTTAATGTCGGTTGTGTTCTTATCATTACCAATGCAGTCGAGGAGGTAAGTAATTGTTATGGATTGATAGTATCTATGTAATATCTAATTAACTTTACAAACTTTCAGATCCATCCACCACCATCCATTCTAGAACAAGACTCCAAGCTTGTTGGCCCAGTAAGGCTTGGAGTAATGAGCCATCACAATCTTGCGAAGGCAAAGCTCTTAGTTGAGGCAATGCTTGAACAGCCAATCACTTTCCAGAAGTCCATGTTACATGCCAAGGTTGAGGCTAAGCTTGCCTCACTTCTTCCATATCCCTTTATATGGTTATACGACCACCTTCCTTCCTTATCCTCTTCTGTAACCCCCTCCTGGCATCTTATCTGCAAAGAACACCCTTTATCTGTAGACAATGCAAAGTATCCAATGGGGTTAGATGTGTTTCAGGTCTGTAAGAGAGCTTGAGTTAAGGAGAGGGATTTAGATGTTATTATAGGTAAGGTATTATATTGATTAAATATCTGATTCTCATACTGACTTTATACAAGCTTTTACCTCAGGTATTAGTGAAGAAATGATATGTAGTTGGGCAACTGAGAGGGCAACTGCATGTGCCAAAAGCTCTGTGATCAGGTCGCTTTCCAGTTCTGATGATGAAGATCACTTAGCCAATATTTTAAGTATTGCTCAGCCCAAGCTGTCTCATTACCCTCAGCAATCTGCTCACAACACAGAAAAGGAAGGTGGGGGGAGAAATAGGTCTAGTGGCGAGGAGAGTGACCAATGTAGTGGGAATAATAGGGTGGATGGTAGAAGATGTAAGAGAACAAAAGGCTCAGCACTTGTAAGCGTACAAGGACTGAATATATTATGTACCTGTAAGAGAACGAAAGGCTACGGTACAGTCAGGGTATGTAATATAATGTGGATATCGAGTGGGCTCACCTCAGCACTCGTAAGCATACAAGCAAAGAGAGGGAACTATATACGTGTGGTATGGTATGCGGTGAGGTATGGATCGCCAGCTACTAGGTATCGAAGAGGAAAATGATGAGGTCCGTATAGGTGGTGCACCTACGTGTCCATGCGCAGGATGTTGTGTGCGTCCTGAGGCCTGGGCACACGTTTGCTGGTCCCAACACTCCCCTTCAAACTGTGGCGAGGCCAAGGGCGCAAGTGAAGTGCTTGACCTTCGGGGAGGGGAGGGCCTTGGTGAAGATATCGGCCGTCATGTCATTTGTAGGGCAATAGATAAGCTTGATTTTTCCTTCTTCTATGGTCCAGTGAATGAAGTGGTAATGAATGTCGATGTGTTTGGTGCGAGGGTGGAACTGGTAGTTCCGGGCAAGCGCAATGGCCGACTGGTTGTCAGAGTAGATTGTGGTGGGGGATGCAATAGGGGAGAAGATTTCTGAAATGAAGGAACAAAGCCAAAGGGCTTCCTTAGTGGCATGAGTGGCTGTGACATACTCTGACTCGGTGGTAGACATGGTGACCAGCTCCTGTCTCTTGGTGCTCCAAGAGACAGCTCCTCCATTGATCAAGAAAGCAAATCCTGATGTTGAGCGGTGGTCTTCTGCCATGGATCCATTGGCGTCGGTGTATCCTTTAAGGTTGTCTCTGGCGCCTCTGTAGGTGAGCCAATGGTTGCGGGTGGTTTTCAAGTAACAGAAGACGCGTTTGGCGGCTTCCCAGTGGGCTTCCCCGGGGTTGTGTGAAAAGCGAGAGAGAAGTTGTACGGCGTATGTGATGTCAGGTCAGGTTCCAAGCGCCATGTACATAAGCGTTCCGATGGCCTCATGGTATGGGATTTGGGCCATCCATGCAATTTCGGCCATCGTTTTGGGGGATTGGTCTGAAGTAAGGCGGATGGAGGGGTCCATCGAGAGTGACATCGGTTGTGCATCTTCGAGTCCATATCGACATATGGAAGCATCGATGTAAGAGCATTGTGAGAGCAGGAGTTTGCCCTCTTCGTGAATCCTTTTCAGCTCTATCCCAAGGAGCCAGTGAATCTCACCCATGTCTGTTATTTCCACAAAATTGGTAATGCTCCCCTTTAATCTTTCCACAAGTGGAAGCCGAGTGGCAATGGCGGTGCAGTCGTCGACGTGTACAGCCAGAATGGTGAGTTCTTCAGTGCTGGTTTTGTAGAATACGCATGGGTCGCTTTGGGCTCAGGTGAGTCCAGAGTTGTTGACAAGGATTTCACAGAGCTTTTGATACCATTGTCTGCCTGACTGCTTTAGTCTGTAGATGGGCTTTAGCAAAAGGCAGACCTTGTTAGGGTGCTTTGGGTCCTCGAAACAGGGAGGTTGGCACATGTAGATGACCTCGCTGTCTTCGAATTTGCCATTTAGGTAGGCTCCCTTTATGTCAATCTGATGGATCTCCATATTTCGGGTGGCTGCAATAGCGAGGATGGTTCAAATAGAGGGGAGATGAGCAACGGGGGCATATGTGTTGAAATAGTCAACTCCAGGGACCTGGGAAAAACCCTGAGCTACAAGTCTGGCTTTGTAACGTACTATTTTCCCAGTTGCATCCCTTTTTAGTCTGAATGTCCATGTTGATCCTACCACGTTGACATCGGGTGGTGGGTCCATGAGTTTCCAGGTGTGAGCGTTGTCCAATGTAGTCATCTCTTCACCCATTCCTCCCATCCAGAAGTGTTTGTCCTTTCGTTTGTTGAGTTCCCGCCAGCTTTTTGGTTCTAGGGACTCAGCTGATGCCATTTTGGCTACAAGGCAGTGTACATCTTCCCATCCGAGTTCCTCAGCAAGAGTGACTGCACGACCTTCGAGGATGTCAAGGGCTTTCTGGCTAGGCATGTGAGTTCGGGAAGGGCGTTCTGGGATGGTCTCGATTTCGGGCTGAATGGGAACTGGGTTGGCTGTACTGGCAGGTGGCGTGGTTGGGGTGTTGGGGACATGTGGGGGCATGTGCGTTTGTTCAAGAGGGATCTCGCTTGTGGGCTGTTCCTCCCCTTTGAGATTCTTCTTGAAGTAGACGTTGCGTTCAACCTTGACAGTGCTGGTGTCCCTAAACCATACCCGTATGCCATTACTTTCAGTGTCGAATCCCAGCCATTGGGCTCTTTTCGCTTGGTTGCTCAGCTTATCCCCTCCTGGCTGGTGTACCCAACATTCCTCCCCCCACTCACGTACTCCTTGCAGATCTGGACACTTCCCAAATACCAATTTGAAGGGGGTCTTTCCTCCGGTTGCCTTTGTACCAGTTTGGTTCATGAGCCACACAACATGGCGCACTCCTTCGGCCCACAGGAACTTTGGCAGGCGAGGTCCATAGTTCATGGCCCTGACTCTTTCCATGATCGTGCGATTTTGGCATTCCGCAATACCGTTGTGTTGTGGAGTGTCGTGTACAGTGAGTTTGATTTGCGTTCCTCTGGCTTTCAAATGAGACTGAAAAGCTTTGCTGGTGTATTCTCCTCCCCTATCCGAGTGCAACGTTTTAATGCGGACACCAAATTGGGTTTCGCACCAAGCTTCAAAGCGCTTATAGGAGTTGAAGGCCTCCAATTTCTTTGCAAGAAAATCGACATGAGTCCAGCGGGAGTAGTCATCCGTGAAGGTGATGTAGTATTTACGGCCTTTCTTTGTTTCGACTTGATTGGGTCCCCAGATGTCTGAGTGGACCTCCTGTGCAAAGGATGTGGAGGGCTCCCCTTGGCACTGTTTAGCTATGGGTAGCTGTGTCAACTTGGCCACTATGCAGGACTTGCATGAGATCATGTCCCCTCCACCGGGCTCTAGCTTGATTCCGGTTACCATCCCATCGCAAACAAGTTTTACAACGGCCTTTGGTGAAATATGTCCAAGGCGGCGGTGTAGTGTTTCTAAGGTGAGTGGTTCCCTGACAGCATTGACTTCTTGTTCAACCTGTTTAACCATTCTGTACAAGCTGCGCTTGTCCCTTGGGATCTTGGCTATTCGTGTGCCCCCTGGATCCCTGATGATGCATCTGCCATTGCTGAAGGTGGTGGTGTATCCTGCATCGTCAAGTCGGCCAACGGAGATCAGTGTGTATCCGGCCTCTGGTGCATACAGCACCTCGCTTATCCAGAGTTGTGATCTGGTATTGCCGTTGGATACGTCGAGTACCATATCCCCCTTGCCTGTGGCACTGAAACTCTGTTTGTTTGCAGCTCATAGCGGTTTTGGTTCGATGGCCTGGAAGGTCTCGAATGCATTTCGATATGGGGAGATGTGACGTGATGTCCCAGAGTCAATAATCTCGACTTGAGTGGAGGTGGGTCCCAGTTCTGCCTGTCCAATGATGATCTCATCATCAATCACTGCACAGATCTCCTCCTCTGCTAACTCCAGCATATACTCCCCTTCAAGCTCACCGCACTCCATGGTTACCTCGACTTGGGGTATCCAATCTCCGTCGTCATCATCTTCATTGATTGTGACTTCGGGGGCTTCAGAGATCTCATCAATTTCGACTGCCAGGGATTTGTCTTCAAAGTCGTCGATGGCTACGTTGGCAGTTGCTGGCTTGGCAGGGGGATGATTTCCCCCGGCTTCCCCAGACTTCTTCTGGCACTTGGGGCAATTCTGCTTCCAGTGTCCGGTTTCTCTGCATTCGAAACACGCTCCGGACTTGCTCTTCCCTTTTGACTTAGGTTTCGATTTCCCCCCTTCAACAGTCATAGCTTTGTCATTGTTGCTATTCTCGGCTTTTGATGGTCCCTTGTTGCGATTGTGAGATTGCTCCCACTTGTCCGTGATAATCATAATCAGTATCTTGGGGCTGACGTTGTTGGTGGGCATCCTGTTTAGTTGTGCAAGCAGCTTTGCAGATGATAGTTGCCCAGCAGTGTATGTTGCAAGCCAGTGAGGTAAGGATTGTATGATGGTGCTCTGGTAATCATTGTCGCTGATGGTGATGCCCACAGCTTTGAGCTCAGAGTGTTTGGCATGGAGGTCATTTAGGAATTTTCGAATGTCGCCTCTGTCGGGACATTTGGATGTGAGGAACTCCTGACATAGTCACATGCACGAGAATTTGCTCTTGTAGGTGTATTCCCTTACAATGGCATCCCACACATCTTTGACAGTTGGTAGTTTGTCGACAACAATTAGGGTGGAGTAGGGAACGTGTTGTGCAATTAATGAACAAGCAATGTTTTCATAACGTTCCCATTCAAGCATCTCGGCTGTAGTGCCTAGCACTAGGGTAGGTGAAGGGACAGCGGTTGTAGCAGTGCTGATACTTGATCCAGCAGATGCAGTGGACGCAGATGGAGCAGGAGTAAGGGTAACAGTTGGCATGGTAGCCACAGGGCAAGCTTTGCTCCTGTCGAAATGGCCCCATAGGCCTTTCCCTCTTGCAGCCGACCTGAACAGCAACTCGAATTGTGCCCAGTTCGCACTGGACTGCTCCAGCATAGGGATGAATTGGGGGAGGATATCGCTTGTGCTTGTAGAGTTCATGGTAAAAAAGGTTCGCAGGTTAACGATTGTCACGAATTTCTTTCCAGAGAAGATTTGTTTAAGGTGGGGCCCATAACCTGTAAGAGAATGAAAGGCTACGGTACAGTCAGGGTATGTAATATAATGTGGATATCGAGTGGGCTCACCTCAGCACTCGTAAGCATACGAGGACTGAGGGGAGCAGTCTGCAGCAAAGAGAGGGAACTATATACGTGTGGTATGGTATGCGGCGAGGTATGGATCGCCAGCTACTAGGTATCGAAGAGGAAAATGATAAGGTCTGTATAGGTGGTGCACCTACGTGTCCATGCGCGGGATGTTGTGTGCGTCCCAAGGCCTGGGCACACGTTTGCCAGTCCCAACAGAAGAAAGAGGAAGAGAGGGATAAAACAGCAAGGTAGGCTATTTTTGACCATTAAATTGATTATTACTGACAGACATATTTGTAGCCTCAGCCTGAAAGGTACCTCGTATGGATTATACTGCAATTAGCTCTGATAGTGGTGAGTATTGTAATGAACACTTTTGCAAGTACTATCAACTCACACTTTTGTTTTAGATATTGAAATCATTGAGTCTCTAGTTGTGGAAGGCCAGGTGACGAGAGAAGGGACACCTCTGAATGATAGTGCAGCTGATGGAATCTCCAGGGATCTCTTGAATGTTTCACTCGTTCTTGAAGATCCCTCCCCTTCTTCCCCTGCCACCAGATGCTGTCAGAGTAATGCAACAATAACTGTAATTAGAGGGGAACAATGATGCAAGAATGCTCTAATTACCGTACTATCCCTTCTGTTAAGTTATGGCGCAGGGGCAGAGTACGGGCGGCTAAATGCGGAGGTCGTGTACTATGTTAGCACAGACTCTAGACGGAGGTGGTGGACTTGGTGCGGAGTGGATCTTTGGCCTCAACGTATGTGTTGTGCCCTTGTGCTACCGTGATCCTATATTTCAAGGAACCAAGTTATCAGAGAAGAGTGGAGATCGGACAGAGAGTAGGAGGGGAGAACTAAGTCGATATTCAGACTGAGGTTACAAACTGGAGTACCTACAGCTTATATACAAGTGTCTATAGAATGGTAACTACAGTGCAAATAGAGTATGCGGGGAACGTGGGGAACTATGGAGACGAGGAAGGCTGTAGGTATTACAACAATATAAACATGAAACAGGAATGAACAAAAGATTGAAAAGGAAAGGTAAAGGAATGGGACTGATCCGAAGCGGAGATAGCAGAGAACTGAAGATGTAATAGTTACGGATATAACACCTTCCCCCTGTAGCTCATGCATCAATCACTGGGCAATATTACTATATTCACGATGCATCATCCCCGCACTCCCATAAATCATGTATCAGCATCACTCAGCAATTCCGAATTTCTGACAGTCAGTTTTCCTTTCCTGTTCCTGGGTGATACATTATTTCTGCACTCCTGTATCCTCTCGTTCCTGACACACTCTTTAGTATTATACATGTATACCATTTGGTGGTGTTCTGAGACAGATAGCTGCAGCACGTCGTAAGGTATTCATGAAAATACGAACCCCCAGATGGGCCCGAGAGGGGGCACAGTAGTCATTTTTCTTTCCCATTCCATAGTGATGCATCACCCCTGCACTCCAGCAGTTCATGCATCAACCTCGATAGTTGTTTTTATCTCCAATTCCATAGTGATGCATCACCCTGCACTCTGGTAGTTTGTGCATCACTCAGCGATTCCGACAGTCAGTTTTCCATTCCTGTTCCTGGGTGGTGCATTACTTCTGCACTCCCATAGCTCATGCATCGACCTCAATAGTCGTTTTTCTTTCACATTCCGTAGTGATGCATCACCCCCGCGCTCCCATAGCTCATGCATCACTCAGCGACTCCAATAGTTGTTTCTCTTTCCCACTCCAAGTGATGCATCACTCAACGATTCCAGTAGTCTGTTATTGTTTCCCCTTTCCGCTGCGGCGCTGTCTGAGTGATGCATTATCCCTGCGCTCCCATAGCTCATGCATCACTCAGCGGCTCCGATAGTCATTCCCCCTTCCTGTTCCCAGGTGATGCATTTTCTGCACTCCCGTAGCTCATGCATTGGCCTCGATAGTCGTTCTTCTTTCACATTCCGTAGTAATGCATCACCTCCGCTATTAGGCCAAAAATCGAAGCATTGCTAAAATAAGCCATTATACCCCTATATACCCATGGCCCAGCAATAGCTACGATGTAATCATCTCGATATACCCATAACACCCCTACAATGACCCTAACCCGACTGGTATGTCATGTAAGGACCTCTATGAGGCTACAGGGCACCCCAGGAGTCAGCCAGTGGCTACTAAATAGCTACTGTATGGCTTCGAGAGTGGACAAAGAGTGCAACAGGCGGCATCGCAGTTGTACACGCTCAGAGATGCACCAGGTATCGAGAACGTTGTCAGTAGGACTCCCTGATCACAAGGGAAGAGCTCACAGCCATATAATGGCCATCGAGATGACCTGAGAAGACTGAGGGCCCCTAACTCGACTATCTCGAAGGGCACATCGTGTAGCAGTCTAGCACTGATTGAAACCTTCGAGAAGATCGTGTGACCGGCATCAAGACACTTGGTAGACGGATTTTTGAGATACCTCGATTAGTAACGAACAGTGTCCCTCACCCGAATAAATGGCATACAATGTACTAAGAGACAGTGTACCGACTGCTATATTAAGGGCAGGGATGATGTTCTATCGAGAAGAGGGAGACTATGGCTATTGCCCGAGAAACACAGACAGAAAGCGTCGGCCAAGGAATGTACACCCGAAGCCGCGTCAGCTTGTCTGATCGCGATACGACGATCGGAAGGACCGCCGATTGTCAGGAGGACCAATAGAGATGAGTGAGGAGTGGAACGAATAGAAAAACCTATTAAGCTACGGACGCGTAAGCCTATCAGCCAGCCCCAAGGGGATAGCTATGGCAATACAATATGTGCAATAGCATCTTGATGACCAATCGAGTACCTTGAAAGGCCTTGCAGGGTCCAGTAGCGGATCAGAGGACAAATGATGGAGTAGTTGGACTATCTCAGCCTATCCGCATGACGCGTAAGTAACGCGCGGCCAGTTCAAGATACTAGAAGGGTATATTAACAGTATACCAAAATGCCGGGTCGGGAGGAGACTAATAGGGTAGATGCGCGGCGGTAGAAAGTATGCGTATATGGGTGGAGAACCTCCCCGGGCATGCTGAAACAGCCGCAGGCCGTCGCGATGACCCACGAAATGACGCCAGCAGCGTCTCGATGACTCGAAATGAGTCTACAACAGGCAGCCAGGACCAATACCGGGTGGAAAAGCGTTATTACGCAGGGGAATATCGGACCGATTGTGTATACTAGCATTACTCTCTCTAATACTTCCTTATTTACTTGGGCTGTTTCCTAGCTACCAAAAACATATAAATACAGCGTGGAGGAGAGGTGAAAGGCAAGCACTCGCTGCCCTAGCTTCGAGACCACGAGATTGGGAATTGACGATTTCATATCTTGTGTTATTGTGTGCATTAAGGCAAACTAAGTGAGAGCTTCAGTCATAGACCACTCAGAAAACAGTAGAGACGAACTGTGATCGTCGAGAGAATTGTTGAGACCATTGTTTGAGTCCGAGGGACTTCTAGAGAGAGATATTGAGGCTCAGGGGTAGTTTAGATTCCCCTTAGGCCTAGAGACACAGAGAGATAGAGACTCAGTGGGGTAGTGCAGACTCCCCCAAGGTTTCGAGATCAGAGATATTGAGAACAGAGGCTGTAGTTGCAAGAGGAGACTTGTGCTACTACCACAGAGACCATCCCCAAAGTACACTTGGTGCCCTTGGGTATATTTTCGAGAAAACCCATTATATATTCCTATTCCCCCAAAACCCCTTTATAAAGTTGAATCCCTCTCTTCGAGAACTGTCTCCAACGCCCCAGAATCGCATTACGAGGTACTGGTCGATATAGGTAGTGGTTATCCGAGCCACACATTACATACCTACCCCACCAATACCACCACACCGCGCTCCCATAGCTCATGCATCACTCAGTGACTTTGATAGTTGTTTCTCTTTCCCACCCCAAAGTGATGCATTACTCTTGCGCTCCCATAGTTCATGCATCATTCAGCGATTCCAATAGTCAATGTTCCGTTCCTGTCCCTGGGTGATGCATTACTTCTGCGCTCCCGTAGTCCATGCATCACCCGGCAAATTTGATAATTCCTTGTTCCTCCCCCCTACCTGAGTGATGTCTATAACATGTGATGAATCAATAAATATAGTTCAGGTAATATTATTATACATAGGTAGTGGTATGTTCATGCCAATTCTCAATCACAATATGAATGATAAGATCAGTCCAATGATCGCGCACTACTTACATGTGAGCAAAGACAGGGTTGATGCACGGCAGACAGGGCGACTCACCGCTTGGAGCTCTCGCTGGCACCAGCGTCCCCCTCACTAGCACGCTTTGTCCCCTTTTTCCCCCCTTGTAGCATTTGCTCAAGAACGTTGCAAACATCAACTACCACTCTATCCCACGATGCGCGAGAGTCTTGTTCCCATGTTCTCATACTCAATGCTGCCCGGCCCCACCAAACAAGGAGTGTCATAATACAGACTAATCCGTTTGGACTGCCCTTCTTGAGAGGTGCCCAGACGCTTGTGTTGGCTGTATTATCAGGGGGATCATATACTGGCGCAGGGATTTCCTCTGTTGTCCTGCGGAATTCGGGCTGGATGGAATGCCACCATTTGGAAGTGGCAAGCCCAAAATCTCTTGCACTTTCGATGACCGGGGTTTGTTGGTAGTTGCGGGCCCCATTGCGACCTTTAGTTGTCCATTTAGCCCATTCCTCGGGTCTTCCATTTGAAGGTAGATGTCCCTGCCACTAGATCTCAGTGCTAACCCATCAGTGGCAATTTGTGATGAACTTACCTTGCTTTTTGCCGGCCCGAGGCTCATTTCCAGAGTTTTCCAGGCGTTCACGCATGCTTGCCAATCTGTACCCAAATCGCGTACCTCAAGATGACATATAGCGTCTCTCAACCATTGAGGTACCTCTTCCAGGTTGTCGACTGCACCCTGAACTACCGCCTTTTTACCAACATTAGTACCAATCTCATTCATTTGATCCATGCGTTTTGATGGCACGCGGGCTCTCCCCGAGCGCTTGGAGGTGTTTGTCACATTGTTGAGTCGACTTTGATCGGTTGCATTCCTCCCTACATTACCTACCTGTGCTGAGTCTTTGTTTGGAGCAGATACTTCCTCCATGCGCTCCTGATCAGCCTCGGTTGGTTTGTCTGCCAGGTTGCTAGAAGGTAACGGACAGTCACTGGGAGGAGAGACCCCCTGCAAATCCTTGTTATGTTCGTTATCTACAGGCTCTTGACAGCTGGGCTCAGTTATGGCTATCGTGGCCTCTGGCATCGTGGCTGCCTCAGCTGCAGGCACGAGGTCCAGGTTTGCATCCATGTTGCCTCCGGGAGTTGGTATCCCACCTGCTGACATAAAGGGTGGACGGTTGGTAGGAGCATTTCCTGGTGGAGCGGGAAATAACCAGGCTGATTCTGTAGCAGGGTTAACCATCGGCCATGAGTTTGATCCAGCACAACCGAAATTGCCACTGTTTGCGTTGGTACCAAGATTTTGCTGAGGGCTTTCATAGGTTAACATTTGCAGAGGTGTTATCTGGTCACCAAATTCGTATAATCTCCAGTCGATGTTGCTACCCCAACTAGATGGATAAAATGGAGATAAAAAATCGGAGTGCGATGGGTCCGAGTGTGGAAGCCACAAGCCAGATGGATTATCTAATATCACCAGGAAAAATAATTTACCACTAAGCTGGTTTAGAAACACAAGGAATGTACTATTCAAGTTTCCGAGGCCCGCGTTAATTGGCATTTGTGGAAGGATACCTGTGACAATTGCGATAAGCTGGTCTCGACTCAAAATATAATGCAATACTAACTTGTAGCTGCATTTCTAGTCCCTGTTTGCGACCTGGAATCCAATTGGTGAACAACTTCCCTGGGCGCTAGCACGTGTAATGCATCAGACATGACATTGGTCAAGTATATACTGGGGGAGGACATACCGTTCCTTGTACCATCCTTTCCTCCCCCGGCGGTCCCGGCTGCGTTCACCGTCCCATTCAACTCACTCCCAACGACGGCCATGCCAGGATCATCAGAATTACATGCATCTCCGCTCACGATTGTGTCTTGTCCGGAAGAATGCGTTTTTTCGTAGCCCTTGTCTTCATTACCCTCCCCGTCATTGCTATCATCACCGTCGTCCTCGCCATTACCATTGTTGTGATTGTTGTGATTGTCGCCATTGCCACTATCCGCACTACCTTCGCCATTCTTGCCAATTTCACTGCCCTTGTCATCAAGCAATGCTCTGGTCTGACGTATGGCTAGGGCTAGAAAGGTAGTTGTCAGTTTGTGATGTGTTGCATAGTTTATCCAGCTCACAATACACATCTTCAAGGAAATTTCTGTAGGGACCCATAATAACTTGATCAAAATCCAACGTGCTTCCAAAGGTAGCATCAGAACCATTCACACCTACATGATAGCTTCACCCTTGTCAGTCTATTTTGTCCTAGGCAAAAGAATAACTCACTTTCCAACATCAATATCCCTGTTGAATGTGGGATTTGGGCTACCCATTATTACGGAAAACAACCAGCCTGTCTTCACACTTAGATTTTGCAGGAATTCACTGAGAGCCGAGGGTAAATCGTTAAGCGCCCTGTGATCTCTTAGCTATGTCCCAATCTGGATATTCCTTGTATAACTCACTGAGCGTACTCTGCCGGGGTGCGTTCACCTTGGGGAGTTTCAGCCTTCTCCTTGGCCAAGGCCTCCAGCGTATCTCTCACTACTTTCTGCATTTCCTCGTCTTCTGCTTCCCACATGGAATGTGAGAGCGTTCTCCAGGCAAGCAGTTTTTCAGTCGGTGTGACTGCTCCAGCAGCTTGGTACGCATCTTGACGGCGCGATTGAACACGATCCTTGAAAAGGATGGCATAAAGCTCGTGTGGGTGATAGGCGCGTTTGCGTGGCCGCAGTTCCTTATTTCTTATCTTCTTTGTTTTAGTGAATTGTTTTCGAGCGCCATTTGGGCCGTTGGGGTTGATGCGCCAACGAAACCACGCTTTAATTTGCTGAAAGCTCATCAGTTGCCACTCATATGCAGGAAATTTAATTAACTCACCCTATCGCGTTTTTCCTTAGCGGTCTTTAGCTGTGCAGTCTCGGCAGGTGTGAGTGACCCATATTCATTGGGGCTTTCATTTGCAAACACGATCGCTTCTTCAGGCCATTTCTGATACCACTGTGGCATAAATGTTGACCAGAACAAATGGTAATTTTTTTTTACTTGGTGTTTAATAAAATCTGCAGAATGGCTTTCAAGAAATTCCCTTTGTGGGAGTGTCGTCCATGAAGACCCTGTCATCTGTATAACGCATCACAAGGTGAGCATTAGAACAGCGTCATATAACAAAAACATACTCCTGTCGCTATCAGTTTTGGGGACAAATGAAATCACGAAAAAACGTCCGTCGAGCTTACAAACGCGACTTAAGCTTTTTCCCACCTGATTGCTTTTTACAGGTTATGGAACCGTGTACGGTGACTATATTACTCGAAAAATAAGCTTAATTGTGGAACTAGCAAAGTGGTGTGTCATCTATTCCTATAGTGATGCATTACCTTTATCTAAATAGTTAGCGCTGCAGCGATGTATCACCTATGCCTAACCGTGATTACGGCTCCAGTGATGCATCACTCAGAGCGTGGGTGATGCATCACCTTTTTCTCGTATATAACCCCCCCTGACAGCCCAGTGTCGATAACCACTCTTCCTTTATTACCATGACCACATCTCACAAAACCGTCAGAGCTGAGGGTAGCGCCTCAACACTACCCCCGCCTCTGATGGTGGATACACGTCTCACCACCAATCAAGTACTCGCCGGCCTTGCCCTCGCGGCAGGAGGAAGTAAGTTTCCCAACAAAACCCCTTAGTATGGACTGACGCTACATGACCCACACAGCATTCACATTAAATGTCGCCCCAACACTGGGATCAGGTAATGCAACAATTGATGTAATTCTCTCACAACCAGGCTAGAATAATTGTATTACAGCTTCTTTATTGACGATTACTGCGGTCTCGGCCCAAAGCCACGCCACAGCCCAAACTTGCGGATCCGGCACTGCCGTCACACCCACCGCCATCGCACCCCCCGCTGTCGCACCCTCCACCGCACCCAATACCCCCAATCCGTTTTACGATTCTGATGATGAAAGCATTGTTATAACTATGTCTCCGCAAAGGGAGTCATTGGAGGGAATTCCTGTTCATGGCGGTTTGTCCATGTATTATGGGACCGTTCCAGAGCTTACAGTTACTTTAGAGGCCCCTGAGTACAGCCGTTGGTATGTAGTCACTGTTGGGCGCGATGTCAGTCTGTACTCCACAGTGTAGGTTCGCTTTCTTGCTCCAATTGATTTAGACTTACCCTAAATAGTGGCGAAGCCTCTGCACAAGTCCTTGGATTCAGCGGTGGGTGTTATGCTTGCTATTCCGACCGCAACGCGGCTGCCAGAGCCTACAAAGCCGCCGTCGCCACGGGCTCAGTCAGGCAGCTCGGCAAATAGATCGCATCCATGGTGGAATTTCTTGTACTCAATGCTTTATGATCTGCTCTTGTACTACCGCCTGTCGTAACTTCTTGCCCATCGAATCTCGTAATATCATGATTTGTTCACCCATCTCATAAATCACGGAAGTTGATTGTCACGCAGCCCAGGTTAGCTGGCATGAGTCTGACACATGTTAATGATACATGACAGTAGACCAAAAATAATATCATTGTGACGAAGTGCACGGCATTTACCGTGCAAACAACGGAGGACTGAGGATAGCCTGATGGGGACAGGAGGATATCTTTGCAAATGCATGGACCCAGTGGTCTGGCGGGCAGGAGTTCATAGCATCAAGTATCTATGTCACCCGGAGAAGTCAATATACCCGGAATGCGAAAGGCCAATACAAGACAACTAAAAAAACAAGGAAAAAATATCATATGATAGCCAGATCTCGAAACCCACCACTTGTGTATGAGAACCGAGGGATAGGTACTAGCAAAACGTCCTAGGGGTTGTATTCACTATATGTAGCTAGGAGGGTGTATCAAAGTCTGATCATCCATAGTTGCGGTCTAATACTACTAGTACTACTAAGGAATTATTATTGCAGCATCAGATTCACGGCAGCATGGGTGTTTCTACTAGTGGCTATCTACTTCATCTCTTTAAGTCATAGCACTTCCCAAACTTGAGCACATTCTATTCCTGTGTTATTATCTAAATACACACTCATATATGACCGAAAAATGAGTCACTATGCCACGTTTAGACATATGATGCTGAATCCAGCAGCTCAGTAGCCATTTATTCGTTAAGTGATTGGCTGCTGATGGTTAATAAGCTCTCATGCGGTGTTGACTTCAACAGTTCAGTAGCCATTTATTTGCTCTGCGATTGGCTGCTGCTGATTATTAAGCTCTTGGTTAAACATGTAGTCAACAGTTGGGAGACATTTATTCGCTAACTAGTGTGGATATAACTGTGCCCAGCGTTCAGCATAGACAACTTGGAACTTATCGTTAGCTAAGAATAATGCCTGTATATCATCTCGCAATGCTGCAATACGCCGAGCCTGCCACTGCCATAAGAGCCTCCCCATCGTCTGGTCATCGGGGTTCAAACCAGCCTGAACAAGGGTTTTTGAAAGCTGTTCCCACCTCTGTAGCCACATTGTATGCTCTAATCGTAGAGTGTTCGCGAATAAATCCCGAGGTTGACTTTTGTAGAGCTCGAGGCAAGCTGTTTCATATTTGTATTGTTTGCGCAAATGTTTTCCATGCAACACGTCACATAGTCGTCGTGGATCTTTATGCATGATCTTGTGCAAGGCCGGCGCATACGGAGGATGCATATTCCACCATTGTAGGTGGTTGTCTGAATATTCTGTATCTTCAAACCATCCGCTGTCCTTAACGGAATCAGCAAATACATGGGAGGTTGGAAGCGGCAGCTCTGCCAACTCATTGACTTTGTCTGGTATTGGGGGTAAAGCTGGAGGAGTAGCTTTGTCGTTTTTTTGCCACCGTTGCAAGTATGCACGATGATTCTCACACGAACACTGGAACTTGCCACTGAAATCCGAGATGAAATCTGTCAGTCCATCAGAGGTCAAAGCCAGAAACATACCTTGGCATTGCAGCTCGCTCCTTTCAACAATGGCGACAGCCTTGTTGCCTTTCTGCATCAGTCAGATATTTGGCACGTCGGCCCATGCGGAAGGTAGAATGAGTAAGTAGGCTTAGCGGACCATTCATGCATCACTGATCCAACTGAGTAATTTCTAATGCATCAAGCTGAGCGATGCATAAACTTCGGTGGATTAATAGTAGGCTTAAGAAAATATCTACTCCCAAACACTTCTACTATACTGCTTTCGATGGGCTACACCACCTATTCGTCGAAAAAGAAAAAGTTTAACATTAATTTCACTGCAACATCTGCCTCTCAAAGGACAAAGGCTCAGCCCGCTGAGGATAGCCATCGAAGCCTTCGCTTTGATGACATAGGAAATGGCGAAGTTCGCATATCACAAACATTCATCCCAGCGGTGCTGACACCACTAGAAAAAGTCACTGCCATTGAATTGGAATCGGAGCCAACAATAGGGTATTGCGATGAAGAAGTTGTCGAACCAGCTTATCTGGACCACCTCGCTAGTTTGGAATTAGATGACACGCAGCCAATGAAGCAGATCAGAAAGTGCACCACGCGAGTGAGTCAACTGTTTGCTTACTGTCCTTAGATTTAACGGTCAGTTGATCAGGAAGAGACTTTGAGAGAGCGAGAAGTGGAATGTGATGCGCACCTTGAAGACTTACTTTTAAATGAAGGACGAGGTTCTGATGCACCAGATGATTGCAAAAACTGTGCTGCACTTGGCCAAGCCACATACATGTGTCTCGATTGCTTTGGAAGCGAACTGTTGTGCAAAGATTGCATAGTCTCCACACATAAACAAAGCCCTTTACATTGAGCAAGAGTTCGTGGTACTCCATATGGCTGATACATAAGCTAACTGCAACTTACTACAACAGAAGTGGAATGGGTCATACTTTGAAAAGATTTCTCTGAAGAAACTAGGCGTTCGAATCCAACTTGGCCATAGGTTTGGCAACAAATACCAACACCCAGAGGCCACAAAATGTGATGAATTTGTGATCATTGACCACCATGGGATTCACGAAGTTGGCCTGGATTTTTGCGCATGTGGTATTACATCTCACTCGCATGTGAAGCAACTTCAGTTGGCCCGTTTGTACCTGGCAACCTTGGTTGATCCACAATGCGCCTTCACATTCCGTCTCTTAGAAAGCTTTGAGCTCTTATCATATGAGTCTAAAGTGTCATCCTTCGAGTTTTATCAATCATTGGCACAAAAAACAGATAACACTGGCCTCAATCCGCCAAAGGTTAGTTACTCGTCCTAAACAATCAAGATTTACAGTTCATTGATACTACTGACTCTTAGGATCACTACCCAGCATTTTTGTTGGCGGTCCGGGAATGGCGGCACCTCAAGATGATGAAACGTGGGGGGCAGGGTCATGATCCTAGAGGTTTGGTAGCAACTGAAGCAGGTGAATGCGCGGTATTATGCCCTGCATGTCCTCAACCAGGCAGAAATATGCCTGAGGGTTGGGCCGAAGTACCAGAGGATCAATGGTGTGGTACTTTATCTTATTCTCGACCTTGACTAATAATATCACAGATTTCTTCATGCGCTTTTTGTTGCTCTCGATGCTAACTTTCGTCTCAAGAGGAAAAATATATCAAGCCAAGCTGTAGATCCAGGTTTGTGCAAAGGATATGCGTATTTTGTCAAAGAAACAAAATACAAGAACCATATAGAGAATTTCCACGCAGAGATAGAACCTGTAAGTTGTGTTTCTCTCCCCTTTCATATTAAAATCATATTCTATGCTAGAAAAGTACATGCTCAAGACATGATGCAGTAAATCTTTCAGAATCTAGGCCGAGTCGTGGTCATGCAGCTACTGGTGTTGGAACTGTGGTATGCTCTAGACATGACATGATGCGACCTACATCTGTGGGCAACTTGCAGAAAGGAGAACGGTGTGCTCCATCAGTAATAAAACATTTCTTCCCAGTTCAATATTTACCAGGTATTGTAACATGGATTATATCTTTCATTCAAGCCTACACGACTCAGAATTGCGGACTGTGGTGATATTGTATGATATTGCCTGTCAATGGTCTCTCTGTTATCAGAACCCTCAGAAAGGACTATAATTAGGTCTTAGCCACCTTCCTGATGGACAGTAGAATACTTCTTTTTCCTATCTTTAATACTGATACTCCCACACCTACACTTCCTTTCTCCCATACTCAACTTCTATTTCTCACAGGAAACCTTCTCTTTACCTGGGTCCACCTTCCAATGACTCGCCTTGACAAGTACTTACCCAGGGTACTTATAAATAGCAGATAGCCAATATGTATATAAACCTAGCTACAGTCACCTGTATCCTTAGCTTAGTGTTATACACTGTTCTGTTTAAACCTCTTGTTTGCCTGAAAGGGTATCAGAGATTTATCCAGCCCATCTCCAAGTCAAGTAGTAAGACTCAAGGACCAAGTCTGTATAGACATCCTTGTGATCCCAACCTTGCGACTCAGGAGTGGACCCCTAACCCGGGTAACACTCTCAATCTTCATAAACAGATAGCCGGCCTTGATCCAGATTTTTTCCTATTCAAACCCTTTGTCAATACACAGTTCCTGGTCCCAAAGTTCCACCTCCCTGCACATATCAAGCCTTGTCAGATCACTTATGCATTTAACTATGCAAAAGGGGTCGGTAGAACGGATGGTGAAGCTCCAGAGCGGCGCTGGGCAGAGTCCAATGCACTCAGCCCAAGCACTAGAGAGATGGGGCCTGGGTCACGAAGGGACACATTAGATGTAAACTTTGGAGCATTTAATTGGCGAAAAATTATAGGCCTAGGTAAGTAGTATTCAGATATGTAGGCTTGTCTCACAATTTTCTCTAGGTCCCTCCCTACACTGTAAGCTTAAGGCCGCTGCAATGGATATGGTCGATTATGGGCTCGCTCATAAGCAGCTGGAGGCTTCACTTGCCCAGGACACTACTGATAAGTGGAGAGCTGAGGTAGAAACTTGGGAGCAAGATAAGAACTCGCCTAACCCATTCAACATCGAGATCACAAGTCAGTCCAGTACAATACACCAAAACTATTTATTTTATTTGAATTCGCAGCACCATCTTTCGCATCAGTGTGCCGAGAGCTATTGGAAGCGGAAGCGCGAGACATTGCATTAGGGCGTGATTTTGCTTTGGATGATAAGATATCACCATCAAGTCTGTTATCTAGAGGCTTAGAGTTAGAGGCCAAACAGTAAGTCTCACTTTGACAACCTATGATTACTTGACCAATGTGAACAGACGAGCTCTCAAGGCAAAAGCCGCAAAATTATGGCAGCATTCCCAGGACTGCCAGCATACGAAACTACAACTGAGCAGTAATGCATTACAATGCAAAATTGAGGCATGGGAAAAAGTCCAATTACTCTACATGCCGTCAGTTTCTGTTTTACTGCATGGGGAGGACCATTCTTCGAGCAGCAGTACCAAACCTCATGAGGTAACCCTCTGGCTGCCATCGTACATTCAAAATAAGGTCCCGTTCGACCTTCATCTCGCAGAGTTATGTAGAATGGAAGCTAAGGCTTGCCCAAGCATATGATGCTTTAGATTCTCTTAGGCACAGTTTGCGGGTCCGATCTCACTTGTACCAATTCAAGGACAGGTGGGCTCGTGGCCAAGGAGCAAACACACGAGCACTGAACGCCATCAGTACCGTGCAAGGTAGAATTGACATCTCAAAGGAGGATTACAGGGCCGCATTTCGTGCATTGGAATCACTGGGTACATTATTGCAGAAGACAGACTGGCAGCAGAAACTCTTTTGGCTAGAAGATTGTGACATTCGGGAGTTTTCTGAAGGAGTAGAAGGTTCTTCTGAAGGTTGGAGGAAAGTATCATGGATATGGCAGACAATTGGTGTTGCTGGGACGGGGAGTGACATAGGGCTTCTGGGCAGTAAGTTCTCGCATGTCCACAGTTTCATTGTAATTGATTATACCAAAAGCTTTGCGTGTTGAATGGTGCAAATTGCGTGCTAGAGCTGCCTGTTTCAGAGAGGAGGTAGACCTTGTCTTGGAAGAGATGAACCGTGTGATTAGATTCTTGCAGTGGCAAGCCAAGGAGTGGCGTACTCGAGCTCATTTGAAAGACTGGTTAGACATATCAATCTCACCAGCACAAGCAGAGGGTTTAAGGGCTTATGCTCTTCGTCAAGCTGTACAAAGGGATGAGATGGGGGCCCGCTTGCAGGAACTCTGGAAGGACTTCCCTGCTTATGTTCATCACATGAAATCACTCCTCAATTCTTCATTTGTGGAGTCAGACACTTCGGCCACACAAAACATAGCCGCAGCTTCCAGCTCCATGCCCAAAGCCTTATCTACTAAGCTTGATTCGGCACGGAATGCAATGGCTGTCATGTTGAAAAGGAACAGGGCTACCAAATTCAGAGGGAGCAAGTTTCGAGTATCGCGGTCATCTTAGGTACAGTGTCATGTAGCGAGCAAGAATATATACCATAGATACAACATACCGCAGGGCTGACTATCTTACGGACCCCAAAATTGTGGTAACACAAAATATTAATTATCATGGCTTGTCATGCTACAGCCAATAGGTGGGACTGCCAAGTGATGCATGAATAGTCAAGGGGGTAATCAATGGATGGGGGAAGACCACAGTGTGCGATGCATTAAATTGACAGGTGGGGTCATTGAATGATGCATGAATGAACAGAAAGGCCAACCAGCAGGTCGGGTTGCCAAGTGATGCATGAATAAACGAGGGACAGACCAACAGGCAGGGCCGTTGAGTGGTGCATTAAATTGAAGGAGGGAATAGTGGTGAAAGGGTGATGCATAAGAGTATGGTAAGAGGGGGAAGACCACTGTGTGTAATGCATAATATTAAAAATAGAACGAGGTAGTGATGGTGAGCAAGTGATGCGTAAGAGTATGGTAAAAGGGGGAAGACCACCATGTGTGATGCATGATATTGAAAATTGAACGGGGTAATGACAGTGAGCAAGTGATGAGTGATGCATAAGAGTACGGTAAGAGAGGGGAATGACCACCGTGTGTGATGCATGATATTAAAGGTCAAACGAGGTAATGACAGTGAGCAAGTGATGCATAAGAGTATGGTAAGAGGGGGGAAGACCACCGTGGGTGATGCATGATATTAAAAATCGAATGAGGGAATGACAATGGGCAAGTAATGCATCAGTTGAGGAAAGTGATGAGTGATGCATAGGAGTACAGTAAGAGAGGGGGAAGGCCACTGTGTGTAATGCATGATATTGGAAATCGAATGAGGGAATGACAATGGGCAAGTAATGCATCGATTGAGGGAGGTGACAACACTGACAAGTGGTGCATCAGAGTACTGTAAGAGAGGGGGAAGACTGCCATGTGTAATGCATGACATTGAAAATTGAATGAGGGAATGATGGTGAGCAAATGATGCATGAGAGTATGATAAGAGGGGGATTTAATGGGAGGTGAGAAGCAATGCACAAGAGTACGGTAAGAGGGGAGAATGGGCAGAATTTGGGGCAGAATTCGGGTGATGCATCATTCAACAAGAGTATGGTAAGAGGGGGGAAAGAGCAGATCAGGCAAGTGATGCATTACTTAACAAGAGTACAGTAAAGAGCAGAATACTGTATCACCCTCGGGTGATGCATTATTTAACAAGAGTATGGTAAGAGGGGAGAATGGGCAGAATTCGGGGCAGAATTCGGGTGATGCATCATTTAACAAGAGTACGGTAAGAGAGGGGAAAGAGCAGATCAGGCAGGTGATGCATTATTTGCCTACTAATAACAGTGGGCGGCAACTACAGCATTTATTGCATCAGTATTGCACTCTAATTAGAATGGTTTTATGCATTATTCTGCCAACATTGGCTGCCCCTGCTGCAGAAAACAAGTGGTGGGATACACAGCATACTTTCAACTTCAAGATCTGAGCTCTCACTAAAGTCATCTTCATGCTTTTAATCATTTTATCCTATACCTTTTTGCTTGCAAGCGACCCAAGTCTGGCTTACTTCAAACCATTTTAATGTGTTCTCTCTAATTTGGTTTCGATTTTAGTGATATAGCTATCATGTGCCATAATCTAGGATCCTTTATCATGGACTTGTAGCACCTACCTATCCAATTGCACTAATTTTGGCTGAAAGACTAATAGTGTATGACGTGGGTAACCCCCTGGTATAATCACCTTTACCTCTACCTCTCCCCGTGAAAACCTAAACCCATACTCAAGGGCACAGGTTCCCATGGCTTCAGAACGGATACAGGTAAGGGTCAGGGGTAAGGGCGGAGACCGGTTTCCCGGTTGTACGAGAATGGGGTGGTTAGGGAGAGGTCTGGCTCAGAGCCGATGGATGAGGTATGCGCCGGTGACTGGAGTAGAGGCAGCGTCAGTTTGAGTGATGTGCCGGCTGAGGAGGTGGGGGGTGTGCTAATAGCGGCAAAGAGGGGATGTGCAAGGATGGCAAGCAAGCGCCGAGGCATATCCTGAACATAGTGATGAACGAGCCATGGAAGAGTGTTGAGTTAGTCACCTCTGCTTAGGCGTGGATCCTGAACTGAGTTTTCACCTTTTGTCTAGGATCCTCTCTCTCATGTTCTGATAGCTACATCCTAGCGCACGCCACGTCGAATGCCAATGCATGTAAGATTTATTGTTATTCTTCATGCGTTCATACCACTAATCAAGATAAAGGTTGGTTGTGCATTGACTTTAGGGTAAATCGCTACCTCTGCTTCCCAAAATGCAAACGTTTGTGAAGGTCCGGAGACTTGTGATTAACGAACAAACAATGAATAACAAGACCCCAGCGTTCGAGAAGGGCCATAATTGGAGACACTATTCATATACTGTTCAAAACTTGAAGGGAATGCGCGCTATCTCTCTCGCAGACACGGGAGGTTTGTATGTTATCGCCATGTAAACTATCCATTATTCGAAGATAATTGCTTCCCATGCTCACTTGTGGTCTCACTACCCGGACGCATGCTGCAACATCCATGCTCTACATCCGTTCCAACCCAACGCTTCCTTCCTCTACAAGTGCTTCGCCAAATGCCTACTTGTAACCGGCGGGCTCCCAAATTGTCTACCAGAGTACCCACCTCGACATCACCGATGCTACAAAACACCAACTTTGAACTCTCGCGGACATACGGACGAGTAGATTGAAGAGGTAGGAGAAGCGGGCGTGTTTGATAGGGAGGATGTGAGTTTGTATGACTAATTTGAAGAATATGTGCTGCTGAAGACAGATCTGGCTTCATGTGTTGTCATACTCAATGTTTAATCTTTTGTCCTGGATGGATACGATTTGCGGTGATTGACGAAGCGCTTGATGTAATCGGCATACGTGGTGATATGTCAAGTGGTTCCGACATAGCTACAGATCTTGTGCACTCGACAATACTTACCGACCACCGCCACAAAGAGAATTTGAACACTACAAAAGTGTGTTTTTGGATGTCAGGTAGACCTGTATTGTCTGAGCATCGGTGATAGACAAGCCCAAGAGCATCATCGAATGAATCACATGACAAATGTGTTGATGACGACCATGCTGTCCAGACACCCTACGTACACCTGCATAAGGCGTCATTCCACCAGTCCCAACCGAGTCCCAACCGAGTCCCAACCAGTCATCGCTTCTATCCCCCATTCCATTACACTTGTCCTCGACCTCTGGTGTATGCTCAGGCAAGGTCATAACCCTCGCAGTTGTCTATCCGTACTCATTGCACTTTTGGGGTTGCACGCAGGTAAGATGTGCCTGTCAATCCCCAGCCGTGCCAGACTTGACACTCACGCTGATGATGTTGTCCAGTTATGTCACACCGGTATCAGTGCGACCCAGGTCAGCCCAGGTCTGCATGGTCACCTGAATACCAGTGTTTGACTTTGTTAGAGTCACAAATGCTAGTTCTACCCCCAGGGCATTAGTTAGTGAGAATACTCGGCAATATCATTGGTACGCTCTTTTCTTGTCTATCTACCTCCCTCAAAACTTGCTCTCACCCTTGCCTCAAAGTCCCCGCGGTGCTCCCACTGCATTTACAGCTAGAACAGTGACCTATGCCTGATGAAGAGGTCGAACCAGCGAGTAATCATCCTCAACACATTTTTTGCAGCATATCCATCCCATTTTTATCCCGCGATAATGAGTTTTGGTAGAGGAAGAGACGAGGTGTGTTCTCAAGGGCCGTGGTGTTTGGTATGACTGCGGGATCGCTGATTTCAGGTGCAGATAAAAGGAGGATGGATGTATTTGAGAATGGAGGCGCATATGTCAGTGAGTATTGATGTAATTTTTGGTATATGAACGTGGTATGCTGATCATGTTCATACCGTGTATAGGAAGCGCCGGGTCGCATTTTAGCTCTGCTAGGGTCCGAGTCGACATGGGCACCATTAGCAATACCGCAGGAGGAAGTAATCAATGCCCAGCAGATAATGTCCGAACTTGTGCAAGCAGATGCAAGTCCCGAGTTTCACCGCATAACGAGTGGGATTGTCGATGAAGAAGAAGAGCTTGAGTAAGATGTTCTTCGGCTTCACCTAGTTTCCTCCACTCGAAATATACTTCACCTAGGCCCTGGGCAGCATTTGCTTCGCCAAGGGCAGAATGTGCCTGTTGGTAAAGCTCCGTGGCTTTGATGAAGCACTCCTTGGCTTCGTCCAGCTCGTATCGCCGCAGGCGCACGACTCCCAACTTCTGAACATCATTTGCCTCGCCAAGCACAGAATGTGCCTGCCGGTGAAGCTCCGTGGCTTTGATGAAGCACTCCTTGGCTTTGTCCAGCTCGTCTTGCCGCAGGTGCACGTCCCCCAGACCCTGAACATCATAAGCCTCGCCAAGCACATCCTGTGCCTGCCGGTGAAGCTCCGTGGCTTTGATGAAGCACTCCTTGGCTTTGTCCAGCTCGTCTCGCCGCAGGTGCACGTCTCCCAGACTCTGAACATCATTTGCCTCGCCAAGCACATCCTGTGCCTGCCGGTGAAGCTCCGTGGCTTTGATGAAGCATTCCTTGGCTTCGTCCAGCTCGTATCGCCGCAGGTGCACGACTCCCAACTTCTGAACATCATAAGCCTCGCCAAGCACAGAATGTGCCTGCCGGTGAAGCTCCGTGGCTTTGATGAAGCACTCCTTGGCTTTTTCCAGCTCGTCTCGCCGCAGGTGCACGTCCCCCAGACTCTGAACATCATAAGCCTCGCCAAGCACATCCTGTGCCTGCCGGTGAAGCTCCGTGGCTTTGATGAAGCACTCCTTGGCTTCGTCCAGCTCGTATCGCCGCAGGTGCACGTCTCCCAACTTCTGAACATCATTTGCCTCGCCACGCACATCATCTATCTGCCTATAATATTTGATTGCTTCACTCAGAGCTGATTCCGCATCATCGAGCATATCCTGGTACAAATATACACCCGACAAAGCTGAGATACACCGTGCGTGGAGGCTTGGTATGTCCGCTATTTTTCGTTTTGCCAATTCGAGAATTTGCGACGTCGAATTGCCAATGTATTGTGACCAGCGTGTATACTTGATAGAAGCATCCACCACCGTCTCATCCACCTCGTCTCTATTCAATGCCTTTGTCAACACCAGGTCTATGTTGAGAAGCTCAGGTGGGATTATAGCGTGCCCGGCAGGGTCTGTGCGGTCGTCATATTGAATCATCAAATCGGTATAGAAGGCGATCAGATAGTCGTCCAGTAGCGATTCCGCTTGTAGCCCCATTCCAAACTCCCGAATAGGCACCAGCATTCGGTACCTCACCTGCCCCGACAGTCCGTCTGTGTACACAAGTGAGACACGCTGTAGTGTTCTCAGGATTTCGAGAAGATCTGGACGTCCTGGTATATGTGACCGCAGCTCTTCAATGGCCTCCTGTCGACATGGGAACCCATTTGGAAGGTTCGACAGCATCGCAAAGATGCGAATTGCATCAGGGTCCGTCTGCATACGTGGACTGTACGCCGATAGATAAATGGATGCGTCGAGATTAGATAATCGATGATTGCGGCCGGTTCCTATGGCCTTCGTCTGTGTCTCTTTCCATCGTGCCCACAACAATTCAGGCGTCTCGCCATGTTCCTGTAGTTGAGCAACGATCAGCTTGATAGCCAGTGGAATCCCATCCGAAACTTGAAGTAGCTTTTTCGTAAACTCGTTCGCTGGCGTACATGACTCCTCGAATATCAATTCTGAGTCGGCTTCACTCAGCTTCTCTAGAGGCAAGAGTAATGGTTTGGACCATGAGACTCCGCTTGGGCGCTGTGTGCCTCGCATCGTCATAATGATGGCCAGATGCGGTAGATCGTCAAGGTGAGGTAAGAACTCTTCTATGTCGTATCGGACTCTTTCATCCTCCCAGATTGTTTCAAAGTTGTCCAAGCAAAGAATGCTGCTCCCATGAAATGAGGAAAGGATAGTCTCAGGCAAATTTCGATTATGTTCGGGATCCGGGATGTGCAGGGAGTGAGCAATTCCCAGAATGAAATCATGACATGATCGGATCGCCTCGCAGGAGACAAAGTACCGTGAAGGATATTGCTCGGTCACCCTAACATTGTACAGGACAGCGAGAGCGAGTGTTGTTTTCCCCATCCCGCCTGCTCCTAAGATGGCGACACGTGGTCGTACCTGGCTGAGTAGTACTTCAACGATCTTGGACATTTCCTGGTCTCTGCCGATCATACTACTTGGACGGGGAATGGGTTTGTAAAAGACACTACATGGACGGGGACCATAATCAGTACTCCGGCTGGAGAAAATACAATGTGATTGCACCTTGCAGGGACCGACGATGCATCCATAGACTTGAGGAGAAGCCCGGTCTATGAACATGAAATGAGAACAAACCATGTAAGCTCAGAGCTCGTGCATACGATGAGATTTGTGTTGAAATCGTCTATAAGCCGGTCATACTTGGCTATGGCCTCGATCCTCGAGCTTCGGTTGATCCACCGACCAAGTCCGGCTCGTACACCTTTTGGAGTCATTGTTTCGAGCGTGTTGAGAATGTCCACAAGGAGACTAAGTGGTGGATGGGGTCAATACACAGATAGAATAAACAGGACCGTATGTCGTGTACCAGTGATAACGCTCCAATGTATCCTTCGTATCCTTCAGTAGGTCCTTGTTGGGTAATGCGGCGGCTTTTTGGAGGCCACCGAGGATAATCTCTGACTTGCGCAATATCTTATCGATCAGTTCCTGACACCGGTCCTTTTCTGTTTGAATTTCCTGTGATGTGATCAGACTGACGTTCAATGATTAGCTTAGTTCTACGCACATTTCTGATTGTGATGATGTGTAGTAAAACTCCTGTAAATGCTTTGACATAAGGGACGTCCTTCAAGAGCTCGCCGACTTCCTTTGTGACTTTGAGTACAATTTCGGCCAAGTTGGTAGTCGTGGAGACAATATATTGGGAGTTCGTGGGTGGATTGGCAGCAGATGAGGATGAAGGAAGCCCAGGAGTGGAGGGTAAGTTCTGAGTAGACATGGTCGTTGCTGATACTTGTGGAGTCGTGTGCAAAGCAAAGGGTTGTGAATCTACCGACCAGGTACATTGTACGCTGTGCAGATCACTTCACAGCTTTCCCATTGACAGTTATTTATAGACCTCTGCTTGCAGGCACTCTGCCGTGCCCGACAGGTCCATGGAAGACCAAGTGCAATATCGAATGTGTTTATAGGCGACATAGTTGAGTCCAGGATACTGACCAAATTCACCACCCTGGAGTGAGCAGAGGTACCGGGTAACATGAGCAGGACGAGCATCATTGTTTGTCCGTGCTTAATTGGGAGGGCAGCACTATGATCGCGTGATCCTCTCGTGCACGCACGACTGAACAGTGTTGTGCAGTTACTAACCGATTTGAGCCGGTTACAGTTAGTAACTAGTGAAATAACCAAAGTTATTGCCTTTAGTTACTGACCAGTAACCCGTGCGTGATCGTGAGAACATTTCTAGACCCCTTAGTGCGATACAGCATTGCAGCCCAAGAGACCGCTCTTGGGTGTTGATAGTAAAGAGGCGTTGTCATTCCCCCTAGTTTTTGCCGTCTGTAGTTATATATATCAACATGAATAGGTCTCGTAATATTCTCGGAGGACTATATACCGATGATTAGGCAGATTAAACATGTTCCATGAAGTTGAGGCACCTGCAGAGCATCAGCTGTCAAAGAACATTCAGCCATGAATTCAGCGAGCCTCCAAACCCGATATAATTTGCCGAGTCAGTGCTAATGAGAATAGTATATAGAGGGCACCTCCGATTGTAAAATACTTAGAGCCCCAGTTTGCTTGACATGAACTCCTCTGTGATTATGTCCACTCCTTCCGAGGCCGGTACTCCTCTTCATCTTACTCAGCCTAGCGTAAATTGGTGGAAGGACAAATTCTATGTTCATCCAGACCGTTTACAGCCCAAAGATGCCCGGGGCAAAGCATATGCTGGTGACAAAGTGAAAGTATACTGCATGAAGTGCTTTGATGATCACATTAATAAGATTCGTGATGCCGATGAACAGCAAATGGCGATAGGAGAGAGGAGATTTGTTCGTGATTTAGAGGAAATTAAATCATGGCGTCTGTATCTCATCAAACAGAATTAATATTATATTGCTAATATCCTTGCATTGATAGTCTGGGAACAGAAGTGGCAAGGAAAGAATGCAGTATTTGGGTGGATCCGTAGCCATACTTCGACAGTGCATCACCATCTTGCTGCATGTTCCCTACAGAGCCCTACTACTCGTGCTACAGCTGCCCTTCACAAATCTGTGAAAAATGGTCCAAGTGGAGGTATCCAGTCACCGTTAATTCTTACTGCTGCACCAGCATCAGTAGGATTTAATTATACTATCTCACTCAATGATACCCCTGACAACTCACCTGCTGGTAGTTCTCCATCCGATTCTCCATATGCTGCAGCAGGTACTACACCTTGGGGCAATATTGGTGGATGGAGTTCAGGACACCACCAATCGGGCTCAGGCTCTGTTGCTGGCTCCGTTATTAGTGCTCACTTGCATACACCAAGTATTACACCTTCCGATTCAGTATCCAATGTTGGATCTCGGCCAATTTCACGGAGTGCCTCACAGGCCAACTTACCTCGACAACTTATCGACACTCAGCTTACTTCATGGACCCCAGAGAAGCAACGATGTTTTGAAAATCGCCTGGCTCGAATGACTGCATCAGCTGGATTACCCCTTTCATGGGTTGATAATCCAGAGTGGGTTGCCTTTGTAGACGAGTTTCTCCCTGCTGCTATCTCACCATCTCGGAATGTTCTTGCACGACGCCTTATTCCCACTCTCCTTTCTGAAATTCGCCTTCTCAACCAATCAGCTGTTCAAGGGCAAGTTGTATCCCTTCAGGCCGATGGCTGGACAGGTCTCAATCACCGGCATCTTATCGCTTTTATGATTATTAAGGGGTGTGATGTAAGTCTCTATTCATTTACTAAATTACTGCACAACTACCTATTAATTTAATAATGCTTAACCTGGACAGGTGTTTACAGTCAAAGTCTATGATGCCTCAAATGAGCGAAAGACTGCAAAAAATATGCTTGATATTGTCGAGTTGGTTTATAAACAACTAATTACAGAGTGGAAGGTTATTGTTGCCTCACTTGTAACAGATGCCTCTGGAGAGGCACTGAAATCACGTCGACTATTCTCCCGAACTCACCCTGAGATTATGGTTCTTGACTGTTATTCTCATCAGGTAAGCCTTAAAAATATCCTGCTAGATGATGTTTGGGTTTACAAAATATTCCCAGATCAATCTTGTGGTTGGGGATTACTTTTCCTGTGGATCAGGTATACTCACTGAGGTAGCTCACTTTAATCGAGTGGAATCAAGATATATCTAATTCTTTGGAGGTTGATCGGGCCACAGATCTAATTACCTGGATTCGAAGCAAGACTCTTCTCCTAAGTCTTATCCGGGAGAAGTATGCTGCAAATCATGATGGAACAACCAAATCTGTTCTTCGGGCTGTACTTACACGATGGACAAGTCATTACATGGCCTTGAATCGCCTTTTGGAGCTACGACAAACACTCATCAGTGTAATTACCGATGATCTTGCAAAACCCCGTGCCCATCGCAAGATCATCCAAGGCAGGAAAGATGCTCAGGACCGTGCTCTTCACATGAGCACAATTATTCAAGACGGGGCATTTTGGCGTTCAATTTTACGGTAAGATCTTAATTCTCAATTCTTAAAGACAAACATTTAACATAGCTAATATATATTTATCACAGAATTGTCCGTCATCTCTGTCCACTTGCAATTGCTGCCAATGTTATCCAGTCTGCAGGATGCCGTCTAGATACTGTATTGATGACCTTTGCACATCTGGTCATTCAATATTGCTCTGATTTTACTGATGAGAAAGATCTTGAACCCTGTGCTGCAATTGTTAATAGCATTGAAAAGCGCTGGGCTAAGGCCGACCAAGAAATATTTATTGGTGCTGTTCTTCTTAACCCACTCTATGGACCTCAAGTTTTCTCTGCTCAGCAAGGATTCAATCTTTCAGTTATTACAAACCTGTTATGCCGACTATGGACACGTTTCTACAAGGTTCCATCACCCCCTGATCTTGGTATACAGATCAGACACTTTTATGCCGAGGAAGGAATATTCTCAAACCTGAAGGAACAGTGCAATATTGAGAGGCGAAGTGCTCAGGCTGAAGTAAATCTCATTTGAACTCATGCTTGTAAAATCTGGCTTATAAATTATCTAGAAACGCACAGAAGATCCCATGCTTATTTTGAAAGCATTTCTTATCCCCAAGCAGTTGGACCCAGAGCTAATTTTGCTTGCACGCCGTCTTTTTGGTGTAGCTGCCAATTCAGCATCATGTGAACGCCTTTTCAGTGTGTTTGGCAATACTTTAACCAAACTCCGTAATCGGCTAGGCACAAATACAATGTGTGCCCTAGCAGAACTCAAAATGTATGTGAAAGATGAACACCGCCGGAACATCAGTACCAAGAAGCGAATGCAGAGGCATTTTGGGGAGCGGAGACAAGCTGAGGACTCAACATCACCAGCTCCAGGTGAGCGTAATGTATTCATTTGGGTGGTGTGATAGCTAACTAACTATACATATATTCTAGAGAGTACTACCGAGAATGATCTATCTACCTCTACTACCAACAATGACAACAGTGGGACCACCATCTACACTCCACCTCAATCAGATTTCCACCGGATCGTTGTAGCTAATGCTGAGCTTGCACAAGAAGCTGACCTTGACATGGAACCTATTGGCCCAACTAGCAATCAACGGGCAACTCCTGCTACACCAATCTCAATGTTGTTTGACATGAAGGCATCATTCTGGATGGATAGATTGAGGAGTTCAGGGAATCGAGGCTATGTGGAAGAGCTTGCTGTATATGAGATGTTGGATATTGATACAAACGGTGATGAAGAGGGAGCAGAAGATGGTGCGATTGAAGTCGACGGTTCAACTCAGGAAATCTTACTTTGATTACTCCTATTATCTAATAAAGTTACTACTTAATTTGGTAACTACTGTCATTTTGAGCAAGAGTCCCACGCATCCCTAAGAGTTACTGGTTGTTTAACTGCGGTTATAACCAGTAACTGGTTTTTGTAAATAGTCATAACCAGTCATTAACCGGAACAACACTGCGACTGAACTACACCAAGACAAATGTCGATTCTGGACCGCGTAATGTTTCTTGGGTGGAGCTCGCTGCATCCACTCCTGATAAGAAGCGCAGAACATTTTCAGTGACTCGGGAGGGGGAATCGTTGCATATGTGTATGATGCTAAGTAGGTGTGTGCCACCAATTATTTCACCTGTCCCATTGTAGTTAACATATACTGGGTTTTGCTCATGGCGGACTGGTTCTCCAGCTCCAAACCCTTCAAGCCTCGAGCTCCTCATTCCCTTAGCCTCTCCTGCGCATCCGCAGCAATCGCCTCTGATGATTTTGCTGACAACACTGCCCCCGGGCCCAGTACCACCTCCGATTCCACCTTCACTGACCAGAAGACGCATATGGGCGGAGGTGTGACGGGCATTACAGACCTATGTTCCCAGTAAATGGCTACGGACCGTAGACGGATGGTCCTTTTTTCTACCAACGTTATTTCCCCCGCGTTGCCAATCCGAGGCCAACGTATGTCATCTCCCTATTCCCCTTGTACCTGTTCTCTGATGTATTGATGATATTAGTTTCGGCTATAACACAATGCGGGCATTCACTGTTGCCGCATCCCTTTGGTCCTTCTATAACATCCGAACTCGTGGCATTGATGCAGATGCGAGTATCGTTGGTATGGGTCGGTTGTGGGGGCCTCAGCTAATTCATGGCTAGAATGTGGGCGTTCCTGCGTGGCAATGTCTACGGCTCTTCAATGTTAGTAAGACCACTTGTGTCCCTCGAAACCATCTCGGGCTCCTTCCGTTTAGCTTCGTCCGCCTCTCTTGGGTCAGAACTTCAAAGCGGGATGGCGCTCCTGTAATGTCCACTTTGGAGCAGCAAGAATGTTGGAAAATCACCTATCAGTTAGCTCTGGTGCGCCTGACTCTCCATCTGTTTTTCGTTATCGCACTGACAATGGATCATAGCATCATATGCGCTAACAGAAGCAGATATTAGCGAAAGCGGTGCGCGAGGAGAACAAGCGGACAGACACAGGGCACTGCCCCACAAATACAAGAGCCCAAATTACCTCTTCCGTTCTGGACATGGATAACTAGTGGTAGAGCAATGGAGAACCGGCCGTGAGGGGGTGTCTCCCTACCAGAGCGCGAGCGAGAAGAATCTGAGGATATGCAGGAGAGCCGGGGTGAGTCATCTCAATCACTTGTAACACCGCGAAAGTATCTCATATGCTTATGGGCAACGAAGTTCTACAGGGAGAATGATGTCATAGGCAACTGAAATTGGCGCCCCCGCACCCAATATCATATTTGCTATGTATGTGTCCCTGTTTTAAACTTGAGAGTCAGCATGTCGATTGAGAACTGAGGATTTTGTAGAACGAGGTAGCAACGTACTTTGGCACTGTGAATCATAGTCAGGCGCTGGTCATCTTCGAGCACGTCGGAATATTGAAATTCCGATTTGGCCTCGTTTAGTGAAATACGCGGGCAGATTAGTGTCATTGCCAGTGCGGTGCAAAAGGCACGCGAGGCTGGAATGTGGTCCAGCTGCCCTTCCTCCCGCCCTTGACAAAATTTTTAATTAACACCCATGGACTATAGCCGGAGGGCGTATCATGTTGGCCTCAGTACCATGGCAGAATAAACAGACACAGTGATGTTAAATGGGTGAGGGGAAACTGTTGAGTTCGTAATCTCTGCCTCGAAAGCGATTCCCGACCTGAGTTTTTCGCCTCTATCTAGGATTCTGTCCTATGTTCTGACAACTACATCTGAGCGCACGCCATGCAGTGTGTCGATGCACGCAAGATTCCCCATTGTTCTTGATATATTCTCAATCACTAATCAAGGTAGAGGTCGATTGTATACTGACCCTGCGGTACATCATTACCTCCACTTCTAGCAATGCAAGCGATTGTAAAGGCCGGGAAACTTATGATCAACGAGCGAACGATGGATACCGTGGCCTTGGCTCTCCAAAAGTGCCAAATTTTCGAGACGCTCCTCATTTACTGTCCAAAATCAAAGGGAATACATGCCATATCTCTCGCAGACGCTGGAGATCTGTATATTAACAACACGTAAGCCATCCATCACTCAAGCGTGAACATCTGAGCATTACTCCTTAGGCTGACTCGCCGTCTCCTCGACTGCGGAACATCCAGAAATGGCCTCATCACCCAGATCCTTGCTGTAATATTCAATCGATCCGTGCCCTGCATTGGTCATGTCCAAACCCGACGCTTCCTTCCTCTATAAGTACTTCACTTCACATCATCGTGGCCGACGAGTTTGTGTAACACCACTGGGATATTGAATGTGTTTATAGGAGAGTGGTATGTATATCGCCTTCGTATGCACCTGCTATGGTAATGTTGCCGTTTTAGAGAGTGATATTGCTCCTCATCTCGACATCGGCTGTCGTCCTTTGGTACATACGTTCCGCTCTACCCGCCCCCCTGGTCGACCTCAACTGACTCCGTTACTGCCCGTCTTCCCCGAAAATTTCGCCAGTCGATAGCAATGACATGTTTCCTCCTGGTTGTGACAGTCATCGTGTTTGGGGTCTCGGAGTGCCTTCCTCGTTATGGGCCTGATCGATATTATTAAACACTTCCAAATCGATCTTACGGATCATCCCGACAGCAGCAGAAGGACTTCGCGGACCCAACGCTCCAGCCATAGATATGGACCGGGGAAATTCTGTTCATATTTATGGCACGCGCTCTTGCCGTTTCTCTCTTAATATTTTTATCAGCAATTCTCGTATGTGGCCACTTTCAACCTATACACTACATGGTTCATCTTTAGAGAGAGGGCTGTGAACTGTCGGGTGTGGATGCTCTTCTGGTCCCAACCTTCATTTGGCTCGGATCCTTTGATACCATTACCGTCTTTCCTGCTCTCCTCGAACCTCCGGTGAATGCGTCAATGAATGATACATCGTTCCACTTCCCACTATGGCTGTATTCTACGAACTCCGAGTCGGCTACAACGTCAGAAATGGCTGCTCGATAGAAAGTAATGATTGATCCGCTGCTTCGGCTGAACTATTGTCATGCGGCTAGCTTCAGCCCTCTCATACGCCACATGCATGTAGGGGCCTAATCATGTACGAAGCCTGGTAAGAACTTTCGCCTGGACTTTTGGCAGGGATCCCTCGGAGCGAAGTGGTACCTAATATATATTTATCACAAGGTCTACCGCCGAAAGTGCGTCATAGCGCTTGTGTTCTGTTCATCGGCGGATGGTGATTGACCTTGTTCGTCGAGCCCGTTGCTATCTAGTGCTTGGTTCGTTATGTTTATACCCAGCAAGTACTATATCATGTTCCCGTTCTGAGAATCTTTTGTCCGGGCCTTGCAAGCAAATGCGATATATGCGATCAAGGCAGCCGACGCCATCACTCAACAAGCGATGGTAGGTCCACTCGAGCCATCAATCCGAGGCGAACGGGAGCTGCAGTCATTAGGGGATATATCTGACGGCGATCGCAGTGCTTGTCGAAAGATCCAAGTTGATTTAAGAATAGGACGAGTGATATGTGAGCGTGCCTCTGGCTAGCAGTAGCGAGAGCGATGTAGGGCTTGGCTATCACAAAGACACCAGCACCCAATTGAAGGGCTGATCAGCGATATTCTATTGAGGGTTCGCCCAAGCCATGCTGGCTCGACAAAAGATGGAGGTCGAGAGGCTGGAGGATATTCTGGTAACACTATCCCAGGTAAACCGTGGATGTTGAATACTGTGAATTGCAATCACCCCCGTTCGATATATGAAATGTTAATTTGACATACCGTGTACTAGTTTCCCTTTATATGTCTAGTGGCTCTAGTCGAGTTCAGGATACTGATCGAATTCGCCACCTTATAAGGCCATGTCCTCCGTTTTCCTGGTTCTAGAGCGAGCAGACTCAGGCCACGGGTAGCGCGAGCAAGGTGGGGATCAATGGATGGCATCATGGTTTGTACATGTTTGATCGAGGGGGCAGCAGCAGCAAATTTAGAAACCCCTGCCATCCCTCCAGTCCTCCTGCTCTCACTCATGCACACACGATTGAACTACAAAAAATCATGAAGACCCTATTCCATGAGCCTGCAATGGCATTGACCGACTTCCGCTCCACTGGGTAACAGGGTACCCCACCGGCGTCGTTCGGCAGGACGCCCTAGAACCCTCTCGAATGTCGAATCTGGACCGCGTAATGTTTCCCGGGCGGAGCTCGTCGCGTCCATTCCTGACACGGAGTGCGGAATATTTTTGGTGACTCGGAGGGGTTTTATGATGCAGGCTTTGTGTCGCCAATTACCTCACTCGTTCCACCGTGCCTGTTTCCTCTTCGGGGCATTGGGGCCAACATATAACGAGTATCGCTCATAGCGGACCAGTTCTCCAGCTCCAAAGCCTCCAAGCCTCCAGCTCCTTATCCCCCCTCCTGCGCATCTACAGCAATGGCCTCTGTCGATCCCGCTTACAACACCGCCCGCCCCAGCACCACCTCCGATCCCACCGTCACTGGCGAGAAGACGCGCGTGGGTGGAGGAGGCGTGATGGGCCACTACGGACCCATGTCTCCAGCAAATGGCTATGGACCGTGGACGGATGATCCAGTGTCCTACCAGCGTTATTTCACCCGCATCGCCAATCCGGGGCCAACGTACGTCATCTTCTCCCCTTATCCCCATCCCCCCCCTTGTACCTATCCCCCTGAGTTATATTGATGATATTAAATTCGGCTATAGCGGAATATGGGCATTCGCTATCACCGTATTCCTTTGGTCCTTCTATAATGTCGGAACTCGCGGTGTCGATTCTGACGTGGGCATCGTCGGTATGGGTTTGTTTGTCGGAGGCTTGGCTCAATTCATGGCTGGAATGTGGGAGTTCCCGCGCGGCAATGTCTACGGCTCGGCATGTAAGGACCACTCCTCAACTAACTAGCTATTCAGGTTCTCACTGAGCATTTGTTTAGTCTTTACGCTCTACGGCAGCTTTTGGATCTCATATGCTATCAATATCCTTGTCATAGGCCCGAACGGTTCCGCCAACAACAATAATACGAACGGCCCTGATGGTAATGCTATGGGCCTCTATCTCATGGTTTGGTTCATCATCACGATCTTCTTCTTGTAAGTTCCGCCCCAAAGTATGACGTATATGCCCTTTCACCGACTAACTTCCCGCCCCACTCTAGCCTGGGAGTTATTCGAAGAAGCATTGCATTCTCTCTCCTCACCTTCTTCTGGGCGCTTTCCTATTTGCTTCTTGCCATTGGCAACTGGCCCACTCACCATGTCAATGCGTAAGCCTCCCACTTCTCCACTCTCCCAATACCCCACACCCTCCACATCCCTTCGTTCCTTCCCCACTGTGCCGAATCTGACGCAAATTTCTTTAGCTTGCGCGATGCTGGAGGCGCTTTCGGATTCGTGACCGCCCTTATTGCTCTTTACATCGGTTTAAGCCAGCTCCACACTTCCGAGTATAGTCTCTGGCGCATGCCTCTCGGACACAGGGGTCAAAGTCCCGCTGCTCCTCGAGTCTGAATGAATAAATGAATGGAAACGGCTCTGATTTAATGTACCCCTATGCGCTACCTCCCTCCACGATTTCACCACTGATAATACGACCCCCTCAGATAGTACCAAATACAATGTATAGGAATCTAAATTTGTAATGACCTACCAGTTATGTAATCTGTACTGGAAAATGATATGTTTACTGTGTGCTACTACTTTACTAACTGACGCACCCCCTCGTTGTGAAGGGTAAAAAAATCGCCGGGGAGGAATTTCACTTCGGATACGGGGAATCGAACCCCGGGCTATCGCGTGAGAGGCGATAATGTTAGCCACTACACCATATCCGAGTGGAAGAGTAGTAAGAGTCTGATCGTCATAGCACGAGTGCATAGAATCAGTTCATCTTCATTACGACAGTTAGATGAGAGCCATGCTCAAGATGGGTAATAGATAACACCTATAATTATTCGGGATCCGGAAACTGGACGGCGGAATGGCCATGGACCTTGAGAGCTTTTGCTCTTTATCGATCTAGAGTGTAGTACGGAAAGATCTGCAAAGAGGGAGCTTTATTTCAAGACTTTAGCCCACAACCGGGGAAAGCGAATTAGAAAAGAAATAACTGACTCAGGTATGATTCATGAAATGCGCTCAAAACGTCCAGACGCATTCCAACAACATGTTTCTTCCATGTAACTTCACTTTCTCTCCTTGCATTGAATAGTATTCAGATGAGTGGTATCTATTGTATCTACCCACGGTCCATGCACAGGCGCCCCGTCATCTGTCCCCGCCACGCCCAGTAAAAGGCGGCGCGGATGAGATATGCCCTGAGGTCCTTGGCGCTTCACCATGTGGGAAAGTCCACACACGTGGTGGTAGTGAACCTTCAGCATCGGCGCTTCGTATGAATATTGGCTTTCCCTCCCCGTCTTGACACCTCAGTCTACCCATGAACATGTTTCAAGAAATAGATGCGAAAATCAGCAAAACTAAGCCGGGCTGTATTGAATCAGCCTACAGAGCTGCCGAGATGATACAGAAGGACGATATCATTGTCTGGTGCGTAAATATCTACGACTATCCGATAATCTTCATGAGTGAGGAAACCCCCTTGATTTTTTAGTCTGTGGGCACATTATACCGACGGTCGTGCAGAAGTATGTTGCCTCAGAGAATACGTTTTACGATCTGATATGTGTATCGACAATCCAGCTACTCAACATTCTTACCGACACTACCCATGACCTATCTGATGGTTCCCACTGGAATGAGTTTTATCCATGCCGTACCAAACACCCTACGTCGGGAAAGCAGTTTCTCTTTATCTCCATGCCAGGGTGTGGGATATATATGGGACAGCGAAACTAAGCAAGGCCTACAAGAACCTCCTTATTCAGATGTCAGTAACGTCAAGCCTTGCCCCCCTATCAAACTCCCACTAATCTCCGGTATGAAGGGACAAAGTTGGTGTTCAGGCCTGCACTCATATTTGGGTGCATTCTATCATCTGGTTCTACATGGACGTGGATAGCGGTGAGATAGGACGTTGGAGCGATCTGAAGGAAATCTTCTCGGGAGGGGAAATGAAAGTGGAGATGGACCGGGTGACCTTACTTTCGATTCACTGGGAGAAGCCTGGTATCGACGCCAACCATATCGAAGGCCATACACCAGATGAAGATGATTCAGGAGAAACTCAAGAAGGATGTAGAAGAGGGTTTAGGTTTTCGACAGGCTCGAGGAGATGAAGAAAGCCAATGCGTGGAGCACTATTCAGCGGTCACTTGAGAACACTGATGTGGAGTCGAGGGCAGGTGAGAAAGATTAGGGACTGCTGCAGAAAGAGATGAGTCAACTCTACTGCAGAGCTGGACTAAAACTAATGGGGGAAGAGGTACGCGTCAAAAGCTCCAGAAGCTTGGCGCCGAGCGGGAGATTATGATGAAACCGCTTGTTGGCTCGAACCGATAATCGAGACATGAAGCCATATGAGATGGAACAACTGGAAAAGGTAATTGGAAAAGAACATGCTTCGTATCTACAGGAGTGTCGGGAGCTGCTCTTGGAGGTGAGAGAAAAGAATATCAATATTGGCCCCCATCTCCGCAAGTTTTATGGGATCCCTGATCCAGTGGTAGGTAACTGATTACTGAGTTAGATCGCGTGTGCTTATGATGTTTTAGAAGAGATGGTTCGGAATCTTCTGATGGTTCGAGATCCTACCTGATGTATCCCATTCGCCTCTTCATATGTATGATGCCGGATGCAAATATAGTGTCTTTAATGGGTAGCAGTCGGTAGAGTGTTCGCGCAGATCCGTTAAGGTAAGCGGGAGTAAATCACTAGTAACAAGTCCGTGCATGACACGAAAATCGGAGGATACAGAACCCATATAAACTAACGCCCAAAAACAATTCAAGGGCATGATCAAACTGTGCGTTTGCACTTAAGTTGTGTGGCGGACTAGCAAGAGCCGAGACTTCTCTAGAGGTTATATTCAGGACCTCAGCATCATATACATGTTCAATATTGTGGATTTACCACTTCAGAATAGTTAGTGACTAAGCGCACTAGCACCAGGTAAATTCAATTTATACATCACTTCGGCTCGTGAGAAAAAAGCTATGCATGTCCTCAACGTTTTAATAAGGCGCTTAGCTTCAGCTTCAGCTTACCCACTCATCTCCTGTGCCATTACGCGCCCAAGTTTTAACATGCTCGCAAACATCAGGAGGAATTGAATCGAGATAAACGGGAATGTGTCGAGTCAGCCTACAAAGTGGCCAGGATGATACAAAAGAACGATATTGTCATCTTGTGCGTATCCGATGACATTCAGATTACTCCCTATAAGAGAACCAATGATTTCCACCTTTTAAGTCTGTGGTCTCACTATACGGATGGCCGTGCCCAGGTAAGTAAGTAGCTTGGAACGGTTGTTCGGTCCCATACCATATATTAAACCAAAACACCCAGCTGCTCAACCTTCTTACCGGACACCACCCACGATCTACGTGACAGCTCCAACTGGCATACTTTTTATCCTAGCCGCATCCGACATCCTGCTTCAGGGAAGGAAATAATTTTTATTTCTATGCCTGGTGTCGGATACATTTGGGATAGCGAAGCTACACAAGGATTTCAACACGTTCTCGCTCAAATGTGAGTACCCTCAAATATGCCTCGTGAGCACTTAATCAACGCCAATAAGGGACAAGACTGGTATCCAGTCCTGCAGCTCACATTTGGGTACATTCTATTATCTGGTTCTACAAGGATGTGAAAACTGGCGAGATAGGACGCTGGAGAGACCTGAAGCAAATCTTGTCAGGGGGAGACATAAAAGTGGGGATGGACAGGGTCACTTTACTCTCAATTCACTGGGGCGAGCCTAGCATCCACGAGGAGCACGTCGAGGGCAACATGCAGATGAAGATGATCGAGGAAGAACTCAAGGAGGATGTGGAACAAGGTCTAGTTTTGGATAGGCTCGAGGAAATGAATAAGAGCGCCTGCATGGAGCGCTATTCAACGGTCGCTTGAGAATCATAGTATTGAGGCGAGGGCGCAGAGAAAAGCAAGGTTATTGCAGGGGCAGATGAGCCAGCTTTATGCGGAACTGGACAAAACTGAGAACGGGCGGGGTATGCGCCAAAAACTCCAGAAGCTCGGTGCTGAGCGGCAGAAGAAAATAATACCACTACTAATTCAAATGGATAATGGTGACATGAAGCCATATGATATGGAGCAATTAGAGGAAGCGGTCGGAGATGAGTCTGCTTTGTTTCTACAGGAGTGTCGGGAATTTCTTTTAGAGGTGAGGGCAATGGGGATTAATATCGGTCCCTAATCTTCATAGGTTTCTACGGACTCCCAGAGGTACAAGCGCCAGTGGTGAGTCTTCAGTAATATGCCAATCCTTATGTGCTAAAGGCCTCATAGAAGAAGGTGGTTCGGTATCTTCTGATCCCGGTGCCACTACACTGTGATTACATCATATTAGATTCCGTGTTGTGTACTATATCGCCGACTGTGAAATTTCAATGTACAACGCTTAGCAGCATTTTTTGGGGAGAATGGGAGTGCTATACTGTGGAAATTTGCAGAGTTCGAGAAGGGAAGTGTTGTTGTGCAGAGTAGGGTGATATTCAGTGGACATGATATGGTGTGGCTACTCGAGAACGGGTTTTGTATGTCTGGAGTGAGGTATCAAAGTGCGGAGGGAAATAATAATAATAATAAAATCTCTGTATGTCTAAACTATGTCTCCAGGCACATGTTCACATGTAGCTGCGAGGCGACCCCTACAACACCTAGTATCATGTGGCAGCCAGGACGAAATTTTGATGGTCAGTTACTTGGAATATATATATAGATCTCAGCTACTCAAACCTCACAATCCAGATCCTAACAGACATACCATACTGTGTATGAATGGGCCATGAGGATAGCACCGTCGCGTGCCAAGGCACTATTTGGCAGGGTGTCTTGGGCTTACCAGTCCGGGTTTCCATTGTGTACTACGTACTACATGATGCACCTTTTCTGCGAGGGGTAAAATCGAAACCATCGAGGAGTTCGTATTCGGATGCGGGGAATCGAATCCCGGGCTATCGCGTGAGAGGCGATAATGTTAGCCACTGCACCATATCCGATTGGACAGTATCCAAAGTCTTATCAGCATCTCGCGTAGTGCACGAAATCAGTTACTTCATGCAGATAAGCGGGAAATTACCAGGACCACTAGGAGAGGCCACGACGTGAAAATTGTGAGCAATCAAAAAACCAAGTATATATGATAGACATTCTACCTCTCGGCAATAATACATGAAAAAAGAGTTTACGCTTCCAAGCTCGTCGCAACATGCTTCATTTTCATTTGTTCTGCAAAGATACGAGAATCTACAAAGCCTAGTCAGCCTCATAATTAAACGCGGGCAGGCCGACGAAATTTATGTACCTTCATCACCACTCTCGATCAAACATTCCAGCTTAGTGTCACCGGTGAGGACGATATAATCCTTGCAAGCACGAGTTGCGACTTGTTTGTCCGAATTAAGTATCCGGAGCGCAGGTTCCCTTATTGATCTTTGGGAAGGGCGAAGGACGACTATCTCGAGCGAAGGCAATAACGTTTCTGTGGCGATCGACCGTAGTTGGGGTAGGAGGTGAATTTCCTCGCTCGAGTGTGCCATCCATTTCCGCACGTGCTTCATATGAGAGAGGAAACCAGAGAGTATAAACAGAGGTATACTGGTATCCACCCCCAAGTCGTCCAATATGGGTAACCATGCCTCGTGATTCCTTTTAGTTTTTCTCCGAGCGATGCTAGGAGAATAGCAACACCGCCAGGGGAGAACAGCGGTGGGATTCCAAATCAACCCTAGATGCAAACGAAGGTAATTGGTCGGTTTTGGGGAGGGCGCAATAGTCTGAGCCGCCATGCGATCTCGTTTGAGATCGAGACCCAAAACACATTTAGGACAATGCTTTCCTCCCGTCCTTGTACAAGGCGCCAGAACGCTCGCGAAATGGTTTCTTGTGTCATGGGCAAGCCATCTAGCTGACTGCATCTCACACTGATATCGACATCTCGAAGCTGTGGCGCCAACAGTTGGCTTAGGAGTCCAAAGCCAGACAAATCTCCTGTGAAGCGCAATACACGCAATGAAGGCAACTCGACAAGCTCCTGCGTATCACCCAGAACCCCCGATTGTGTGATAGCAAGTTCTTCAAGGAAGGACATGGATTGGAGGGCGTCCAGCCACTTTGAGGCTGGGAAACCAAAGGGAGGCGGGATAGCATGAATCTCGAGCACACGAAGTTGACTAAATACTGGTGATGATAAGTCGAACAAGCAACGGTAAGAAATAAATGTTTTGAGTTGGGAAGCGCCACCATGAAGCAATGAAGGAAAGTGCGCAACGGTGGGGTTGTTCAGGTTCCATGCCCCAAAACCATATCGCAGGGTCAAAGTCTGAAGGCTTGGGAGCGGCAGCATCAGGAGGTGCTCAAGATCGAGGGCGACTGTGCTGGAATGAGTTGTCCCGTGTAATACGCGGATCCGATGGGCATGTATATTGAGGGTGCTGATACTGGGATGGAGGGCAGTTTCGCGACACCAGACCAGAAGAAAGCTGTACGTCGAGAAGGGACCCCCTCGAGAGGAGAAGGAATTCGTTAGCTAAACCAGACGTGTATGAGTTATAATCGGAGCACGAGGACCAGAGAATAGGGTCCCTTCTGGACACTTCGCGCCAGAGACGACAAACGTGAGATACTCGGAAGATAAAAGGGACATGTCGACGTTGGAATGGGTTGTTTGGTTGGTGAAACGAGACATCAAACTCAGTGTTTACTCCCCATTGGAAAATGGATATGAGGAGCTCCGGAGGTAGTTTTGAGAGGGGGGCCAGTTGATATGGCAAGGCAGTGCGCATTAGAGCAGCGGAGAAACAATTCTGCTGGACCTTTATATGCGCGCAATTGCGTGACAAGTCACGCCCTGCGATCAGTAATTGCTGCACGTGCCCCTCCCTCGGACGGAATACACGGTGGCTGCGGACCACGCTGAGCATTAGCCTTTGTTCCATACGCAGCTAAAGAAATGTTAAGTTCGTACGAGGCCGCAGCAGAGCCCTTGTGTACTTCTGACATGGTTCCACACAATGTTTTGCATAGAAAATTTTTTTCTCAAGCCCGTCCACCCGTTGTTGATTAACTGTTTGGCTATGACATCATCATCAAATGCATCAAGTCCAACCCGACTAATCTATCTTTTCGTTTCAACAAGCCTCATATTAGACAGTTCAAATATTTGAATTATCTACCGGTTTCTATCGGAACAGAGTTTCCAGCTGGGTTCTCAGGTCGGTTGCAAGGGAAACCGAGATCGTCCGTGTCGAGGCAGTGCAGCTGAGGCGCCGCTCCAGCTGCGTGCTTAGTATCGACTCATTCCTCGTCGAAAGCGACCCTCCGGCATCAGGAACTTCCCCAATGACTCCAGCTAAGGCAAACATCTCGCACCAACGAGCTGTACTTTTGGTCATCGTCTCACAGCAAAAGCAGGCAGGCCGGTAAACCTGACAGCCGATCGTCTTACGTTTACGATCTGCAATTGAGCTTCATCACTCCATTCGACAACGAGTGACTAGGATATTTAACTCTGAAACAGGACCCACACCTCCTAATGCAACTACTTTTAGAAATATACCTGAAATGCTCTGCCTTTCTTATTCTGTATAAATCATTATCAAATTTGTTGCGATATGCTGCAACAATCAGCCCGGCGAACTCATCGGATGGCTATCAATCATAATCAGCATGAGAGCGTTCGTGCCGTTGCCCTTTCGACTATTTGCGCAGCCATCCAAAACATCTGGGCGTAGCCGCTGTTTCCTTTATCCAATATGAAACACGGAGAGCCCAAGGGTGACATTAGTATACGAGGGTACTAGCTGCTCGACCCTTTGGTCAGCACCTCGAATGACCATAATCACACTATACCGCTAGCAGGCAAGTTACCAATATACACATGCCTCTCTCAAACCTCAACAAATTGCGATAATCAACTCGGATATGTGAAATTGTGATCCGCTGACGCAGAGCATCTCCGGTCGGTCCAAATTGATTCCGCAAATCCTTGGAAAAATGACAGAGATGACTCAATTGCAGACGTTTCCGATTAAACGGAAAGTCCTATTCAGGCTATCCGCCCTCGGACGGAGATGACGCTACCACTCACGTTGACTCTTCCGGGGCCCTTCGCTAGCTGTTCCCGAAGTCCAACACAGATACGTCTGTCAAATTAATCGGGAGCCTGCAAAACTTGACAGGATAGAGATAAAGTGCAATGGACACATCCTATATAACCTGCGATGGCAGATGTTTCCTGTCACCACTAACTTGACATCGACATGAGCAGACGCGACTCAGGCACTCCTTCCTCAAGCTCAAGTGAAAACTCTCGACTTCCGCGTGGTTCTGCCTGTATTAACTGCAAGTAAGAACATTTTACTTGACTACTTCAGCTTTGTCTAATTGAATGATATGTTCAGCCGGAGAAGAGTCGTACGCGTTTCATCTTCGGGAGGAGTTTCTACAATAATATTGATCGTTTGAATCACAGAAATGCGACGGACAGAGACCGACCTGCGGCCCATGTTTGAAGTATCGAGGGCAAGGACAGCTCGATGATTGCGAATTTTGCGAGGGACAGATCTCTAGGACGGAAATGCTGGAGCAACAAATCAGAGAGTTAGAAGAACGAATTGACCCGAGAAACTTGCAACTCCACCAGCCATACTTGACTCACCGACCGATCATACCCTCTGGTAACAAGCCTCGGTTCTCATCCCGTTGTCTCCGCTGATTAAAGAATCACCACAGTTGTCTCCCACCCGTCTCACGGAACGTCATTCTCAAGCGAAGATATCAAGGTGATTGATGCTCAAAGTGATGTTTCGATACTCGGCTGATGGTTCCACAGACCCTCCCAGCGAACAAGATCCATGGCTTGTGCGCAAACTACTCTGATACTATTTTGAAGGTGCTAAATTTCCACTCCACAGCTTGAGTCATTTCAATACCTTCGCTCCGGAGGTTGGGTTTTTCCTTGATATTGATCGCTTCGCGAATGCGGCGATGCAACCTCAGAACGCCGGACATCACTCGCGCCCTTGTCCTTCGCTGCTTTATGCAGTTTGCCTTTGGGGTACAAAGCCACTTCCTAATTCGGCTCGAAGAATGTTCGAAGAGGTCTTTCTATCTTCCGCCCTATATTTCGTCACGGAGGACTTGTCTGGGTCGCACCCCCGGAAATGTCTTCAGGTCCTTCAAGCCGAAGGTTCTCCTCTCTATGTATTTCCTGAATAACGACAAAATGGTCCAGGGCTTCTATCATGCCAATGCAGCTGCGTCCTTGGCTGTTAGCACAAAGTCCAATCTGATTCGCTCCGCGAGTACCATGCAAAGGTCGTACGGGGACGCAGTCGATGAAGGGGAATGGATAGATGGTTTCTGGACCACCGTGACTCTCAGCAATTACTGGGTGCTTGTGAATGAAAAGCAAACATTCACCTTCTATGATGCCCCCCAGATGGCGATTGATACACCTTGGCCCCTGGATAACTACCGCCAAGAAAAGGTAAGGGCTTGTCAATCGCCAAACTTCGGCACTCTAAGTCCCATTGTATAGATTATTCCAGCGAGTCACAAAACTCTGGAAAAGTTCCTCAACGGCAGTCCAGACAGCGGATATTCCTTGTTAGCTTTGCACGCGAAGGCATCAATTTTGCTCAAGAAAGCCATCGAGAATAGTCAGAGATCAGATCAAGGTCAGCTCATTCCTAAGTTTGGTTTCCCACAAAAATCACTGACATATTACGTCCAACAGGGGCCGTACATCAGTTCAATGCCATGAATCGTGCTCTAGAACACACGGCATCGACACTTCCTAAGCCCGATCAGCACATGTCGCCGCAGCAACGTCAGAGGCTGGCAGCCACTCATATATTAACCCAAGCTGCCATTATCAAACTCCATAGATATAGAGCCCAAGCCTCTACCACGTCTCGTCAGATGTGTGTTCGTGCCGCTCAAAGCATCGCGGGAATTGCTTCTAGGTGCCCCGCGGCTAACCCTTTGAGGCTGGTCAATCCGGCTATTGGGGTGAGTGGCGTCATGCTTTCCTTCGAGGGGAGTGAAAGACCTGCTAACCTTACTAAAATTAGTTCATTTCGTGCATTGCGCACGATATCTTGAAAATGGAGTTGCTCTTCTTGGATAAACAAGGACACGGGAAAGACATCAATCTTCTTAATGCCGTTAATCAAATTCTTCAACGTATGGACAGCGATGGAGATAGTAGTCCGTTGATCGGTCAGTGACTTTTGCCGTCTTGTAACCCTCGACTAACAAGGTCCCCAGGGTCCCTTGTCCAAAGTATCAACAAGGCAGGATAGTATTGCTCGTCGCCAGAGTGACGGGCGCTCGTATCTATCTTATTTTATTGTCCTATTTATCAAGCTATTTATCAAACTATTTATCAGACTATTTATCAAACTATTTAGACTACTAGTTGACCTATTTATTTTTTCTCTAATCCGTTGTTAATACCTAGTATCACTGATCGTCTATTCTGGTCCATAGAATTGGTCAATTTTGAGGGTATCATCCATCACCGGTTGCCAAATCCTTCTCGGTACGCGAGGTTGGATCCCAGACTGCAAGCCTCTCATGTCTGCGAGATGAAGACAACTAACCGGTTGACTATTATATGTTGAATCATCGCCGTGTTGTGCGTCCTACTCTCGCAACGATGTCGCTCAGTCTCCTCCCTTGTCGGGTGAAAATTCGATTCTGCTACTCACGTTCAAGGTATATACCTCCGACACCCGACCCTGATACGGTAGCGAGGAAATAATTGGCAGCGATGGGATAGCGATGTGGACGATTATCTTCTTCAGCACCCTCAGGGACAGAATAAGCCACGGCTTGCGCAGATGGACTCCTAGGTTAGGCTTGGTTTCCGGGATGGAGACGCCATTGTTCATAGGGATATCCTATTGTAGAGTAGGAGTGAGCTCCCTGGACACTGAGAAACCAAACTTCAGCGTACCCGACAGCTACTTTCTCTGTAGTATATTCTGGTATCCAAATGAGTCGTCGTATTCGTAGAATGCCCCATCGATATCATGGTGTTCATTTCGGACGTTTAGCCCCGGCAATCCCGGAGAATTTAACGTATCAGTGAAGTTGAACTGTTCTAGTGATAATTGAAGGGGTATAGTGGTCCACAACGGGCCCGCGGTGTCCTTCTTGAGTAAAAAGGAAACACAGTCAGCCAAAAGTATTGAATTTGCTACCCATAGAACATACCTCTTCCACCAATTGTGCTGATCCTCTTGAACGTAAGCGACTCCTCTTCAACATATCTAATTGGAGAGACCAGAACTCCATTGATTCCTCTACATTGGCCAGTTCTTCATGAATTGCTTTCATCTTCACATCTAATACCTGCCTCTTTCTCCAAGCATCGATTACCTTCATCTTCAGTTGCTGCTCCGTAAAGGCGGGCATTGTGAGTAGGTTTGGAGCTGGTGGAATCCGACAAGTGGTAATATATAAATCAAAAACCAAGGTCCAGGACCAATTCGCATGTCCCCGAATTTAGGCTCGAGGATCTCCGTTAATATGGAGCTGCGCACTTCCATATTTTCACATGTGGTGCCCAATCGAAGCTTCCATGGGGCTTCGATCTGAACTCCAGGAACCTAGCAACGTCACACATGGAAAGACACCCAAATAACCCTAGTATTAATCGCAAAGCAGTGCGACAGCACCTTAAAGTACTGAGTCTCCCAATAGTCGTAGTGTACATACAGATTAAAATTTAAACATCGGATAGTTCTGCGGATCTCCATTCCAATATGGTAGGCTCTCGGGGCTGATATTGTCTCAAGTGCGCTCTATCAAAACGCCGGACACCAGTTCGTTCCAGTACCCACCCCCGTGATCTAAAAATATTCTCGTCAACTTGACACCTCGGACAGCTGATGAGTATTGGTTTTTACCTTGCGGAGTTTGGGGGCGGGTGTCAGGTTATCCTGCTCCTGCTATTTCTTCATGAGTTCTCGCAAGTCATGGTGGCTGCTTTTTCTTACAGCGGTATCTGTTGAGCTTGTAAACAGGCTGGAATACATATTTACGGAGCTTGAGGTCTCCGTGAGGTCAAGTCGATGACGACTGGATTGATTCTGGGTCTTCCACCTCATCTGCTGTAGCTCCTCACGAACGTTCAGGGAGGCTAAGAGAGAGTTTGCATATACTACAGGCTCTTAAGACCAAAGTGAATTGCAGAGGACAAATATTAGCTTACATTTTCCGATCACAAAGTGTAGACCAAAGAATATGAGATTCTCCGACATTGTTAACCACTAGCGATCCACAAAATCAAAAAAGACTCCCACCTAACAAAAAAAATTCACTTACGCAGATCAATGACGCCGTAGTTGTGAAGCTATGACCGTCTATTATGAGCTCGACTTGCCATCAAGGTGGGCATGTGGCATACCATGTTAATGCCCCGTTCTCAAGCGTATAGATCGTAATGGAGTCAACTAAACGGATCATACTGTGATTTGAGATTAGCATGTCGTTTACTATGTGACTACGCCAAATATAACTTACATCGTCGAACCCGGTGCGATCCTCGTTCGAATTGACCTGAGGTAATAACAGAGCCACCCCATAATGATAATGTCGACGCTGGCCGATAAAGCTAACCCAGTCGTGAAAAGCCACTGACGAAGAATATCAAGAGCGGCAGGCAGCTGTTGGCGAGGTGATCACTGACCGCATACTGAACGATGAAGTCATGGAATTGATGAAGTCGAACCCTATTCAAAATCAGTCAGGCTTCGCATTGTGTGAACAGCAGTGGATTGAAGGACCAACATCTCGAGGGTAGAAGCTGGAGGTGCCGGACAGATTCAGTTAGTAATAGGTTTATTCGTTATACGGTTTTAGAACCACACCGGACGCTGCAACTAGAAACAAAATCCCAATTTATAAGTGAAAAAGTTGTACACTTAGGTGAAACTCACGGAGCCTCCCGAGCGCTAAGAGGACCTAGCAATTTTTTTTTCGGTTACCCTGGCCGCACGCATAGTACATATACCTACAATCGGTCCGGTGATAAGCCAATTCTTGCCGCTCGCTGCGCCAAGGGAACAGAACAGAGTCAATATCCGGACGAGATCAGGACAAAGTAGCGTACCCCTCAATATTTTCTGGCAGAAGTAACTTGGCAAGATTGGGCATGGCTCGTCGATCAGGGTGTTTTAGGACGCACCAGTGTACAAGAAAGGTTTGGATTGCCTATTCTCGGTACATTATTACTGTTTTTACACTGTGTGGAACGACCTACGGTGGCAATGACGGTAAACTTCGGAGCCATGAGATTAATTCTGCGAGTTTCATTGGAGCGATACGACGTACTGCAATAGTACTTGTTCAGGGTCAGTCATCATCTCAAATCTCGAGAGCTCGCAGCGAGAACACACCAAGGAATGAAATCAATTTTCTCCCGATCTCCAAAGAAGGTCACGAAGTAGGTCAGCATAGAGATGCAGATGAACAGCGAATGCGTCGTATCAAGGAACCTAGTCCCCAAACGTGTGTTTAGTAGCCATTTTTTTAATGGGTTCATAACAACTTACCAGACTGCTGATACCTGATGACCCCAGCGATCAGTCGAATGATCCAAATACTCCCAGCAGTAGCATTGCACACCAAAGTCTTTACTCTCATCCCATCATTCGGGTACATCTTGAAGTATACGATACATTGCAAAGAAATAGCCCCACTCAATCTGTTAAGCCAGTCCTTAGCTGCTCCTCCAGCGCTCGGATAATCGAAAACATTGACGAACCCAAATGCAAAGAACGCACCCAGCAGGATAGCACCATAGGTTGTCGCGGGATTGATAATGCTCATCCCTGCGCTGGGGAAGTCAGTTCGAAGCAATGTTTAAGCGAGGGGTGTAGAGGAAGAAGGCTTGTCATGGAACCGATGTCAATATATGACCGCTTAATGCCCAAACAATGTCGAGTTGATGGTGTCCAAAGCACGGAAGGTTATTTCTGATCTGGAGCTGTGCGCCAGCGCCATATGTGATAGTGCATGATGGACAGGGTAGGTATTTAACTTAACGGGATTATGCCACGCACGCGATGATTGATGGCCTTTATCCGGACTTGAAGGATATTTGCACGAGGACGGAAAGCAAATAAGGGAAGCATCCTGTTCACGTGGATGTTGAGGGGACGCCTGAGCCTGTCCCTCAAGGCCTCAAGCATCAAGCTTTGAAGCTTGAGGGCAATCCTCGGCCCTCTCAAGCAGCATACATCGAGTCGGCTTACCCCGATCGCTATCAAACCGACTATAGTTACGGTCGTGTGCCTGGTAACACGATCTTTTCGGACAGCTTAAAATACATGCATTCTAGATGTCGGAATCGAGCGTCGCGAGGAGTCCAGACTTTCGCGTTCCATGCAGAGTGAAAAATAAAAGTTATGCTAGAGTTCGAGTCGAAAAAGTTGACAAGAGTGGGACTTGAACCCACGCCACCATACGGTGATGAGAAACCCGCGATCGCAGGCAAGCTACGCTTGAGTCACACGCCTTAACCGCTCGGCCATCTTGCCTTAAATCAAAGGGAGATGTTAATCCATCATACGGTCCCGACGCACTACTGCATAGGCCAAATATTTCGTTTCTACCATTTCGAAACCACCAAATCGTCCCTAGTTTTCGTTGAATTCGACAAACGTAAAAGAAACTTCATCAAGTCTGCGGAGCTGCTCCTGACATCCCCCTACTTCCGTTTCTACACCGTTGTGCTTGATCAGCCAAAAATGACTGGCGTCTCCAGCGATTCCTCCAATTTCGGAAATGAAGAAATCATCAAACTCAGCGAAGTAGGTCCTAAAGATAAAACGAAATCGGTTTGATATCATGTCACTCGCAGGGGAAGTGACTCACCCATCGAACGAAAACCGCCCGTTTCTAGCAGCATCCGCCAACGCACTAGTTGGTGTGGCTCCGGGTGTTCGGTGTTGGTTGTTATTCGTGCCATCACAATGATGTGTACCGCCGGACGCCGTCGTCACGTTGTGGCCTCTGGTCACAACGACGCCATCGAATATCACTCTTTTAGGCGCTTCAACACGCAGCCTCACAGGAATTGGTAGATTAGGCGGCAATCGGGGTGGCGCGCCAGAAACGGTGGGGAGACAATTCGAAAGGACGAGGGCAGAGGCCAGGTAAGCTTTCATTGCTGTCAGCTTCATCATAAGGGCCTGGTAGTTCCCTGCGCTAAGGCGTCAGCTGGACTCGACCATCATGGTATTTATACCTGGACAGGCCCTTTGAAAGACGTTTGGACAGATCAAATGCGCGTCACACGCCCGTAGGCCTCTGGGAGCGGAGTTCAGCGGCTTCTCTAGGCACACGGATCGAGCTGCGATTGGCTGTCGGCCACTGTCGGGACCTGGACCTCTCACACACCTGTCCTCATACTAGCCCTCTGGCTCTTGTCTTGTTATCTTACTCTAGTCTGGAGTCTCAAGTCCTCATCCGGTCTCAAGCTAATGTTGGGCAGTCTCCAACATGGTCGGGCGGCTCAGCTGCGTCTCTTCAGCATGCTTGGGGTCGAGCCTGGTCGAGCCTCAAACATGGAGGACCTCCACAGTCACCACATCTCAGAGTGTCTTCCCAGATACGAAAGGTAAGTGCATTTTGCCGTATCACACACTACAGTCCCTGTATTACCCAGATTATCCAGCTCCCAAGGCTCGTTATGTTACAGGCGCACGACCCACGATTATCCGCTGACATTAGTGACATGGGCGTTATCTTGGGGAAGCTGATGATCAAGGTCCATATAGAAAAAGGCCTGCATGCCTTGGAACCTGGGTGTACTCATTCCGCACGAAAACACGTCAAGCAGCGTTGATCTTCGATCATTTATACATGCCTTTCAGATCTAAGTTCATCTGGGAGCCGGCTGAGGTGTAATGGACAGTATCAAAACACGGTATTCGCAGCCTCGGGGGCGGAGGAAAAGATCATCATTTGCGTCTGTCAACCCATCACACCTCCGGTTCTTGACTTAATGACATGCATAACAACTAATAATTAATAATGGTAATGGCGACATACGTATAGGGACACAGATTGGTCCATAGAGCATCATGAAACGGGTATCTATACTTGCGAAACACATACACCAGCAGCAGGGTGTGGAATGACTGCCTCTGTCGTACGCGTCCTCGTATCCTTGAGGAACTTGACCAAGTCTGTTCCGCCAGTACCTTTCAGCGTCTCCTTCGAGGCACTAGTCCCAACTCCAACTTCGCCCCTGTCATTCTCCTCCACTCCCTTCCCCATCGACGCCCTTGCGGCCCGGGCCCTCCTAGCTGGCCCAATGATAAATAGCGTCGCAACAACCATATGTGAATCTCTAAACCGCTTCAACGCCATGACAGCCTCGTTATACGCCTTCATCAGCTCGTCATCCTTACTCCCCAGTACAAATAGTCGCAAGGGGCGCGGGTTCGCCGAAAGGTGATTCAAAAATAACCTGTGGTTTCTTGGCATGTACGTTTGCATCCTGGACATGAATGATGGTTGATCGGGGCCAGCAGAAGCTTGATGGTTTACGCCCAGGAAAATATCCAGGACGTGGACCATGGAGCTCTGTCCAGGCGCTTGGACCTGAAAGTTCAGTTGGCTGTCGTAACTCGGGATCTTCCGCTACGCCTTCAAACACCCATTTGCGTTCATCCAAGGACGAATCTTCGCCTCTGAACCACGGACGTACTTCGTTGTAGTACATATCGGGACGGCAGAGTTTCTTCACGTCCAGTAGCAAGTCCCGGAGCTCGTCGATAACCAGAGCCATGCGCTGGAGATAGGTAGTGATCCGCTGGACGGCGATGTGATCGCCGACGAACATTTCATCCATCGTCATTCGCATCAATTCAAGTGCTTCGACGCCCCTGAGCTCAATACGCGCTGAGCAGAGGTAGAACTCCTCCTCGTCTACTGAGTTTGTGAACATGGTGCTTGTGCGCACATTCTCTGGGGTCGGTCGTGCGTCAATGGCGTCGCCGGCCGAACGATCGGGATCGACATGCCAATTGTAGAGGACGGTATCTGAGAACGTTAGGAGAGGTGGGATATCGAGGGTTTGGGAGATGCGCAGCATAGGAATGGCGATAGATCGTGGAATGACAATGGGGGAAACATCGGGGGGTAGCGACTGGACATAGAAATGTTGGAGAAACTGCGAGGACTAAATGAGCGCGCCTCAGCAGAATAGGAGTATCCAACTCGGCCGTGGGGAGCAGGGGTATCTAATTATAGGAAAGAAAAACATCATCAGCATCATATTTGCACCAAATGGAGTGATGGGGATATATCAGGACCCAAACCGGATCTTGAGGGTCAGATCGTCAAGAATTGTTAAGGCGGCGATCCCAGCCGCCAAGAAGTAGGGAAGAGCAAGAATTCTAGAAGAATAGGTGAACAATTAACTTACAGCACGCAGACGCGCCCTCCACTGCTCGGAACGCGCTTTCTCTTCTTCTGTGATGCCAATTTTATCACCGACTCGGAGGTTCGCGGCAACGGCGTCATCCAACGCAGTCTCCCATGTCTCCCAAGTCGAAGGGAGTCGCGCAAGTGGCGGTCGGGACGCCATAAATCCTGTGTGAGGGTCTACATCGAATGCTGGCGCTTCCCCTTTGGTTTTGATGAAGTCGGGAAGTAAGAAAGAGGTATCAGGAGGTGGGGTGGAAGTGCCGGCTGGACTCATGCCGGCTGAAAAAGCCGAGTTCGTAACAATAAATGTAGAGGGTAAGGGATCCAACATGGCCATGTTGTTGTTGGGGGCTGGAATGAATGAAGAAATGCGAAAATGTTGTTGTCGTTTGACTGAGGGTGGAACAGAGGATGTAGAGTTGGGCTAGATACCAAGGAGGGTACCTACTCGGGTTGGATGTGATTCCAGAATATGAGGGTGCTGATAATGCGCTCTATAAAGCCTGAGCCAAAGAAACTCCCAGGGGGTTGATGTGTAAGACGCCGAATAGCTAAACCCGCGTACGCGACCGGTGTTTAAATTGGCGCAGTGGCCGTTCGGGTCTTATCCGTAGATTGGATTATGGTACGAGTATTTGTATATATTGGTTGACGAGTAACAGTCGTTTCAACTATGCTGTTCGGAGCGGGGGGAGTGGCAACCAACAGTCGCAGAACAAGTCCGTGGGTGGGACTGTGGGATCGAGTTGAGTAAAAAGGCTAGGTGGGGCGTAAATTAAATTCAATGCAACCGAACACGTTGAATAGAAGGGAAAGAAGGGAAGCGATAAGGACTTTGTCTCACTCAGCGCGAGCAGCAGGGTCTTGAGTAGGATGATCGACCAGGGATAATTTTCTCGTACGCGGCCCAACAGCTTCGCTCGGTTGTGGCAGTTCAAGTTGACGGGATGTGGGAGAGGTTAAGGGTGGTGGTTTGGCATATTGACGGGTCAAGAGCCAACCAGAAAGGGGCTAAACATGAGGGTATTGATATTGGTCTACTTCCTGACCTGTATCACCTTTGTGTTCAGACACAGGGGAGACACTTTGAGATCTCCGAGAGTCGTGGAGCTCAGTGGGCTGGGTCGAACAGTCACGTGACTTGACATTCACGGATCAAACAGCGGAACGGAGCACGCCTTTGCAGGTGGGGATTTGCTCATTGCTCAGCAAAACGTCATCGCATGTTGTGGGTCTAATTAATAGATAAGTAACACAATAGATACATCACAAATTTACTGGATCGCTTCGTCCGTTATTTAACGTAGATAGGAGGAATAAAATTATTACTGCTGGATATACGCACTTGCCGTCCTGTCTCTAACTTGTTTCAATAAATTGACCAGATCAGTTCCTCCAGTACCCTTCAGGGTCTGTTTGGTTTCATTTTCACCGAAAGCCTTTTCCACCAAACCCTCATCTCTTTGTTGTGCTTTCCCCGTCCGATCAGTCGATCCAGGCGACACAGCCCTCTGCTTTTCGGCGCGCCGGGCAGGCCCGATCACGTACAACGCCACAGCAACCATATGCGCGTCTCTAAACTCTTTCAGTGCCTTCAGAGCAGCATTGTACGCTCTGAGTATCGGACACTCATCGCCTTGCTCTTCAAATGCCTTCTGGACTACTGCGCGAAGCGGACGTGGGTTAGCCTCGAGATGGCTGAGGAAGATTCGGTGATGACGAGGCATATAAGCGCGCATGCGTCCCTGGAATAACCTCGCGGGTGGTTGAGATCCAGTCGTCGTACTGGGAGTCTTTGGGTCTACGCCTAGAAAGATGTCCAGAGCTTGGATCAAAGAGCTCTGTCCCGCGGTTGCCCCAGAGACCTCGGTCAAATTCACCAATTCCTCTACCTTCTTCCCTGCCCTCGAAGGTCCAAACTCTACCCCAAGGATCACCATCTGCCCCCCGGAGCCAAGGCCTAACCTTCATTATAAAACACCTCTGGATTCAACACCCTCTTTCACCTTCAGTAGTAGCTCTTTTAGCTCATTTATAACCTCAACCATGCGGTCAAGATATCCAGTGACTCTGCGAACGGCGATCTCATCGCCGACGAATATCTCGTCCATGGTCAAACGGACCAATTCCAGAGCCTCGCTGCCCCGAAACTCGATTCGCGCAGAAGTGAGAAAAAATTCTTCTTCATCTGTGGTGCTTGTGAAGGTCGTTTGGCAGCGAAGATTGTCGAGTGCGGGGAGGCTATCGAGCCCAGGATCATCGGTGCGTGGTTCCTTGAATGTCCAGTTGTAAAGGCACATTGTCAGAGTACGTCAAGACAGGAGGCAACTGAAGTTGAGCCGAGACCTGGAGAAGGGGGATCGTGAGTGCCCGTGGAATAGTTGATAGGTTCCGTGGAGGGAATCGTCTGGGCATAAAAGTGAAGGACCCAGCACAGGAGGTGGTGTGCGCGTCGCAATGCTCGCTCAGACTTCTTCAGCTCGTCGACTGGAAGCAGTGGCATCTAAAACTCGATTAATTACCGCAAGGAACGGGGCCACAAGACCTGCAACTCACATTTTGAACACACTCTCTCCAAATTTCCGCGTTCAAGGCTTCTACCCTTCTTTCTTCCGTGCCTAGAAAGCTCAATCCGCTCGGCTAACTGCAGTTTCTGTGAGACTGCCGCATCCAATGCGTCCTCCCACACTTTCCACGCCTGAGGAAGGCGGTGGAGGGGAGGTTGAGGAGGCATAAAACCCGTACGGTTGTCGACATCGAAATCATGGGCAGCGAGTGTGGTTGTGTCAACAAGACCAGCTGGTTGAGGCAGAAGTGGATCTGGTCGGGGCTGCGCTAGAAAGTGGTTCGAGGGGAGGTTTGAAAAAGCCATAGTGATGACTCGCAACGTAGGAATGTTTTAAAACCCTCCGACTGATTTGTAACGATGACGCCTTAGCATTATCCCGCAATCTTATCAGTGCATGCTGGCAGGAATCTCTCGTTTCCGAAGTGGGAGTGCCGCACTGGAAAACATATGGACAACATATGGACCAGCGGCTGACATAAGCGTCCTATTGACCGGTAGCAATGCTGTCAATCATCGAACTCGACGATTCATTGTATGCTCGGTTAGGAGGTGCTATTTTCGGGGTAAATCATCGCAGGAAAGATCACTTCTGAGAAGCTCATATGCTATGACTCGATATTACATATCCGCCAAGCCCCAGGCTCCAGGCTCACAAGCCTCGGTTGACAAGTGCATACGGTCCCTCTATATCCCTGTGTTCGATGTTTATGTGAGGTAATCTCAAGAGACACAAAGTCTAACGGCTTGGGACACAAACGCCCAGCCTGTTAGGGGAAAGCCATGAGCTGTGCGGAGATAGCGCTTCTCACGAGCTTTTGTGAGAGGAACGATTCGTGATGGGAAGTTAATTGTTGTGTGACCCAAAAGGGAGGGCGACTCGATGTCTTTTGTTATCCGAGTCCCGTGATTCACAACAGCAACAAAAAGAAACAAGTATCGAGACAAAAAGCAGGCTGTACTTCCTTCTTACTTTTTTGTTCTCTTCAAATCATTTCCAGACGCCTCTTCCAATGACACGGATATATAACTCTTCACAATAACCCCTCCCCCTCAACCCCCCTCCAGGTTCCTTCTGCAATGGCAACCGCTTACTACTCCCAGCCCGCCGCCGCCAATTATCATACTTCCTCCGTACACCATCAACGGCAGCGAGGCTACCGCATCTGCGACCAGTGCGGTGCCGTAGAGACCCCCGCTGTGAAGTTCAGACTCTGTGGTGGTTGTGTACGTCTACTTCCTTCACCCATAGCTCATCACACATCTGACCTTGGGGCCCCCTCCTATCCAGATGACCACTCAGTACTGCGTGAGTCTCTGCCCCACTCGGCTCCTCATCACATCATCTTACCTACCTACTAGTCACAAGACTGCCAAAAGATCCACTGGCCTTCCCACCGCTCCATCTGTCAACACACCGCACTGCAGATGGCAGGTGCGAAGCAGCAAACCCTCACCACGTTCGGAGACGAGAACCTCGCCAAGAACCTTCGCAAGTTCACCTCGGCCCATACCGCTCTCCTGGGCTGGGCAGGTTTCCAGGCCCTCCAACTCAAGCGTGTTCCTGCCAATGTCCGACAAAACGCTCTCCTTATCGAGCTTGACTACCACAATCACCCGGAGTCACATCGTCGGTCAGTTGTCTCCGTTTCATTCCTCAACCATATTCTCACAATGTAATGCAGCTTCTCCGTAACATCGACGCACATTGTTCCGCGTCAGTATATTCGAGACCCCCTCGTTATGGCCGACATCCAGCGCCGTGAGGACAGATGCAGGGCCGGCGGGGGGATCGGCACTCTTATCATCATTCTACAATGTGGCAGCGTTAGCCAAGTGATGCCAGTGGAGGTCGATCCACCGAGCAAGATCGCCTGGGATACTAGGGAGGATTGGGAAAGTGCTTTAAGGCACTTTGTCAGCGAGGGTAGAACGGATTTTCAAACCCATCTCGACAACATCTAGAGGGTGAGTTTTCTCTCCGTTCTGCGTACTTCGGACCTTCCGCTGAACGAGATTTCTCACTAGGATCTATTACGGATGATAGCCTGCGCCATCTTTGCACCCGATCATGATTTCGTTAAGACGCTGTTCATAACGTCAGATTCCATCCACCCTATACCCCCTCCACGACGTTGATCGTCCGATATTCCGCACCCGAGTATACCCTCCCATCACATGTCCACGTCACGCCCTTCGACATCTACCATTCGAGCTTTCCATGATCCTATATTTATTCTTATTCGAATATGCTCTGAATTCGTGCTTTCGTATTTCCCTCTTTTTCATCCCGTTTCGTCATCATATCACTTGACGACTTGTATCATTTGCATGAGCAGCAATTTGTGTACTTCTATAGCAATAGCAATGGGCAATGCATAACATCTGGAAATCTGCGTTCTTTGAAGCTCCATTCTGCAAGCCTGTGTACATCATCATCAACGAGAGCCCCAGGTGGCAAATGGCGTTCTTCATTTCGTTCCATCAAGCGCCAAATGCGTCATAGCCTACAAAGGAGGACACCATAAACAGTCTAATTCTTCACTTTCGGCGATGGTGTAAGCAAATGTAAGCTGCCGCCCTTACCCCACCTGTGCTCCTCCTCCCCACAGCGGGAAAATGGCGCTAATCGTCGGGCGTCTGAACACTATATTCAGTGATACCTAGGCTGTGCCTCTGCTTCTGTTGGGCGGAATAACTCCACGGAGGACACCTTTGATCCTGACAGAAAGGAGTTCTCAGCACCGACCGTGAGTATGCGAAAGCCGTAAAGCGAAAGAGCAGGACCTTGGGTTTCAACAGCTTCTTGATCAGGAGGACACGGTACCTAGATGGATGCATATGTACCGGCGAGAACTAGCTCCCACCGCCGCCTCACCTCCACACTAACTTTAACCAATGGCTAAAGAGCTGCTAAAATTGGCTGCAGACCCAATGGACTGCGAACACTTAGATATTATTTTGGCTATGCCTTTGTTGCTGTAATCCGTATGTGCCCTAGGGCAGCTAGACGATTTCTCTTTGCCTCGGGCTTGGTGCAGGTCCGGTGTTCCGATAGAGATCCTAGAAATGTTCGGATCACGGAATTGTATGTATGGGTCCATCCGACCGCTTCGACCTCAAAAGGGAATCTGCGAGAGCGAACTCGAGCAATGATTGTGGGTTGAGGGTCCTCGAGCAACTGATAACAATAAGCATCTCCCCATCGCTGTTAGATTATCATCAGGGGTATTCACAAGTGATGAGGCGTCTATAGGCTATTGCCTATACCTTTGGTTTTCACGCATTAACTCCGTCCGTCGAATCATTAATCAATCCAATCCACTAGCATTATGAACCCATCACGGGCTTCGCACTCTTCGCACTGCGCAGCTGAAACATAGTAGCATCAAATAACATAAGTCTTCCCTTCCTTAGGCTCGACTCCTATTTCGATACCACAAACGCAGAACGAACTAGCGGTTGAGTAGCACAAGCTTCCCTTCTATACGTGATAGTATGGATCTAGCTACCTCAGCTCTCAAGCTCGAAGGTTGGAGGATCCATCCTCGATTCAGCCCCAAGTTTACCAGAAACTTGATGAGCTTCATGTTCCAACCCAAGATGTAAACTGCTACGGCCCGCTGCTCCCTTAGCCAATCTCGACCAAGTCGGAATAATGTATTGTTCTCGATTCGGGGAGACAAAAACACATAGTATGAACGATACTATGATTGAACAAACCATGCCTCTTTCGAGATAATTTACAACTCCATAAACTCGCTAGCCACAGTTAAGGAGAGGTATCAACTCACCTGCCTTGACGATTGGCAATACAATTCCTGGGCGTTGGCTTTTCCGGGGACAAGGCGACGATGTTTGTCCCTCGACCAGTCAAGATGGGAGGTAATATCCCACGGACCAATGTAATCTTAAAGCTTATACCCGTACCTCGTGCTTGGCTCCGAACTCCCGTAATTTTGATACGATGAGCGCATCCTCCTACTTCAGGATCAATATCAAAATGCCAGAGGGGCGAGTAGCTGACGTCGAGCCGCCTCCCGGGTCTATGATCACAGACGCCCAGCTGCAGTGGTTTCGACTTCAGGGCTGCAATGCTTGAGAAACTGGGTGCTGGCTACCTTCAGAATTACGACTTGCCGGATGGGACTGTCATTGCGGCTTCATGGTCCCAACTCCTTTTGGACATAAGAGGTTGACCGTCACATTGGGAAGTCTAGCGATCATCCGTCGACTGTGAAAGCTACTAAGCTTGTAAGAATGATCTCTTTCTGACAGCCCCGCTCCTAAACTCGCTTCCATCACCCCCATCTGCCACAGCGGCGTGGAGTGCGATAATTGCACAGCGAAGGCTACAGGCTGTCCTCTGAGTGACATATCGACCACCACAGAGAACGGAGTTAGGGAACGAACCTGACTTGTTCTAAATAATATTCCCTGAGTTCCCTGTACTTGGGATACTGGTGTCGGCGGTGAACGAGGATAAGAAAACACGTGGTCATAGTCATAGCTTGTCCAAAGTCAGGGTTCCAAATGTCGAGTCTGCGGTCTGTAGTGGAGCTCACTGATTATGATTGATATAATCGCTCCCGCGCATTGCTGCCGTGGAAATCATTGGGAGCATCCGCAGGCTTTACGCACACTACTTGCTCGCATGTGGCCTGTTTTTAATTCATTTGTTGTAGGACCCTTCTCTGACCAACCATGAAATGTTCGGATGGTACCGATTCGCATTGAGAATTATCTTCGCAATGCACTCCAAGCATCTCGGTGGGTACACAAGTCAAATTAGTTGGGTCGCAGTAGAACAAGGGCAGCCGATAGTTATGTCTGGTACCGGGACTGTGTAAAGCACCCTCGAAAATGGAGAAGGAAAGGTATATATTGTGCCCTCAGTCTTACACGGGGCGGAATAGCGTGGCGTTTGCGTTGCTTCCCCCCTCCATTCAGTTGCTATTGGCGAAAAAGCAACAGGACTTTGTATGTAGCATACTGTGCAGACTCCGTTCAAGCATAAGCTCTTGGTACCAAAGTTGGGGGAAGAGCCACACTGTTCATTGCGGGCAAGTTTACAAGGAGACCCAGAGGACGAGACCGGTCTACATCCGCTCCCGTTATCGGGACAATACAGGGGCGTAGATCCGATTCGCGAACACGAGAGGGGGGTAAAGGTTGATCAGGAGCAAAGCCAAAAGGAAACTCGTCTCTTCTATAGAGCCTAGTTCGGCAAGATCTGCCGGCGTTATTGGTTGCTGCGCTTCCTGCTTTCGAGTCCGACGGCTGTGGATTGTGTACCAAAGTTCTGGCAGAGTGGGAAAATCCAGTGGAGGCTGCCACTGAAAGCATAGAGCTGGAATTGAGCGGCGCACAATGCATGGAGTCGGCGCATGAGAAAACGGATTTGTGGGATAGGGGGTCGAGGTGGTCATGACCTGGATTACAATTGCCGAGAGGACCTGCCGCTGCCATCGCAAAGATTATGAAGGTACTCAGTACTAGGATTGCCCAAGCAGTTGCTACCGTACGACGCAACATGGAGACAATTTCAAAGGGTTGGAGAATTCTATGTAAATGCACCCGTCAGCCGCGGGATATTATTATCGGAATTTCTATCCCAGCGGCTCGGCTTTGAAACTTAAGAATAGAAAGATGATGATGCGCCAGGGCGGCCTATGTCGAAACCCGAAGCTGTCCGAATTGCGTGGGTAAGTGTTCGGTGGTAGGTGTTTAGGGATAGTTCGTTGGAGACCTTAGCACTATATCACGCTACCGAGCAGTGTCTTGGATGAACAGTTTCACTAGGATCTTAAACCGTACGTCCAATGAGACAAGCTAGTGACCTTGAAAGGCAGTGAGTGGCATGTCGGTCAAATCAACCAGGAACATCACGTAAATTTCTGGTCACCCACCGACGAGCGCCGAACATTGTTGATATCTCGACTAGAAGATGCGTGACACAGCCGGTCAATCCAAAAAAGCCCCAGTGAGAAATATCACCTGCAGGTGGTTGCTCATCCGTTCCAAAGCGCTCACTGCCACCACGTAAACACCTAGATCAGCCAATCAAAAAGATACCAACACTGATACCATGGGTATTTTTAACTTTCTAAGAATATCTTGAGCACCGCTCATGGAGGCTAGTGCATTTTGCGCCCCGAATCAATGCGTAGGCTGCCGAATCAAACGTTGGGATCTTGTCGCCATGCTTTTGACAGTTAGCCATTCGCGATGTTTTGATGGAACGCGTTTCGCCTGTGCTTTGGGTTTGTCGGTGGTACATGAGGCCTGCAACGCGGGGTCATGTATAAAAGCGAGGGTAGGTTTGCTGTTGAAGAGCATCCTCTACTTCGCTTTCTTCTCCTCTCTTCTTCACTTCCTCTTCCGTTCTTTGGCCAGGTGCCTCGATTTTTTAACGTTCTTACCACCTTTCAACGTTCTTTTTGTTTCAAGTAAGTGATATTGAGTTGGATGTTCAGATTGGAATCACGGACTTACAATGCTCCTAGCCAAAAACGACTCTTATCACCATGTTCGCTAAGCTCGCATCCACTGTCCTTCTTGCCTCCGCTCTCATTGCCGGTGCCGCCGCCGGGCCCGTGCCCGCGAGCAGGGATATCCGTTAGTCACATTCAAACTATCCATACCTTTGATTCATCGACTCAATTTTTTCAAATGCAGTCCCTCGCACCAGTGTCTCCTTCAACCACTGGGGTGGAATGTCCTCCTTCGACAACTTTGACAACTTCTACGGCTCCGACAACTTCGACAGCTCCGTCCACTTCTCCCAGACCGTCGAACAGGAGTCCCACCTCGTCTGCCACACCCAGGCCATCGAGGTCATCCAACAAGCGCCTCCTTGTGATCCAAGAGATGGCCAAGAGGATCATCCTCGAACAAGTTTGCGAAGTTGAGACCCAGACTGTCGTCTTTGAGCAATTCCACGCCAGCCTCGGTCCTCTTCCACAACGACTTGCACCACATCTCGGGCCACCAAGTTGGCTACGACAGCAGCATTGCAAGCCACTTCGGGAGCATTGTCGAGGGTGACGGATCCCTCTCCAGCGGCGACCTTGGCTTCTCTGGCCATGACGTCGGCTCCCACACTGTTGTTGTGGGTGGCTCGAACTGGAATGATGCCACCTCCCCCGCATCTGTCAACTCGGCCTTCAACGACGCGCAGAGTGCTATTTCTTCTTTGCACTAAGCGGCTTATAATTTCCCTATGAGCGCAGAATGGACCTTAGGCCAACATGGGACTTCTAGTCATTGATGAACGTTGTATAGCTCGGTAATAATATTAGTCGATCGTTAGAATAATCACCGCACCTGGGTTTTATGGTCATTTGTTGTTTGTGAATTCTAATTGGTTGATTACCAAAGAAAGCGTCGAGACTTGGCCCATTGCGCGGTTTTGAGGTGAAGTTTTCCGCTTGTCCCTAACAGAGTGACAAGTTCTTGGATCCAGGTTTTATTTGACGGGTAACATGAGAGCAGGAGACTTTGTTCAGTAAGAGCGATATGGAAGAGCCGACTACAAGTCTTGATCATAGAATGCTTGATATCGGATTACAACAAATGCTCTATGGTAGGTTATGTATCTGCGACTAAACTGCACGATTCAGAACAAGGGGGAAAGATCCAAAGATGGATATCTTGACACACCTGCTTTCTGTTTCCCCTTTCCACTGCCCTTTGGCTGACGTTCATATGCATTAGGCTGTGGATCGCTGTCACATGATCCACTGGTATTCCCATCTCCTTGAGGTCGACGCCGATGGTGATGTCGATGGTGACGATTGTGGTTGTGGCTGTGCGCCTCTCCACTACATGAGATGTCAGAGTCCGAGTCCGTGGACGATTCATCCGACGATGATTCATCAAACTTTCGCGGCTTATGATAGATACAACAGACTGAAGTCAAAACTGGATGTCAGGGCATGGGTTTGGGTATCAGTGAGGGAGGACAACAGACTCTTGGATTTCTTCTTCCCCATGTGCTCGTTGTCAACGACATCGTCATCCCATGCTACTCTGGGACCGTTCCTCCTCCTCGTACCTCTAAGCCTGAGTGCGCCAACCACAGCGTCCTCTGGCTCCCCTTGAACCTCGGCCTCGTCTTCTTCTTTGGTTGGATCGTGCGTGATGGTTATTGTGCGTGATGCATTGGCTGGAGAGGAGGTAGACAGCCGCAAGGAGGTCGGTGTGCTGGTCATGGTGGAATGTAAGCAAGAGTCTAAATAAATGGCTGCAGTGAAACCTATGGTGCAGGTTTTGAAAGTGAGAACAGGAGGCGACAAGAGCGGATGCAGTTGTATTATGTAAGCACAAGATCTTATCACTGTGTAGTACCGCCTAAGTTGTCTCTCTGCCATGTCGTGGGTTTTAATTTTCGTGAGCGCTGTAAGGGGTAGGCAGGTGAAAACAACCAGCGGAACTGCAGTATTATATAACTTTTTGTTCGGGCAATTCGGATAGGCTGGGTCACAGTTCATCCTACTATTTAATAATTTATCACAAGAAAACAACGGGAAACAAGCAGCTGGTTTAAAGGAAACCGTACAAATGATAGTCGCCTTGAGAAATAAACTTAATGTGTCACATTTGCCTTCCACGAGGTTAAAATATGAAATATGTTAAATAAATCTTAATGGGATGGGTTTTGGCGGAATTTCTAGGCCCTTTCGTATAGTACATCCGCTCTCGCTGAGAACCCATGTATCGGACCGTCTGTGCACTACCATGAACTAAGGCGGGGGCAACTGCATACAAAGAATCCGCTTCGCCCTACTGTATGGCCAAGTCTGCAATCTGAGAATTACATGACGACTTATTACGAATCATCGTTGTTAGTGACGTCATCTATTTTCATTGCTGCGCTGGCAGACAAACCGATAAATAAATGATGTCTATTGGATGGAGTGGGGGGTGTACAGACAGGTGCAGCTCCAATCGTCTACAATGCTATCTAGACAAGACAGGGAAGTCAATACCCGAGTCCCGAATTAAGTCGGTATTAGATGCTATAGCGTGTAATATGTCGTCTGTCTGTCCAAAAAAAAAATAACTCAAGCGGTCTAGAGGGGTCAAAAATGAGCGTCGGGATGCCATTGGTAACGATGGATGAACATACAGCCTCCTTGAGATGGGCAATGAGATCATTCCTATCCTTGTCCTTCTTAAGACCAGCGAAGGCCATTTTTGTGCCAGGGATATACTGCAGGGGGTGAGCGTGACGTCAATGTCTTCATCACATGGGGTGGGGAGAGGTAGCACGCACCTTTTTGGGGTTTTCGAGATATTCGAAAAGAGTCTCCTCAGCCCATGTGATGCCCTTGTTAACGTTGGCAGCAGTGTAGGAAAAGCCCTCGGCTTGCCCTGTCTTGCGGCCAAAGAGACTACCAACAACATTAAAAGCGTAATAGAGAACGAAGAACATTGTGGCTCACCCGTGAAGGTTGGGACCAACTTTATGGGGTTCACCCGCGCCAAGGGTATGGCACTGGGCGCAGCGAGTCTTGAACAGACTGGCACCCTTGCCGGCGTCACCTATTCGTCACGTTGTCCCGTCAGTCCAAATGCCAAAACATCTATCCAAAGGCACATACCAGGAGCGTAAGGCATTTTCTAAGAAAGATGGAAGGAAGAGGATTAGAGGAAAGGTCAGAGAAACGCGCAAGAGGATGATGATGTGGTGCAGAGTTGACGCGGAAAAGCTTTTGAGAGGTGCCTCCCGACATCATGTGACTAGCCGGTTTTTCCCGGGAGCCAATCACATCGGTCTTATTTCATGACAGAATTGGCCGATGGCCGCGGCTGCTCACTCCGTTCCGTCCGATAACCGTAACTCGGTGAAGAAAAGACTCGGCTTGCTATCCGGGCTGAGTATACGGAATTGGAACTGCTCTACCACCTGTGATCGTGTGGCAGTGTATTTTGTAGTTTGAGGCGACTTTATCCACCGCATAAGTTGACATCAAGTTTAACATTCCATCTCGTAGTGCTAGAATTTGACTAAACATGTTTGCGCGTCGCGGCCCAAGAAAAAAATACCGATCGAAATTAGGTTTCAAAATACCTAACAACTAGACCAACATACCAAGAAATGCAATTAATTTAACATTGGAAGAGCCTCGGAGTGGCTTATGAGGACTAGAATTTATGGCTCGGACCGAGATAATCCTCCCATCTTCAAGCTTCGGCTAACAATGCGTCTAATGGGTGAACTCGTTATGCCATCACTATGATATGCACCAGCGCTCAGCAACCGATCATGCCTACCCATTACTTACCCGCCATTCCCAGCTTTCTATAACTCCTAGTTACCGTCAATTCACTAACAAGCTCTGAATATATCATACTCACCACCACTAAATTGGCCGCAATCACACTTAAGGTAGCAACGGAATTCAGCGAGCTGTTCAAGGATGTGTTGTATACAAGGACCCCTGCAGAGGCGTGCGTGGAAGTGAGTGAAAGAATTTTGAACACCTATCTGACCACGCAGCGAGAAACTCAAGTTGAAAAAGATTGGTATTAGGAATTGACTGATGAGCCATTGCGCAGGTCAGTATTTCCTTGGTGGCTTGTGCAGCTGCTGCGTCACCCAACAATGACATGCTGGAGGACATGCTGGAGGACATGCAGGAGAAATTGAAAATATAATTAGTATCAGCAACGCCTGCCATTCCCCTTTTGTCTATCAACGTACTGAAATCACCAACTCACCGGCCGCATGGTCGCCTTCAAGAAATTGTCGCTATACGTCCGACAACAATTTCAAACTGTGTATAGGTCATGTAAGATATATAGATAAGAGGGTAGAGATAGGAACCGATTACAACTTTCGAATTTCAGACTTACGGACGAGCTTGAAGCAGTGTGCGCATAGCAATAAGTAATGCCAAAGTAATCCTGTATTTTCTGGTTCAGCTTGGGCCTGCCTTTCATATCTACCACCTCTTCTACCCGCTAGATTTTTTCATGAGGTTGAGGGAGTCAGTCTCCTCCTCGAACGCAGAGGAGCTGGCCGGTAAATTGACCGAATTATAGCTACTTAGTAGCCTTGAAGTCTACCAAAGTCAATTCCGGAATTCACGTGCAACACCATCTGTTAGAATCACATGACACTCCGCTGATGACGGTTGAGCGCTTGAGCGCCGGCAAACAATTTGTGTCCGCTTACATCTGTGGTGGAGGGTTATACTTGGGGTATCGACATAATGTGAAGGTTCATGCAGAGTGAGCACTCATTGTCCTTCCCCCCCCCCAGTTTGGTACTCATATTCATGAAGAAGTTATAATCCTATTATCGAGGGTCATGTTAAAATGGCGTATCGATATATTCCAGATCACAGGCTTCTCAGGCAACACAGCATCTATATATCAGAAATCAACATGTTATTTCCCACAGGCACTATTCGGCTAAACATTCGCGTTTTTAAATGCAAGTGGTTCCCATTCTATGCTGATAGAACCCGCCCTCCCCTTCGCGGAAGCGATAGGGATCGTGTACCCGTTCTTGTCGTGGGATTATATCTTCCTGGCAAATCAAGTAGCTTCAGTAGCGTTCTTGAAAGGGGTCCCACGCCTCCGTGTGTGGGCTGCATTCCACCAAAAAATGGCTTTGAACAATGATCGCAACTAGACAATTGACCAGCATAGTTGGGAGAGCCCTTCAAATGCTCCGCTGTGAGTCCTATTTATCTCTGGGTTCTGTTCTAAATAGGTATTTTCTCATGTACAACCATCTGCCCAGGTACACCTCGATATGTCAGTCAGGGATCACCTAATCGGAATGACCACATGCCAAATGAGTGCAGGACGAAGGTTCGACTCATCGACTCACGCTTGTCACCATCAAATCTATCCATCGCGACAAATCCTGGGGCTTAGGGGCTTTTAAGGACCAATATATAACAGCGGGAATGTTCAAGAGGCGAAGCTAGTAATAGTCTTCGACAACTTCTAGCCCATCTCCCAATATCTGATGCTCAGTAACGTATTCGTGGGCTTAGCGGCCTTATTGGCCCTCTTTCCCCCGGCTTCAGCAGAACTCACCGTGACCGTGAGTGCCACTGCCGCCCATCCAGTTCGAACGCAGTTGTGTAGGCTATGGTATGACTTCTCGTAACTTGATGCCCAGCTTGACGGTCCTTTTCAGATGGTTTTACACTTGACGTGAGCTTCAGAATACACTTAGGCACGCACTCACCGTTCAAATCTAAGTGGCTTGGATATCGTGAATAGGAAATTAATGTAAGCGCCCTGGCCTGACCCTCAATCATGGACCTAGCTGATCGATTTGTGTCCATAGCACGTACGCTCACTTACGACATCCCGCGCTCGCAAATTTGATATTTGATTGTAGTCTATTGATGGAGGAATCTATGCTGAAAGTGGGTTCCTACCCCTACTACGCTAGGCTTAATGAGAAGACCTTCTGCCTTAGTGCTCAGGAATCGCGCTTTCCAAAAAGTAGTTCCTGGTAGAAGTTTATCCCCTCCCTCAGTTCATTTGTTGCACTGACGAGACCTATATTAGGTACGCCAGAATCTCTTGAAGGATGGCACCCAGTAGGCGGAGCAAGTATTACTGTCATTAAGGAGACAGTCCCCGTCTCTGCCTGCCCTACCCAATGCGTTGCAAGTCATGTTTCCTACTAGTAAAATACAGCCCACGGGATTCGGCAATGAAGGATACTATGGCGGTACGTCAAATAATCCTTGTTGTATCACACCGATAGAAACTACCGAGCCACTGAATTGGTCATAGGAATCCATATCAGCACAGGTAGCGGGTACACCGTCTCTTTCTGGTACCGCTTCCCGAACCTTTCCGACTTCCGTGGTAACGCCAACGTGGGATTTCAGAGTTCAACTGGTCTCTCTTGGGGATCAGTTAACGTCGCGATTAGTGGCGCACAAACCGATTGGACTCAAATCACCGCAGTCGTTGTACCTGGCACTACTCCGAACAATGACGACAATTGGTTCACAATCACACTCGATGGTACCCAGGGCGCGGGTCAGGTTATCAATTTTGCAATGTTTTCGGTTATGCCCCAAACCTTTATCAACCACGGTGTCAGAACAGATGTTGTAGATGTAAGATTCTTTCCTCTCAACAACTGTAGTGTGGCTATATGATTGAATTAGGCCATTACCCGATTATTTGGTGATTTCAAAGGATTTATAAGGTTCCCTGGTGGAAATAACCTAGTCAGATGCCACTGTATTCGTGACTTACTGGGAATCTAATTCCTTTTGCAGCTCGTGGGTTACCGCCGTCGCCTTTCCACGACATGATACTTAGACTGTGTTAAGGGAAATGGAACCGATGCAGAGCGCTGGAGATGGAATAACACGGTCAATACTCTCGTGAACAGGCCAGGTGAGAAGCTCTCAATGTTTCAAATGTCTTGTTTTGTTAATCACTTCTAGGCCATGTGACAGCGAATGGATATGTATCGACAGAGTAAGTGGGAGATTATTTGATAATTGCGGTGTTCTTTTGTTAATACGACTCTACCAGTGGATTTGGGTTATTCGAGTTCTTGACCCTTTCTGATGACATTATCTTTGAACCTATTATGACAATCTACGCAGGTATGGGGTTGATTGAGATATGTTCCGTTCCTAACGCCTAATCATGTATTATACCTAACAGGCTTAACTAAAGATGGCTTCTGTCATACCGGAGTCCGAGCTGACCCCTCTTATTGAAGAAGCTACTTCCCAGGTATGAAGGCCACCTGTGACTTAGAAAAAGAAAGGCACGGATGCTGATTATATTTCCCATAAAGATTAAATTCGCTATTGGCCCCCCCGGTGACACCCCTGAAGGTGATATCTAATCTCAATCTGCTAATGGCATCCACGTCACGGTATTAATATATCTCAGGCCGTCTCCGTGGTGCGATGGGTCATAGTGATGAGTTCTTTCTAACCTATGTTGAAATTGGAGCCAATGTCTGTATTCCACACACTCCTTTATTTCCTCATCCTAATGTCTGAAACAGGAGGAAAATACATCAGAAGAGTACGTTCGCTCAGCTCTGTCCTAACTACCAACTAATGTTAGCCACCTCTCCATCAGATACCAGGCTCGATGGACCGATTTTGTCACTATCCTGAGTCAAAGATTCCCACAGCTACGTACGTCCAATTCCTTGTCTATTATGGTCCATGGCTTGATATTACACCTAAGAATTTATTGCCTCTTCGAACGTGAACTCACCCCCTCTTGCTCCCTGATCCCGTTGAGTGGGATATCCACGTCCACCAGACTGAAGGTGCGCGACGACCATAATCGTCTCCCTCGTCTCAACTTCGTACCTTTAGGCTGGTTTGCTCAAAATTCCGACCATTTCGACTCATTTGAGGTACAGCAACGTCCTTGATATCTATGAGTAATATTATATCTGAATCTCGTGGTGTAGCGTAACGGAACTCGATACCTTGTTGTGAGTCTCCATTAACGCTAAGTTAAATGGCAAAGAAACAAGGTTTTGCGTAGAGCGAGTTTCAAGCCGACGAAGGTCAAATCCCTTACCCGACAATGCAAAGTGACATAAGACAGCGCCTTCTCGAGCTTAGTTCAGCAACAGGCTAACATGATTCACTTAGGTGCAGCGGATGAGGCGGCCTTCATGACTGGGCTCGAAAGAAACTCCGATATCATTTTTGGAGCAGGCCATTCATCAATGTTTAATGTGGGTCTCATTTCCTCGATTACGGAGGCGAGGTTCACTGAGCACCTACTAGAATATTGATTTGACTACTCGGGTAAGTTGTTTGCCGACGAAGGAAGTAACTCAATGTTAAATCTTAAGGGGGGTCTCATGACGCAGCCGCCTTCTATTATCAGTCTTGAGTGAGTAACTGTTCGAACCCCGTGTTCTCAAGTGTCGACGCAGACCCTAGTCAAACCAAAGTCATTCTTTCGACTAGCTACTTAGTGCAGCAGGTTCGCGAACTAGATACCAGCATTTTCAGCTAATCTATATCGCCTCTAGATGTTCACCGCCAATACCCTGGGGCTGTACCTCCCAAGCACTTTGCCAGGTCCGAATGGCACCGTTTTCTGGAGTATAACCACAACCAATGCAGCAAATAACCCCTTCTGGATCAAAGTAAATATGATTGTGCTAATAGGATATGATAATGGTTCTAAGCACTCCCTATTATCAGTTGGTTAACGTTGGGAGTTCCCCAGAAAGCATCACGTTCTTATTTCCGCATCCTTATACGCAAAGCAGCCAGTTGGTTCTCACTGGATCGCCTACAGCAAGCAATACACCTTCGTTTCCGAGTGCGGTTACGACAACATTCGTCCAGCGACCCGTTGTACCGGAAGGGACGACAACCCTTTTGTTTATTGCCAATCCTTGTAGTGTTAACATTCTACGAGTTTCTTAGCTTTTGGGCAGCGTACTTTTCAATGCGGGTGCCCGAATTATACTTTTTGGTCAAGTGTATAAGATTACGGGTTTGTACAGTACAGTTGACGATGTATCAAGCATTTCAATATCTCGATTGGTGTACCCACGACTTCGATAAAATTATCGTGTAATAAAACACTCCTATATATTCGTCCATCTATGCAACCAAACATCCCGTTCAAGTTTCTTTGCCACGGTGGAGTCGAAGCGGTCTACCAGGGTCTACCCCTTACATCGGATATACGAAATGGTCTATAAATAGCTAATGGGAGGATTCCTACATGCCGCGAAGCCATCAACATGGCACTCCACAGGACGCAATACCCCATATCAGTGGATCCATAACCCTGACTTCCTATACCACCCCACAATTCTCACCGACGACCATGTCTACTCATAATATAACCTTTATTCCAAGGCATACTACACCGCCATCTACTATCAACCCACCAACATGACCGAAACTGTACTCAATATCACAAAGGATGTCGGCGAAATATTCAAGGATGTCCCATATGTCACAACATTCGTAGGAGTTTTATTGCGCATCATCACGATCAGAAATGTGGGTCGAAGCTAGCCAATCATTGAATGTCAATCTAACCGCATCACAGGAAGTTCAACTGAAAGAGACCGGTGCCAGGAATTGGTTGATAAGATCTTGCGAAAGTCAAAAGTTATTCTCGACGGCCTGCACAAAGCCGCCGCATCACCCAACAAGGATCAACCAAAGGACACGAAGGATATATTGGAAGATTACAATTGGTATGTGGCATCCAAACTCGCTTGTTCTATTTGTGTATTGAGCCCGCCCACCGCTTAGCCTCCTTCAAAGCATTCTCACCACACTTGAAACAACAACTCCAGAAGGGGTACGCGCCAAATTGGGTCGATTGGTCAATCGAAACTCAAGGATCGAGGCGATAGCCAAGTACGACCGGCTAATAGATGACTTCAATGCAAACTTCGTCGTACGCATAAACTCTGCGCTTATATTATTTGTTTTCATTACATTTCTATAGACCGGGCTTCTCCTCAAGTCCATGGATCCACTGCAACCCCCTTACACGCCTTTAGTCCCTGCCAGGTGTAATCACACTGTCTGTTCTCCAACCGGGGCCCTGAGTGGTCATCTCCATCTATCCAGTGTCTTTTACAAACCCATCCCTCGCCCAGGTCGGATGATAGGCAGAGACCAAGAAAGGTTCAAGATCATTGAAACGCTACTCACTCAGGTACCACCGCACGTCGCCATTCTGGGAGCAGGTGGGATGGGCAAGACAACACTCGCTCTTACTGTCTTGTACGATGATGCGGTGATTGAGCGCTATCCCACACGGTACTTTGTCTCTTGCGAAGCGATTAGATCCTATCGCGATTTTATTTTGGGAATCGCTCATTCATTATGTATCCCCGATCCCGAGCACGATGGGCATTTACCCAAGACCATCCTGCCCTCATTCTGTGGAAGCAGCATTCTTTGCCTGGACAACTTCGAAACAGTCTGGGAGGAGGAGGAAATCTGGTACAACATCGAAGAATTCTTATCTCACCTTGATTACCTACCTCACCTGGCTATCATTATGACTATGCCAGGTACACAACACCCAGTGGAGTTTCGTGGTCAGAACCATTGCTCCCACCTCTGAAGAAGCTGGGTGATGTTGACTCAGAATCAATGTTCGAGGAGTCACGCGCACCAGTGGATGAGTTTACCAAAAACTGCTTCAAGTCGCCGATGGGATTCCTCTGGCTATTAAATTGATTATTGCTCAATTACGTGAAGACGGCGAGACGCCCAAGTTAATGTGGGCATGGTGGAAGGAGGCACAGACAAAGGCTATAGGGACCGGCCGCAACCATCGTTTATCCAGTCTTGACGCATCCATTCATCTATCGGTGTACAGTCCATGTATGCAGGCAGACCCTAATGCAATTCGTGTCTTCGCGTTGCTGTTGAGTCTTCCAAATGGGTTCCCATGTTGACAGGAAGCTATTGAAAAGCTACGGTCACACCTACCTGGACATCCCAATCTTCTAGTAATCTTGGGAACACTACAGCGTGTCTCACTCATGTACGTGGAGGAATCACTGGGATACTTAAGGTACCGAATGCTTGTACCAATCCAAGAGTTTGGGATGGGGTTACAAATGGAATATCCACTGACACCGTGAGACCAGAACCGTGGTAAATTACCCCAAAAAGGGTTGTTTAGGGGTGAAAACCTCCATATAAGGGTGATTTGTTGGACAGGGGCACATTTATGTAATTTACGTAGAATAGTAATTCTCGACGGTTTTTACATAAAAGGTTGTGATTCTTTCATATTTCAAAGACATTTCCACCCTTTTACCCCCCATTTATGGTAGTGAATTCCCACCATTCTGGTCTCACAGTGTGGACAACTGCCTAACTGCCTTCTACACTGAACTGATGATTCGATTTGGCGATTACACAGATCCTACCAGACACATTATATTCCTGTCCGAGCTTCTCAATATACCATTGTCTTGATGAAGGCACTGAAGAAAGACCAGGTGGATCATTTGGTGATGAATGCTTCAATCAGCTATACCCTCTGGTCAATCTATGTTGGCAATCCCACATTGGAAATTATTGAATAAGCAAAACAGAAAACAGGCAGCATGCCAAGCATTCATGCACAATGTATCTCAGCTTTATCACATGTACATTTGTATCAAGATAAGCTTGGTGATGCCGAGTTATCTGAGAAGGAAGCCATCAGGTTTCATCAGCAGATTAATGGTGTGGGTGGTGAGGCTCACAGTATCCAGAGCCTGGGTAAAGTATTCCTGTGACAGAGTAAGCTGCACGAAGCTGAGGAGTGTTTCATGAAAGCCATGGAGCTTCACCGGCAGGGGCATTTTGTCCTAGGCAATGTTTATGATATCCTTTATCTGGGAGAAGTGTACTTGTGACAGGACAAGCTAGAGCAGAGGGGTGTTTTACCAAAGCCATTGAGCTTCACCAGCAGGCACAGGATGTGCTTGGCAAGGCCTATGATGTCCAGAACCTGGGGTTAGTGCACATGCGACAGGATAGGCTGGACAAAGCTGAGGGATGTTTCACAAAAGTCATGGAGCTTTACCGGCGGGCACATTCCGTGCTCAGTGAGGCAAATGGGGCCCAGTACCTGGGAGCTGTGCACTCACAGCAGAGCAAACTGGATAAAGCTGAGGGGTGCTTTACCAAAGCTGCTGAGCTCCACCAGCAGGCACATTCTGTGCTTGGTGAGGCAAATGGAGTCCAGTACCTGGGACAAGTCCACATATGGCGGGGCAAGTTGGATGAAGCTGAGGCATGTTTCACCAAAGTTATGGAGCTTTATCAACAGGCACATTCTATTCTTGGTGAGGCAAATGGAGTCCAGTACTTGGGACAGGTGCACCTACGACGGGGTAGGCTGGATGAAGCCGAGGAGTGTTTCATCAAAGTGATAGAGCTTTACTGGCAGGCACATTCTGTGCTTGGTGAGGCAAATGGAGCCCGGAACCTGGGAGAAGTGTACTTGGAGTGCAATAGACTGGATGGTGCTGCGGGGCATTTCACCAAAGCCATGGAGTTCCACCAGCAGGTACAGGATGTGCTTGGTGAGACAAACAATGTCCGAGGCCTAGGTCAGGTCTATTTGCGGCAGACGAAGCTAGCTAATGCTGAGCAATATCTTGTCCAAGCGCTTCGTCTACATCGACAATCTCAGTGGTCACCCGGTGAAGTGATGGATTTGGATTTACTTGAACAAGTCTGGGCATGCAGGGAAGCGCCGCCGACACCCTTGGTAATCTCCCCTTACCCACCCCCTTCTGCTACGACATGAATCTTTTAATGGGAAGGTATGTATGTACACTATGACCTGATTTGCATACATATCATGAAAAATCAAGGAAAGTGAGATCATGGGCCACGGAGCTCTTATATATGTTTGCAGCACCAGGTTTGTCTAGCGTTCTTTTGTAGGCTTTACGGCTGATCTTGTTGGACCCTGGATTACATACTCGACATCTTGATTGGCATACCCACGACTCTAATACTATCATGTAGCAGAAAATTCCCGTATCTTGGTCTAGCTGTGGAACCAGTCTCCCTGTTCAAGTTCCTCGATCACGGCAGAGCTGCAGTGGCCCACCTTGCACCAGACACACGAAGCAAAGGTCTATAAATAACTGATGGGAATATTCCTACACGTCGTGAGGCCACCCACACAGTACACAACATGCGACGCACCCAATTAGCCGATCCATAACCCCCGCGTCACACATCACCCCACAAGCCTCAACGGCGACCATGACTTCTCGTAATCCATCCTCCACTCCTGGGCTTCTTGTACCTCTATCTACTGTTAATCCACCAACAAACTCTGAACACACTATCTCCACAACCGCCAACTTGACCGAAATTGTACTCAAATTCGCAAATGAAGTTGGCGAACTATTCAGGGATGTCCCATATGTAAACGCATTCACAGGAATTTTGCTACACATTATCACGATCAGAAGTGTGCGTAGAAGTGAGCTAATCACAGAATGTCAATCTGACCGCACCATAGGAAATTCAAACTGAAAAGGACAGGTGCCAGGAGTTGATTGATAAGATATTGCGGAAGTCAAAGGTTATCCTCGACGGCTTGTGCAAGGCTGCCACATCACCCAACAAGGACCAACTGAAGGACACGAAGGATACGCTGGAAGATTACAATCTGTACGTGACATCCAAGCTCGCTTGTTCTATCTGTGTATTGAGCTCGCCCACCACTTAGCCTCCTTCAAAACATTCTCAGCACACTTGAAACAACAACTCCAAAAGGTGTACGTGCCAAATTAGGACGACTGGTCAATCGAAACTCAAGGATCGAGGCAATAGCCAGGTATGACCGGCTGATAGATGACTTCAACGCAAACCTAGTCGTATGCATGAACTCAATCTGTGCTTATGTTATTTGTTCTCATTACATCTCTGTAGACCGGGCTTCTCCTCAGGTCCATGGATCCGTTGCAACCAACTCATGCATCTTCAGTCGCTGCAAGGTGCAGTTACATTGTCTGTTCTTCGCCCGGAGCCCTGATTACTGTCTTCGTCTATCTAGCGTCTTTGACAAACCTATTCCTCGTCCAGGTCGGATGACCGGGAGGGACCAAGAAAAGTCCAAGATCATTGAAACACTACTTACTCAGGTGCCCCCACGCGTTGCCATTCTAGGAGCAGGTGGGATGGGGAAAACAACACTCGCTCTCACCGTCATCTACGATGATATGGTGATAGAGCGATATCCTTCCCAGTACTTCGTGTCCTGCGAAGCGATCAGATCCTACCCCGATTTAATTTTGGGAATTGCTCATGCGTTGTGTATCCCCGATCCCAAGCACGACGGGCGTTTACCCAAGACCATCCTGTCCTCATTCTGTGGAGGTAGCATTCTTTGCCTGGACAACTTCGAAACAGTCTGGGAGGAGGAGGAGATCCGGTACGACATCGAGGAGTTCTTATCTCACCTTGATCACCTATCGCACCTAGCCATCATTATGACGATGCGAGGCACACAGCGCCCAGGCGGTGTTTCATGGTCAGAACCATTACTCCCGCCTCTGAAGAAGCTGAGTGATACCGACTCGGGGGTAATATTCGAGGAATCGTGCACACCAGCTGACGAGTTTACCAAGAGGCTGCTTCAAGTAGCCGATGGGATTCCTCTGGCTATTAAATTGATTATTGCTCAATTACGTGAGGACGGCGAGACGTCCGAATTATTGTGGGCGCGGTGGAAGGAGGCGCAGACGAAGGCCATAGGAACCGGTCACAACCATCGGTTGTTCAATCTCGATGCATCCATCCACCTGTCAGTGTACAGTCCGCGTATGCAGGCAGACCCCAATGCAATTCGCGTCTTTGCGATGTTATCAAACCTTCCAAATGGGTTCCCATGTCGACAGGAAACCATCGAAGAACTACGGTCACATCTGCCTGGGCGTCCCAATCTTCTTGGGATCTTGGGAACGCTGCAGCGTGTCTCCCTTGCGTACATCGAGGGATCACCGGGGCATGCAAGGTACCGAATGCTTGTACCGATCCGGGAGTTTGGGATGGGGCTACGAATGGAATCTCCACTGGACGACCACCTTATTACCTTCTACACTAAGCTGATGATTCGATTTCGCGATCGGACAGATCCCATCGGACACACTGTAATCCCATCCGAGTTTCTCAACATACGCCTAGTCTTGATGAAGGCACTGAAGAAAGACCAGGTGGATTATATGGCGGTGCATGCTTCTATCCATTTTACCCGCTGGTCAGTCTATATTGGCAATCCTACACTGGAGATCATCAACTTGGCAAAACAAAAATCAGTTGGCATGCCGAGCGTCCACGCACGGTGTATCTCAGCTTTGTCGCGTGTGTACTTGTATCAAGATAAGCTTGGTGATGCCGAGTCATCTCTGAAAGAAGTCATCGAGCTTTATGGGCAGGTTGATGATGTGAAAAAAGAGGCTTACAATATCCAGAATCTGGGTGAAGTGTTCTTGCGACAGGACAAACTGGACGAAGCTGAGGCGTGTTTCACCGAAGCCAATGAGCTTTACCAGCGGGCACATTCCGTGCATGGCGAGGCAAATGGCGCCCGATATCTGGGACAAGTGCACCTGCGGCGGGGTAAGCTGAATGAAGCTGAGGAGTGTTTCACCAGAGCTATGAAGCTTCACCAGCAGACACAGGATGTACTTGGCAAGGCTTTTGATGTCCAGAACCTGGGAGAAGTGCACCTACAACGCGGCAAGCTGGCTCAAGCTGAAGAGTGTTTCACCAAAACCGTGGAGCTTTATCGGCGGGTACATTCTGTACGCGGCGAGGCAGATGGAGTTCACAAGCTAGGAGGAGTGCACCTGGAGCGGAATATGCTGGATGAAGCTGAGGTGTGTTTCACCAATGCCATGGAGCTTCACCGGAAAGCAAAGGACGTGCTTGGTGAGGCCTTTGATGTCAAGAACTTGGGGATAGTGCACCTGCGGCGGGATAGGTTGGATGAAGCTGAAGAGTGCTTCACCAAAGCCGTGAAGCTTCACCAGCAGGCACATTCGGTGCTTGGTGAGGCGCATGATATCGGAATGTTAGGAAAAGTGCACCTGCAGCGAGATAAGCTAGACGAAGCTGAGGAATGTTTCACCAGGGCCCTTGAGCTCCATCAGCGGGCGCAATATGTCCGTGGTGAAGCTTCCGATGTCCAGGGCTTGGGTCAGGTCTATTTGCGGCGGATGAAGCTAGCTGATGCTGAAAAATATCTCTGCCGAGCGCTCCATCTTTATCGACAATCTCAGTCTTCACGTAGTGAAGCGATAGTTTTAAAGTTACTCGAACAAGTCCGGGCACTCGGAGAAGCTACACCAATACCCTAGGTAATCTGCTCTTACCCATCTCCTTAAATTATCTGAATTCCCCCTAGTGCAACATACCGGTGTTTGTGAGGTCGAGGGGGCCCACTTCATAGTCCCATTCCTCTCATTTTCCTCCGTCTTTTTCTTCTGTTATGACACGAATATTATAAGGGGAAATGTATATTTATACGAGACTACAAATTCATATATCATTCAAGTCAAGGGAAGCAAGACCATAAATCACACAGCGCTTATACGTGCCCAGTCGAAGGAACGTACGAGCGATGGGAAGTGTAACTTAGATCCATGAGCAATCCTGCTCAAACATCGTGAAGTTTAAAAGCTTGACACTTAGTATAGGCTTGCGCCTTCCAGTGCTCTGAGACATTTTGGGTAGATTAATCACAAACTGCCTCGCAGCTAGATGGTAGGATGGTCTGATAGTTGTAAGTGACCACAATGTGGTTCCTGCTCACTGACCTGTTGTAAATGTCTACCCGGGCTCCGAGGGGCCTCCTGATCGGTTTCCTTTTCACGAGTCTGCCGGACGTTTGTGAGGGGAGAACATTGTTTGTGCTGGGGAGTGCTCGTTGGTGTCTAGCATTTTTAACACCCGGCTGAACGGGGGTAATTGATTTGGGGATGTACTATACGTTGGGGGAGGATATTCTGTTTGCAGGGACTTGTTGGTACCTTAGCGGCAAGCGTTCAAATTCAAACCCTAACCCATCGAGCTCTTCCTTGCACCTATATCGTCGCTCATATTCGCTTCCGTTAACAACTTTCAACATTACCTCTGCTCCAGTCTCCAACATGCCCTAAGGATTCATACGCCTCATAACCCACAGGACCTATGACTCCAACCCCCGCTATGCTCGTCGCACTACGTAACATTCTATAAAATACATCACTCCCGCACAATCCCTTCGTTATGCCAGACAAGCAAGCCTACCTCTGCAGGATTTGAGGAGAGTCCAGGCAAGCTCCTGCTCCTCCCTCTGACAAAGCTTCCGTTCTAGGTCCAGGTCCTTAACACGCTGCTGTCTCCTCGCCCTCTCCCTCGCCCGTAGCCCCACACCAACTTATAATTGTCCTGTGCCCCTCTAACTGCCACTCGTCAAGCTCATCCAGTCTCCGTAGCAGCGCCGTTGTCTTTGGTATGCGTTCTTTCTACTGGTATAACTATGACGCACTCATCTATCGTGACAGGTAGTAACGACCAGTGGTAATCGCCTAGCGCACCGATGTCGGTCACCTGATTGGAGCAGGAGGTGCTTGTGCTGCGTCTTTTGAGAGCAAATCTTGTACACCACATTGCTCAGATCTGTTTGGTTTTCCAGGTACCTCACCTCCGAGCTTACGAACGGTTCTGGAAATGCCTGGCGCGGCTACGTTACCCTCGAACACTTGCCGCTTCAGGGATCTGTGCAAGGACCAGCTGAAGCGAGGGTCGTTAAGAAGCAGCATCCGGGTCAAGGTACTTGTTTCAAGTCGTTCCAAACGATCTAAACCAACGGTTAGGGATGTTGGCGGGAAAGGGGAGTAGTTTTGGGCGAATTTATGAAGTGCAATGTTACTGCTCCATACTCATCGCTGACTTAATATCGTCAAAGTGTATGTATCCAAACAATTGGCTTCCGACGAAAGGCGCAGAACTAATGTACTCGTTTCTCAACCTTGTGTCCATCTCATAGGTGTCGCCATCAACCCCTTGCTTGTCTATATGCGCTTTTTCGAAAGCCCAATTGGTTTCCAAGTCTCTATACTTACCTTCACGGTTTACTATACGCTGTGGCACTCATGCTAGCGGCAAGGCTACGAAGCGGTTCCCTTAACTTCAGCAACAATTGCGATGGACGAGAGATGGGACTATAACTTAGCACTTGGTCTCGCACGGTCCAAAGGCGGCTTTGGTGCATCTGGAGCTGTCGGGACCACATGACTCGGGAAGGTTGTTGTTCAGATGCTTGGGCGCTGATTGCACGATTCGCGTCGGCTCGCATCTGTCATGGAGAACCATCACAAACCCAAGGTGGAAAATAGTAGATCCCGCAGTGTACTCGCGATATCGAGTAATATGAGGAGTGGCTTCGTGCGGAGTAAGTGTTACTCATTCTCTTTGTCGTCATTGGGTATTGAAGTATTCGTGGGGGGCCTATAAGCCCATCATCCTTACCGGTATGCTGTGGATCACAGACTCTTCAAGAGATGAGAGTCTATACGTCAGTAATCAACTTAGGAACCATTAATTCCCACGAACATAATTCGGTTAACTTTCACGTTATTTAGGGGAAACGGTTCCTATTATATGTATGTTGATAGGATCTACATACCTTCTCCTTCGCGGAAGCAATATGGATCATGTACCCGTTCTTGTCGTGGGATTATATCCTCCTGGTAGATCAAGTGGCCCTAGGCGAACTCTCAGAGGGAGCCCTACGCTTCCGTGTGTGGGCACTATTCCGCCAAAACATGGTTTTGGAGCAGCGATCGCGACTAGACCATTGGCCAACATAGTCGAAAGAGCCCTCCAAGTATCGCGTTGTAGCGTAACCATCCCCGAGCTCGGTTCTGAATAGGCGTTTTCTCATGTATGACCATCTGTCCAGGTACATCCTGATATATTAGTCAAGGATCGCCTGATAGGAACGACCAGATACCAAATGGGCACACAAAGAAGGCTTCACGATCAGCTATCCGACCGCGTCAGTGTCAAGTCACTTTCATTGACTGAGGCTTGTCACCATCAAATCTATCCATCGCGACAAGTCTCGAGGCTTAGGGGCTTCTAATATCCAATATATAACACTTTCAACAACTTCAAGCTATTCTGCCAATACCTGATGCTCTGTACCGTGTTTGTGGGTTTAGCGGCGTTATTCGCCCTCTTCCCCTTACCTTCAGCTGCGGGACTCACCGTAACTGTGAGTGCGACCGCCGCTCATCCAGTTCGAACACAGCTGTGTAGGTCATCGCGTCATTCCTCGTAGCTCGCCACGGTACTTAATATTCACTTTTAGATGGTTTTACACTCGACGTGGGTTTCTTATTCGCTCACATCTTACTCAACATTCAAGTTTTGGTGGCTTGGATATCATGAATAGGAAATAAATGTGAGGATCTTGTCCTGACCCTGCTAAGTCGTGGTCCTAACTGATAAACCTGTGTGCATAGCACGTATGTTTACACACCTGCTCACAATAGAAAATTTGACATGAGATTGTAGTCTATTGATGGAGGAATTTATGCCGAAAGTGGGTTCCTACACGTATTACGTGCGGCTCAATAACGATATCTCCCGCTCTAGTGCTCAAGAACCGCGCTTTCCAGAAAGTAAATCCTGGTAACATCGATTTCCTCCCATAATTTGTTTGTCTCCTTGACTAACCATACACTAGGCACGCCGGAATCCCTCGACGGATGGCACTCAGTGGGTGGAGCCAATATCCATGTCATTGAGGAACCAGTGGTCCCCGTCTCTACCGCTCTACCCAATGCATTGCAAGTCACGTTTCCTACTGGTAAAATACAACCCACGGGATTCGGTAACTCAGGCTACTATGGCGGTACGCCCAATAGCCCTCTTGGTACTGCATCGATAACCACTACCCAACCACACAATTGACATAATGGTATTCACAGGAATGCACCTTTTCGCGGGAAGACCCTACAACGTCTCCTTCTGGTATCGCTTCCCGAACCCATCCAACTTCCGTGGCAATGCCAACGTAGGATTTCAAAGCTCGACTGGTCTCTCTTGGGGATCAGTTAACGTTGCCATTAGTGGCGTACAAACCAACTGGACCCAAATCACCACAATCGTCACACTTGTCACTACCCCGAAAAATGATGATAACTGGTTCGCAATCACACTCGATGGCGCCCAAGGCTCGGGTCAGATCATCAATTTTGCAATGCTTTCAGTTATGCCTCAAACTTTCTTGAATCATGGTCTCAGATCGGACGCCGTAACTGTGAGGTTCTCTCTTCTCGACAGATGTAAAATATGTCTTAATGACTGGACCAGGCTATTACTCAATTATTTGGTCTTTTTCCTGGGTTTATACGATTCCCCGGCGGAAATGACCTAGTGAGTAGCCACCGTATATACGGCTTACTGGTAACCTAATATCTTTCGTAGCTCGTGGGTTCCTGTCGTCTTCTTTCGATTACATAATACTTAGTCCATGCTAAGGGAAACGGAGATGATGCAGAACGCTGGAGGTGGAATAACACTGTTGGCGCTCTCGTGGATAGACCAGGTGAGCGGCTCTCATTGTTTCCATGTTCCAAAGGTCTATTGATTGGAATCGCCGATAGGTCATGTGACGGCGAACGGATATGTGTCAACAGAGTCAGTGAAAACTGTTTATTAAATTTTGTAGTGTTCTGCTAACGCAACTCAACCAGTGGATTTGGGTTATTCGAGTTCTTTACTCTTTGCAGTGACATTTTATTCACACCCATCATGACAATATACGCAGGTATGGGCCGAATGAGACATATTCCATATACCAGCACCATAGTCATATACCATACTCGACAGGCTTAACTAAAGACGGATCAGTAATACCGGAGTCTGAACTGCCGCCTCTCATTGATGAAGCCACCTCTCAGGTATGAATATTACCTGCGACTTGATAGCAAGGAAAATAAGAACACCCGGTCGCATTCTCACAAAGATAAACTTTGTTATTGGCCCCACGACCACGCCCGAAGGTGCTTGTCAATCTCAATAGTACTAATAAAAGCTGTTAATACACCATTGCCATAAATTATCCTAGGTCAACTCCGCAGTGCGATGGGTCGCAATAATCCATTTCAATTAATATTCGTCGAAATTGGGGCAAATGTCTGTACCATCCCTGCTCTTCCTTTTCCTAATCTGAAGCCTGAACCAGGAAGAAAATACATCGGAAGAGTAAGCTTGCTCCGCCCTGTTTCAACCATTGACCACTTCAATTTCCTACCAGATACCGGGCTCGATGGACCGATTTTGTCACCATTCTAAGTCAAAGATTCCCACAGCTACGTACGTCCAATTACTTGCCTATTAGGATTTGTGGTTTGATGCTTACAATAAGAATTCATCGCTTCTTCGAACGTAAATTCACCCCCTCTCACTCCCGATCCCACTGAGTGGGATATCCACATCCACCAGACTGAAGGTGCGCGATGATCATCTCGACCATCTCCTAGTCTGGAATTTATACCTTTTAGGCTGGTTTGCTCAAAACTCTTTCCATTTTGACTCGTTTGAGGTACGGTTATCCCCTACCCCCTAGTATATCCATGAGTAATATCATATCTGAATATCATACTGCAGCGTAACGGAACCCGATATCTTGTTGTAAGTCTCCCTACTAACAATGATTTGAATGGTGAGGAAACAAGCTTTGCGCAGAGCGAGTTTCAAGCCGACGAAGATCAAATCCCTTATCCAACAATGCAAAGTAAAACGAGACAGCGCCTTCTAGAGCTCAGTTCAGCACTAGACTTATATGATTCGTTTAGGCGCTGCAGATGAAGCGGCCTTCATGACTGGACTCGAAAGAAACTCGGATATTATCTTTGGAGCAGGCCATTCATCGATGTTTAATGTGAGCTCGTTTCCCCGACCCCAGAAGCGAGCATGATTCACCGAATACTCATTAGAATATCGATTTGACTACTCGGGTAAGTGGTTTGCCACTATATAAAAGGAAGCAACACAATAACGTTGAGGCCTTGTAATACAGCCGCCTTCCATTATTAGCCTTGAGTGACTACCATTGCTTGAACCCTCCATTTTCCTCGGCGCTGACGCGAATTCTAGCCAAACCAAAGCCATTCTGTCGACTAGCTACCTAGTACAACAGGTTCGTGAACTAAGATACCGAAAGTATCAGTTTTGGCTAATCCATACCTCCTCTAGATGTTCACCGCCCATACACTCGGGCTGTTCCTCCCAAGTACACTGCCAGACCCAAATGGTACCGTCTTCTGGAGTATCACCACAAGCAATGCAGTGGTCTCCCCTTTCTGGATCAAGGCATGCATGCTTTTGTTAATCGGATCCCATAAGAGTTCTAAGCACTTTTTCTTCTTAGTTGGTTAACGTTGGAAATTCCCCAGAAAATGTCACGTTCTTGTTTCCACATTCTTATACGCAAATAAGCCAATGGATCCTCACTGGATCGCCTACGGCCAGTAATACCCCTTCATCTCCAAGCGCAGTTACGACTGCATTCGCACAAAGGCCCGCAGTGCCTCTGGGTACGACAAACCTTTCGTTCATTGCTAATCCCTGTAGCGTCAATATTCTTCAAGTGTCATAGTTATTGAGTTGTGTAGGTTCAATGTGGACGCTTGAAACAAACACGTTCGGTTAAATCTACGATAAGATCGAGGTCACATCAAGTGTCTTTACGGGAGGAGTCCCCTTCCCTTCCCGCTTAGCTTCTTAGTCACCCCATCTGAACGAAGCATCTCACGATAATAATGGTGTTCGTTAGTTGGCTGATTTGACTACCTACATTATCGGACATTTTTAGACTAATCAGTAAACACAAAGATATGAGGTCAGATGAATGAGGCTATATGACATGTCCTTTAGGTATTTTCGTGGCTAGTCACAGATGCAACCATTAACTATCCAGCTAATCAGTAAATATATGATTGAGATCCTAACAAAGCACTCACAGAAACAGTGACAGCCTGCCAGACGACAGTCATTACCACAGGCAGCAATTTCACGAATGCCCCCCCTGTAATCCTGAGCTGCTGGAGCAGGAACAGCAATTACAGTAGTGATGAAGGCGATCATAAATGCAACGACTTGAGTTGGCCTTATGTTTATTAAGTTAGAACCGGAAATCGAGCTACTTAATATCTTTTGTGGTTGCCCGAAGCCCAAAGAGTGATTGATCTAGAAACAAGATGCCTGTCACTCCACGATGGCTCCGCGATTGTATGGTGAGTTTACCAGGAGAAAAGAAAGGAAACTAGGGTAAGATCCGGCAAGGGTGTCTCGTTATTACCTGCGGTTCTGTGAACCGTTTATATCTTGCTGGGCGTAGGAATAGGACTGGGACATAGATGGAAGGGCCATCGGACATGGAGATTATTCAGCCATGTGAGATGATAAGGTAGGTGATGATAGACTCGAGCCATTGTAGAAAGGTTAATACAGTTTAACTGCGGAGAGATTGTTACTTCCCGGGGTGCGGCCGAGTTGGCAATGAAGTCGACTTGAAATCCTTAGGTTATCATTGAGAACTGAGAGGGATCTATGGTGGATAGCCAGCAGATATTGAATTAGTCATCATGGTGAATACTGTATAACAAGCCAACCAAGTATGTATCAGGAGAGAAAGGGAGCTGGCCTGCAATAGTGCCTAGGAGCGTGAAACTCAGGATCACAAATAACAGTTGAGGATGCAGTAGTTGCTAGCCCACCGGCACAGAGGCACCCGGGGCGGCACCCAGGTGGGGACGGCGATCAATATCCCACTATTGGTAGGTCTACAGCTAAACGTCGCGACAGAGTAAAGCGAGGTCTTTGGGCGTAGCGTGACAGACATGGCGGTCAGTCTCTCTCTTTCATATACGTTGGTCCCTCTTCGCGTTTCGCCCACCACACCCTGGCCACCCTGCACAGTGCACAATTGCGCTAGTGCAGGCACGTGGCCCCTCAGTCTTGAGCAACTCGGAGAGCGCCACGACCATGTTAGCCCACCCATCGCACCGTTTCTCGACCCTGCGCGCCACCTGTTCAAACTTCAGTCTGGGGGCCCCTTCCGGGGCTTTTTCCCACCTCCACGGTATCTTAGCACTCTAGTGCACCTGTACGATATTTGTTAGATGCAAATATCGCTACATGCTCGTGGCGACAACAGCAGCTCGCCTCTACTACGACAGCCCGATGAACGCAAAGCCCAGGACATTGCATTGTCAACCGCTTATCAGCGGAGCTTGTGCGGAGCCGAAGTTTTGTTCTTCATTTCTCGTCGTCCCATCGCTGCGTTACCAATCCATTATCGGTGGGGCTTGTGTGCAGCTGAGGCTTTGTTGTTCGTTTTTCGTTATATCTACTTTATAGTAACTAGCTGCTGTAAAGAAAAAACAGAACACTATGGAACTACGATCCCATTTGATTCGGAGCGCTAATGTAGTCGGCGAGATTTTAGGTAGGCAAATGATTGTTACGGTTGTTTACCTCATCAAGAAGCCAACGCTCGATGACCCAGGGGGTCCCATTCAGAGCAACGGCTTCCACGACCTTCTCACATCAGCTTGTTCGCATGATCCATACCCCTATACTCGTATCCGGCGAACCGCGGGGCTTTTGGTAACAGGCATATAAGAGGCCCGTAAAAATGATTCATATCGCGAGAGAGACGCCACTTCTACTTGCAGCGCGTTGTCACAGAAATGAGTCAGTCAATTTGTGCATTCTTACCTCTGAAGACCCTAAATCCAGCAAGGTCGATATATTGCACTCTGGAACTTCCTGGCTCCCATCCTGTGGAACTCATTCGCTCAACCACCTCCCAATGGAGTGTGTCCACAGCCGGAACCAGCAAGCTCAAGCTTCCGAATTCAGTCAAGATATTCGATGACCCTGGCGTTCAGAGCGAGAGTAGTCCAGCTCCTCTCGGGGGCTGTGAAAGTTCCAACGATGTAGGTCTTACTCACCTCCTATCTCCAAATATACAGTATTAACTCATGGACCTTGGCCAGGTCATTTGACGGTATGAAACCTCCAGGTCAAGATGACAGATGGGACACCATTCGACGACTTTCACAAATTCCTGGAAGCTTCTTTTCCAACTTTGTCAGTAGCGCCAAACCCTAATCGATCGCCTCCTGGCAACAACTTATGCCTAACATGCTAGGTACTCAACTGCAAATGTGACTACCATTAACGGATACTCTTTAGTCTTCACCCTGAAGGGAAGTAATTCGAGCCTGAAGCCCATGATGATCACTGGTCACCAGGATGTTGTCCCTGCGTATGCTAGTGTCCCTCTTTGTTCGACTCTGAAAGAACTGACCAACGTGTCCTTACCAAAAAGTATAACTTCATTGGACCGCTGGACCTTCCCGCCATTCTCTGGGACCATTGATGACGTATGGGTTTATGGCCGAGGCTCCGGAGACTGCAAGAACACTGTCATTGGTTCCATGATTGCAGCCGAACGCTTGCTTCAAAGGAGTTGGAAACCGATTCGTACCCTGAGTAAGTTACTTGTTTATTGTAGTGACTGAAATCTATGAATTGCCATCTTCCACATAGTCCTCGCCTTTGGTCAAGATGAAGAAATTGGCGGACATTTCGGCGCCGCTTTTATAAATGAACACCTACTCTCTATCTATGGCAAAAACGGAATCGCAATGATTGTGGACGAGGGTGGGTCTGGTGTGGATGACACACAGTTTGGCCGCACATTTGCTTTGCCTGGTGTAGTCGAAAAAGGCTCATTTGTGTGTACAATTTATTGCCATAACGTTTCCTATCTGATAAGATTCGGTGGAGGGGATAGAGCCTCAAAATCGAGGTGGACATGGAAGGCGGCCAGTAAGTGACCTGGCCGGCGATTTTCGGACGTCATTGCTGAATATGCTATTTGTGCAGTGCTTCCATTCCTAGTGACCACACCACCATCGGTGTTCTCTCAGAAATTTTGGCCACATTCGAGTGCGTTTTCCTGCCTGCCAAAATCACCAGCTCACAGACATCCCTTCCCAGAGTCTCGAATCCCTTCAAGCCCCACTTGGAGGACACAAGCCCGATTTGGGCGTACCTCCAATGCGTAAATCAGTATGGAAATGACTCACTGATACCTGCCTGGATTCCACGCGACATTGATCCTACCAACCCTAACTTCGAAGATGCGGCCAACAACTTTGCTAGCGTGTCTCTGACCAATCGTTACTTAATCCAGACATCCAAAGCGGCCACCATCTTCAATGCTGGCGTCAAAGTAGGCCAATTATCACAGTTGCAGTCTTGGAAGAACTCAACTTCCTGGCAATATAGTCGAATGAGCTCGCAGAGAGTGCGGTGGGGACCGTAAATGTGAGGATCGACATTTTCAGCAATGGTATATACGCGCTTGTTTTGTGTCTCGTTACTTTCACCCACTAATTCGCTGAGCAGTAGAAGAAGTACAGAAAACGTTCCTTAGCTTTGTTAACCCTGTGGCGCAGAAATATTCATTAACGGTGAACGGTGCATCATTTTCTGACCAACCATCTATCGGTAATATCACAGTAACCTGGGGGACTCCTCACAACCCTACTCCCATAACCCCTTTTTTCAATTCGACCGCTTGGCGCGTAATCTCAGAGGTTAATCAAGCTATCTTTGGTGATGTTATAACCGCCCCTAGCGCAATGACCGGGAATACTGGTATGCCCCTTTCTCTATTTGCGATTAAAAGCTTATTATACGCTGGTCGGTTAGACACACGCAACTATGTGCGTGGTACTGAACCTTATTTTGCATGACATTAATTGACTCACATTTAATAGCTTTATTTGTGAGTATGCTTCTTCTTATTCTGTGTGACAGGCTGTGCCCACCTGACTCTAGGACACGCAACATCTTCCGCTGGAGTCCATTCAGAGTTGGACATCGGTATTTTTTCTTTTTCATCTTTCACCGGACTGGGATTGAATCCCTTCTTAGCGCCGGCCTCCACACAGTTGATGAGAGAATAAGTTTGCCTTCGAACGTTATCTTGGACGTACTAGTATTCTGACCCAGAAATTAGGGATCAACGCCTACATCGAAGGACTTAAGTTTTACACTGGTAAGTACTTATTCTGAGGCCGCTAGTGAAGCGGAGTTCACCTAAACTCTCATAGAACTCATTATCCGGATGGATAACTTGACAAGTGATGAAGGGTTGTGAATAATCTCAATTTAACCCTTTGCATAAACTTCCAACCCGCTGGATGTGAACCTCTTTATTGCTTCTTAAACGATCCGCTGGTTTGACTCCCTGCGTCAAGAATCCCGCCGTCCGTAAGTCACAAGATAAGTGCCTCCGGACGGCTTCCGGTCCTCCCCGAGCACATTCATTCCTTTTCTCTCATCTCTCGTATTCAGAAGACCCCCCCCCCCCATGTCATCATTGTAGGTAGTAGCCAGCTAGTTCATGTCCCTTGCGCTCTCTCTCTCTATTTCTCTCTGCGCTCCCTCTCCCTTCCCTCCTTGCAACATCATTTCTCGACGCTTCAGCGAACAGTGCACGTCGGAACTTCATCACGGCTCCCAGAACCGACCCCTCGACGTCGTTTGTCACCGCGTTTAGCGGTTCTCGAGCTACATGTCATTTTCCATCGTCAACTTACTAACTGTTCTTTCCTTTGAAACCTCTGGGTCAAAGCCTTAGCGGCTGACGGACGCAGCCACGCTTGCCTCAACGACAACCCCCTCGCCTTCCCTTCCATGCATCTTGGATTGTAACTCCCTCAGACCCCTGAATATTCTCAATTAGGACCCGAAGGTCACTCTAAGGAGGAAACATTGTCAAGAGATATGAGGCTTGGATATCTCAAGAGAGGGTGTTAGACGAGATCCTCTGTTATGATCTTGGATCCCAGGTCTGTTGCAATTACAGCATTTTAACATATTCCTCGCGATCTTTCAGCCATGCTGGTTCGTACATCGTCTCTGGCGTCTGCGTTTCACCACTATCAACTTGAAGCTCCCTAGCCTCTACATATTCTGCCACCTCTACTTCGATGGGTATTATCATTATGGGCACCTGGGAAATCAATTTCGAGAAGATTGGTGACACTGCAGTTTAGGGGGGCAACGTGTTTTTAGCGTGATACCCTCACGCTAGCGTGGCTAGCGTGAAGGGTCCAATCACGCTTGACAGTTCATTTCACACGTACAATGATAAGCCTTACATTAATCTAATCAGTGTGCTGATGCCTAGATAACATGATCTAGCCAGTAGTTAACTGTGAAACCTTTGTATTTACACAATTACACTAATCATACAACAGCTACATTGCAGATCAGTATGACTTATTGTGTGAATATGTTGATCTTGGTGTGGGGTATTTAAGAGATAAGATATCACAATTGACAACTGTCAAGTTTTACTCAACTTCACGCTTATATCATGCTTACATCACACTTTTTAACACTTTTTCATGCTTCATCACGCTTCATCACGCTCTCACGCCCTCTCACGCTTGTAGAAAAATACTCACGCTTCCCAAACTTGACCCTGCAAAAAGTCACGCTTGCTCAGTTGATGTTGGCGCTCAGCACCTATATGTCCCATGTAGCCCTTAAGACTAGAAGTGGATAAGGTGTGACTATCCACCTATAATCGTAAAGGACATCGTTTTCTCTGCATGCCCCGATAGCTCTGAATAAAAGGCCTGGACTTGGGTGCAGAGGAGAAAGTGTTGTCCTCGGAGACTGTCGGAGAAGTCTTCCGGGGTTCTGACATGTCATGACAGCTCCGCAATGTGTTCCGTATGTGGACCCCAGCTACGTTCTGTCCCATATGTTTCTGTCGGTTGTTGCTCACTGACATGTGGGTACATGCATCCCTTGTCATTCATAATATGTTAATATATAATATGTTTCCCCTCCATATGTTGTGTGTGTGCCCTCCTTCCTTAGCAACCGTTCCAGCAACATCATCGATCAAGCTGATGACAGGCTTGCTGTCATCATCTCCCTCCCTCCTTGTTCGCTGTCAGTGCGCCCTTCGATGTCACTGTCACTGCTGCTGCCGCCGCCGCTTGTTGCTGCCAACATTGTTCCTGCCGTCACTGCCATCATTGTGCTCACTGTGTCAGACGACAAGCTCAATTTCTACACAAGAAATCCACCAAAAATCACGGAAAATTTCTGGAAAAAAGGTAGCTCTCATTTGTCGCTATTTACCTCTTCTCTGTTCTTCCTTATATTATATGTTCCTCAGGGCCATCGTCGTGGTTGACCTCTAATATTTGATGCTTTGGCATCTCCCACCTGTGCCGCATAGCCCAGCTGTTGTTGCTCCAGGAGGTTAGTCCCCTTCTCTTTCTTGTTTCTCTAATGCTGCAAGGATAGGTCTTGCACACACAGAGTGGTATGTTTTTCTCCTCATTAATGTCTGCTGCAGTGAGGTGTCTGAGTCTGACAGCCGTGACAGGCCAGGCACCAAACGTCGGGCTGTTGATTGACAAGCTAATGCCATGATACTTCCAGCTTCGCAGGGCATGACTACCTTGTCCTCCCGATTGACTTGAGTATCTGTAGAACATCTGTATTTGAATACAACATGTTTGCAAACATACTATTCACCATTATTATATCTTGCAAGTTGCCTTGTGAAAAATCTTGGGTTTGAGGAGTTTGGATGCCAGCAGATATTACACTCACGAGTGTGGTGTCAACAGTGCAGCCTGACCAGATGACAGGTGTCAGATGTCAATCATTGTAGGGTGCACAATGTCACCAGCAATAGCGGGCATTTCCTGAAGCCACGGGTTCACAGGTGAGTCCCCTCTTATTTATGAAAATGAAAGCAGTGCTGAGCGACAAATGAATCTAAATAATATACATGGGCTACAAGTAGAGGGTGGCCTGCAGAATGTTCTACATACATGTGAAAGTAAAGAACTAAGGGCTTGCTTCTTAATTGAGAATCAAGAATCATTGACTCTCAATGAATGAATGTGGTGCAAACATCAGCTTCCACATGTCAATGGGGCGGGATCCACCTACAATGTCATAATTCTCAAGTGATGGGTGATCGGTTTGTTGCCGTTCCAACAAGACAGTCAAGAATTTATAAGGGCCGTAACTAGTGTATGATATCATAGCATATGTTTAAATCAAATTAAGCAACAGGATTTGGGGCTTCATCCACGAGCTGAGTCAGGAATTCCATTTCCTCCAAGATCTCCTGCACCTGTTCCTCCACACTATCTTCTGCTGCCTCCTCAGGATCCTCCTGCTTGCCACTGAACTCCTCAGCACTGTAGACTCCCTTCAAGCTGTCCTGGACCAACCCCGGATGGGTAGTATGGTGAGGTATACCATCAATCTCCATGGGGACGAGCGAGAGAGGAGGACTGAGTGCTTTACCCTGACATAGGATTCCAATGTTGATTTTATTTGAGTGTATCAACTTGCTCAGACACTGGCAGTGATGTTGGTTGAAGAGTCATAGCCTGGAAAGTTGGATATTGAGAACATGGGCGAGGCTGGGCTGTCCTTGCAGCAGGAAGTTCTTTGCACTTTCTAGAAATGTCTCTTCATCGTGCATAAATGTCACCAAGCATTTGATTTCAATATTGAGCCGGATAATTTCCTCCTTTGCACGCATGATCTTGAAATGTTGATCCATCAGATGTCGAGCAGCTGGGTTTGCCCATGGTTTGAGGCAAACATCGTGTCGTGTGTCTGATAAAATATCAAATTCAGAAAGGAAGGCATGTTCAACAACCTCTTCCCACTGTAAGGAAGGTCAGGGAGGGCTGAGCTCCTTTGCAGCATCATTGTACTTGTTGAGTGCCGTCTTGATGGCCTGCAAGCATATTTTCAAAGCCTTTCCAATGTGCTGACGCATCTTATACCCTAGTGATTACATTCAGCAGTGATGTAAAATGATTGTAATGTGACGCACCTGTTCCAGCTTGATTCATCTTGGATATCTCAAACATACAACAGACTATAACCTCCTCGAGCCTGTCAAGGCATTGCCGGTATTGCCTTTTTGTAAGAAGGTCGTGAACGATTCCAGTCAGAATCACCCTCCTTCCAACGTTGTCGGATGCTGAGTCGAGTTTCAAGGTCTTGAACAATAGCCAGGGACTTGTCACGTAGCTCTAGGGCATGTCATCACTCAGTTTCGATCCTGTTTGTGTAGTCTCGGAAGCCTCCCTCCACAGCTTCTGGTGTTAGGATACTCCAGGCAGCAAGAGCCGTATTGAGCTGTTTCCTAAGTAAAAAGCCTCAAGGTCAGTGGTTTCAGAAACGTAACATTCAGGAATCAGAACTCACTCTACAGCATAATATGTAATTAATCGTTGGAGATATTTGATCTCAACTGTCTCGAGCTCAGGTTCTTTCTTCAAAGCCTTCAAGTATTCCTGCTCCTCCACAAGCCATTCACGGAAAGCAGTAGTGCTTGATACTCCCAATTCCTTCATTGATTCATAGAGTGTGGGTTCTCCAGATAGAATCTCCAGTGCATTAACATAGCTACTACATATGTTGTCGCCTGTAAATAAAACATAATTGGTCAAGGGATTGGAGATGAAATGGAGAGGGGCGTACTCAAGTTTTGATAGGTGTCAGTTAGGTTGAGATGTTGGTAATAGTTCACTATCTTCTGACGTTGGTGAAAGGTGCTTGCATGACGAACAGAAGCAGCAAGTTCATTAGATTTTGAGAATAGTCGCTCACATCCCTCTAAGTCACTTAACCCTAGTCCTTCGACATATGTAGTAAGATGTGACAGCTGGCAAAGTCGGTTATGGGCATGGCCATGAAAGGCGCCAACAAGGGAGGTATAATTGAGGTGTTGAGCCTCAGGCCTGAGCTCGCTTCGTGCAAGTGTGGTCTTGAAATGACAACCAATGTCGTAGCCGCCGCCAAGGTTTGGTCCAAATGCTTGAAGGAGGGTATCAACAACAGCTAAACCATACTGCGACCTAAAGGGAGCACCAGTAAGACAGGGCAAGGGGACTGAGTTCAAAACGCACCCCTCGCCACTCTTGACCATATCTGTGATGGTTAAAACAAAACCATGTCGGCATATTGCAACGAATACACCAGTCTCGTCAAATACACTCCATGCCTTAGAGGTCATCTGTTCTGACATATTTTTCCAGCGCTCTGTACAAGGGCTGCGCTCACTCGATTCCTAAGGTACACTAAAGATAAGTGAATGCTCATGACAGAAGAAAAGGAGACATACTGTCAATGGCACTATCTCAGATCTTTTCCCTTTCCATTTGGCAACCTGTTCCTGTGTGAGATAATAATCCCCCTTGACCTCTCGGTTATCAGCCAGCTCCTTTCGTGAATGGAGGAGAATGGGCATATCAGCATCCTCCCCTCCATCCTCCAACCCGGGGCTACAATGGCTGCAGTCAATTCTTTTGAGTGAGTCATTACCATCCATAGTGAAGAGGATATTGAAGTGTAGTGGCGGTTCATCATGCAGTTTATACGTGCATGCAGGACAGGCATGCTTCAGCCTCCACATAGGCATATCCCTCATCAAGACCCTCTGAATGCGGGCATCCACTTCTGCTAATATGTCAAGATATATGTCAAGACAAATAGTGAATTGTTTCATTAAGTAAGATTTATAAGGGGTCTACAATAGGGTCATTGAGTATGGTCAAGTCGGAGAGGTAATGTCACTACAGCTTACATTAAGAAGGTCACACAGAGTTTTTGTGAATGCTTGAAGTCCTGTGCGAGGAGCACGTAGAGACATGCAGCAAAAAAGCTCCAGTGTCCTGACAGTGAGTGCAAGAGTGGGCTGGTAGGGCGAACAAGGTATCAGGCCCTGGCATGCGATTGATACTGCGATACCGGCATCACCCTCGCACAAAGGCACAGACATTTGAGATTTCTCTACCAGAATGTCAGTGACAGCAATGACATTGTGAAGCAAAAATTACCAACTAAAGACATCGACAACCAGTATCCGAAGTGACCCTTGAGTTTTTGAGGAGTTAGGAGCAGGCGCATTGAGGTGTCAATTGTCAGGCTTCTGTCCTTGATTCCACTCGAGATATGCATCCGCCATCCCTACCAACTGTTTCTGGAAGGCTTTGTTTCGGTCTAAAGTACGATTTCGTCGCTTGCAGTAGTCAGTCCTGTTTATTTTCCTTCTCGGGTATCAGGCAGATGTTGTGAGAGATTGTTCTGATATCGCATACCTTTCTTGAGTCAGACTCTGAAAAAGTTCAAGAAACTCTCCTCCTGCATGACTGACGTTCAAGGTTTGGTGGCCGTCGAGTATGTCAGTGAGATCTGGACCTTCAATATTTTCCCATTCGTCCTCCTGAGTGTGCACACTAGACTCTAGCTCGGATGTGGCATTCTCAAGCGCTATTACGCCAAAAATCGAAGCATTGCTAAAATAAGCCATTATACCCCTATATACCCATGGCTCAGCAATAGCTACGATGTAATCATCTCGATATACCCATAACACCCCCTACAATGACCCTAACCCGACTGGTATGTCATGTAAGGACCTCTATGAGGCTACAAGGCACCCCAGGAGTCAGCCAGTGGCTACTAAATAGCTACTGTATGGCTTCGAGAGTGGACAAAGAGTACAACAGGTGGCATCGCAGTTGTACACACTCAGAGATGCACCAGATATCGAGAACGTTGTCAGTAGAACCCCCTGATCACGAGGGAAGAGCTCACAATCCTATAATGATCATCAAGATGACCTGAGAAGACTGAGGGCCCCTAACTCGACTATCTCGAAGGGAACACATGTAGCAGCCTAGCGCTGATTGAAACCTTCGAGAAGATCATGTGACCGGCATCGAGACACTTGGTAGACGGATTTTCGAGATACCTTGATTAGTAATGAACAGTGTCCCTCACCAGAATAAATGGCATACAATGTACTAAGAAACAATGTACCGACTGCTATATTAAGGGCAGGGATGATGTTCTATCGAGAAGAGGGAGACTATGGCTATTGCCCGAGAAAGCATCGGCCGAGGAATTACACCTGAAGCCATGTCAGCTTGTCTGATTGTGATACGACGATCGGAAGGACCGCCGATTGTCAGGAGGACCAATAGAGGCGAATGAGGAGCGGAATGAATAGAAAACCTATTAAGCTACGGACGCGTAAGCCTATCAGCCAGCCCCAAGGGGATAGCTATAATGGACAATACGTGCAATAGCATCTTGATGACCGATCGAGTACCTTGAAAGGCTTTGCAGGGTCCAATAGCGGATCAAAGGACAAATGATGGAGTAGTTGGACTATCTCGGACTATCCGCACGACGCATAAGCAACGCGCGGCCAGTACAGGATACTAGAAGGGTATACAAACAGTGTACCAGAAGGCCGGGTTGGGAGGAGACCAATAGGGTAGACGCATGGAGGTGAAAGGCATACACATATGGGTAGAGAACCTCCCTGGGCGTGCTGAAACAGCTGCAGACCGCCGCAATGACCCACGAAATGACGCCAGCAGCGTCTCGATGACTCGAAATGAGTCTACAACAGGCAGCCAGGACCAATACCGGGTGGAAAAGCATTATTACACAGGGGAATGTCGGACCAATTGTGTATACTAGTATTACTCTCTCTAATATTTCCTTATTTACTCGGGCTGTTTCCTAGCTACAAAAACATATAAATACAGCGTGGAGGAGAGGTGAAAGGCAAGCACTCGCTGCCCTAGCTTCGAGACCACGAGATTGGGAATTAACAATTTCATTATCTTGTGCTATTGTGTGCATTAAGGCAAATTAAGTGAGAGCTTCGGTCCTAGACCATCCAGAAACAGTATAGACGAACTGTGATTGTCGAGAGAACTTGCTGAGACCATTGCTTGAGTCCAGGAGACTCACAGAGAGATATTGAGACTCAGGGGTAGGTTAGATTCCCCTTAGGTCTAGAGACATAGAGAGATAGAGACTCAGTGGGGTAGTGCAGATTCCCCCAAGGTTTCGAGATCAGAGATATTGAGAGCCAGAGGTTGTAGTTGCAAGAGGAGACTTGTTGCTACTACCACAGAGACCACCCCAGAGTACACTTGGTGCCCTTGGGTATATTTTTCAAGAAAACCCATTATATATTTCTATTCCCCCAAAACCCCCTTTATAAAGTTGAATCCCTCTCTTCAAGAACTGTTTCCGACACCCCAGAATCGCAATTCGAGGTACTGGTTGATATAGGTAGTGGTTTTCCGAGCCACATATTACACTCCTACCCCACCAATACCATCACAGCGCCTCAGCAGCTCTTGATTTATCTGGCCAGGGAGAGTCAGTTTGTTGTGAAATCAATCTAGGTAAGAGTTGCCATGTACTGACCGATGCCACTGTCATGATATAGTTTTGCTCTCAGTTCAGACCTTTTCTGACCAGAGACCACAGCACCAGTTTTTGGGGTATTCTTGCCAGTAAAGACACGAATTCGCTTTGACATAGAACTTTTTATTCGAGTGGCCATGTGAACGAGTGTGAATGTGGATGATGTTGGTGAGTTTGTATCAACATTCAACAGAGAATGATTTGACGCATTTGGTATCACATGGTCAAGGGTGATTGCTTGTTAATCACCTTGATCGTGAACTCTGATGGGTGTGAGCTTCACTGAGCCGACATTTGATGGCATGATGACCTGTCAAACTCAAGAACATTACCTGATGTGCATTAAACTGCTTGTCATATCTTCCGGGCCCCCAGTTTAGTGGTCTCCGCTCACAGGATCTCAGCACAGGAAGCAGGAAAGATTATGTTGAAGAGAGATTACCAACGATTAGATACTATGATGATGGATAATAGACTCCAAAAGCATACCTCAAATGGGATAAGACAGAGTGCAATAAGCAGCGCAAATTCATCTCTGAAGCATTAGGGACTATGAGCAGTGCGCTTGAAATTCTCAAAGGAGTGAGCAAACTTGTTCCCATTGGTCAGGTCAGGGCCATAGTCGGTGCTGTTGATGCCTCAGTGAAGGCCACTGAGATGAGTGTTACATCTACTCAGGGTTTTATTTTGCCAGGCTACATGTTTCATGCCAGCAAACCTACTTAAACATGCATTCACCAACTATTGACAGTGATGACAGGCATTCAGCTTTGCCAGCTGGAAGTTCTGTTAGTGCAACAGATACTATTCAGATGAGATCACACCCTCATCGTGATTGTATACAGTGTTTACAACGTTAACTGCTGTGAATAGATATCAGTTGTGCCAGATCTCAGCATCCAGGCTTAATGTTCCATGTGCATTCAGCATTGTATTCGGGTCTAATGATGACCAGGCCAAGAACCGGATACTTTGGGTGGTGGCTCTATCAACAAGCAAGATCCATCATTATGATGTTCAAGATCTTGCATCCACTGTTGGTAAACTCATGCATGTACACTCTTATCAACATTCACTACTGGTATTTTGACTTCGGGTAGCAAAATCTTGCCCTTATTTTGGCACAATCTCGAGGCATTCGGTCATGGGGATCTTTAAATCCAATCCTCAGTGTAATAATCCTGGGTTAATGATGAACAGCAATATGATTATTCCTTTCCATGATTGATATGACTAATAAAACTAACGAGGACCATGTTTCCGGTAAGCATATTAACATTCAATCTAGTATTTCTACCGACCTGTCACCACGACCGGCTTTTAGTGAGTGATCAATTGTTCTGGGGTTGATCGATGATCGCCCGCCGGGCACTACTTTGTTCTGTTGTTTGTATGGACAAACTCAACATCTTCACCGGTGCAATTTATATTTTAGGCCTCGTAACGGTTTTATTACACAAGCAAACAAAATTTATTTATTTTTGTAAGAGCATAAGTGAGATGCTAGGCATACATACAAGTGACAAAAAACAAGAGCAAGAACAAACAAAGTATTTTGACAGTACATCTACAAGATATAAATCTTGCCTTTCATATATTGTGCTACAAAGAGCACATAGGCTCCATCCTCGGTGTTGCAGCATACTATGTGGGCTGCTGCTTCACCTGCGACACGCAGAGCCATTGTGCTATGGCTCAGTTCAGTAACAATGTCAGAGACAATATGAGCGGCTTACCCTCCAAGATAGACGCCAGGCATCCGCCCATATGGCATCATCCACCAGGAGTCCTCATTCTCGCGTTGTGCATGTTCCTGCTCACTAGGCGCATCTGATAGGAGTGTGGGGGGGAGAGGGCCATTTGGAATAGTCCTGCGAACCTTGAGCTGCATGAACTTGATGGCAAATAGGTGGTTGGCCGCCCGGAATCCTTCAGGACCATCACCAGCTCGAAGTATAGAGCCATTTATCTCATCACCGTTCCTCTCAGCAAATTGACTAAGAAAACATAAGCGATTATGGCAGCGATGATGGCTCACCGGTAAAGGATACACGCACCGTCCCTTGTAGACACCGGGGTTCCTTCCCACAACAACAACATACCAGCTTTGATCATCATAAGTGGTGGCAAATGGATCTGGAATCCTCATGAGATGAATACACAGTGAGTTATTCGAGCCCAAACCATCAGGGTAGAGAGCTGTTGAGGAACTTGTGCCCCTGGGGTGCAGTGGCGGCTCAAAATTGGTGTCTGCAAGGTCATCTCAATATAGGAGGATAGGAAGCTCAAAAGCAAGACGTTACCTTGTACCGGTTCACGTTTCCTTGTATGTGCGTGGGGTGTGGATATCTTCCTGACAGGCTGGAACTACAGTGTTATACAAGCATGATTAAGGAAAAATAAGATAATTAGCTCTGTTACCACTGTCCTGGTGCCGTTCTGAGTAACTGTTGAAGCCCCTGGTACTGTAGAGACCCCTTCTGCAACGAGGTGACATGGGGTAGTGGGGGGAGGATATCTAAATCGGTGTCGGTCTGTCAATCGAAATGGGCCAACAAGTCCCATTTTGTTTCCTGACTTCCAAGCGGCGTTTGCATCGGCAATGCTATGATAGCCTTTATATCAAGGGTTGCGGATCCCACAGATAGCGGCCTCAACTTTGTCCCTTATCCAAACAAGCAGTGAGCACGTTGAAAGCAGTTGTAGCAGACACTCACCAAGTCTGTTTCACGCCGGGATCATTACCGTGCAAGACAACATAAGCAGCCTTGATACTGCAATTGCACGTTATAAGGGGACTGGCTTGGGGAGGATTCAACAGATTGGAGGTTAAAAGGCTATCTAAGGGTGGGGTGTGGGGTGCAAAGGTACGGGGGCTGGGTTGAGTTGTGGAAGCTGACTGCTGGGTGGTTGAAGGGCTAGTGTCAAAGTCTGAATCTGAGTCACTGATATCAATTACTGGTTCCCTGGAGTGATTCAATGTCGAACAATGGTTGGCAAAAGGAGAAGACTTACTTTTCACATGGGCCGGACTTTTGATGTTGAGGGTCAAGTCTATTCTATTATCAGCAATGATTGTGGAAAGTTTAGTAAATGGCAAGCTCACTCAGGGTCAGATTACCATCATCAGTGATGGTAGACTTCTTGCAAGGCATTTGGTGAGGTACAACTGTTGGGCCAGAGAGGGGGGCAAAGAGAGCGCTGGTAAATGAGAAGGTTGAAAGTTCAACGTTCAACGTTCAAAGCCTTTCAACTTCGTTGGTCAACATTCAACCCTGGGAATCTTAGACTTCTCTCACGTATAGTGTTCAACAAACGATGACCTCGGAGTTTGACACCATGATTTGCATTTATGCAAGTTTGCACCGGATGCTTGAGGCTCAAGGCTTGACGTTTTATGTATAATTATTTGGATGGGATTCACAGCTCATCTATGCATACAAGCGGAGGTAGCTTGTAGCACAATGACCAACGATCAGACTATTGCCCCAAGTCTCAATGATGAAACTCACCGTCAATGCAACCCTAATAAGCCCTGCCAAGAAGCCCGTCCTTGTCCTACAGTGCAGTGCTCAGATGCTGAGAAGGCAGCAATCAGTTTATGCCAGCACCAAAAGCGGGAACAACAAGCTCTCTATGAAGCTGACCTAGAAATGCTTCAGGAGAAAATAACAGAATTAGTTTCAGAACTTGCAGAAAAACACGACATCCCCAAGCACAAGGTTCAGTGTCGAGTCTTATACTCCAGTAATTATGGTGATGAACCTCGGGATATGAATGATTGGAATGCCGAGGTTAGCTTTCGGATGGACGAGCTAAACAAGGGTAAGTGATAGTATATCAAAAACCTGTATCATCCAACTTACCGTTAATTCCCAGAGTGTGGTCCACATGAACAGCTCAAAATGACAGAGGTACAGAAGATTGTGAGCAAAGAACGAAAACAGAGGCTCCTCAAAGGCGAGAAACTGAGTCCAACAAGGGAAGCAGCAATCAAAGAGCATTATGATACTCGGCATGAAGTCAAAACAATCAGCGTGCAAGCTGGCAACCAGCAAGCAGCTCGGGATGTCACAACAGTCGCAAGCCAAATTAGTTTGGAGGTATGGTCTTGCTCGAGTTGCAAGTGCAACCTTGCTTATGCGATGACCTTAGTTGAAAAATCTTACTGAAAGAACGGGAGCTGCCGCCCTCTTACTCGTGGTTTGTGGCCACTCCGAAGACACCTTTGAACCTGCGGTCCTTGAGACACACAATGCCATGGGGTTTCTTGCTGAAGTCTTGAACATTCACATGGATGATCTTGCGAAGAAGTTTGAAATGTGGTCAACTGATTCTAGTGAAGTTATATCATATGTTACATGATGAGTGAGCTAACAAACAACATAGGTCATAAGAAACGACAGAACTCACAGACAGTGTGGGATCAATGTGTTGCATTGATACTGGAGGGCCTGCGTGCGTACACACTTCAACCCACACACATTCTGATAATGCTGAAATAAAATGAAGGAAAAATCACCAAGGTTCCCAATCTCAATATGAACTATGTCAACTATGATGATGCCATTGTTGCTCGCTATCGAGTTCGGCTTATAGGCTGGCTGTCGGACCTTTTTTTTTTTTTTTTTTTTGAATCAACAATTTATTACCCGGTGCGCGATAGCAGTCCGGGGGTAGCTGTAACTACACAAGAACAGGCAACTACCTAAATACAGACAGGAATTATGCGGAAGGGCCCCCACAGGGGGCCCCAAAGGCGGGCAGGACAAAGCGCCAGGCAAGAGGCCCCAGGAAGAAAGAAAAAGAACCCAGACCAGAGAAAAGCAAAGTAAGCAAGAAAACCTACAAAGAGGAGACCGATGTTGAGGTGCGAGACCCTGAGGACTTGCTCTTGCAGGCAGAGGAACCGACACTGGTCTTGCAACCAGCATCTGCAGTGTGGCCGTCAGCTGCGTACCTGGATTTGATCCAATCGGCCTGGAAGCGATGGCGCCAGAAGGGGCACTTCAGGCTGTTGGCAGCATGTGATTTGCCGCAATTGATGCACTTATGGGGGTGGGGGCATGGGGGGCCATCGGGAGTGGCGGGGACAGGGGGCTTGGCCTTGGGATGGCCCTTGCAGCATCCAGCATGAGACCGGTGTTCAGCCTCAGAGTGAGGCTCGGAGCAGATGGGGCAGCGTGCAGAGCGTGCATGGCAGGTGTGAATAGTGTGGCCCCAGCGCCAACAATGGGAGCAGCGGGGGGTGCCGGGGTTAGCACGGGCAGCTCTGATGAAACAGACGGCACCCGCAAGAGGAACAGAACGCCCAATCACCACCTTGGCGCGGGAACCGGACTGAGAGTCATGAATGTCAAACCAGGCAGTGGCCATGGTCGACTTGGCCGAGTTGCGGACCACGCAGGGGGGTCCAGCAAGGGGGAGAGAGAGAGCAAGGGGGGACCGGCCAAGGGCCTGTGCAACCTCGGCAGAGGTGACCTGGTCCGCAGTACCAGGCTGGAAAAGGGGAATGTCAACGAGCTTAAGATAAGAACGCAACATGGGGAGAGAGGCAGAGACCGGGGGAGCCTTGAGGTCCTTGCCAAGGGCAGTACTGACAGTCGTCAGCTCGGAAGCCGATGTGACAGGCCCCCAGAAGCAGGGCGTGCTGACTCGACGCGAGGCGCTGAGCCGGAGGCTGATAGTGCCGAGTTAACGACGTGTGTGATATGAGGTAGAGACGCCTTGGACAGGGCGTCTGAGCCGGGGATTAAGATCTGGCACCTGGAAGGGCCAGCAACTGTGCAAGAGCACTTGGCCTTGGAGGCCGGAGTGCTGAGAACAACCCTTTGGACAGCAATGACACGGTCTATTGGGAGAGTAGGGAATGCCTTGGCCACGTGGACCAAGGTAGGTGCCGCCTTGAGGGCACCAGCATAGGAAAGGGAGGGAGGAGGGGCTACGCCAGGTGGAACAAGCCGAGGGCGCCTGGGGGAGCACACAGGGCAAGGGGGGGGGGGCGGTGAACGAGCAGTGCCAGCAACTGGTGCTGACCCTGCAGGAGTAGACTCCTGCACAGTCGGACCAGAAGCCGGCATAGCAAGAGTTGTGTTAGAAGGGCCAGAGGAACTGCTTACCTCAGCTGTTCCACGGAACGGGCATGTGGCATCCACATGTTGGGGAGGGGAGGGGGGAGCCCAGTGTGCTGCATAGCAGCAAAAAGTACTCTCGGAAAGAGACTTGTTGGCCTTGAGAAGAGACCTGGATATTGGACCATTCAGATGCTAGAACAGCATCTAGGAGGCGGTAAGAGCCCTCTATAAGGGCAAGGGCAGCCGCAGGGTCAGCCGGTGCAGAGGCAAGAAGGGGACCTAGGCGGGGGAGGGCAGTCTTGACCAGCCAGGAGCCGTAGTCCAGAGCAGGGTCCCGCTGGACAGGGGTAGAGGAGGAGGGCTGGGCGTCGCAAGCAGTGAAGGCAGCCACTGCAGCAGCAATGGCATCCTTGGAGGGGGGGGAGGGAGTCAAGCCATAAGAAAGGGCCGGTGAAGCCTCAAAGCATAAACGCTTTGCGGCAATGTTGGCCAGAGCCGCATCGACAGAGTCAGCAGGAGCTGGGGCCGGAGAGGGGGAAGGGGGTGAGGACGAACTGAAGGACCCCGGAGTGAAAAAACGTGCCGCAGCCGGCGACCTCTCAGAAGCCGTGCATGCACTGGGTTTTGGTGGCATTGTTGTGGGGGAGCTAGAAATCGAGTTAGATACCTAACTACAACGCTATGAACCAGCCAGAGACCGATCCGAAAATTGGTGGTGGTGGTACAAGGTCAAGAAGGGATGTGGCCATCAGACCTAGCCTTTACTAAACCATCTAAGATCCGAGGGACTACAAACTTGATGAAGCTTCGAGATATGTTGTATTCAAGGGACTGTTGTTGGGAGGCTATGGATGAGCGTATGTTCAAGGATCATCAGGCCAACTTGGATGAGCATCGTGCAGCCGGTGAGCAGATTGGGCGCACTCATAAGGAACGATCCAATAAGAACACGACACGCAAGCGCAGGGCCAATGACAACGATGGCAAGGACAACTCCTGCACCAAAAAGCATCGTATGACTGCAGCCAAGCAGTCCACAGCACGCTCCAAGAAGGCACTCGGCCAGCTGCCCCCTGGGGCTGCTTTCAAGAGCAAGGAGATAATCAACAGCTCTGATGACGACGAGGAGGAGGCCAAGGGGGAGGAAGTTGAAACCCGATCTCAGGACCCTTGAGATCATACCAGTGGATGCGCTTGGTAGTTAGCTGCATTTACATCACATCTTTTGTAGCTCTTGTTTGTCTTTTGTTTGCAGCTGCTTGAGTGTGTTTTCCCACGAATTATGTTTTTTGAGATCAACAGAACTTGAAGTCAATAGAACTGCTGCAGGGAGGGAGTCTAATGTACTGACACCTGTCAATCAATGTTCGATATTCAACCTGTGACAGCTGTCATGTTTGGATGCTCCACTGCAACAGACCTCAACAAACAGATATCAACAAGGAAAAAAGAACATACCACTCTGTGTGTGCAAGACATATCCTTGCAGCATTAGAGAAACAAGAAAGAGAAGGGGACTAACCTCCTGGAGCAACAACAGCTGGGCTATGCAGCACAGGTGGGAGATGCCAAAGCATCAAATATTAGAGGTCAACCACGACGATGGCCCTGAGGAACATATAATATAAGGAAGAACAGAGAAGAGGTAAATAGCGACAAATGAGAGCTACCTTTTTTCCAGAAATTTTCCGTGATTTTTGGTGGATTTCTTGTGTAGAAATTGAGCTTGTCGTCTGACACAGTGAGCACAATGATGGCAGTGACGGCAGGAACAACGTTGGCAGCAACAAGCGGCGGCAGCAGCAGCAGTGACAGTGACATCGAAGGGCGCACTGACAGTGAACAAGGAGGGAGGGAGATGATGACAGCAAGCCTGTCATCAGCTTGATCGATGATGTTGCTGGAACGGTTGCTAAGGAAGGAGGGCACACACACAACATATGGAGGGGAAACATATTATATATTAACATATTATGAATGACAAGGGATGCATGTACCCACATGTCAGTGAGCGACAACCGACAGAAACATATGGGACAGAACGTAGCTGGGGTCCACATACGGAACACATTGCGGAGCTGTCACGACATGTCAGAACCCCGGAAGACTTCTCCGACAGTCTCCGAGGACAACACTTTCTCCTCTGCACCCAAGTCCAGGCCTTTTATTCAGAGCTATCGGGGCATGCAGAGAAAACGATGTCCTTTACGATTATAGGCGGATAGTCACACCTTATCCACTTCTAGTCTTAAGGGCTACGTGGGACATATAGGTGGCACTCAGCCACACTTAGCCACACTTGACTCACGCTTGGTCACGCTTGACTTACACAAGGGTCACATTAATTAATATGACTATGGAGTGTGTTGTTTATAAATATTGTAGTGCATAATGATATTTCTATGCTAACTCACGCTTAGCCACGCTTACCTCACGCTCTTTTTTGGTATTCACGCTTGGCCACGCTTACCTCACGCTTGATTTTAAGTGCTCACGCTTATCACATGCCATCATGCTTGACCACGCTTATCACGCTTGACCACACTTTATGAACCATGCCCACGCTTACCATCTCGCTAAATTCTAGGTGCCCCAGTTTAGGGGTGGGATCACTTGTAGAATATTTCTTACATAATTATTCTTCTCCCTCTCTCTTAACGTCACTCTGAAATCACTCACTATCAAAATCACTCGATTCCGTGTTTCCCCTGGTGGCTACATTCGAATTATTCACAGGGGATACTCAAATCCGCCCCCAGGTATCGAATTGGTCTCAACTAGGTATTTGACCTCTCACGCTTGCTTCCAAATCACTCACGTATGTCTATAGCGTTAAAACAATGAGCAGTATAGAACCATGATCTTATTTGATTCGGAGCAGCCAATATGGTCAGCAAGACTTTGGGTAAGCAACTGATTGTCATCTAATTATCTATCTCATCGAGAAGTCAACGCTCCACGACCCAAGAGTCCCGTTAAGAGTAGTGGCTTCCACGATCTTCTCACTTCGGCTGACTCGCATGACCCACATTCCCATACTTGCGCCCAGTGGACCTCGGGGCTTTTAGAAATAGGTATATAAGAAGCTCATAAAATACCTCACATAGCAAAGACATCACTTTTGACTGCAGCGCGTCGTCACAGAAATGAGTCAGTTGATTCATACATTCTTATCCCTCAAGATCTCTAAATACAATAAGGTCGAATTGTTGCACTCTTGAGCTTTCTGGCTTCCGTCCTGTGGAGCTCATTTGCTCAAATACCTCCAAATGGAGTGTGTCCCACAGCCAAAGCCAGCATCTCAAGCTTCTGAATTCAGTCAAGATATTCGATGATCCTGATATCCAGAATAAGAGTGTTCAGCTACTCTCTGGGGCTGTGAGAGTTCCAACGATGTAAGCCTCATTCACCCACTCCACCTCCCAATATATTAGCTCATGGGCCTGGCGAGGTCATTCGACGACATGAAACCTCCAGGTCAAGATGACAGATGGGCGCCATTCGACGACTTCCATAGGTTCTTGGAAGGCTCTTTTCCAGCTTTGTCAGTATTGCTAAATCATAATCGATCGCTCCCTGCAAAAACTTAGGCCCAACATGCCAGGTACTCAACTGCAAATGTGACTATCATCAACGGATACTCTTTAGTCTTCACCCTGAAAGGAAGTAATTCGAGCCTGAAGCCCATGATGATCACTGGTCACCAGGATGTTGTCCCTGCGTATGTTGGTGCTTCTCTTCGTCAAGCGCTGAAAGAACTGACCAACGCGACCTGATGAAAAGCACAACTTCATTGGACCGCTGGACCTTCCCTCCATTCTCTGGAACGACTGATGACGTATGGATTTATGGTCGAGGTTCAGGCGATTGCAAGAACACTGTCATTGGTTCCATGATTGCAGTCGAACACTTGCTTCAAAGCAATTGGAAACCGACTCGCACCCTAAGTAAGTTAGTTCATTGTAGTGGCTAAATCCACAGATTGTCATATTCGAGGTACTACATAGTCCTTGCCTTTGGCCAAGATGAGGAAATTGGCGGACATTTTGGCGCCGCTTTTGTAAATGAACACCTACTCTCTATCTATGGTGAGAACGGAATCGCGATGATTGTGGATGAGGGTGGTTCTGGCGTAGGACGACACACAGTTTGGCCGCGCATTTGCTTTGCCTGGTGTAGTTGAAAAGGGCTCAGTCGTGCGTACAATTCGCCGTCGTAATACTTCCTATTTGATAACATTTAGGGGAACGGGAATAGAACATCAAAATCGAGGTGGACATGGAAGGCGGTCAGTAAGTGATCTGAGCGGCGATTTTCGGATGCCATTGCTGAATGCACCATTTGTGCAGTGCTTCCATTCCTAGTGACCACACCACCATCGGTGTTCTCTCAGAAATTTTGGCCACATTTGAGTGCGTTACCTGCCTGCCAAAATCGCCAATTCATAGACATTTCTTCTCAGAAACTCGAATCCCTTCAAGCCCCACTTGGAGGATACAAGCCCGGTTTGGGCATACCTCCAATGTGTAAATCAGTATGGAAATGACTCACTGATACCTTCCTGGATCCCACGGGACATTGATCCTACCAACCCCAACTTCGAAGATGCAGCCAGTAACTTTGCAAATGTGTCCCTGACCAATCGTTACTTAATCCAGACATCCAAAGCGGCCACCATCTTCAATGCTGGTGTGAAAGTGGGCTAATTACCACAACTGCAATCTTGGAAGAACTAAACTTTTGGCAATGTAGTCGAATGAGCTCGCAGAGAGTGCGGTGGGAACCTGTGAATGTAAGGATCGACATTTTTAGCAATGGTACATATGCGTTTGTCTTGTGGCTCGCTACCTTCACCCGCTAATCGACCGAATAGTGGAGGAAGTACAGAAAACGTTCCTTAGTTTCGTTGACCCTGTGGCACAAAAATATTCATTAGCAGTGAACGGCACATCGTTTTCTGATCAGCCATCTATTGGGAATATTACGGTAACCTGGGGGAATCCTCATAATCCTACTCCTACGACCCCTTTTGTCGGTTCGACTGCCTGGCAAGTCATCTCGGAGCTTGACCAGGCTATCTTTGGCGATGTCATAACCTCTCCTAGCGCAATGACCGGGAATACTGGTACGCCTTTTGCCTGTTTGTGTTTAATGCTTTATAATATGTCGGTTGGTTAGACACACGCAATTATGTGCGTTGTACTAATCTATGTTTATACATGTGATATTGATAGACTCCCGTTTAATAGCTTGACTTGTGAGTACGCTTCTTCTCTTTCTATGTGGCGAGCTGTGCCCATCCCTTTTCCAGAACGCGTAATATCTTCCGCTGGAGTCCAATCAGGGTTGGACATCGGTAGTTGTTTTATTTTTCACTGGAAATTGGCACTGATTTCCTTCCTAGGATTGGCATACATACAGTCGATGAGAGAATCAGTTTGTCTTCGAACAGGTATCTTGAGCGTATACTAGATTCTAACCCGAACATTAGCGATCAGTGCCTACATTGAAGGACTTAAGTTCTATACTGGTCAGTATTTATTCCAAGCTTGCGATTGAAGCAGGGTTCACCTATCGAATTATTGTAGAACTCATTGTGCGGATGAATAACTTAACAAGTGATGACGGACTGTGAATAGCCACAATCTAATCCTGAACGCAAGCTTCCAGCCCATTTGATGTTGAACCTTCCTTGCTGCTTTTTAAAAAAGTCTCTGATATGATCCCCTGTGTGTGATCGATGACTGTCGTGTGTTTTTTCCACTGAATACAGTTGATAATGTACCTGAAGTATTCAATATATGAAGATTTGGGGCACGATGATCTGCAGGAGTGAAAGACATAGTTATAACAAAATCCTCAGGTTGTAACAAAGTATAGCTGGGCTAGATCGTTCTCACCCAGTAAGGAAGTAGACGTGGTACGATTTTGGGGATGACGCATCTTGGACTGTAACTTTCCTAAGCGTCTGAGTATTGTCAACTAGGACCTGAAAGTCACTCCAGGGAGGAAATGTCGTCAAAATATATGAGGCTCGGATATTTCAAGAGAGAATGTCAGACAAGATCCCCTCTGTTATGAGCTTGGATCCTAGTTCTGCTGCAATTCCATCATTCCTCACAATTTCTCAACGTGCTGGTTCGTATATTATCTCCAACATCCGCGTTTTTCTTTATGGCCAACACTGGCAGGGACTAGCGCCGACATGTGTCCCCGACTCGGGTATCAGCTTATCAGTTAGCGGAGAACAGCCGAATGACTTTGCACAACCCTGCATTATCACACAGGATTTGGATGCCGCCGCCGCGCGAGCACAGGTGTTGGCCCCTTCGACTTACTTGGACAATCTCCCCTGCAACTTCGTTGCCATCTACCGCCCAAGTTGCGATTAGAGCCACCTCACCACCAGTCCAGTGGCTAAACACTATTTTACCGGGCGGATCACTCCAATGCAGGATAATGGTTCCCGTAACTGGCAGGTGTATGCGCAATCAGAACATGTGGGCAGCCCCATTCTCAGTAGCGGACTGCCAATCCCGTGAAACAGGGAGCTGGGAAGCTGTGCGTCAGGATCGGCCCCTCTGAGCCCCTGGATTGAGCAGCAATTGCAAAGGCAGGCGATGCGACCATACTTCTCTTACGTCAGTCTCCTGACCGCACACCACCGAAAAACATCTGTTTGGGCTTTCTTGCGTTGCCATCCAAGATAAACGCCAACACAGATGACCTTTCAACATTGAACGCCTGGAACGGTAGACGGGGATACATATTCGTTGCGATCGTTCTTGATCCTGGATCGGGTTCCGGCATGTTTCTTATACAAATGATCGGGGCGGCCGTCCAGCATGATGCAAATAACTTGCCAAGGCTTCGGAGCTTATTTCGGCTTCAGATGCCTTCATTCCCTAACTGTTGCATTCCAGCTGGCATATTTAATGGCGATGACTGAAAATGGTCGTCTCAGCGCTCCCTTGCATACCTCCTTTACCCATGGTCGCCATTCGTGCTTCCGGTTACGATCCTTGCGCTGGTGGGTTCGTTGACGATGGTGCTGGCGGCGGCTGTTGAGACGACGGAGGGTATCGAGGAGAGGGCCCCACAAGCGCAGGTCATCAGGAGTTGCACGAAGCCAAACACGGCAGCTTTGACATTTGTACGAGTATTCTCTGCACTCATCACGGGTACACCTTGGCTCAATGTTAGATTAAATTGATTCTAGGATGATGGACCATCTAGCTATGTGTTGGTCCTTCGTTATGTATGGGCAAATTGTGTCATAAGTTATTGACAATTTGTCTTCGATGGTTTAGAACTGAAGTGGATGCCACGCTGAAAGCAGCCGGTGCCAGAGGAACGTTCTTCCTCAGTACGTATTAGCTATCTGCATATTCATCTCTCAGCTTATCGTTACATCCCCAGATGGCAATAACTGTGAGCCATGGGCATTATAATCTGATTATTATTATTTTTCCCTCATGGCCGCCAAGGGGGTTGCATCTACAGTGAAGATGGGGCCAAACGAGTCAAATTTTTGTACGACCAGGGACATCAGGTTGCGTCGCATACCTGGGCTCACAAGGATTTAAAACAACTTTCCGGAGCTCCGTGTAAGTATATATATCCATGGCACCCATTCCACTTGATACTAAATAGTTTTTAAAATCTAGTGGTTAGTGAGTTTCAAATGACCGACGGTGAGCTCTATCCTTCGCGTCGCTTTCCCTGTGTTTCTATAATGTCCCGTTCAGATGCTATAAGGAAGATTACTGGAGCCCTGCCTGCTTACATGCGTCCACGTGAGTTTTGATATATTATATGCTCGTCGTCCGACCTAACTATCTACACAGCTTATGGGAACTATGATAACGAAGTCCTTGAAGTTGCAGCTGCGAGGGGACAGAGCGTAGTCATCTGGGATTTCGAGTACGTACCTCGTCTTCGGATTCAAATTCGGTAATGTTGAAGAAAGTGTCACAGTACCGGAGACTCCACGGGTGCCAGTGTGGACCAACAGAAAAAGAACTATGATGACCTTGTGGCACGCAGGCCGAGTACTGTGATCAGTCTCGCTCATGATGTGCATGGTATGTGCAGCCATTTATTTTCCCCTAAGGGTGACTACGGCTTACCAAAATATCTCTGGCACCCAATCAGTTACCTCTGTGTAAGTATCCAATGCTCGACTGTAGTATTTGCGCCCGTGCTCATTGGGTTATGCTTCTACCGGCAGCCGTGAAACTCTCCCATATGCGATAAAGAAACTCCAAGCCGCCGGCTATCAGCTTGTCACACTATCTGAATGCCTCGGTACTTCACCTTATCAAAGCATTGGGACACCATCTCCCCGTGATGTGCGTACCAAAAATGACATGTCTGAAATTCTCTCTCATAACTAACTGCTGCGTTCCATGTGGACAGTCCTCATGGCATTGCTAAGTCCTTAGCCGACGAACATGAGTTGTGTTGCTTTTGCTCACACACTCTCCGAAATGACTTTTTTTATTTGATTTGGACTCTTTACACGAGCATTTGACGTGAAAATTGGCCTAATGTAGATAGATTTCGACCGCCCAAGGACTCCTTTTCGCTTTTAGTTCAGGGTTTGGACTTGTACTTTTTATTAGATAAAATGGACTCCAGTGGACAGATTTATTTCGATTTTTTCTTTGGACTTTAATCCCGCTTTTCCTTATTATGTACACACTTTTAGTGAGCACGACGAGATTACGCCCTTGATCTCATATGTGATGTTGGATTTCCTTCAACTCCAATCCAGAACTCCACCCAAGGCGAGCCATACCAAACATATTTTAATATTGATCTTCCGAATCCCAAAAGTGTGTACCAAGAAATGAAACGTTTGCAACATGTATACTTTTTTGCTGGCCTAAACACACCCAATTTCACATTCTCTCAGACCGCCTCACGAACTTTTCCACATCTCTCCAATAACCCCTGCATCTATATGTCCCAACTGAGCAAAACAGTCAGCTTGAATGGTCCTTTCTGTCCCGCAGAGAGAGAGATTCAACTCACCATGTCCCCCATTCAGATAATCCACAAACCTATCCCCAGCTGGCTTCGACCACGGGCCCCCCTCGACATCCTCATCATCCAACATCTCCTCCACCTTCCCACATGCACCACTCCCAATCGACTTGATACTCAACGAACTCAAACCAAGCTTCCTCCTCGATGACACCGCAGCATTCAACTTGCCTCTCTCCTTCGCAAGCTTCCACAACTCATCCATATGTTCAGGCGGGACAACACTATCTGCGCGTCCACTAAGAAAGAGCACTGGTAACGAAGGGGGTATTCTGATAATTTTAGAGGCCGAGTTCCATTTTTGGGTGCAGATGAATGAGAAGCGGCCGAGGACGGGCCAGGCGCGGACGACGTTTGGGAGGGAGGTGAATGTGTTTTCGATTATTAGAGCTGCTATCTGCTGAAATTACGAGAAGGGAGGAGGGGTGGGTTAGTGCAGTAAATATTGTGAGTGCGGAGGGGAAAATGACCCGACTTTCTCCGGATTCCGGCTTGCGACGTCAATTGCTACTGCACCTCCCAGGGAAATTCCGTATATTATCTTGGTGTTTGTTAAAAAAATGAGGACAATGGGTGCAAGAAGAAGCGAGTTGGGTGCTCACGATGGGTAGCTTGGCGAGGACAGGGTCGTTGAGAATATGATCAAGCACAGCCTGTGCGTCCCTTTGAAGCCCTGCAAAAAATGAATAAGTAAGGATACGCCAGTTACAGTTGCATCATATGACGTAGGGGGCGGCAGAACACCTTTTTCCGTTGGTAGACCCTCAGAATTGCCGTACCTAAATCAGGGATATGGAATGGCCCATTCAGTATGATAAGAGGGGGAGGGCAGAGGAGTTACGCTAACCCTCGGTATGACACAGTCATCACGTTGCACTGGAAGTCGTGGTAGTGTTTTGCATGCTCCAGCATATCACCAGTGATTCATGCCGTTCCCGTGGAACATCAAGACTGTCGATCTCGGAGTTGGGTGTTCAATCAAGTAACATCGAAGTAAGATGCCATCTGAAGTTCCAACGTCAATGTCTCTATAGGGTAACAGGTGTTCTGAAGGTCTGCTGATGTCTAATTCAGAGAGGGGCGCATGGATTCAGTTAGGAAATGGCGACAAATGAGAGTGTTTTGTTAAGAGCACGCACATCGTGGTTTCGGTTCGAATGCAGCAGGATAGACGAGAAAGCACTGGCCGTGGCGCAAGTAACTAATAAGGGGGAGAAACGGGGGTCCTTGCTTCAGGGACTGAAACAATAAGAGACGAATTCCCGAACAAAACTCACTCGCTTCAGGAGTTCGTTCAGAGTGATAGATGTTTTGGACATGGTGCGTGATGGGTGTGCAGTCTAAAGTGCATGAGAAAAAAAAAGAGAGTTCGTTGTTTTAATTAGCGCTGTGCTGTCGGTGAGGAAAAGGGGTGCTATTGTATCGAACAAAGGCTTGGGATTTTAGAATCAGGGTTGGACTCTTTGGGGGGGGGAACGGTTCGCCCTAGAGTAGGAGTTGAGGGTACACACGATGCAACACGTGCCTACTGTGTGGACCCCTCCGTGCTTGTACGGGGTGTATGTGTGCTTGCACTGCCCCTTGCTCTTGCAGCCAGGGAGTTCAAGAGGTGTTGCGGGTTCCGAAGCTAGGCGAAGGATGCTGTTCGCGTCGTCACTGGGTGTGATGTAAAGGTCACACAATGCGGCAATTGAACGCGAGAAGGTCAATGACGTCACAAAACGTACACTGTACATACATAGATAAATATCCATTCAATATTCAATATTCAACGTTCAATGCCCAATCCCTGCAAGAACCTGGAATACCATATCCTGCCTCTCCCGAAATCCACTCAGCCCTGTCAGTCCCAGCGCCAGCCTACCAATCCTGTTCGCAAACGCCAACGCTCTCCCTCCCACACTCGGCCTCCGCCCCGGTTCCACCCTCAAACTCTCATACCCAGCACCGTATAGCAGCGCATCCTTCACACGGTCCATCACCGTCTGATCCGGTAAATCCTCCCCAATCTGCAAACATGTCATCGCAATCCTGTTATCACTCTCCGTCACCGCCTGCGCCTGTTTGCCTATTCCCATTAGTTCGTTCATGAGGGGGCGGAGCTCGGGTGGACATTGGCCGAGAGTAAGAGGGGCGCCAAGGACGCCGATGATAGAGCCGGTTGAATAGTTGATGGAATGCGTGGAAACGGAGAGGATGGCAAGCGAAACCGATGCAAAGTAAGCACGTGGAGGATCTGTCGTTAGAAGTGTGTGGAGATATGGATGTTCTTCTAGTGCGTCCCCCAACGCCGCATACAAAGTCTCGCGGATAAATTCAATAGCTGGGACGGTGCCCGGAGATAGGAGCGTGGGCGACGGCGGTGGAACGACCTTTAAAGAGGACAAGGAAGAGAGGCGTGAGGGTGATATCTGGGGCGGAAAAGCTGGAGAGATCGGTGACGACGTTGGCTCGTAGATCGGAGGAGGGACAAACGAAACTCTCCTAGTATTTGGTTCACCACTCCCAGAATCAAGTGCAACTTGCAAATCAGCCGCGTAGCGATCTTGGAAGGACCGGCGTTGGCTGATCTCCAGCGCCACCGAACGTAGTTCTGCCGCTATGCCATAGAGGCTCGGGTTGGGTGAGCTACTCTGCGCTGGTAACCCACATATAATGCGCGCGAGGTCGTGTTGTTCGTGATCCGCAAGCGACTGGATAGAAGGCACTGTTTGCGCCCACGCAGCGGAGGAAGGAGGCAAAGGCGGGCGGGCAATTCTCATGGGATAGGTTCATTGTTTGAGTTTGGGAAGAAGACAACGATGGCCTCAGCGTTCGAGGGAGGGGAACCGAGGGTGGATTTGTGTTGCATCTGAGGGCAGCAAAGTAGAGGCAAAGAGCAGGTCCTGAGTGTCAAGCAGGGGTCAGAGGCGAAATTGAAACGTTATTTGTTATTACGGAGCGTACCTGCCATCATCAAATCTGCCTCGGCGCCGCTTAGCACATCCGCATCGAGTAACCTTTCAAGCTTGGCCTGAGTCAAAGAAGATCGGAGGTAGCTGTGAAAAGCATCTTGGATGAGTTGCTCTGAAAGCATTATGATTGAGGAGGTGGGGGGGAGCTACTAGGAAGAGGTGTACTCCAACCAGCCCCCGCATAAAGATGGAGTGACAGTTCCCGTGAGAAGTGAGTGGATTGCACCGCCCCACCGGGGTTGGGATGTCTCAGGGCAGTGTTCCCATAGCACTCGAGGGAAAATCGGAGACAAGGAAGCGTAAACTGCGCAGCGGGGCCCACAGCCAGCGAGCGGTGGCGAGGAGATGATAGCCTAATGATTTCCGGCTATGTAAGCAACATTGACGCTAACTGGCAATCTGGATTGTTAGAACATCACCGTTGGAGCAATCTTGTGCATATCAATCCAGATCGAAGCCTCAGTTCTATTTGCCTTGATTGCAGCCTATGATACCTTCAGTTCGTTATTTGATTGAACACACATATTCTCATACTCGGTCGGGTACGCCGTTGCCAGTCCAACTCGGATCGGCCAAAACCAAGCCAAAACCAGCATAGGGCCAATCAGCCACTCATCATTTCCATCTAGTTCTCCGGAGTCCAGATCAACAACTCCAGGTGTTTCAAAAAGAGCTTCTAGGCGTGAAAATGACAAGAGATCTGTTGAGGCTGAGCTATCTGAAGGGGCAGCAATCGGTGTTTTACACAAATTTCTCGGGGTATTGGCTTATAATAGGTTACTGAGATATGTGCGATTTGCTTTTGACTGGTTTCCCATTTTGTTGGAAAGGATGTGTGTGATTTTTGACATTTCATCGCCTCTCTTGACTGCCTCTCCCTATGCCCTGGGTCTTACATGATCAAATATACAGGCTGGAAAACATGTCCTCCTCCGTGTCCCTGCCTCCTCCCGACATTTGTGAAATAATGAAACAAAATGCTTTGAGCTGTTTTGTTTTTTTTTACAAAATACAAAATAATATACAGCTATTTTCTTTTTAGATTGTGCTCCCTAGCAATCATTTTTAAACTACATCCAAACTATCCCCAGGAGTCACTTTACTCTCAATATCCATATTGCTGTCATGGGTTCCTTCACCGCCCTCGAGTCCGATTCCCCATGAGGCGCGATTGCCCCTGATGCCCCTCACCGTAACCCATTCTGAACTTCAATGTCCAATCCCTGCGAGCACCTGGAATACCATATCCTGCCTCTCCCGAAATCCACTCAAGCTTGTCAGTCCCAGCGCCAGTCCCACCAATCCGATTCGCAAACGCCAACGCTCTCCCTCCCACACCCGGCGTTCGCCCCGGATCCACCACCCTCTGACTCTCGTCCCCGGCGCCATACAACAATGCACCCTTCACGCGATCCATCATCGTTTCGTCCGGTAAATCCTCCCCAATCTGCAAACACTGCCATCGCAATCCTATTATCCCCCTCCATCACTGCCTGCGCCTGCTTGCCTATTCCCACCAGTTCGCCCATGAGGGGGCGAAGCTCGGGTGGACATTGTCCGAGAGTGAAAGGGGTGCCGAGGACGCCGGTGATGGAGCCTGTAGAGAAGTTGATGGAATACATAGACACAGAGAGGATGGCAAGTGAAACCGATGCGAAATAAGCACGTGGAGGATCTGTCGTTAGAAGTGTTCGGAGATATGGATATTCTTCTAATGCATCTCCCAGCGCAGCAGTACAAAGTCTCACGGATAAATTCAATTGCTGGCCCGGAGCCCAGAGAGAGTGGCGTCGACGATGAGGGGGAAACACCACCCCCGGGCGGCGGCGGCGGCGAAACGATTGTTAGGGAGGAGGAGGAAGAGAGACGCGAGGGACGATGGTGGAAAAGCTGGAGAGGTCGGTGACGGCGCTGAATCGTAGACCGGAGGAGGGACAAATGAAGCCCTCCGGGCGTGCGATTCAACACTCCCAGAGTCGAGTGCGACCTGCAAATCGGCTGCATAGCGATCTTGGAAGGAACGGCGCTGGCTGATCTCCAGCGCTACCGAACGCAGTTCCGCTGCTATGCTGTGGAGGCTCGGGTTGGGTGAGCTGCTCTGTGGTGCCAACCCACAGATAATACGTGCGAGGTCGTGCCGGTCATGATCCGCGAGGGATTGGATAGGAGGGACCGTTTGAGCCCACACACGGAGGAAGGAAGCGAAGGCGGGCGGGCAATTTTCATGGGATAGGGTCACCGCTTGAGGTTGGGAAGGAGACGATGGTCTCATTGTTCGAGGGAGGAGAACAGAAGGTGGATTGGTGCTGCATCTGAGGGCGGCAAAGTAGAGGCAAAGAGCAGGTCCTGAGGGGTCGACAGGAAATCTCAGAGGCGGAATTGAAATTGTCTTTATTGGAGCATACCTGCCATCATCAAATCCGCCTCGGCGCCACTCAGGACGTCTGCATCGAGCAACCTTTCAAGTCTGGCCTGAGTCAAAGATGATCTAAGGTAGCTGTGGAAAGCGTCTTGGACGAATTGCTCTGAAAGCATCAGGTTTAGAGGATGGGGGGAACTAAGGAAGGGTGTAGTTGCCGCCGCATAAAGATACTTAAAAGGTGGAAGTGGCGAGTCCGTGAGAAGTGGACCAGAATGAGCCGCCTCCCCTCGGGGCTCAGATATCTTAGGGCTAACAGCATTTACAACTACCGCCCCTACCGAAAGCGCCGAACGATCAAATTCGGTAAATTTCAGCGTTCGGTGATCGTCTCATGCTCTTTGGTATTTGGAATTACCCCTATGTGTCACAATTTTGTCAGCGTTATCCTGAACACAAGCTGGCGAATGATTCAGTTAAACATGATCTAATAATGGATAAAATCATACCCCGATACAACACTGTTTTGGCGGGCGCGACATGGGCAGAAAGGCATATCTGACAATGTACGGTAGCTACCTGTCTCAAAACACCATTAAATGGTGCACATGTAGGATGATAAATAAATGAAGGAACTGCTGCATTCATAGAAGCGCAAAGCCATGGTGCAGTATGAGGGTGCTGGCATTATAATATAAAGTAGTCATCCCATTTTCAACAGCTTGTACAGGTAATAGACCTATAGTAGGGTTAAATATTTGGCAGCTTATTGTCACACTCCGCCCCTGCTGCGGTACCATGTGGTGCTTTGCAAGCTGCACTTATGATCAGGAACCGCAGTGGTATCGATTTGTCTCATGTACTTCCAACTAATACCTCTACGGTGCTGTTAGTGCCCCTGAAGAACTAAAGTGGCACTCTGCTGTCAGTAGTTTATTGTTCTTGTTGTATGGCACTGTGCCACGGCCAATGATACTATGTGCGTTTGGAAGGTCGGACAGATAATGAGGTTGGACAAATATTTGTATCTCATTTTCCACCAGCTCGATTTCCATGATTACTTGCAATTCGCCTCTTGTATGTATTTAAAATAGTTTACAGGCATTCTGAAACAAAGATATCGAGTGGATGTGGGGAAGGACAATGTCACCCTTGGTCACTCAACGGGGGAGAGCGGCTTTTGAGTAGGCGCCAGGTCCGCGTGTGTCGGGGTTTCAGGCCATATATGGCAACTTCGCCTCAATATGTCACTTAGGCGCGGGTTTAGCCTATTTTCACTTGGGGTCATGGGGTCGACAATAAGTACTGAGATGTTGACAATTTCAACTTTCCATAATTTCGCATCACGGCAAACCAACGCAATTCACTCATTAACCAGCCAGTATCAAAACCCCTATTAAGACTAAAACTTCCCCTGTACCCCCGTACAATGTCTCAATAAATCAAGTTGTCCAATTTCATGAACACTTTGGCTCCAGTCTATAACATATCTGACGGGTGGAAACTTATCCATGAAACCCTTGTGACCTGAAAGCTGGTTGTCATTGTGTCGGAAAAATCAGAAAATGCATTTATATATAGATATGCCCATATCAGCACAGATAAGCCTCTCAGCTTTTTGGCTAGCTTAAAAGGTTTAGAAAACTCCCATATCGTATTATCTAAACAATCAGCACTGAGTATCATGATCACCATGACAAGTGTGATCACCAAAGATAGTCACAATAACCATGTATAATCATGATATTCACATATAACCTGGTGATAACCATGATAACCACGTATAACCTAGTGATAACCTCACATAACCATGATAATCATATATAATTATTAATCATGATAACTGCCAAAAAGGGTGATGACTATCCATGAACAATTGCAATTTGCCACTGACAAGAAAGTCACAATATAGAGCTGACTGGGTATATTATGATTCACTAGACTAATGTATACATGTTTGATTATTTTACGGTGGTATTATGAATGTACAGTACATTTAGTAGGGTTCACTTGTGACTTACTATATATCAGGCCTACTTCGAATGACCATGTATAGGCTCAAAGCTGAGCCTATACATGGTCACTCAAAATAATGGGGGTGAGTGGCCCTTCTCTTCGACCTCTGTCTTGGCCTTTATATGTTCAGCTGGGGTTCACATGGTGGAGTCAGGTGTGGGGCAAGTTAAGTCATTGATGCTTATCTTTCCATGTCTGTGGAGTACTCTTTGGGGTAGTGATGTTTGAGTCTCCATCTATCTATCCCTACCTGTGCATCTGGGCTTGCCCTACTCACGACGAGTTAGCCCTGTGGGGGGGAAACAATATTTAGGTAAAATTACGTCAATTTCTCTGGTGGATTATGATTCCCTGGTGCAAAACCTTTTATTCCGAGGCCAATTTTTAACGCCTCGAGATATGAATACCCACGTTAGAAAGCCCTTCACAATACCTCCATAACGAGCTCACTTACGCCTTGGTGCACTTGGCGGTTGTATTGTAATTTGAGGATCTTTGATGTCTACTATTTTTCTCTCCCTCTAAAACCTCTCCCATATTAATGTATCCTGTTTTTACACTTAAATGGTTGGTCATAAATGAATCATAATACACTAATATCAGCATAAATTGTTTTATAACACAGTGCCTAGAGTATGATGATATTGCTTAGCAGGAGATGATATCTGTCAATCATGACCCAATTTGCTCAATTGTGGAAGTCTATTATCACTTATCACATATACTGGCACTTAAATGAACAGATAATCTACTGATATTTCTTCAGGCAGAGACTGACCATGGCTTGATATGCTCAACTGCAAAAAGCTATCTTTGCTTGTCATATGTACAAGGTGTTTACATAACCAGATAATGTGCTAATAGGTCTTCCCCCAGAGACTTATCAGCTCATATAAGCCCATCAGCTCACTTGACCTCACTTGACCTCACTTGACCCGCTGATATGCTAATTCGGATTTTTCCGACATGAGCTTCATAGTTATCGAGAGGAGGCAATCCGCTAACTTCTGGACGGACAGGACGTTGCTAAAGCACTGACCAGGGCACCACCAGGAAGACAGGACTTCTGAGCCTTCTCATCATTGTTGCTCGAAAATTTTTCTGTAGCTCAATCCTGGCATTACAGGGTTGTACCAACTCAATCGACCCTGTATGATTACTGTATGCCCGACCAAGGCTCTCGAAGAGGATATGATACAGATTCACCTCTCTATAATCGCGCACAAACTGGCCTTATTTGAACCATCCCGAAGCTCCGGGACGGAGGCCCTTGGACTATGCACCTAGGGATATCATCGTGGGCTGGCGTGAAGCCCCCTATGCGACTCAGTGGTCATTTCAGCTTCGCACGCGAGTCGATCACCAGTTATTTGAATGTAGCACGAGAGAAAAAACCGGAGAAGAGGGAGTGTAAACCGCGCAGGAGCTCACGGACAGCGGTAAATGGCGAAGATGTGATAGCCTGATAGCTTCTAGTTACACAAGCAACATCGATACTAGCTGGCAATCTGTGTCGTTATGGCATCAGCGTCAGTACATATCAACTCAGACCGAGCTTCGGTTCCATTGTCTTATACTTGCAACCGCACCTTCTTCAATTTGTTATTCGGTCGAACACACTGTGGGAATCACATTCTCAGTATGCCGTTGCCAATTGGCCAAAATTAGGCAAACCTTGGCAAACCCCAGGGGCCCATCAGCCCCTCGCCAGTTCCGGTCACAGCAGGCTACCAACTAGGCCGCCGAAATCAAACCCTCGAGTAATTTCCCACCACCATGCGGGGGTAAAGTGTATATAAATGCTGGGTCTTTGTATATTTTTTCTTTTCTTTTTGACTTCGGTGTTCCATTCCTCTTCTCTCTCCCACGGCCTAGGCAACTCTAATCCACTCATTCGACTCCTCGGGTCGTTTTCACTCCTTAACCTCTCTCGCTCCTTTAGGAACTCTCAGCAAACCCTTACGCTCCTTTCTCTAACACACAACTCAAGAAAAATCAATGTTGTTCTCCAAGCTGTCCGTCATTCTCGCAACCCTCGCTGCTGGTGTCTTTGCAGCCCCTCCACAAAGGAGAGCCCCCGCGCAAGTTATCAGTTCATGTACTGTGCCCAAAACCGTCGCTTTGACCTTTGTGAGTGCCCCCTTCCCGTTCCGATGGCAACGATTGACAAACGAGGGTGGAATGGAATGGGGACCTATTAGGACGATGGTCCGTGGTGGTATGTGTAAGTGGCGGCCTATTATATACTCTAAGGTGCTATATTCTAGCTTTGATTTATTTATAGATATGATATCAGCAAGACCTTGTTGGCACACAATGCAAAGGGGACATTCTTCTTCAGTTAAGCTTCCATGAGTACCGGTAATGTGTCAGATTGGGCTAAAGTTTGGATTGGTTAGATGGGAATAACTGTAAGTTCAATTCGGTTAGTCTGGTGACCTCAATTCCGTTTTACTCAACTTGAAGCAAAACACAGACGAATGCATTTATTCCGAAGCTAATGCTAAGCGGGTCAAGTATGCATATGACAAGGGACATCAAGTTGCATCGCATACTTGGGCACATAAAAACCTGACTACGCTCACCTGGGATCAAATCCATGATGAAATGTGGCGTGTTGAAGGTGGAATATATATCTGTGCCATATATATCTTAGAGGCTAAAGATGTCACTGGTTGAATTAACAGAGGCTCTCATGAAGATCACAGGCACAAGGCCCGCGTTCATGCACCCCCGTGAGCACCCCCCCTTGTTGTACACATTTCCCCTTCCCTTGCTTATCCACCGTTGTATAGCTTATGGTGCTTACAATGACCTGGTCCGCGAAGCTTCTGGCATTCGCGGTCAAAGCGTCGCCATTTGGGACTTCGAGTAAATGAACTTTTAATTAAGCGATTTTTCTTCTCTGAATTATTTCGCTGATATTTTTTTCCCCTAGCACTCGCGATTCCTTGGGTGCGACCGTCCCAGAACAAAAGGCCGCTATTGATGCCCTGGTTGCACAGCATCCCAAGACTGTTCTAGTCCTTGGCTCATGAGGTTTACGGTGCGTCAGGAAGCTGGTTATGATATTTATAACAACAAAACTTAGGCCCGTATCTCTTTCCCAGTCTCCAGCGCGCAAGTATCATTTTATTTGTAACCAGAAAAAGAACGACTCGTGGCTGACTGGTTTGTAACCTGTTTTATTAGTCACGATGTTCTCCCCTATGCTATTCAGAAATTCCAAGCAGCAGGATACCGCCTCGTCACTCTCGCAGAATGCTTGGGTAAACCGGCGTATCAGTGGGTTGGGGCCCCACAAGCGCGTGATGTGAGTGGTTTATTACTATTAGAGCGAAAGGAGGTATTTGCCTAACAGTGAGTTCTGGCAGTCAACCTGGCATTGTTAGATGGGATTAGTATTGATTGGACACTTTGTTGAACTTTAATTCGAACAATGAGTCATTAGCACTGCTGACCTTTAGTCAAATTGTAATGGACATCCTAGGTTGGTACAGACAGATATAGTACAGAGGAAATGTAGTTGCATATTCCAGATGATCGATGGACGATAATGTCCACAGCTTGTCAAGGGGTTGAGATCTCCCCAGCAGCTAGTTCAACGGTTAACAGGAGACAGACGTCAAAACAGAGAAATCGGAGTTATTGATGAGGCTATTGTCTGCGTTAGTCCCCAGTGCAGTTCCGACGAACACAGGGCAAGATGCCAGTGAAATTCAGGGATACATGAGGCAAATGAAATCAACCGAGCGGTCGCCAGGGTGCCCAGACGATAGGCTTGACTCCCGGTTTGCAAGCCTGGCAGTCCGAGTTATCCTGAATCATTCGGTTAAGAACGTTTGTAACAACGTAATCCCGCTGCGATAGATTCGTACATATGATCCTATGGGCCATTCCCTCTCGCATATTGCATGTGGCTCGTCTGTTCCAATCCCCATGCGTTCGCAGTAGATATTGAAAAAAAATATACCATTAGTCTAGAAGTAGTTTATCCATACCCCCTACCTATGCTCTCTTCCTATCCGATTTGGTAATGATTGTCCGGCGTGAAGCTGCTGCAACCCGTCTCTCCCTTGAAAAGGACTTAATTAAACACTCTCCAGATTTCCCGCGAGGTGGAGCCAGGAGTAACCTATCTTGTTCTATTGTCATTGAGAGAAGTGAGGCGAAGGGGGGGTGGTATGCTGGACTAACGCTAACAAATGGAATAAGTGGCTCTGGGTGGATGGTAGGGGTCGGCGCCTGAAGGAGGGCCGGGGGTCTGGTGGGATATGGCGCGGAATGGCCGGGGGCTAGGTAGTGAAATGTTCTGCAAGGTCCTCAAACTTGGTAAATGGCGGAAAACTAGATTGCGTGTCACGACACAGTGGATCCTAATACATAGGCAAAAGGGAAAATTCGTGTGGTGAATGGAGTGCATTTGTGGACACCAAAATGTTAAGTGAAAACAGGTATCAACAGACTCGGGGTCGGACCTGATCGGACGAATATCAGAAATGAGTAAGGACCTAACCTCACCTAGGCTAGACTTTTAAGTATGTCTTTTTGCGATGTGTAATGACGATCCACTTAGTAAGAGCAAGGGCCTGTCACAATCAAGTGGAGCTTGAATATTTGAATCGTAAGCGGATGGTCGCGAGCCGAGAACTTGGGAACAAACGCCATTTATGTGCTCGAGGACTATAAATATCGGACCACATGGGCATAATCAACCTCAACGGTGAACTTTAAGTATGCTAGTAAGCACACCGAGTGTTGGCCGGTACAAACCTCTCACATGGCATATATATAGAGTGTCCTGCGGATTACCGGATATTTATGAACTGGCAGCGGATGGGAAGGGTTCCAATAAAACCCGTCGGGATCAACGATTGGTCAGGTTTCCCTTCGCCTCAGAAACCACATCATCTACCAATTTGAAGGACAGGTGAGTGCTCACCCATCGGCATTTAACATATACAAGGATCAACTTTGCAATGTAGGATGTCATCCCACCATGACAATCATCATACACTCCTTCGATATCGAGCAGGAAAAAGTGGCGCGATGACAATGTTCAAAGTACCTGTGATCGATGGGTCGGGGCCGCCAACTCGGTGGACGGATGTCTCATTCTCACAATTTTTTGCCGATGTGCACGCTGTAGCTCATTTCCTCCGCACTTGGCTACAAGAAAAAGGCATACCCCTGGGCTCCACAGTAGCGGTTTGGTACGTCGCTTCAGCATTAAGGTGGAAATTATTTTGAAGGCAAATGATATTCAGGTTCAGTGGGAATGACTACATCCACTTTGTCTATATCATCGCTGTCTCTCGAGCCCTTTACGTCCCTCAAATGTTCAGCAACAGTCTGACCAATGCTAGCATTGTTCTAGAACTCATGGCAAAGGCAGAGGCCAAGGCGATCATATACGAGGCGTTCTTCAAGCCATTAATGCACGAATTCTCCTGCGTGAAATTGGAAACGATACCCATCCGTGACTGTTCAGATACTACAGTCGGCTCGGAGCTATCGGATCTACTGGCAGAAGACTTGTCATATGATGAGGAATCTACTTGTTTTATATTCCATACATCGGGGTCCACGTCGGGCAGTCCTAAGCTTGTTCCGTTCACGCATCGGTTTATCCGCACAACGTACCCAAAGTTGCGAGACACATGGGTGCAAGGAGGCCCCTTTGACAGCCAGGATGTATATATCCAACTCGGGAGCATCTGTCATGCGGCGACACTGCAGCGTATGTATAAGCTCATACGCCTTGGTTTTGAACTGGACAAGCTGATTTACGTCCTGGAATACAGAATATCTAGTGGCGCTGAAATTTGGCGCATGCATCGTGCAGCCTTCAACTCCACGCTTTTCAACTACAGAATTATCCAACATGATCAATATCTGCGGTGTAAACAGATTGAGCCTATTCTCCGCCTTTGTATCCATGCATATAAAAGCTGCCCGACGAGACCCCACAGTTCTCAAGCTACTTCAAGGCATGCGTGTTGTGAGGTACGGCGGCGTACCACTACCACCCGAAGAAGAAGACTGGGGTTATGATAATCATATTCCACTGGTGGTTAGTAGCCTCACTCTTATCTTCCTCTATTCAATTTAACTAAGAAAGGATGAAACCAGAATATCTACGCATGCACGGAATGCGGTGAGCAAACAAGGTTATTTTTTCCCAAGAGCCAAGTTGGATTGAAAGTCACTTTGACACAACGGTGGGGGGGAAACAGGATTCCTAATGGTCTCTACCCTTGGAAATCACCCTCGTCTCCTCCGACCCCTTCCCACTGTATCTCACACATTCGAGCCCGTCGAAGAAACCACTCAACTCGACAATCCCGATTCCATTCAATTTTATGAATTTGTCGTCTTGGCGGATTCTCCTGATCTGCCCGACGCAGCGTCATCTGCTATCATATGATGGAAACCTTCACACAGGTGATTTGTTCGAAAAGAAGGACAATGGATATTATGTGTTTCGTGGGCGCGATGATGATTGGATCAAGAGTGAGACGACGAAACGATGTGATGCAAAGTAACGAATCTCTACACTTTTCTTTCGTACTCAGAAAAGAAATGCCTTCTCATAGATCCATTGAAGACCAACTACGGATGCTGTGCAGCGACATAATCAAGGACTGCAAAGTCGTAGGCAACAACCGACCCTCACCTGCTCTATTCATCGAAAGACTCGACTCCTCATCGGGTATTCCTGACAGACAGTGACTTGAAGGAAGCCGTTCTGGATAGAATGAAAGACTTCAATGACAGGCGGTATACTCATGAGAGGGTCACGGATCAGAGGTTAATGTTCGTCGTACCGGAGAGTTCATTACCCCGAACAGTTGAGTGGAATACTTTGTTTCTTCTTCTCAAATTGGTACTTACCGCAGGGGTCCCTTGGCACAGACGAAGGGTAATATCAGGTAAGAATCAAATCCCGTAGGATTCAACGTACTCGGATTCACGGAAAATATCTGCAATTGTTAGGCGCAAAGCTATCGAAGAATTATACTTGAAGCAATTGGACGGGACGTACGCCTCAGGTCTATGCCTAAACTGCACATACAACTTGATTTTTGAGAAGTGTTGAGCTGACTACGCTCGCATTCGTCTAACTACTTCACTTGTTGTGTTCTTAATCGAGAGCCTCTCTTAACTCTCCATCTTCCCTTGCGGTAATTATAGGAGGACTACTGAGGTATTTAGTATACACAGTGAAATGTGCAGGTCTTGTTGTGATAGTTGGGTTGAGGCCTGTAATACTGGGGAACGATGAAACGCAAGTGAAGCCGAAGCAAGCGAACGGAGAGCTAGCCTGAGACAGGAACATAGATAGGTGTTATGGACAGGTCACTTCTGGTCGAATAATAAAAAAATTCCTCATCGACTGTGAAATAGTGAGGCTTGGAACAGGGGGTAGGACGAGCCACGTACAGTGCCGTGAACCTGCCTGCCTCGGCTAACGACAATGCGCAGGAGAGGGAAGGCCCGCTCGCATGTTTGAGTCTATTATTGTAGCATACGTTGTTACGAGCATTCCGAACCAAGCAATCTACAGGCCCGCCTGACACTCAGAGGTAGCCACAGTGATGGACAATATTCCAAACCTCTAAGTTGTACCAGATTGGGAGTCGGACGAACAGGAATGAGTGTTGGCACTGATGAGGGGGTCTGCCGCAATCAAGCGGAGTTTGAATCGTTGGTCGATGGTTGCGCGCCTAAAACTTGGGAGCAAACGTCCATATTGATGTGCTCAAGGACTATTAATACAGAACCGCATGAGCACAATCAACCTTAATAGTAAACGTTAACATACCAGTAAATTCACACCAAGTGTTTACTGAGGTAAATTTCTCATATGGCATATACATAGAATTTCCCAAGAGTTTCCTGCGAATAATCGGGTATTTATGAGTTGGTGGTTGACGAGGAGCACGGGAAGGGCTCCAATAAAACCCATCAGCATCAGGGACTTGCCAGGCTCCCTTTGTCTCGTTTACCACATCGTTTACTAATTCGGAGAACAGGTGAGTGCTCACCCCTGGGCGTTCGACGCATACGCTGATTGCCTTTGCAGTGCGGGATGTCATCCCACTATGACAATCACCACACGCTCCTTCGATACCGAGCAAGAAAAAGTGGAGCGACGGCAATGTTCAAAGTACCTATGGTCGGTGGATCCGGGCCGCCAACGCGTTGGACGGATATCTCGTTCTCGCAATTTTCTGCTGATGTGCACACCGTGGCTCATTTCCTTCGCATTTGGTTTCGAGAAAACAACATACCCCCAGGGTCCACTGTAGCGGTTTGGTGTGTCGCCTCAGCATCAAAAATGAAAACATTTTGAAGACAAATGATATTCAGGTTCAGTGGGAATGACTATATCCACTTTGTGTATATCATCGCTGTCTCTCGAGCCCTTTACGTCCCTCAAATGTTCAGCAACAGTCTAACCAATGCCAGTATCATTCTAGAACTCATGACAAAGGCAGAAGCAAAAGCAATCATATACGAACCGTCCTTCAAATCATTGATGCATGACTTTTCCTGCGTAAAATTAGAAACGATACCCATTCACGACTGTCCCAAGATAACCGTCAATTCGGAGCTGCCGGATATAGAAGACTTGTCACTCGATGGGGAATCCACCTGTTTCATATTCCATACATCAGGGTCCACATCGGGCAGTCCAAAGCTCGTTCCATTCACACATCGATTCATCCGCACCATACATCCAAAATCGCAGGAGACGTGGGCGCAAGCAGGTCCCTTTAACAGCCAAGATGTGTATATCCAACTCGGGAGCATCTGTCATGCAGCCACAATGCAGCGTATGTACAAAATTACACATTAATATACCTCGAACTAAGCAATCTGACTTTACATCCTGGAGTGCAGAATATCTAGCAGTGCTAAATTTTGGTGCATGCATTGTGCAACCATCTACTCCGCGGTTTTCAACTGCAGAATTATCCAACATGATCAATATCTGTGGTGTGAACCGATTGAGCCTATTCTCCGCCTTTATCTCCATGCATATGAAAGCTGCGAGACAAGACCCCGCAATTCTCAAGCTACTTCAAGGCATGCGTATCGTGAGGTACAGTGGTGTACCACTACCACCCGAAGATGAAGACTGGGGTTTTGAAAATCATATTCCACTGGTGGTTAGTACCATCGCTCTCATCCTCCTCTGTCCAATTCATCTAAGAAAGGATAAAACCAGAATATCTACGCAAATACGGAATGCGGTAAGCAAAATAAAGCTATTTTCCCTTAAGAACCAAGTCGGATCGAACCGGCCAAACAGGATTCCTAATGGCCTCCACCCCCGGAAACCACCCCCGCCTCCTCCGACCTCTTCCCACTGTTTCCCACACATTCGACCCCATCGGATCAACCACTCAACTCGACAATCCCGATTCCATCCAATTTTATGAATTTGTCGTTTTGGCGGATTCGCCTGATCTGCCGAAACAGTCTCATCTGCTGTCGTCTGATGGAAATCTTCACACGGGTGATTTGTTCGAAAAGAAGGACAATGGATATTATGTGTTTCGTGGGCGGGATGATGATTGGATTAAGAGTGAGACGACGAAACGATGTGATGCGAAGTAACATGAATCCCTACATTCCCCTTCTGTCCTCTGACGGAAATTTGTCTTCCCTTTAGAGCTATCGAAGACCAACTACGGATGTTATGCAGCGACATAATCAAAGACTGCAAAGTCATAGGCAACAACCGACCCTCACCTGCTCTATTCGTCGAAAGACTCGATTCTATATCGAATACCCTGACAGACAATGACTTGAAGGAGACCGTCCTCGATAGAATGAAAGATTTCAACGATAGGCGGTATACTCATGAGAGGATCACGGATCAGAGGTTAATGTTCGTCGTACCGGAGAGCTCATTGCCTCGAACAGTTGAGTGCCATGCTTTGTTTGTTCTTCTCAATTGGTAACCTCGAGAATCCCTTGGTATGTACAGACGAAGGGTAATATCAAGTAAGAATTAAATCGCGTAGGATTCAAGGTACTCGATTCACACAAATATCTGTCTTTTTTAGGCGTAAAGCAATTGAAGAATTATACTCGAAGCAATTGGACGAGACGTACACACTAGTCTATGCCTAGACTATGTTGTAATGAGTGCTGACTAGTCCATGATCCATCGTGCCCGATGGTAACATCAACGAGCAACATCCCTTAACGATAAGAAAGCCTCTAAGTCCTATAACCCCACACTTATTCCTGACTCAACCACAAAATCATCAGCCATAAAATGCCATATATATAAAACCATGGGTGCAGTGGGGGTGATAAAATGGGGCAGAATACTAAGCTAAAAACAACAACAGACCGTCATCTCTTCCCGCATGCATCTATATCTGTTCTATAGGGATCCACTAATATAATAAAAAAAGAGAAGCAGCGGAGAACGCAGCAGATCTCACCTCTACTCAACAAGACCAAAAAAACCACACCGGTCTCAGAGCAGAGCAAGCAATAACAGCTTTCGACCTCCCCCCCCGGCCACATCATATCCGTGCTTCAACCACTCGACAATCTTAACAGTATACCACCCATCCCAGCTGCCCTCGAACTATCGCTTCCACCTCTCCGCCCACACCCCTCTCACCCGCTCACCCTCATCCCCACCAAACACCTCCTCCAAGACCTCACTCACATTCTCCACATACACAAACCGAATCCCCGTCTTCACACTCTCAGGCACATTCTCCTCCACATCCGGCCGGTTCGCAGCAGGCGCCACAATCGTCTTTATCCCTGCCCGATGCGCCGCCAATATCTTTTCTTTCAGTCCACCCACAGGTAACACTTGTCCCACCAAAGAAATCTCGCCCGTCATCGCTACAATTTTCCGATCAGCAAACAAAGGACGAATTCGTAAAATAAAAAGTTGCAACACACCAATGTCAGGATTAATCCTCGTCTTTGTAAACAGCGACACAAACGCGCTTAACAGCGCCGTCCCAGCACTCGGCCCCTCTTTCCCTATACTCCCCTCAGGCATATGCACATGCACATCCCGGTCCGTCAAAAACTGCTCGTTCGGGCTCTCCGTAATCCCCAATTCATACGCGTGGGCCTTTACCCAGCTCAACCCGATCTGCGCACTCTCCCTAATCACCTCGCCTAGTTTACCCGTCAACTGCAGACCACCTTTACCCGGCATACTCTAAAAACAGACGGTCAAGACCACGCAGAGGTCTACGAAAACAATCAGGCTCACCATAGCCTCAACAGGCATGACCGCACCACTTCCATTCCCAAGATACCCAAGCCCAGTGCTCACACCAGGCGGCGGAGGTGTCGTATACATCCTATCCCTCTGATACACAGGCGGACCTACATAATCCTTCAAATTATCAGGCGAAATCCTCACATGCACACTTTCTGGAATCGACATCGGCTTGCGTTCGTGCGTCGTAACGATCTTGCGCTCTTCTTCCTCAGTCGCGGACTCGATGGCTGCCGCCGGTTCGTTCGGGGCAGGTTCCTGTGACTCGACGGTTGTTGTACTTTCGGATTTGGATAGAGGTTCTGCCGGGGGCACGACTCCTGATTCCTTGTCGGTGAGCGCGTCATTTGTAGCAGTTGCAGCGGCCTGTGGCGTCGGTTCCGGGAACGTCTCCTCGCCAAGGTCCTCGATCAGCTTGAGCGCCGCCTTGCGATAAATCTATCGGGGAGAGTCAGTGTCATCCGCTATACGACAGAAGACGGGGAAACAAAAAACTCGCCTTGTCAATGTGTTTCTTAAGATTACGAACACCACTCTCACGACAATAATACTTGATAAGAACATCAATAGCAGCGTCGTCAATCTGGACATCAGCACTGCCCAATCCAGAGGCATCCTTCGCCTGAGGGCCCAAGTACCTCGACGCAATCGCAGCTTTTTCCTCAGTCACATACCCAGAGACCTCGAGCACTTCCATACGGTCGAGCAGGGGGGCTGGAATGGTGTCCAGATTGTTAGCAGTGCAAACAAAGAGAACGCGTGAAAGGTCCACAGGGACATCCATACTGAGTGGGAACATAACTTAGCGCGTATACTCAATTATTGAGCTGGGATTTCTTACTAGTGATCCAAGAAACTATTGTTCTGCTCTGGGTCGAGCATCTCCAACAAGGCACTCGCAGGGTCACCATTGATGCCCCTCCCAATCTTATCAACCTCGTCAATCAGAACCAGTGGATTCTCCGTCCCGACGCGTTTTAGAGCCTGAATGATTTTCCCAGGGAGAGCACTAAAGTCCTTGTATCAGCAAGACTATCCTAGTCAAAATAAGTTGCGGTTTGCATACCCAACATAGGTCCGCCTATGCCCCTTAATCTCCGCAACATCCGTCAGACCACCAACGCTGAAACGGAAGAACTGACGACCAAGTGCACGCGCAATACTCTTGCCAATGCTCGTCTTTCCAACACCAGGCGGACCAACAAGACAGATGATTTTGCCCTGGACGGTCCCGCGGAGCTTGCCAACAGCGAGAAATTCGAGGATACGCGATTTGACATCGGTGAGACCATAGTGATCTTCGTCCAGAACCCGCTTGGCGTGCGTGAGCGAGTAGTTCTCAGGTGTATGTTGACCCCACGGAATCTCGAGTGAAAACCGTGAGATAGGGAATGAAGATAGGTACAATGGTACGCATACACACCTGTGTTAGCCAATCTAGATAATTCCTCGTCACATTTGCCTCGCTTGCGGCGGGTTCCATCCCCTGAAGTTTCGACAGCTCTTCGTCAAATACTTTCCTGACCGCCTCAGGCATCTTGAGGCCCTTGGCGCGTTCTCTGAATTTTTCGATCAACTTGTCCTTGCCGTCGCTTTCCATCCCAAGCTCTTTTTTGATACCCTTGAGCTGCTCCATTAGATAGTACTCTCGCTGGCGCTTCGCAATCTTGCTGTCAACATCGCGAGCAAGTTTGCTTTGCAGTTGAGCGTTGATAAGTTCTTTCTTGAGAACCAAAAGCGCTTTGCGTAGCCGGTCGTCGACAACTAAGCTCTCTAAGACATCTTGAAGTTCTTGAACTTCTCCAGTAGAGACAGCGGCTGCAAAATCTGCAAGTTTGTCTGGTTCGTCGAAAACGTTGGAAGCGACCTGGTTGATAGAGAAATTCGTAATCTGGTCGCGGAACAAAGGATTGAGCTGTGCAATATCCTTGAACACAGAAACAATTTCAGACATGAAAGCACGAATGTACTGGTCGTCCTTGTTGTACGGCTGAGTTACCATATTGTCCACATTCACAATCGAGACGGCATGGTTGTGCAGGAAGGAGGTCTGGAGTGGGCCGACTTCGGGGTCGGGAGTCGCAGGCGGTGTGGGTAAATCGGAGACCAAGCCACCGGCTTTGGCGAGCTCGGTAATTCTAATCCTGCGGTGGGGGTAGAGTACTGCAGTCAGACCCTCCTCCTTGTCCTCTCCATCGCGGCCGGCAGCAGCAAAGACACTTGTTATCTGCGCAAAGACGCCAACCTGGTGGACCGAGTTGATGTCGGTGATGACATCGCTGTCGGTGTGCTCGTCTTTGAGGAGGAAAGCACCGAGGTAGGGCTGGCCGCGCTTCATCATATCCTTTATCGCGGCGACGACGGCGGGATTACGGACCACGACGGCCTTGTAGAAGCCTGGGAAGAGAGGCCTCCGCGCTATTGGAAGGGCGAGAACCTGGGGGTAGAGTTCGGGAACGGATTGCCTGGCGATAGACCCCGGGTTAGAGTTGGATGGTGGCGGGGCGGAGTCGACGGGCTGGGACGGGGGTTGGGAGTCCGAGGAGGATGAGGAGGCCGACGGGGAAGAGGACGCGGTGGGCTCTGGCTCTGGCTCTGGCTTTGGCTCCGACTCTGGCTGTGGCTCTGGAGACTTTTCATCCTCCTGTTTCTGCTCGTCAGCAGGCGACTCCTGGTCTTGGTCACCCGGAGTCTTCGGGTTGACCCATCTGGGCGCGCGGATGGCAGGAAAGTGGTGAAAGGGTCGGAGACGTGTTGTTGAGAATGGTCTGTGCGCAGGGAGTGCGAGAGGGCGCAGGATGGCTGGAGAGCACAGGAGCCGCGCAACCAGCCTCATCGCAGTCCACAACAAACACAAAAAACACGGAAATGACGCATTGCAGCTGATGTAATCGTCTCATAACCACGCTGGCACATTCTTGATAACACAAATATAGTAAATTGTAATTGATGAAATACTATAATATTAGACACAAAAAGTAACATATTAGATTAGAATTTTCAACTGTATAATATTCATTGCACACTCAGTGTATGCTTATTGTGCACTGGAGTGTGCAACAAAGATAATACCTGAGTAGAGGTCTGTTCTCAACTCACAGAATCAGGTATAGTCCTGACTCAACCCAGTTTGCCTCTTGTTGCACAACTACCACAAGTGATGTGGGTCTGGTGGGTGTGTATTATTACTTAGTCTTTTGTATGTACATTGTATAGTGGACAGGCTCAGATATAACACATTTCCAGTACTTGGTTATGTTGGAGTCCACAAACACATGTCTGAGATCTCAGGGCCCCCATGATACCCTCATGGAATAGATACATAGACCTCTCTTGTTTATAGGCATGAATAGTCTTCTACTTTGACAGTTAATTACTGCACTGTGAACCCTGTGCAGTGGTAAAAACAAACCTGAATTTCCATGCTAAGTTTAGAAATTCTCAACAGTCTAAATTGGGATAACTGTATAATATATTTGGTAATTTACTATAGTCTATGTTGACAATTTCCAAAAATACATAAGGAATAATCCTATAATTAAGAGGATATAATGTGGGAAATCTCTTTGATATATGAAAGGATCATAACCTTGATTACTGTCAAGCTACTGAAAATGGCCATGCAAAGGGGAAGGAGGATCCAGAGGGAGAGCATATGGAGAGACTTCAGCTTCAGTTTATGTGTTGCACCCTTCTGATACCACAGTCTCAATTTGCAAGTGTGCAATGGGAAGTGTGCATGAGTGCTTTCACAATTGTGATGAGGGAGGAGGAGATGCAAGATGCAAGGGGGTGTGTGAATGTGCAGGAGCAACAGAGAGAGAGAGAGAGGACAAACTTAGTTGATTATCTGACTGAGTAGCTATGATACAAGCAAACACATTTTATACTACAAGTCAGATACATGATTTATAAGCAGGAAAATGGTCAAGGGAGAATGGAGACAATAAGCAATAAATGATGACTAAGGAAACTACTCACCGGAATGCCTTGACAGAGGACACACAATGTGAGAGGGAGTGATGATGGAATTGCACAGGCTTTGTGCACTTAGGTGGTGGCTGTGTGTTTGGCATGTGACAATTACACCCTTTGTAGCTAGAGAATTCCCTTAGTTATAGGTGTAAATGTCAGTCTTTTGTTTTTTTTATCAACACAATTTATATGTGGTGCACAACAGCAGTCCACAGCCAGTATCTACTACATGAGGAGGTATCTACCAACTGTTACATCTGTAACTATTATGTCCTCATCATTCTGCATTCTCCACTTTGGATCAATCTCCCGTTCCTTTACCTTTCCTTTTCAATCTTTTGTTCATTCCTGTTTCATGTTTATATTGTTGCAATACCTACAGCCTTCCCGTCTCCATAGTTCCCCGCATTCCCCACATACTCTATTCGCATTGTAGTTACCATTCTATAGACACTTGTATATAAGCTGTAGGTACTCCAGTTTGTAACCTCAGTCTGAATATCAACTTAGTTCTTCCCTCCTATCCTCTGTCCGATCTCCACTTGTTCTCCACCCTCTCCAATAAACTTGGTTCCTTGAAATATAGGATTGTGGTAGCATGAGGGCACAACACATACGTTGAGGCCAAAGATCCACTCTGCACCAAGTCCACTACCTCTGTCTAGAGTCTGTGCTAACATAGTGCACGACCTCTGCATTTAGCTGCCTGTACTCCGACCCTGCACCATAACTTAACAGTATATTCAGACTCAAACTCTTGCTGCCGTTCATATATCATTGATCATGGTTACTAAAACTAGGACCAAGACAACCTCCACCACCCAATCCTTGACAGGTGTCAGGCACAGTTCACGCCCAACCAAGCTGTCCCTCAAAGCTCGTGAGGTAGAAGCACAGGCTGGTCCATCAAGAGTCTGCAGCTCTCGCATGGCCAGTACTCTGACCGCCTCCGAGCACTCCCAACATACTCAACCCTTGTCAAGTCGTCAGGCTATGCCTACACGATCATTTCTGACCCCCCGCGCTCCTGGAGCATACCCTTCGAACCCTCCGTCACCTAATCCCTCTGATCCCTCAGACCCCTCAGACCCTTCAGACCCCTCGGAGCCAGAAGACAATGATGATGATGATGGTAATGATGGTGATGATAGCAAACCTGATAATAATCCAGGTCTGCCCCCGGGCAATAATCCACCTCCACCACCACCGCCAGGGAATATGAATCCATCTGCACCTTGTCGTCCCCGTCCTGCTGCTCCCAACACCAACAACCTCCTAGCCCATGCCCTTGGCCACCTTGCCAACCAGCTTGATGATCAATCTCAGTCACATCTGCCAACTCCGCCTCGGGCCCCTTGCACCAAAGCACACAAACCCAAAACCTTCAATGGGTCTGATCCCACCAAGCTCAAGCCTTTCTTGTTCCAGTGCTGATTGTATTTTCGCACTAATCCCAACCAGTTTGCCAACTCCGCAACAAAGGTCAATTTCGCATTGACTTATCTTTTGGGCACTGCCCAACAATATTTCGAGATTGGTCTGGACCAGGCTGATCACAATGGTATTATCCATAATTGGCTGGATGATTGGGACAAATTCACGCTTGAGTTACAGACTTATTTTGGCCCCGTGGATCCCACTGGTGAAGCCGCTGAACAACTCAATAATCTCTGCATGTGCTCGGATTGTTACAGGCGTCCCAGATCGCTCCGGACCACGCTCCTGCCGGTCCGACTTCTTCTCCGATTCCGAGTTCCAGAATCCGACCGGTCTCCTTAAAGCCCGGTTCCCGGATACATTCTTCTCCGATCCGTCCATTCTCTGATGTCATCATTCCGTTCCGTTTCATCGCTCCGTTCCGTTTATTATTCCTATAACTTCTATTATACTCCGAACACTTATTATAGGCGCCCACTAACTACTGGTAACTTAGTTACTTATTGTAGGACTATCTCCGTTCCTCCGATAGTCCACATGTATATAAACCGGAGTTAGTCCGGAGTAGTTTTCCTCAATCAGAATATCGACTTGACTTGCCTCCTATCCTCTGAACCTCAGTTCATCATCTCATCTCTCTCTCAGACTCGGTTCCCTTCGATCCGAGTTGTATCCTCTCCTCTCCGGGTCCGAAGTTCAAATCAAGACCGCCTAGCGATATCAGAGTGGCACAACACATACGTTGAAGCCAAGGTCTCGCTCCGCTCGTCCCTCCGACGCGCGCCCCATTCAGCATCTAACACGGATGAGAAAATTGCTGTCTACAATGTCAAGTTTCTCCACTTAGCCAGGCAACTCAAGTGGGGTGACAAAGTATTGTGTCACTGCTACTACAAGGGACTTCCTGATTGCATTCAGGATATCCTCTCCAATCGGGCTGATGGTAAGCCCACCACATTTGTCTTGATGCATGATGCAGCACAAAAGGTCGATGCTCATTATTGGGAACGCCAACAAGAAAAAGCCTGCACAAAGTCCACATTGGAGCAACAAGCCTCCAAAAAATTGGGAGGTAATCAATCCACTCAGCCCTCTTCCTCCGCCAATCAGTCCTCTGCTGCCAAGAGCAGCACCAACAACAACTCCAACAACAACTGTGGTGGTTCTGGTGGCCATGGCTCCTCGTCCAGCAAACCCTCCCAACCCACTTCCAACCAGAAGTTCTCAGCCCCCAAACCTGACCTGTCCGACAAGCTTACCAAGGATGGTAAGTTGACGACCAAAGAGTGTCAATGTTGCATGGACAACAACCTGTGCCTCTTCTGCAGAGGGGCCAATCACAAGGTCAGCAAATGCAAGAAACGGGCTGCATCGGACAACAAAGCCAAGGGGCATCAAGCCCAAGTCACAGAGCCGGATAGCTCTACTGCTGCGGATATGCAGTCAGAAAAATAGAGTACGGTCCTCAGGCCTCTGCACAGACTGAGGATTGCATTGAGCTCATCTGTGCTCCCAAGGTTTCCCGCCTCAATGCGTCCACTCTTTCCGATCCGAATTCCCTTCATGTAGAATTAACTTCATCTCTTGTTTTCTCTTCTTCCCCCATTGTAGATAAATCTGTTTCCACCATTTCCGACATCTCCAACCCATCTCCAAAATCTGTAAATAGTTCTCCACTGAACTCTCCTTCTGTTTCCCCAATCCCCTTCAAAGCCTTGGTAGATAGTGGTTCCACTCATTGCTTTGTAGATACTTGCTTTGTCTGTGCTCATTCCATTCCTACTTCCCCCGTCACAGCAGTCGAGTTACAGTTATTTGATGGGTCATCAAAATCCTATATTTCGGAGCTTGCGCACATCCCTGTTATTTTTCCTACTGGTGAATCCTTCTCTCTGGACTTCTATGTCACTCAGCTCAATTCCTCCTGTTCCATGGTTCTAGGACACAACTGGCTCACCTGCTACAATCTGTTGATTGACTGGGTCACGAGCAGTATCATATTCTGGCCATCTCTACTTGAGTCTCCTGCTACCCCCTCCGTTTGTGCACCTGCAGATTCTCCACATTCTGCACCTCCTGTCGATCCGGTATGGATTCCATTTCCGTCTCTGAGGCTTCTCTGCCCCTCTCCGGTGCTCTGCACATTTCACTCATCAATGCAGCTGCATTCATGAAAGCTTGCAAGCTCCAGGGTTCCCAACAATTCCGTATTAACCTCACTGCCCCCTCCGTCTCCACTGCCTCTGCCTCCGTGTCTACCAAACCAGTAGACCTCTCCTCCGTCCCAGAGGAATATCATGAGTACACCAATGTCTTCAGTAAATCATGCACTGACACACTTGCCCCCCATCACCCTTACAATCTCAAGATTGAACTTGAGGAAGGGGCAGGGCCTCCTGTTGGTACAGTTTACTCATTGTCACAGTCCGAGCTGAAGACACTCTGCGAGTTCATTGACGAACACCTCTCCATTGGCTTCATTTGCCCACCCTCCTCTCCTCATGGAGCTCCTGTCCTCTTTGTCAAGAAGAAAGATGGCTCCCTTCGCCTATGTGTTGACTTCCAGGGTCTCAATCACATTACTAAAAAGGATTGCTACCCACTCCCACTCACATTCAGGACCTGCTATGGTTCCTTCGAATGGTTGGTAATGCCCTTTGGTCTCACTAACGCACCAGCTATGTTCCAACGATTCATGAATGATATATTCAAGGACATGCTGGATATTTGCATTATCATCTATCTTGACAACATCCTAATCTATTCTGACAACATGAATGTTCATTGCAGTCAAGTCAAGGAAGTATTGAAGCGGCTCCATCAACATGGCTTATATGCCAAACCCGAAAAGTGCGAGTTCCACTCATCCACAGTGGAGTATCTTGGGTATATCCTTTCCCCCAAGGGTCTCCACATGGACCCTGCAAAAGTCAAGATCATCAAGGACTGGCCAGAACCTCGGAAAGTCAAGGACATTCAGTCTGTCAAGCTACTGAAAATGGCCGTGCAAAAAGGGAAAGGAGGATCCAGAGGGAGAGCGTACGGAGAGACTTCAGCTTCAGCTTATGTGCTGCGCCCTTCCGATACCACAGTCTCAATTTGCGAGCATGCGATGGGAAGCGCGCACAAGTGCTTTCGCGATTGCGACAAGGGAGGAGGAGGTGCGAGATGCAAGAGGGTGCGCGAACGTGCGAGAGCAACGGAGAGGGAGAGAGGACAAGCTTAGTTGATTATCTGACTGCGTAACTACAATACAAACGAATGCATTTTATACTATGAGCCAGATACATGATTTGTAAGGAGGAGAAGGGTAACAGAGGAATGGAGACAATAAGCAATATAATGATGACTAGAGAACTACTCACCGGAACACTTTGACAGAGGACACACGATGCGAAAGGGAGTGATGATGGAACAACGGTTATAAATAGAATAACAAAAATAGTGGAGATTGTGTGGATCGGCGCCTTCGCGCGCTTAGGCAGTGGCTGTGCGTTTGGCATGTGACACAGTCCTTCCTTGGTTTTGCCAACTTCTATTGTCGTTTCATTCACAGTTATTCTGACATTGTCGTGCCACTAACATGCCTCACTCACAAAGATACCGCATGGAACTTCACTGACAATTGTAGAGCCTCCTTCAACTTCTTGAAGAAAGCCTTCATCTCCACACCAGTCCTCATCCCATGGTCCCCCAACTCCCAGATCATCATCAAAACTGACACCTCCAATTATGCCCTTGCAGCCATCCTGTCCATACAGGCTGTTGACAGTGAAGTCCACCCTGTTGCATTCCATTCCTGCACATTCAGTAGTACCGAGCTCAATTATGATACTGACGACAAGGAACTCCTCGCTATATTCGAGGCTTTCCGCATCTGGCATCATTACCTTGAAGGCGCTCCATTACCCATTGACGTGGTCACCGATCACAAGAACTTGGAGTACTTCTGCACCACCAAGGTCCTTTCCCGCTGCCAAGTCCGCTGGTCTGAGTATCTCTCTCAGTTCAACCTCATTATCCGCTTCCACCCCGGTCGCCTTGGTACTAAGCCTGATGCCCTTACTAGACGATGGGACATCTACCTTAAAGAGGGGAATAGGGACTACACAATGGTCAATCCTCACAATTTCTGTCCAGTCTTTACTCACAAGCAGCTTGCAGCATCTGCTCACACTATATCATTATACTCCCCAGTCCTCCGTGCGGCTGTTACCATTGATGTGGAACAGCTCCACAATGACATCCTCGCTGCACTCTCCGCAGACCCGGTCGGCTCTGCACACCTCACCAGTCCTGAAGGACGCTGGTCAGTAGACAACAAAGGTTTCCTCCTCCTCAACAATCGCATTTATGTCCCCGACTCTGACAATCTCTGACTCTGCATTCTCCAGTACAAGCATGATCACCTGCTTTCTGGCCATTTCGGTCAGAATAAGACACTGGAGCTCATCTGTTGGGACTATACTTGGCCTGAAATCCGGATGTTTGTCAAGGACTTTTGTAAGTCCTGTGTCACTTGCATGAGGTCTAAACCACAGCACCACCGTCCCTACGGGCTACTCAAGCAACTCCCCATCCCTGAGCAACCATGGAATTCCATTTCTATGGATTTCATCGAGAAGCTCCCAAAATCCGCTGACTACGATACCATCCTAGTCATCGTCAACAGGCTCACCAAGCAATCCATCTTCATCCCCACCTATGATACCATCACTTCAGCACAGCTAGCCCACCTCTTTGTCCTCCACGTATTCTCAAAACATGGTGTCCCAGAGCACGTCACCTCCGATCATGGCTCCGAATTTGTATCCCACTTCTTCCGCTTACTCAGAGAAGCCCTCGACATGTGACTTCACTTCACCTCCGGTTACCATCTCAAAGGTGATGGCCAAACTGAACACACCAATCAGACACTCGAGCAATACCTCCGCATCTACTGCAATTACCAACAGGACAATTGGGTGGAACTCTTACCCCTAGCTGAGTTCGCATACAATAATGCCCCTAGCACTACCACTGGTATCTCTCTGTTCTTCGCTAACAAGGGATATCATCCAAAGATCACAGTCCACCCCGAGCGCGACCTTGCCTCCGCGCGGGCCTGCAATTTTGCTGTCGACCTTGATGACCTCCATACCACCTTGAAGTCCAAGATAGCACTCGCTCAACAACGCTATCAAACCTCCGCAGATGTCTGCAGATTGCTGGCACCTGATCTCCAAGTTGGTCAGAAGGTATTCGTTAAAGCTCAGTTCTTCTGCACCATCTGTCCCTCCAAAAAACTCTCTGAAAAATTCTTAGGACCATATGAAATCATAGCACAGCCAGGCTCCTACTCCTTCACCCTCCGCCTTCCTGACTCCATGCAAGCAGTACACCCTGTGTTCCATGTTTCCATGATCAAACCCTCCACTCCCAACACAATACCTGACTGCATAGAGCCACCCCCAGTGCCAGTCATCATTGACAGAGAACTTGAATATGAAGTCTCCTGCATTCTTGACTCCCGCATAGACTGCAGATGCCGATGGGGTTTCCAGCTCCAGTACCTAGTCAAGTGGAAGGGTTACAAAGGAACGCCCGACAAGACTTCTTGGGTCATGGCCCAAGAAGTGGAAAATTCACAAGAGCTTGTGGATGACTTCCACACTGCAAACCCCGCTAAGCCTGGCCCCTTGTCTGCACTTTGATTTTCACTCATGTCAGAGCCCAAGAAACAAAAAATTATCATTACTAGTTGTCCTACAACTAGTTTACTTCCATCTCACTACCACTCCCCTCTGTCATCTCTGCATCCTCCACCTCCTGGCTCAACTCCTCACACTCCACCCACAACTCACTTTCAAGGCTCCTGTGGCCTTCCTCCTCCCATTCCCCTTCATCTTTGGTCAACTCCTCCTCAAAGCTTTCATCCCCGGCATACCAATCCAGGAGTTGGCCCACAAAGTTCATAATGTGTTCCTCCAGGCAAAGCATGCGCTTCTTTGTCCGCTCCTCTGCTCTCAATATCACGGACTTGAGTTCTGGTACAGTTGTCTTTAGCCTCCCATCACCATTATAAAAGAAATCGCACTTACCTTCAAATCGGTTGACGGGCATTGCCGCCACTGCCCGGTTCTCCACCGACCCTGCTCTGCACCTCCGCTTGCCTGCCATACAATTCTGGCAGCTTCAGCCATTCCTGAAGCCACAGTCAGCCAAAGAACCACTAACATATGAGACGACTTACCCCTCCACGACCTCACACACTACACTGGCCTGTTGACACCTGTCACAGGGGTTATCACCCCTGAACTTCCTTCCCTTCCTCCATAAAATCATCTGTGCCTTACCCTTACCCTTGCCCTTATCCTTGCTCCCCACAGCCTCTCCGTCCTCTCCACCCTCAGAGCCTCCTTCCAACGTTGTCTCCTCATACTCCATGGACTCCGGTTCCTCCAGCCCCTTCAATTCCAACATGGCCTCTGTCCACCTTATGGAGGCCTCCGCAGCATTTGACATCCCGGCCCCTGACATTGCTACTGCCCGGATCTCAGTGGTTAGGTTCTGTACCCACTCTACCAGGGCCTTCTTACATTGTTGTTTGTGGGCCTCGCCCCTCTCATTCCTCCTCTGGCTTTCAGCCTCCTTCTTGGCTGTCTTCTTCACCTGGGCAGCCTCCTTCTCCACCGCCTTCTTGGCCTACACGGCCTGTTGTGCCTTCTCCACCTTCTCTGCCCTTTTCCTCGCTGCAGCCTCCTTCTTGGCCTTCATCGTGGCCTCCTTTCTCTCCTTCTCCTCAGCTGCCCTCCTTGCCTCCTCCTTGATCTGCTCCGCCTCAAGCCTCCTCAACTCCGCCTCCTCCTCCTCCTCAGCCGCTTGCTGCTGCCTCTCCAGCTCTTCCCGCACCCTCCATTCATTCTCCTTGCGTTCCCGTCGCCGAGCTGCCAATTGGGCGATATGTTCCTGAGCGGTTGTGTTTTGAGACATGATGGTGGTTCTGGGTTGGGAAGCTCCCGCCATCAGCACGCCCTCTTATACCCATCTGAAGGACTCCGAAATGAAGTTTATTAGTTATTGGGGTCCTAGGCCTTGTGGGCTCAGCCTTAAGGGGAGGGTACTGTTACATCCATAACTATTATGTCCTCATCATTCCGCATTCTCCACTTCGGATCAATCTCCCGTTCCTTTACCTTTCCTTTTCAATCTTTTGTTCATTCCTGTTTCATGTTTATATTGTTGCAATACCTACAGCCTTCCCATCTCCATAGTTCCCTGTGTTCCCCACATACTCTATTTGCATTGTAGTTACCATTCTATAGACACTTGTATATAAGCTGTAGGTACTCCAGTTTGTAACCTCAGTCTGAATATCAACTTAGTTCTTCCCTCCTATCCTCTGTCCGATCTCCACTCATTCTCCACCCTCTCCGATAAACTTGGTTCCTTGAAATATAGGATTGCAGTAGCACGAGGGCACAACACATACGTTGAGGCCAAAAATCCACTCTGCACCAAGTCCACTACCTCTGTCTAGAGTCTGTGCTAACATAGTGCATGACCTCCACATTTAGCCGCCTGTACTCCAACCCTGCGCCATAACTTAACACCAACTACTAAAAGAGAAAGAAAAGTTTCACATCTGGGCCCCCTTTGGGGGCTTGTTATCATCTGATGAACTGAGAGCAGCCAATGATAACTATGAAAATAAAAACAGATTGGGCCAAGATAGAGTGCAAGCCCTAAACTACCTAAAAAAACTGACCAGTTATGGGCAATCTGACAAAGAGGACAGAGGCCCTGGGAGCAGCCCAAAGATAGCTGTAGGACAAAGAGCTAGCTGAGAACACCAGAAAGGAAAGAAGACAGAGAGAAAAGAGAAAAAATATGAAAACTCAAACAGGAGGGGCAGTAGACTTACCCTTGCCCTTATGAAAGGAAATACCAATACTAAGATAGGTGACACAGGGTTTCAGCACTCTTATGTAAGCAGCCTGGGGTTAGGGTTTAACTGGACAAACTGGCCACCAGAAATTTTTCAAAAGTAGGAGTGGCCCAAGGTGACTCAGGTGAGCAAATATAGGTCACCATATGATATTTAGGTGCTCAATAAAGTAGTTAATGTTTACTTAAGGGCCCAAAACTACTGATTTCCTGATTTCAGCTAAGATGTGAGCAGAAAAGACACAATGTCTGTGATACTTCCAGTTTGCCCATACAGCTTTAGCCCCAGTCAAACCCTTTTCATATGCATCCATGAAATGAAAGGAGCAATTTGTGTACCTATATATCATCAGAATTATGTTTACAGTAGCTAGTATATAGAACTTACTGTTGAATCTGAAGCAAAGGGATGCTATCAAGGCTCTCTAAAACCCTCCTCGATGTTGGGTGGTGGTGAGTGTTGATCCCAGTAACAATATTTAGTGGCACCCCAGTACTGCTCAATAAAATTGAGCTCACAGTGATATTTTGGATAGAATTCACATATATGTCTGCAAGATGTGATATACTCCTCAAGCTGGGACTTCTGGTTTGCAAAGTCTGGCTGGTTGTAGAGAAGGCAGTGGCAGCAGCAGTTGGATTGGTTGGGTTTGCATTTGAATCTACTACACTGTGCTAAGAGGCCAGTTTTGGGCCAGAGCCCTCACTCTCAGATAATTTGCTCCATTCCCTTGAACCAGCCTGGATAACTTGGGTGATTATCTGGAAAGTAGAGGCTCTGAGGGGAACCATCAGGTAGGGTAGTTGGGCACATCTGAGGACCATCTTTGTGGTGTCTTCAGTCCTTGGTTGGGTTTTTGGGCATCTTGCATACTGTGAGGGCATCAGAGGCATGTCATGGATGACCAGGGGCATTATCAAAGAGCCACAAGCCAATGGCAATACCATTGGTATGTTCTTTGAAGATATCAATTGTGTAATCAACCTGCTGCAAGAGATCATTTGAATCAAAATAGCCATCATGGCTTTTTCCCACCTTAAAGATGACACAGGCTTCCCTGGTTGCCATCATGGTCAGCAATTTTCAGGTCTCCCACATGTTTTGGACACTTACTCAGTACCATTTTTACTTCTTAAACAACCCCACTCTGATGTCAGAAAATCTGAAATCATAATTGATACCCCCTCACCTTTCTTCCCTGGAACTGCAGTCTGATCTTCATGCTCCCACTGCAACTTGCACTGATCATTTGCATAGAATGTTGACTCATTGTGAGTCACCAAAATGATGCAAAATGGGTAGTTACCAGGGATTGGGAATCTCTCTGGCTTGAGCTCATTTCTGTTGTTATCCCAAGTAAACATATGTGGGGCATAGTGAGTCAGAAACCATGATACAAATTCTTGGTGGTAAGTGACAATGTCCTCTCTTGTTAAATTTTGTGTACCAATTTGGGCAATCCCAGATATGCCCAAGCTTTGTTCTTAATTATCTATTGTCCTATTATAATATAAATTACAGTAGTTTACAATATGTACCCCTTGTTGTTTTGCCCCACCAATACACCCCTCACATTGTCCTCTCACATCTCTTTCATGGCCATCAACATACATCCCTTTTCTTTTGTGTGTGTAGCACCATCAAAACCTCTTCAGCCAACGTTGTGCTATTTGCCTTGAAATCTGTGTCTAACTCTGTTCAATACCTGCAGCAGCTAGAAGTCCCTGAATCCTCTTGCTGGCTACAATCCCAACTATATCATCTACACAGATGAAGCCTTTTTTGCATGCTTGGTCAGCTTCAGCTGAATTTCCTCTGAGATATCCTTATCATCCAAGATGCTTGGACTTCCACCCTTGTAGCAGTAAATTGGAAAGGAACCAGTATTGAGGAAATGATGGATCTGCTCCTGGATGACTTGTGCATAGTACCATCTATGACCCTGCAATTTTGAAATGACTAATGAGGCTTCACGCCATGTGAATGAGGCCTCTGGGTCAAGGTAGAGACTAAGAGTTCCAGCCATATCACTGATTCATGCACAAAGAATAATGCTAGCATTTTTATCTTTGGCTCTGAGTTGTAGTTGTTCCAAAGCTTGGTGGAGGGCCAGGAAGTCATGGTGGTAAAGCCAGTTGAGTGAACAATCAATATTGGTTTCTTCACTCCTGTCTAAAGGTATATCTCCATTGTGTAAGCTTTGTAGAATCTGCAAAGTGACTTACATGTGTTCCCCAGACTCCTTGTCATTACTGCATATTGGGAGTGGGTCCAAATTTGTGCTGAGCTCCTGGATGGTAGGCCCACTGTCACTATCTGATTCCTTCTCCTCACAAAATACCTTGTCCATCACCATTGGACCTGTGTCTGGTCCATTTGCACAAGTCACAGATGACTTTGTAAACCAATCTGTTACTGACTGGAACCCCTTCTTTGCCAACTCCTGCCCATAGCACATATGTTGCTGCTTTGTTCTGGCCGAGTTTTTAAGATATGTTCTTGGAACTCTTTTTTGTCTGTCCTGAGATGCTATGTAACTGGTGGACTTTTTGCAGTATTTCTGGAAAGTATCCCAACAAAGTACAGTAGGGGACAAAACTGTTCCAATGTTTTTTCACATTGGATTAATTCACAAATAACTAGTCAACAACTAAAGGTATGAACTTCCTATTTAAATTGTAGATGGTGCTCAAACATAGCTACAAACAGATATCAACAGCATTACATAATGTCCCGATTTGGGTATGCTATGAATTATTTAATAATTTCCACTCATTGGAATAGTTTTGTCCCTCTGATAATCAATCACATGACTTTGTTTATTGCAATCAAACAAGTGCAAATAAAAATCATGTGACCAGGTAGAATAGTGTATAAGTACAAGGGCTTACTTCCTGCCAAATATCAACCCCCCAGCTTACCTCTGACTCCTATGAGATCTCTCTCTTCTACCCAAGTTAACTGCATTCTCTCTCTTTTGGACAAAGGAGAATCTGCTCACTCTATCTCCTCTATTACTGGTCTGGGGGTCAGTACCATCTCCAGACTTTGCTCCAAACACTGATTATCACTCTCCAAGTCAGCTGGTGGCTGCCCATCCAAGCTTTCTACCTCTGATACCAAATATGCTGTATACCTCATCACATCTTGCAAGGCTGATAATGCTGTCCAAGTTACCAAATCACTCCAACACATGACTGGCCAGTCTCTATCTTCCAAAACTGTTTGTAGAGCACTCAAAATAGCAGGAATGAAGGCTGTAGTGAAGAAGAAAAGGCCTAGACTTACCTCTGTACATAGGAGGAAAAGGATGGAGTGGACAGAGGCACATGCAGAGTGGACAATGGCAGACTGGAAAAGGATTGTTTGGTCAGATGAGTCCAAAGTGAATAGGTTGGGGTCAGATGGGAGAGTTTGGATCTGGAAAAAAGCTGGAGAAGGGCTCAATGATAGGCTGGTACAGGAAACTCAAAAGTTTGGAGGAGGTTCTATCATGGTCTGGGGCTGTATGTTGTGGAAAGGGCCTGGGTTATCATGCAAGATCAATGGGAAGATGGATGCTGACCTTTTTGTCACCATTTTGGAGGATGAACTCAACAGGAGTTTGGAGTGGTATGACAAAGAGGTAGGGGATATTGTCTTTCAACAAGACAATGATCCCAAACATAGGAGCAGGAAAGCCCAAAACTGGTTCAGAGATGCTGGAATAGAGGTTATGATATGGCCCCCACAGTCCCCAGACCTCAATCCTATTGAACATCTTTGGACTTACCTCAAGAAAAAACTGGGGGAGTATGATACTCCTCCTGATGGAGTAGAGGAGTTGTGGGATAGAGTGGAGGTAGTGTGGGATAAGATTCCACCACAGGTGTGTCAGGATTTGATCAGGAGCATGCCTGATAGGGTTCAGGCAGTGCTGAAGGCAAAAGGAGGCTATACTAAGTACTAAAATCCTGATTTCATATAATAATTATCAGAGGGACAAAACTGTTCCAATGAGTGGAAATTATTAAATAATTCATAGCGTACCCAAATCGGGACATTATGTAATGCTGTTGATATCTGTTTGTAGCTATGTTTGAGCACCATCTACAATTTAAATATGAAGTTCATACCTTTAGTCGTTGACTAGTTATTTGTGAATTAATCCAATGTGTAAAAATATTGGAACAGTTTTGTCCCCTACTGTAAGCTTTTGAATGTCTAGATCCAGGTTTTCATCACCTGAGTCAGTCTCCTTGCTTTCATCTCCTATCACTGTATCTCCTAACATGGGAAAGATATCCACCAGGTCTACATCCAAAATGTTGTCATCATCCATGTCCAAGTCAGGAGATTCTGCTGAATTTGTGATAGGAGGCAATTCCACTGTCAGCTGGTAGGACCTTTGTGACCTTGTGAGGTGGAGGTTTGCTAGTTGTGCTTACTTTGAACAGCTGTTTTGAGGCATGTCTTTCAATCTGGGGATTCCTAGTCCTTTACTTTTTTTCCTGTCTCCTGTTTTGCAGACATGATGATATCACATGCCTATATAATTTGATTATGTGACAGCTTAATAAGCATATTTGTAAGCTGACAAAATGAAAATCCAAAAAACTTTTTATTGTGTGTAGTGCATATACTTGACAAGATAAAAGCAAAATACAATGATTAAAAAAAAAGTGCTATTAGTCAACAACAATTGAAGATAATAAAATTCTACTTTATAGGGCCCCTTCCCATGCTTCATTGGCATGTTTCTAATTAATTATAATTGGTATAACACAATGTGGTAGTAAAGAGTAGTGGTTGTCAATGTTGCTTACATAAGAGTGCTGAAACCCTGTGTTGCCTATCTTAGTCCTGCACCCAGTGTCCAAGGTGTTGCTATCAGCCTTGTATTAAGCCCTAATCTATTTAGGCTGGAAGTAGTGCTGTATTATGGTAACATCTGCCTTCGTATCACTAGGATATGGTGGATATTGAACATATTGTATCTATCTTATAAAAGAATACAAGTAGTGTAAATACTAAAAAGAAGTCAGCTAAGTGAAGTATAGAGATATAAAGTAGATACTGACCTCAGTTTTTTTATATATGTTGTTTAGCTACAATAAGAGTTTGTTCATAATAAAGTAATCATGAGAAAAGAGACAAAATGAAAAAAAAAAGAAGAAAAAGATCCATTTCAATAGTCCAAACAGTCAGTGTTGAACCCACTGTATCTATATGACAGAAGCATTACCTCATGTTTGTATTTCCAATATCTTATCCCAAGAGAAAATTGTTCAAGGAAATTATACCAACAATTTTTCAAGCAGTTCAAGTCTGAGATACCTAAATGCTTGCCAGTGCCCTCACACTCTACCACCTGGGGTGTGGGAAGAATATGACATGGGCTGTGAAGTGTAACTGTTTTGAGGTTATTGAAGGCCAGCTACTTGCTGTACTGTATACTAGAGTCCAAAGAATGGTAACTATGATCTACATATAATGAATGGAGGATGTGGGGAAGTACATATAGGGATAATGAGACTAGGTGGGTACAATATATTGACTTATGAAACAGGAACAAGGAAGTATGTATGTACAACTGCTTCTGCACACTGAGTAATAAATTGTTGATAAAAAAAATAGAGAAGTACAAAAAAGGAAGCATAAAGGAATAGATAATGATCTACAGCAAAGAAAGCAAAGAAGTGTAGACCTGATAGTTACAGATATAATAGCTAAGAATTATATTCATATGGACCTATCTGCTTTATTTCTCATTCACTCTCATCTCTCACAATAGCTCCAATTTCCTCTCAAACTCAGCCACCTTCCCACACAAAACTATTTCACCATATCCATGGTTGTGTGGATTGAGAGGCCTCATTTATTCATGATAGCAATAGTACTAGATAAGGATAAACCATTTTCTTTGCTAGGTGTCATGAAGAGGATTAGCAAACAATAGTAATTGAGAACCTTGGAAAATAACACACCTAATAGCAGCTATCTCAAGTGGGCATGGCAAGTCCATAACAATCACTTCAGCACTTTTTTGCTTACACCATCCCTTCCAGCTATCTTCCTGTGCTGATGTAGCCTGTATAACAATTGCTCTTGATGCTAGAAAACCATCACAAGGTTGAAGCACTTCATGGTTTCCACCACAGAGTGCCCAACAGTCAGAAGGCAAATAATCATGTGAGGTTTCATTCTTGCCAAATATAGTTACTCCTTCAGCATTAAACACCACATATTGTTTTGAGCAAACTTGAATTGCAGTAGGAAGACACTGCCCTAGGCAATAGAGCAAAAGATATAACAGAAACATTGTTTTTCCTATAATCCAATAGTAACATTAAGTTAGATATGGAAAATCATGAAATTGAGATTATGGTACATACCAATGCCTGGTTGGCCTATGAGTAGAAAACATATGGAGTGTTTACCCCATTGGAGAGTATTTACTTGGTGTTCCAGAACTTTCTGGATAAATATATAGTTATCCCAAATGATTAGGTTAGGTCCCAATGTCATCATCATCCCTAGACTTTTACCCAAGGCTATAATTCCATCAAGGCATGTGTACTCCCAACACTGCAGGGCTTCTTCTCCTGTAGTGCCTAGACCAGATCCATTGTCAATCTGCATCAGTGCATCTCTATCAAGAACACAGTTCTCACTGGTGACTAAGCCTTTCCAATGAGGCCAGGTCTGACTCCAGGCCTTTTCATAAACCTCTTTTTGCAGGCATTTAGCTACAGACAATTACATAGTAGCACAAACTTATCAGTGGCTGGTAAATGGAGCCAGTAGTGGAGACCTACTTAAATGCTTGTCATCAATGACACCAGCCAATAGTGCTAGCCTGCCTTCATCCACCCCTGGATTCCACAAGATGTAAGTCACCAGTGATCACTTGAGAATAGGAGGATTGAAGGAGGAATATGAAAACATGCCAGGGTCTTGAACAAGTAACACTTCATTCTTGAAGAGCCTCAGTGCTCCCACAACCATTGCACTGGGCAGTGGAGTAACCTCAGTTTGGTCAAGAAAGTTAATTGCCTTGACTAGTTCTTCAATTTGGAATTTGTCTTGATTGGCAAAAACCTTCGATTTCAAGCATCTCCACACACTGAGCTGGTAGGTGGGTAGTGCAATCAAAGTCTTCTCCTTGACCTTCTCCTTCAGGTCCACAATGTTGTCCTTATCACCTTTGATGTGCACTCTAAAGGGTGTTCCAGTGGGCCTATTCTCTTCATTGATGAGGAGATACCATACTTTGGTAGACATGGTAGTAGCTAGGAAAGGACAATGAGTCTCTGATCTTGTTGTACACTGGCCATATCAGTCCTGTTGACTTACCTGCTGCTTATGGTAATGATAATCATGTGATCTAGTTATTACTGTGTATTGCCATGGGCAGAGTCACCTTGTCCCAACGACAGGTACAAACAACCAGCCCCAGGAATATTTTGCTGACCACAGTGGTAACGGCTGCTGCAATGTCACCAATAGTTGAGTCAAAGTTGGGTGAAAGGTGAAGGATTGGGGAAGAAGGCTGGATGTAGGACCTAACACTCCACATGCTCCACCCACCTGGCCAACAAATTATTTGCTGATATACCAATACTACCAAGGAGGTCTACTACTAATATGAGGGTGATTTGAGTCACTTGGGTCTGTCACAAAATCAAATCACCATCTGGCAAGGATTCCACCTGTAGCCCCATCCCAAACTCCTGGATCAACACAAGCATGCAGTCCGTCCCATGATCCATCCAAATGCACGAGCAAGATGCTCTGTAGTGTTCTCAAGATTCCTAAAAGAGTTGGGTGTCCAGGGATGTGTACCTGTAGTTTGTCAATGGCCCCCCACTGACATGGGAGCCCATCTAGAAGACTCAACAGCATTGCAGGAACATGAGTTGCACTGGGGTCTGTCCACATATGTAGACTATATACCAACAGGTGAACAGATACACACCTCCAAGTTCTCCCATTGGTCCCATGACAACTCTGGTGCTTCAATCTTCTCCCGGAATTGAGCAACAATAGGCTTAGTCGCCAGTGGAACCCTTGCCAACACCAGTGCAGAGGGCAAGAATGCCCTAGAAAGCAGGACTGGATATGGCAATCTCACAGAGGGTATCAAGGCAAACATCATTGAAGTTGTATTCCCAGGTAGTCCAAATCTACATTCAAGGTACAGCAGAGGAATCTTGTCAGTGGAGGACATTTGAATGACAAAGCTAAGAGGATGAATGGTGGTTCCAAGGTTGAACACATGCATGAGAATCATGTCTGAGTGCAAAAGCACAGGTCCCAAGGAGACAGTATTGCCTTTAACACTACCTTTGCAGACAGGTGGCTTGCCAATGAAACACTGGAAAATGGACTCTATGGCAAGGGTGGGGGAAGCAAACACTGAGGGGACAAGGATGGGAAGCTTTCACACTAAACCCAACACTCAACTCTCAAAACTTCAAATACAACTCACTAAACTTGGATGAGAGCTTAGGGCAAAGGTATAGGGTAGGATATGTCAAAAAGTAATTGTTTTGCCAAGGCAAGTTCAAGGGGGTGCAGATCTGACAGATAGAATCGAAGTAACTGATTTTAGAGAGTTCCAAATGACACAGTTTACTGGCTAGAATAGCCCTGGACAACTGCACAAAATTCTGATCTCTAAATTGAGTGTAAACCAAGACCCACTTGATTACAACTTCTCTAGACTCTGGGGACAGACTCAAGCTCAAGACCCACTTGGCTTAGTCTGTTCTGTCTCTGATTAGAAGTGAACTCGAAAAAATCTCAAGTCCAAATCCCTCTGCTTTCTAGGCTCTAGGAAATCACGCAAAAGCAAGCTCAAGGTGATTCTCCTTTCAAATAACTCTTTCTGACTCTCCTGAAGACCAGTTTCACTTAAACAATTCACACAAAATAAATCTAAACCATTCTTGATCATGGCTGTGAAGTACTCTGCTGAGAAGTTGGGGTGAAGCCCTCCTTGCTCCTCTCAGAGGCCAGCAGCCGTATTTTTATATTGAGAGAGATACAAACTAAAATAGATGAAACAGAGAGATATGAAATACAGGAAATTCGGTCTGTTGTAAAAACAAAAGAATAGAATATTTTAGAAGGTTCTCCTGCATTACTGCAGGTGTCCAAAGTGCTCAGAATATGTTTTCGAGTCAACAGCAGTCTAGCCATTGCTACTAGGTTATCAGGAATGCAAACATTTGATGACATATGCTTGAATTCTCAGATCAAAATGCTGATTGTGTCTTGGAGATGGTTTCCATTGTTCCATGCCTACTGAACTCTTCTCCGGGAGTGGTTCCATAGCATTTTGGACCCACAAAGTACACCTAAATAGTGCATGATAATCCATTTGGAATATTCTGATGTTTGGGGGTTCTGTCCTGCTATTAGGAACTCGTTCTGTTGTCCATGCTCTGTTTCTAAGGGTTCTGCCTGCCTGCATAACCTTGTTTCATATCTCTGGAATATTCTAAAGTTCTTGCGAGCTGGTTTGGCTTACTCATGGTCTTGGAGCTCAATTTATCTCATGCACAGCCCTCCCTGATTGCGACCTGGGTTGGTTTGGCAAGCTATGTACAGCCCGGAATCCCCTAGCAATTGCCCGGAATGTCTGCCTTTTACTGAGTTCTGCCATAAAGACTATCCCTTGCATGAGTTTAGACACCATAAGCATACGCTAGGGCACAAACACCCTATGTACAGTCAAACTGGCAACCCTGGGATAGGTCCCAATCCTCTCTGAGGTTCATAGATGTATTGCCATTGATTTTATAGTAATAAAACCAGTAAAAATGGTGTATTTTAGGTGTAGACCCAAAATTGGCTTATCACTGTCAGCTCCAGGGACAACTATGATGGGCTAATGCAGGTGTGTATGCCACCTTACCATTCTTCATTTCCTATCTCATAGTCTCCACTGGTTGGCTGTTAACACAATTATCTGAGAGTCTTGCTCCTCCAGGAGTGTCAACAAACCTATGATGTGTTACACCTATGTGAATGTGACAAGAGAACATGCAAGATACCAAATATTTGTGACAATCTGGGTATTTGACATGTGGTCAGAGGTAGATGCCTGCTGCAATTCCCAGAGAATTGTTATCAAGTCATTGTCCCAGAATTGAGAATGTGTGAGCTATGGCATGAGAGATTGAGAGAGTCTTCTCTCAGTTGAAGTCATGCCTTGATGTACTACAATGGCCTTTGGCTGAGCATTTTTACAGCACTTCAGGAGCAGACTCCAAACACATGCCCTTCTGAACTTGGTATCAAGCACTAAGTTGCAAAACCGGTGACATGGAAGCAGGAGCCAGTCATAGCTCTGCCTATAATAAAGACAGCGGCAGCAACCACAGGAAGGCGATATCACCAGAAAAAAGGGCCCTGCAACACTGAAATTGAGATGTGCGGGTTCTTTTATCATAGTGATAATGTGCTTGTGCCTAACAGTCCTTGTAATCCTATAGACTAATGTCATTGAATGCTAACACACACCACCCAACTAAAACTGGTGCTGTAATGGGATGGGATCTCACACTTTAAGGCCAAATATGAGATAACTCTGTCTCTTGAACCCACACTAGTCTTTGTCATACCAGGAGGTCCTACTACCTGTATAAGGGTGAGCCCAGGAAAACATCTTTTGGCAAGTTGCTTCCATAGTTTGCTCTTACCCTAGCATGGTCATGGTTGGATGATGGTCCACTCATAGCCACCAGTCTTGAGCACTGAGCATCCCAGGTGCTTTGTATCTGAGCCTGAGGTGAGGACACAGTTGAGTGGTACTGTTGTGACAAAAACCCAGTATTCACATATCTTGTTCTCCACACCAGGGTTCTTAGGTTGGAACTGCTGGTGATGCCAGCATCAATAATGAAGAACTCATGGAGTTCCAATCGGACTAGGATACATTTGTACAACAACTGTTATCAAATCCACATGTGCCACCTCAAAAGGGTTCTCATGCTGGAGAAATCATTCATGGCCATGAGAATGGCATCAACACTGCTTTTCAGACCAAGACTCCATGATTTGACACATCCTGGAACTGGGTTTGCCAGGGATCTCTTACTCATGCAATATCTCATCTGGCTGCTTTGCCATGTGGTTACAACATTATTGCTCAGCCCACTTCCCTTATTTCTTTCTCTTCTTTACCATATTAATATAGACATGCTATATAGTATGAGGTACTATGTCAACAAGATGGATGTAGCAATACTCTTAACTTGGTGAAGAAACTTGGACAGCATCTCGTTTCAAACACTTGTGAGGTCCTTGGTGATAAGCCAATTTTGGGTCTATACCTAAAATATACCAATTTTACCGATTTTTATTACTATAAAATCAATGGCAATACATCTATGAACCTCAGAGAGAATTGGGACCTATCCCAAGGTCACCAGTTTGACTGTGCATAGGGTGTTTGTGCCCTAGCATATGCTTAATAGTGTCTAAACTCATGTGAGGGATAGTCTTTATGGCAGAACTCAGTAAAAGGCAGACATTCTGGGCAATTGCTAGGGGATTCTGGGCTGTACATAGCTTGCCAAACCAACCCAGGTCACAATCAGGGAGGGCTGTGCATGAGATAAATTGAGCTCCAAGACCATGAGTAAGCCAAACCAGCTCACAAGAACTTTAGAATATTCCAGAGATATGAAACAAGGTTATGCAGGCAGGCAGAACCCTTAGAAACAGAGCATGGACAACAGAACGAGTTCCTAATAGCAGGACAACAATTACTCTTTGACATATCCTACCCTATATCTTTACCCTAAGCTCCCACATGAGTTTAGTGATTGTGTTTGAATTTTGAGAGTTTGAGTGTTGGGTTTAGTGTGAAAGCTTCCCATCCTTGTCCCCTCAGTTTTGTGCTTTCCCACCCTTGCCATAGAGTCTGTTTTCCAGCGTTTCAATGTGCCATGCATTCTAGCTCCTTGGGTGAAGCTTCTGGGAAGGCCCAGGAGAGAGTGATGAGACAGCTGGTCCAGCCAGAGGTAGCGGGGGAGGGGGATGTGTGGCTACATTAGCCCATGTGCAGTTGGTGGGGGGGGCAGATCTGACAGACAGAATCAAAGAAACCAATTTTATAGAACTCCAAAATGTCACAGTTATTGATTAGGATAGTCCTGGATAACTGTACACAATCTAATCTACAACTTGAGTGTAATACAAGACCCACTTGATTACAACTCCTCTAGACTCTGGGGGACAAACTCAAGCTCAAGACCCACTTGGCTTAGTCTGTTCTGTCTCTGATTAGAAGTGAACTCGAAAAAATCTCAAGTCCAAATCCCTCTGCTTTCTAGGCTCTTAGGAAATCACACAAAAGTGAGCTCAAGGTGATTCTCCTTTCAAATACTCTTTCTAAACTCTTCTGAAGACTAGTTTCACTTAAACAATTCACACAAAATAGATCTAAACCATTCTTGATCACAGCTGCAAAGTACTCTGCTGAGAAGTTGGGGTGAAGCCCTTCTTGCTCTTCTCAGAGGCCAGCAACCGATCCAGATCCAGACCGAGGGTGAGAAACAGGGATAAACCTCTGATTGCCCTGAACAGGGGTAGACCCCAGATCAGGTCCCTTGGTTCTGGACCCAATAGTGCGCTTACCTTTATTAACACTGGCAGGTGTAGGTGAGGGGGACCTCATGTCCACGTCCAGGGAGGGGGCAGGAGGGGGTGAGGAGGGGGGGAGGAGGTCTGGCGGTGCAGCTGGGGCAGCTGGGCCCAGAGTTGGGGATGAAGAGGAGGGAGGGTGGGAGGGATTAGGTATGGGGAGATGCATACCTGCATTTATCATGTGGTGGAGCCATTCTATAAGGCTGAAATTGCCCCTGGAGCGTATCATGTTGCGTAGTTTGTTTGAGGCAAAAATTGAGTTTATTAGGTTGAATAGATGGGGGAGTACGATGGGGTGGTCATTTTTGACCAGTTCAGAATGGGAGAGGGACTGGAGCCAGTCCATCACCATTTGAGGTTTTCATCAGCTTCGACTGAGTCAGCGGTAATTCTATCATGGGGAGAGAGGGCAGGGAGTTCCTCATTGGTTGGCTGTTTGGACCAGCTGGCAGGGGGAATTTCTGGTTGGTTAGGGGCAGGGGGTTCCAGGTTGCAGGAAGTGGGTATGACAGCTCAGGTTCTTTTGGTGGGGTCCAGGGCATCCAGGGTGTGGGTGGAATTGCCGGAGTCAGAGAACTCCTTGTTGCTGTTGCCTGGCTTTGCACAGACGCAATTGGAGGTGTGAGAGGCTCTGGAGGCAGCCCGAGATGAAAGGCTGAAAGCCCCAGCAGAGGAGGCAAACGGGAAAATATGGGGGCTTGATGCCATGATGGGTGATGAGCTGGTGTAGTTGGCAATGCCACTTAATAGTGTGGTGATGGGGTTCACTGGGGTTGGAGACACAATTCCAGAATTGATATTGCTCATTGCTAGCTCAGAGACCAACACTAAAGAACGCAAAAGCAATTTGAGGGTAGTGGTTAGAGGTCAAGAAGCATGACCACCCATTGCCAATCCGTTTCAAACATTTACTACATGTAGATATAGATCTTCGGTTTTTGAAAATACAATTTTCCCAGATGGAAGGTCAAAATATTTTATTTAAAAAATTGAATAAGTTTGGCTGTCTCAAGGACTGCCCCATGACTGTAATTACATTGTTGTATTTGTGTATATTATGTTGTAACACATTACAACAGCCAAAGAGGGTTACAGAACCAACAAAGGGATGATTTGTGAGTATATACCACTGAGTAGCAGCGCATGGCAATAACAGTGTCATGTGACTACTAAATGGCTAATATGTATGGAATTCACATACAAGTGCTGAACTCCAGGGACAGTTTGGAGACCTATTAAATATCTAGATAGGAGAATGTGTGGCTAGTCTACAGAACTGATTGTGTACCCAATGGCTAGCTACAGAATAGAATAAAATTATAAGGTCCAAAAATAAACTGTCATGTAGATTGAAGACCAATGCCTTGACATCACTCTTCAATGTGTGGCAGAGGCTGCATCATTATCTTTTTCCAACCACCACCATGTCTACCAATGTTTGGTGTCTCCTCATTAGTCACAAGAATGTGCCCATTGGAGAGCCCTTCATGGTGTACATCAAAGATGATAAGAACAATATTGCAAACCTGACAGTGAAGGTCAAGGAAGCAACCAAGATTGTACTACCTGCCTACAGGCTCACAGTGTGGAGATGCATGGAACTGAAGGTGTTTGCCAGCCAAAACAAATCCCAAATTGAAGAACTAGTCAAGGCAATTAACTTTCTTGACCAAAATAAGGTTATTCCACTGCCTAGTGCAATGGTTGTGGGGGTGTTGAAGCTCTCTGAGAACAAAATATTATTTGTCCAAAGCTCTGGTATATTCTCAAGTGATTTCCAATGGCTTATGTCTTGTGTGAGCTACATGAGCAGACACCAGTGAGAGGTCTCCACCACTAACTACCCTTATCTATTGCTGACAAGTCTATATAATTGTCTGCAGTCAACAGTGCATAAGAGGATATTTATCAACAAGCTTGGGGTTGTATTTGGCCTCATCAGTGGAGGGGTTTCATCACCAGCAAGGACTGTGCTCTCAATGGAGATTCAGACACACAGATGCAGGTTGACGACAAACCTAGTTCAGGCAGTATACATAGGAGACAGGACTCTGAAAGAGTGGGCATACAGATGCTTTGATGGAATTGTCACTCTGGGGGAAAGGCTGAGGATGGCAACATTGTTGGAGTCCAAGCTGATTATTCGGGACAACTTTATCTTTCTTCAGACTGCTCTGGAACATCAAGTACACACTCTTTAGCATGATGACCACTCCCCAGCCTTTGTGCTCACAGGTCAACCAGGCATTGGTCTGTGCACTAGTCTTCATTTTATGATTTTCAGTGTCTAACTCATTGAGACTCCCAAATGACAGGAAAAACAGTCTTCCTATTATATCTCCTGCTTTTTTTTTTTTTTTTTTTTTAAGTCAACAATTTATAATGCGGTGTGTGGTAGCAGTCTGCGGCAGCTATCTACTACAAGAGAGGTAGCTACAAGGTAAACAAGAGTTCTACAGATGGACCCTGAAGGGGTCCAACATCATCTGATGTACTGAGTGAGGGCATCAAGTGCCCGTGAGGGGAGAGAAACTAACTAGGAGACTAGAAAGTGGGAAGGAAGGGAAACAGTACATACCAGCGGGCGGGCTAGGAAGGTAGGGAGGGTTTTGAAGAGTGTCAGTCAGCAGTACCTCCTGGGTCGGGGGGGAAGGAGAAGGCCAGGGGGTTGTCCTGGAGGAAGAGGATGAGACTGTCGAGGTCGGTATAGTAGTTCGAGCTGCTGTCTTGGGTCCAGGACCAGTGTCGGGTGAAGAGGGAGCAGGACCAGAGAATGTGGTCGCACCATTGGAAAGGGAAGCCGCAGGGGCAGGTGGTTGGTTCAGCAGGGAAGAACCACGAGCGATATTTGCCAGTAGGGGCATGGTTGAGTATGCACTGTGTCAAGCGGGCTGTGAGGGATGGTGGTTTCTTAGCCACAGAGGATAGGAAAGCTCCGTCTTTAAAGTAAGAGGGGCGGATGGGTTCGCCGCAATGGGCAAGGGGTAGGAATTGAGATCCTAGTGAGGATGGAGTGGAGGAGTCAAGTTGCCACTCTCGGATGATATGCTTGGTGCTCAACTTCCAGATAGACGATGCCCAGACAGGGGACGAGGTCGAGTAGGGTGGGTGGGGTTTTGCGGAAGCGAGGGTGTGGGCTAGTCCATGAACCAAAAGTTTCCATTGTGAGAGGGAGTGTGCAAAGGTGACACAGTGTCATTCGGAGGCCTTGAACCAATGGACAAGGAGGGAGGAGACCAGGAGGGAGGTATGCTGACCTGAGGAGGGGGAGGGGGAGAGTGCTGCCTGCACTGCTGTAGGGGAGTCAGTAAGGAAAAAAAGAGAGGTAATACTATCACTAAATAAGGGAAGCAGAGAGGAGAGAGCAAAAGAGAAAGCAAAGTGTTCAGAGTCGGTGTCCATTAGGGATCTGGCATCAGTAGAGTCCGAGCGTACAACTACATTGTCCACAGAAGCAACATAAGATACATGGGAGGAGAAGCCAGTGATACGGGAGGGGGGGGAAGAAGAATCGAAGCCAATTACAAGTGTATTCGAAGAGAAAAGGGCTCTGGAGAGGGCTGGGTCAAGGACAGAATTGCACCAAGAGGACAGAGCGTCCTTGGAGCAGGGGGATGGAGGGTTGAGAAAAGTAAACCGATTAGAAAACTGGTCCAGTATGCGAAAGCCTGGTTCAGCCAGGGGATGAGAGTGGAGGATGGGATCATCGACAATAGAGGGGAGTGCAGCGTCCATGAAAGTGAGGGCAGAGCCAGAGATCCTTTTCTGTCTGGCAGTGAGAAAGGGGAGGGAGAGGGGGTGGCATTCAGTAGTGGAGGTGTTGGTGAGGAGGGAGTTGATCCCATGAGTGTGAGGGAGGGAGGCAATCTGCATAGCGCTCCGGGTCTGAAGTTTCCTCAAGTGGAGGTGGATGGGTAGAAGGCCTGCGATGGCTTCGACTCCTTGGGATGGGGAGGTGCGGAATGCCCCCGTAATCCACAAGGCAGCACACTGTTGCGAGGTCCTGAGCTGTTTGAGGAGTCCCTTGATGCGAGCTGCATTGTGGAACCAGAGAGTTGAGCCATATGTCATTAGTGGGATGACACAGGAATGGTAGAGGAGGCGTTTGTGGGAAGGGTTTAGGCCATGGGATGAGTTACCCAGCAGGCGCATAGCTCCCAGGAGTGAGAAAGATTTGTTTGCATAAAAGGTGACGTGTTCTTTGAAAGAGAGCTGTGGGTCAAACCAGAAACCCAGGTAGTGCCATACAGGGGATGGTAGGAGGGGAGTGTTCCCAGTGAAGGGGGTGTAGCCTAGGTCTAAGGAGGGGAAAGACTCATTGTGTCTTCTGGAGAAAAAGAACAACTTGGTCCTGGAGTGCTCAAGGACCAAACCAAAGTCAGACAGGAGCTGGAACACTATTCCATATGCTTTGATCAGGGGGGGAGTCACATCCTCCCACTGCTTACCTCGGGACACAATGAGGCCATCATTGACGTAGGAGAGGAAGTTGATACTTCGGAGGAGGGGGTCAAGGGAGAATAGGTGATCCACAATGTAAAGGATGGGTGCCAGGAAGAGGGATGAGAGTACCGGAGACAGGGCAGATCCCTGGACAACCCCTACTGAGCAGTCCATGGGTTTGGAGATGATGTTCGCTCCCCATGATAGGGAGGTGATGCGGCCCACAAGGTAGGATTTGAAGAAAGAGAGAACCTGGGCAGGGAAACCCTGGTGGCAAAGGATTTTTTTTTTTTTTTTTTTTTTCAACAATTTATAACGCGGTGTGTGGTAGCAGTCCGCGGCAGCTATCTACTACAGGAGAAGTAGCTACTACAATGTGAGAGTTCTACAGATGGACCCCGCAGGGGTCCAACATCGTCCGATGTACTGAATGAGGGCTTCAAGTGCCCGTGGTAGGAAAGAAACTGACTAGGGGACTAGAGAGTGGAAGAAAGAGAAAGGTACATACCAGCGGGCGGGCTAGGTAGGTAGGGGGGGTGGGGAAGAGTGTCGGTCAGCAGTGCCTCCCGGGTCGGGGGGGAAGGAGAAGGCCAAGGGGTTATTTTGGAGGAAGACGATGAGGTCGTCAAGGTCTGTGTAGTAATTGGCACTGCTGTCTTGTGTCCAAGTCCAGTTGGGGGCAGGACCAAAGAATGTGGTCACGCCATTGGAAGGGGAAGCCGCAGGGGCAGGAGGTTGGCTCGTTGGGGAAGAACCATGAGCGATATTTGCCAGTGGGCACGTGGTTGAGGATGCATTGCGTTAGTCGGGCGGTGAGCGAGGGAGGCTTTTTTGCCACTGAGGAGATGAAAGACCCGTCCTTGAAGTAGGAGGGGCAGATAGGCTCGTCGTTATGTGAGAGGGGCATAAACTGCAATCCCAGGGTGGATGGGGGAGAGGAGGCGAGTTGCCACTCTCAGATGATGTGTTTGGTACTTAACTTCCGGATAGACAACGCCCAGACAGGGGACGAGGCCGAGAAGGGTGGATGGGGTTTCGCGGAAGCTAGGGCGTGGGCTTGCCCCTGTACAGAGAGCTTCCATTGGGACAAGGAGTGTGCAATGGTGATGGTGTGCGTCTCCGAGTTTTGGAACCACGGGATGAGGAGGGACGCAACCTGGAGAGATGTATGCTGACCGGAGGAGGGGGAGGGGGAGAGTGCAGCCTGCACCGCTGAGGGGGAATCAGTGAGTATGAAAAGAGAAGAGATACTATCACTAAATAGAGGGAGTAAGGAAGAGAGAGCGAAAGAGAAAGCCAGTTGTTCAGAGTCAGTACCTGTGAGGGAGCCAGCGTCAGTAGAGTCCGAGCATACAATTACATTGTCCACAGAGGCAACATAGGAGACACGGGAGGAGAAGCCAGTGAGATGTGAGGGAGGGGAAGATGAATCGAAACCAATTACAAGAGTATTAGAAGAGAAGAGAGCACAGGAGAGAGCTGAGTCAAGAACAGAATTACGCCAGGAGGATAGGTCCTTTCTGGAGCAAGGGGAGGGGGGAGTGAGGAAGGTGAGTCGGTTGGCAAATTTGTCTAAGATGCGGAGGCCGGGTTCAGCTAGGGGGTGAGATCGGAGGATGGGGTCGCCTATGATGGAGGGAATTGCTGCATCCATGTATGTGAGGGCAGAGCCAGATATGCGTTTTTGTCTGGCAGTGAGGAAGGGGAGGGAGAGGGGGTGTCGTTCGGTGGTGGACGCGTTGGTGAGGAGGGAGTTGATCCCATGAGTGTGGGGGAGAGATGCTATCCACATAGCACTCCGGGTCTGAAGTTTCCTCAGGTGGAGGTGGATGGGCAGTAGGCCTGCAATGGCTTCGACTCCTTGGGATGGGGAGGTGCGGAAGGCCCCCGTGATCCACAAGGCGGCACGTCATTGCAAGGCCCTGAGTTGCTTGAGAAGTCCCTTGATGCGTGCTGCATCGTGGAACCAGAGGGAGGAACCATATGTCATCAAGGGGATAGCACATGAGCAGTAGAGGAGGTGCTTGTGTGAGGGGGTAAGTCCCCGGGATGAGTTTCCAAGTAAGCACATTGCTCCTAGTAGAGAGAAGGACTTGTTGGCATAGAAAGCTACATGGTCCTTGAAGGAGAGGCATGGGTCAAACCAGAAACCTAAGTACCGCCAGAAGGGGGAAGGGAAGAGGGGAGTGTTGCCAGTGAAGGGGGCATATCCCAGGTCCATTGAGGGGAAGGTTTTGTTGTGTCTCCTTGAGAAGAAAAAGGCTTCAGTCTTGGAGTGTTCGAGGACTAGCCCGAAGCCAGATAGGAGCTGGAAGACGATTCCGTATGCTTTAATCAGGGGGGGAGTCACGTCCTCCCACTGTTTGCCCTGAGAGACTAGGAGGCCATTGTCTACATAGGACAAGAGATCGACGTTTCTGAGGAGGGGGTCAAGGGAGAACAGATGTTCTGCGATGTAGAGGACCGGGGCTAGGAACAGGGAAGAGAGCACCGGGGAGAGGGCGGACCCTTGGACGACTCCTACAGAACAGTCCAGGGGGTTAGAGGTGATGTTGGCGCCCCAGGAGAGAGAGGTGGTGCGGCCAACGAGGTAAGATTCAAAGAAGGCAAGGACCTGGGGGGGGAAACCCTGGTATCGTAGGATGGCAACAAGGGTGGAGTGGTGGAGGGAGGGGAAGAACTGGGCAACATCGAAGGCGATAACCCCGGTGACCATGTTTTTGGCCCATCCAGCACGAACCAGGTGGGAGAGGTAGAGACCGGCATCCTCGGTGGATCGACCGGCTATCCCACCGAGTTGGCGGGGGTGAACGAGTGCATGGCGGACAGCCACAAATTGGAGTCGAGTGGCCAGCATTTTCTCGAATAGCTTGCCCATGGTGTTAAGGAGTGTGATGGGGTGAAAGTCCCCAGGTTTGGTGTGAGAGAGTTTGTTAGGTTTGGGGATAACGATGGTGGTTGAGTCCTTGAAGTACGTGGGCCAGTGTCCGTACTCAACACAGGCGTTGGCGAATGCTAGGAGGGCTGAGTAACATGGGGGGTGGGATGCTAGTCGTTTGATGTGGTGCCAGGTGAGGTGGTCGGGGCCGGCAGCGGAGCGGTTGGAGGTGCCTGCAAGGGCGTCATCCAGCTCAGGTGGGGTGAAGGGGACCCATTCGCGGGTGGTCTGTTCGGGGAGGTAGTTGAGGCCGGAGAGGTTTGTTGTGCGGTCCTTGGTGTTGAAGAAGTGAGACCCCAACACATCAAATAGTTCTTCCTGGGTGATGCAAGGCTTGGAGGTCCTTGGGTCAACTACGGCGTCGATAGCCGGCAGGGAGTGGGGGCCCACCCAAGACATTAAGTCCCAGGGCCTCTTGTTTGTGGCCGCTATGTCTTTGGACAGGGCGTCGTAGTAGGACCTCTTGGCCATGCAACAGCCTGAGCGGAACGAGTTCCAGGATTCCTTGGAGGGGGAAGACCGGTACGAGTCCAGTAGGGAAGAACATTCTTTGCTCCACCAGGGTTTTGAGCGGTGGCAGACCAGGGAAGTTTTAGAGTTTGCATTCCAAGCGGTAGAGATTACGGCCATGAGTGCAGAAGCAAAGGCTTCCACATCCGAAGCAGAGGAGAGAGGGTGGGAGGAGGGAAGGGAGCCCAAACCGTGTGAGACTGCATCAAGGAAGGTGGCTTCTTCCTCGGAGTCGATCTTTATCACGGTTTTTCGGACAAAGGGGATTTTGGAGGGGATGGGGAGTGTGAATGCCAGGGGGGCATGGTCTGAGGGCAATCTGAGGTTTGGCAGGATGTGGTAGCCCGAGAGGGGCAGTCCGTTGTGGAAGAAAGCTAAGTCAATGACAGTTGAAGATTTGTTCTGATCCCTGGGGTAGAACGTGGGCTGGGGAGAAACTGGCAGGGCTCGGAGTAGCAATAGCGACTCGGCCACATTGAGAAGTCGTGAGGCTCTAGCGGGGTGTGTGGGGTAGGAGGGGTCCCATTCATTCGATCTGATGTTGAAGTCACCTACCATGCAGAGGCAGGAGTGGGAGGACAGAGATAGCATGTTGGTCAGGAATGATAGTGCAGAGTCCTGCGCATCATTGTAGATCCCTACCAGGTGCACAGGACCGGTGGGGAAAAAGAGGGACAGCCACGAGATGTCCCGGTGTGGGGCAAGGTCACGGCGGAGGGAGGGGCGGAGGGGGCGGAGGGATTTGTGTACAAATACCATCGACCGAGGGCGGGAGGGGGAGTTGGGATCGTTTTTGTCACCAGGCGAGACAAGACAGTCCCAGTCAGGGTGGAGGGGGCCACCAATAATGGGGGCGCCTTTTTTGTCAGTAGTGGAAAGGACATACCTGATGATTTTCCATGGGGGTTCTTGTACAAAGATCAAGTCCACAGCCAGAGCAGACAGAGCAATCAGGAGAGTTTCCAGAAGAGAATAATTGCGGGCTACGTTTTGGGAGACCACCGAGAGAGAGTCAGCCGAAGGCGTCCTACCAGTAGGGCGCTCCGAGAAGGGGAAAGGGGAAGTGGAAGGGGGTACGACCCAATCAGGAGTGGGAGAGCGGAGAAACGGGCAGGCAAAAGGCACGTCGGGGAAGGGTAAGGGGACAGTGTCTGACAGATCATGTACAGACATTAGGGGGGGCAGCGGAGGCGGCCGTGGCTTCGGCGCTGTTCAGCGCGGATGGTTTCCCTCAGGAGGGCTTGTCGGTTGACGCGGCCCTCGATCCACTTGGGTTCGAAGCGGTGGTGCCAGAAAGGGCACTTATCACTATTGGCAGGGTGGGGGCCGTCGCAGTTTTTGCACTTGGCACCATGGGGGCAGGGTTGGTCGCGGGGGGTGGCTGGGACTGGGGGGTTGGCCTTGGGCTTGCCTTGGCAGCAGGTAGCATGGGAGCGGTGGTTCTCCTCTTTGTGAGGGCCTCCGCAGATTGGGCAGGCAATGTTAAAGCACCTGCAGACATGGACAGTGTGTCCCCAGGTCCAGCACCTGGAACAGAGGGGTACTCCGGGGCGAGCTGTTGCCTTCCGAATGCGACAGATATTGCCCAGAATGGGCACAGATTGGTTAGCTACCTCATCGGCGGCAGTACCTTTCTGGGAATCCCAGATTTCGAACCAGACAGTGGCAGTGTCAGCACCACGGTTGTTGCGGGAGGGGCGGGGAGGTGAAACGAGCTGGAAGTGGGGTGCCAGGGGGGAGCGGGAGAGAGCCTTGCAGACGAGGCGTCATACCTTGGGATAGGAGGCAGGGCTGTTAGGGCAGGGGATGTCTAGGATCTTGAGGTAGGACTTGGAGCGGGCCTTGCCCGCTGCGGAGATGCCTCCGTCCACGACTTTGGACGCCCATTGGCAGATAGTGTGGACATCCTCATTAGAAGGGACATCCCGGCAGAGAAGGCGGGCAGCGGTCTTGTCACAGGAGATGGACAAGACACGGCATGAGGATGATGAGGCGGCAAGACCCCGGTTAGCAGAGTCCACAATCCCTGGGAGATCGAGGACGTTAGGGGGAGGGGTGGGGAGGGCAAGGATGACCTCACGACGGGTCGGTCCCTTGGTGGTGGATGTGAACTTGGGGCGGGGCTTGACTAGGGCCGAGCCGGGCGTGTTTTTGGAGTTGGCGGAGGGCGGGGAGACGCCCTTGGCACGTGCCATGCGCTCCAGTTCGTCAATGGAGGCGTCAGGGAAGGCGCGGGACAGCGCAATGAGACAGCCGGTCCAGCCGGTGGAGGGGGAAGTAGGCGAGGTAGCCGCGACATTGGCCCATGTGCGGCCAGGTGTGGGGGAGGGGGCAGCGGAGCGCCGGTTGGGCTTGGTCCGCAAGTTGACGGAAGGGGGGGGAGGGGGGGGGGACCACAGAAGACGCTGGACTAGAACCAGCAGAACGGACAGGTACAGGGCCAGCAACTGATCCGGGGTTGGGTCCCTGGACGGATCCAGATCCAGGGCGGATGGAAGCAGATCGGGTGCCAGACCCGGACTTGGGGAGCCGAACAGGGTTAGACCCTTGATTGGATAATGATGGGATAATCCCAGTCATTGCAGCCCCTGATCCGGGCCTGGCAGAGCGCTTACCTTTATTAATTCCGGCAGGCGAGGGGGAGGGAGGCCTCATGTCCACATCGGGGGATGGGGCAGGAGGGGGGGAGGAAGGGGGGAGGAGGGCTGGCGGTGCAGCCGGGGCAGCTGGGCCCAGAGGTGGGAATGAGGAGTATGGGGCGGGGGAGGGGGGCTTTACCATAACGTAGAGCTCGGATTGCACTGTATGGTGTAACCATTCTACCATACTGAAGTTGCCACGGGAGCGAACCATATTGCGTAGTTTAAAGGATGAAAATACTACGTTGATGAGGTCGACGAGACCTGGGAGTACGATGGGGTGGTCATTGTCGACTACTTCCGAGTGAGATAGTGAGGCCAGCCAGTCCATCACCATGTTCAGGTTAGTGTTGGCTTCGGCAGCGTTGGCCAGGATGCGCTTGTACGGGGAGAGTGTGGATAGATTGGGCAGTTCCTCATCCTCTGGTCTGTCGGACCATCAGGCAGGGGGGATTTCTGGTTGTAGGGGGGGGTCAAGGTTGCAGGAGGTGGGCAGGACATCCCGGACTCGTACAGTGGGGTCTAGGGCCTCCAAGGTGTGCGTCAATTCATCAGAGTCTGAAAACTCTTCATCGCTGTCATTAGGCTTAGCACAGACTCGGGACCCGGTCTGAGAGGCTCTCAAAGCAGAACGAGAGGAAAGTTGAAAAGCCTCGGCAGAAGAGGCAAGATTGAAGTTATGAGGGCTCGACGCCGTGATGGGCAATGAGCTCGAGTTTTGGGCTAATGCCGTCAGGGTGGTGATGATGGGGTTCGTCGGAGTCGGAGCCATGATTCCAGAGTTCGTATTGCTCATTAATCACTCAGAGACCAGCACTAAAGAACGCAAGAGCGATTCGATGGTGGTGGTTAGAGGACAAGAAGCGTCCTGGTGGCGAAGGATGGCGATGAGAGTAGAGTGATGCAGGGAGGGGAAGAATTGGGCGACATCGAATGCAACTACGCCAGTGACCATGTTCTTGGCCCACCCGGCTTGGACGAGGTGGGACAGGTAGAGGCCAGCATCCTCAGTAGAGCGACCAGCAATGCCACCAAGTTGGCGGGGATGAACGAGTGCATGGCGGACAGCCGCAAATTGGAGTCGAGTGGCCAGCATTTTCTTGAACAGTTTGCCCATGGTGTTAAGGAGTGTGATAGGGCGGAAGTCCCCAGGTTTAGTGTGGGAGGGTTTAGGGGGTTTGGGGATAACGACAGTGGTTGAATCCTTGAAGTAGGAAGGCCAGTGACCGTGTTTGACACATGCATTGGCTAGGGCGAGGAGAGCAGAGTGACAGGAAGGATGGGATATCAGTTTTTTGAGGTGATGCCACGTGAGGTGATCGGGGCCAGCAGCAGATCAATTAGAAGTGCCTGCTAAGGCTTTGTCAAGTTCAGACGAGGCAAAGGGAACCCAAACACGGGGGCTCTGTTTGGGGAGGTAATTGAGCCCCAAGAGGTCAGTTGTGCAGTCTTTTGCATTGAAGAAGTGGGAGCCCAGTGCATCAAAGAGTTCCTCCTGGGTTATACAGGTTTGGAGGTCCTGGGGTCAACAACAGCGTCGATGGCCAGCAGGGAACAGGGGCCCACCCAAGACATCAAGTCCCAGGGCCGCTTGTTGGTTACCACTATGTCCTTGGCCAGAGCGTCGTAGTAGGCCCGTTTGGCAGAACGGCAGCCAGAGCAGAAAGAGCCCCAAGTTTCTTTGGAGGGGGAGGACCTGTATGAGTTCAGGAGGAGCGAGCAGGTGTCGCTCCACCATGGTTTGGACCTGTGGCAGACCAGGGAGGTTTTCAAATTGATGGACCAGGCGTTGGAGATGATGGTCATGAGGGAGGAGGCAAAGCCTTCAATGTCCTTGGCCGAGTGAAGAGGGTGTGAGGATGGGAGGGAGCCCAAGCCGTGTGAGACTGCGTCGAGGAAGGCGGTTTCCTCCTCGGAGTTGATCTTTATCACGGTTCTCCTGACAAAGGGGATTTTGGAGGGGATAGGGAGAGTGAAAGCCAGGGGGACGTGGTTGGACAGTAGCCAGAGGTGGGGCAGAATGTGGTATTCGGAGATGGGAAGACCATTGGAGAAGAAGGCCAAGTCGATAATGGTGGAGGATTTGCTCTGGTCCCTGGGGTAGAACGTAGGTTGGGGGGAAAATGGCAGGGCTCTGGTCAATGAGAGGGACTCTGTCGCACTGAGGAGTTGGGTGGCTCTGGCGGGGTGAGTAGGATAGGAGGGGTCCCATTAGCAGGACCGGATGTTGAAATCCCTGACCAGGCAGAGGCAGGAGTGGGGGGAGACGGAGAGCGTGTCCATGAGAAAGGATAGCGCAGAGTCCTGAGCATCATTATAGATTCCTACCAGGTGAACAGGACTGGTGGGGAAGAAAAGGGACAGCCAAGAGATGTCCCGGTATGGGGCTATGTCTCAGCGGAGGGAGGGGCAGAGGGGGCAGAGGGATTTGTGAACAAAGACCATCAACCGGGGGCGTGAGGGAGAGTCAGGATTGCTCTTGTCTCCAGGTGAGACAAGACAGTCCCAGTCAGGGTGGAGGGGGCCGCCAATAACAGGGGCACCTTTTTTGTCAGCAGCAGAAAGGACATACCTGATGATTTTCCAAGGGGGTTCTTGTACAAAGACCAAGTCAACAGTCAGAGTAGAAAGAGTAGCCAGAAGGGATTCCAGCAGAGAATAGTTGCGTGCCACATTTTGAGAGACCATGGAGAGAGAGTCGGCTGAAGGCGTCCTACCAGTAGGGTGCTCCAGGAAGGGAAAGGGGGAAGTAGAGGGGGGAACAGCCAGATCAGGGGTGGGAGAGTGGAGGAAAGGGCGGGCAAAAGGTGCATCGGGGAAGGGGAGAGAGACAGTGTCTGACAGATCATGTACAGACATTGGGAGGAGCAGAGGAGGCGGCCACAGCTTCAGCGTGGGCATGGCGCTGTTCTGCGCGGATGGTTTCTCTCAGGAGGGTTTGTCTGTTGACTCGGCCTTTGATCCACTTGGGCTCAAAGCGGTGGTGCCAGAAGGGGCACTTGGTGCTATTGGCGGTATTATGCCGAAAATTGAAGCATTGCTAAAATAGGCCATTATACCCCTATATACCCATGGCCCAGCAATAGCTACAATGTAATCATCTCGATATACCCATAACACCCCTACAATGACCCTAATCCGACTGGTGTGTCATGTAAGGACCTCTATGAGGCTACAAGGCACCCCAGGAGTCAGCCAGTAGCTACTAAATAGCTACTGTATGGCTTCGAGAGTGGACAAAGAGTACAACAGGCGGCATTGCAGTTGTACACACTCAGAAATGCACCAGATATCGAGAACGTTGTCAGTAGAACCCCCTGATCACGAGGGAAGAGCTCACAACCCTATAATGATCATCGAGATGACCTGAGAAGACTGAGGGCCCCTAACTCGACTATCTCGAAGGGAACACATGTAGCAGCCTAGCGTTGATTGAAACCTTCGAGAAGATCGTGTGACCGGCATCGAGACACTTGGTAGACGGATTTTGGAGATACCTCGATTAGTAATGAACAGTGTCCCTCACCAGAATAAATGGCATACAATGTACTAAGAGACAATGTACCGACTGCTATATTAAGGGCAGGGATGATGTTCTATCGAGAAGGGGGAGACTATGGCTATTGCCCGAGAAACACAGACAGAGAGCGTCGGCCAAGGAATGTACACCTGAAGCCGCGTCAGCTTGTCTGATTGCAATATGACGATCGGAAGGACTGCCGATTGTCAGGAGGACCAATAGAGATGAGTGAGGAGTGGAACGAATAGAAAAACCTATTAAGCTACGGACGCGTAAGCCTATCAGCCAGCCCCAAGGGGATAGCTATGGCAATACAATACGTGCAATAGCATCTCAATGACCGATCGAGTACCTTGAAAGGCCTTGCAGGGTCCAGTAGCAGATCAAAGGACAAATGATGGAGTAGTTGGACTATCTCGGACTATCCGCACGATGCGTAAGCAACACGCGGCCAGTTCAAGATACTAGAAGGGTATATTAACAGTATACCAAAATGCCGGGTCGGGAGGAGACCAATAGGGTAGACGCACGGCGGTAGAAAGTATGCATATATGGGTAGAGAACCTCCCCGGGCATGCTGAAACAGCCGCAGGCTGTCGCAATGACCCACAAAATGACGCCAGCAGCGTCTCGATGACTCGAAATGAGTCTACAACAGGCAGCCAGGACCAATACCGGGTGGAAAAGCATTATTATGCAGGGGAATATCGGACCGATTGTGTATACTAGCATTACTCTCTCTAATACTTCCTTATTTACTCAGGCTGTTTCCTAACTACCAAAAACATATAAATACAGTGTGGAGGAGAGGTGAAAGGCAAGCACTTGCTGCCCTAGCTTTGAGACCACGAGATTGGGAATTAACGATTTCATTATCTTGTGCTATTGTGTGCATTAAGGCAAATTAAGTGAGAGCTTTGGTCCTAGACCATCCAGAAACAGTAGAGACAAACTGTGATTGTCGAGAGAACTTGCTGAGACCATTGCTTGAGTCCGGGAGACTCACAGAGAGATATTGAGACTCAGGGGTAGGTTAGATTCCCCTTAGGTCTAGAGAGATAGAGACTCAGTGGGGTAGTGCAGATTCCCCCAAGGTTTCGAGATCAGAGATATTGATATCAGAGACTGTAGCTACAAGCAGAGCCTTGTCACTACTACACCAGAGAACATCCACAGAGTACACTTGGTGCCCTTGGGTATATTTTCGAGAAAACCCCTTATACATTTTTACACCACATAAAACCCCTTTCAAAAGTTGAATCCCTCGTTTTGAGAACTGTCCCCGATGCCCCAGAATCGCATTTCGAGGTATTGGTTGATTTAGGTAGTGGTATTCCGAGCCACACATTACATACCTACCCCACCCATACCATCACAGTGGGGTGGGGACCGTCACAGTTGCAGCACTTGGCGCTGTGAGGGCAGGGTTGGTTGTAGGGGGTGGCCGGGACTGGGGGGTTTGCCCTGGGTTTGCCTTGGCAGCAGGTAGAGTGGGAGCGGTGGTTCTCCTCCTTGTGAGGGCTACCACAGATGGGGCAAGCAATATTGAAATGCCTGCAGACATTGACGGTGTGACCCCAAGTCCAGCATCGGGAACAGAGGGGGATGCCAGGTCGGGCGGCGGCTTTACAAATGCGGCAGGTGTTGCCAAGGATGGGTATGGTGCGGTTGGCCACTGCATCAGCAGCAGTCCCGGTCTGTGAGTCCCAAATCTCGAACCAGACAGTAGCAGTGTCAGCACCTCTGTTGTTGCGTGAGGGGCGGGGAGGGGAGACAATCTGGAAATGGGGGGCCAGGGGGGAGTGCGAGAGGGCCTCACAGACGAGGCGGCGGACCTCAGGATAGGAAGTAGGGCCTCCGGTGCAGGGAACATCCAGTACCTTAAGGTAAGATTTGGATTGGGCTTTGCCAGCCTCAGAGATGCCACCTTCGACGACTTTAGATGCCCAGGCGCAGATAGTGTGGACATTCTCATTGTTGGGGACGTCTTGACAGAGTAGGCTGGCCGCAGTTTTGTCCCTGGAGATGGAAAGGACATGGCAGGAAGAGGAGGACGCAACAAGGCCTCAGTTGGCCAAGTCGACGATGCCAGGGAGATCGAGCACTGCTGGTGGGGGTGAAGGGAGGGCCAGTATGACCTCACAACGTGTAGGTCCCTTGGTGGTGGAGGTGAATTTAGGCTTTGGCCTGGCTAGGGCCGAGCCCGGGGTGGTCCTGTTAGTGGGAGGTGAGGTGCCCTTGGCGTGCGCCATGTGTTCAAGTTCTTCAGGAGAGGCATCTGGGAAGGCCCAGGAGAGTGCAATGAGGCAACCAGTCCAGCTGGAGGTAGAGACAGTGGGGGGGGAGGCGGCAACATTGGCCCAGGAGCGGCCTGGGTTGCCGTGGGAAGAGGGGGGAGGGGTGGCAGAGCGCCTGTTTGGTTTGGTTCTCAAGTTGACAGCCGGAGGAGGAGGGGGAACCACAGACCTGAAAGGTCCCGGTCCTGCCATTGGGGAAGGTTCAGAGTCTCGGGTCAGAGAAGCGTCGGAACTGATCTTGGGGCGAGGGACAGAAGTAGACTTCTGACCGCCCTGAACAGGGGTAAACCCCGGATCAGGTCCCCTTGATCCAGTTCTGATGCGCTTACCTTTATTAATTTGGGCAGGCGAGGGTGAGGGGGGCCTCATGTCCACATCCAGGATGTGGGCAGGAGGGGGCGAGGAGGGGGGGAGGAGGGCTGGCGGTGCAGCCAGGGCAGCTGGGCCCAGAGTCGGAGGGGGAGAAGAGGGAGGAAGGGAGGGGGTTGGTACAGGTATGGGATGGTGCATACCTGCGTTGATAACATGTTGGAGCCATTTGGTGAGGCTAAAGTTGCCTCGGGAGCGAACCATATTGGCCAACTTGGGTGAGGCGAGGATCATGTTGAGTGTATTGAACAGGTATGGGACAATGATGGGGTGGTCATTGTCGACCAGTTCGGAGTGTGAGAGGGATTGAAGCCAGTCCCTCACCACCTTCATGGTTTCATCTGCCTCGACGGCGTCGGCAGTGATTCTCTCATACAGCAATAGGGCCGGGAGTTCTTCGTCTGCTGGTCTGTCAGACCAGTTGGCGGGGGGTATTTCTGGTTGGGGTGGGGGGTTCATGTCGCACAAAGTGGGCACGACATCTCAGAGGCGTTTGGTGGGGTCGAGGGCCTCCATAGTGTGTGAGGATTCACTGGAATCGGAAAACTCTTCATTGCTGTCGTCGGGCTTGGCACAGACTTGATGACCGGAGTGTGAGGCTCTAGAAGCCGTACGAGAGGGGAGACCAAAATCCCCGGCCAAAGAGGCAAAGGGGAAGGTTTGAGTGTTCGACGCCGCAATGGGTGATGAGCTGGCGTAGTCGGCGAAGCCGCTAGTGATGCTGGTGTTGGGGTTCACCGGAGTTGGAGACATGGTTTCAGAAATGGAATTGCTCATTGTTTGCTCAAAGACCAGCACAAAAGACTGCATAAGCGAATCAATGGTGGTGGTAAGAGGACAAGGAGCGATTATATCTCCTGCTCTATCACCTTAAATAATGTCTCCCCACTGCAATCCAGGTCCATTTAGACCAATATGTGGTGTTTAATGCTGAAGGAGTGGCTGTATTTAGCAAGAATAACACTGCACATAATTACTTGTCATCTGACTGTTGGGTGCTTTGCAACAGCACCCACAAAGTTGTCCAGCCTTGTGATGGTTTTCTGGCATCAAGGGCAGTTGTTATACAGGCTACATCAGCACATGAAGATCAATGGAAAGCCTGGCACAAGCAAAAAAGTGCTGAAGTGATTGTCATGGAGTTGCCACATGCCCTTAAAATAGCTGCTATTGTGTGCATGAATTGTGACTTGGTTCTCAGTTGCTGTCATTGATCTCTTTATGATACCTAGCAAAGAAAAAAAATTACCTCCAGCTGAGGCTATTGCCATTATGAAGGAGTGGGGCCCCTTGATTTGCACAATCATGGATATGTTAACAAACCCTGCCACCAAGTCACACTATATTGAACAAGCAAAAACAGCAGCATCAAGGCTTACTCAAAAATCCTCAACTATTATCAGAAACGTTGGTGAACTAACTAGCATTGCATCAATGCTCTTATTTGCTTACCCCATTTGACACCAAGACCCAGAAACTGGCAGGGATGATCTTGGTTCCCACAGACTGCATATCCTGACTCCAACACTCATCAAGATATTCAATGAAGCATTTACACACAAAAGAAAAGCACAAGCTCTGGAACTTTTCATTATTCTCAGCTCTCACTCACTGACAAAGAGCTCAGCTGGCTGGTTACTTGAGAAGAATATGCATGAGTGCATGAGCATAGGTGAAAAATCCTTTGATCTTCTCCCACATGGACAAATTTGACCTGCAGGAACACAAATATGCTTGTTATCTGGCACAGTTGATACACTGAAGTATGTTAGGGGTCTTGATGTCTTCTATTGGTTCCCCTCTGCTGCCAACTTTGAAGGTGTAGATGCTATCTTTGGGAGCCAGAATGATATCTACACTTTGCAGGCTACAATTGCTGACAGCCATGTCAGCCCCATCAATGGACTCTGGAAGATATGGGCTAACATCCACTCAACTGCCCAGGGAAAAAACAGCATTTTGTGGTTGTTACAGATAATGCTGACTGTGCTCAGGCATACATGAAGAAATTTTCCTGGGAAAAACTTGCCCTTGGCTGTGATCATGTTCCTGTTGATATTCTTGGCTGTGTTCTTCCAATATCTGAGGCAAACCTGATGGGGGTGTCCTAATTTTGTCTCTGGTGCTCCACTGTGCACTTGTATACAAAAATTATATTTGGTGGCCTCTGTCAGTTGTGAGATGACAGATAGCTAAATATCTCCTCAATTTGCTCCTACCTGGGTAAAACTTGGGCCCCAGGGTCTTTGTCCTTTAAACTTGGAGAGTTTCTGCACACACAGAAATTGCATTAGAAATCTGCAAACTACAACTCACTTGCTGCCTGGGGAACTGTCTGGTGATACAGTAAGGGACAAAACCCTTCCAATGATTTTTGTACTCTGACAAATTCATCAATAGCTGACCAACCAATACAGCTACAAACTTCATATCTTAATTGAAGGTAGCCACGTGACCTATCTACCATCTTGCCAAATAGAATTACATCATTTCCATTTTTGGTCACTCGGTGAATTAATCAATATTTTACGCTCATTGGAAGGATTTTGTCCATCTATAAAAATTATAACAAACTGGACATTTAGTACTTGGTATAGGCCCCCTTGGCATCCAAAACAGCCCAAACCCTATTAGGCATACTTTCTATCAAATTCTGACAGATTTCTGCTGGGATCCTGTCCCATTCCTTCTCTGTCCTCTCCTATAATTCTTCTATCCCCCCAGGTGGAGTTTCATACTGCCCTAGCTTTGTTTTGAGATGAGTCCAGAGATGTTCAATGGGATTGAGGTCTGGAGACTGTGGTGGCTATACCATAACCTCCATTCCAGCATCTTGGAACCAGTTTTGAGCCTTCTTGCTCTTGTGCTTGGGATCATTGTCTTGCTGAAAGACAATATCCTCCACCTCTATGCCATACCAGTCCAAATTCCCAGTGAGATCTTCCTCCAAAGGGGAGGCTGACAGGGAAGAGGACATGGTAGGCTCTGGCTTTGGCTTTGGCTCCAACTCTTGGCTGTGGCTCTGGGGACTTTTCATCCTCCTGTTTCTGCTCATCAGTGGGCAACTCCTGGGCTTGGTCACCCAGAGTCAGGTTGACCCATCTGGGCATGCAGATGGCAGGAAAGTGGTGAAAGGGTCAGAGGTGCTTTGTTGAGAATAGTCTATGCACAGGGAGCACAAGAGGGTGCAGGATGGCTGGAGGGCTTGGGAGCCACGCAACCAGCCTCATCACAGTCCACAAAAAACACAGAAAACATGGAAATGATGCACACAACTGAGACAGACAAACAACCCTGGATGTTATGTACTGTACTGATTATAATCTTCCAATATCCTCTTTGTGTTCTTCAATTTATCTTTGTGCAGTGACACAGAGACATTTTGCAAGCCATTGAGAATAAGCTTTGATTTGTGCAATATCTTGTCAACCAACTTGCAGCACCAGTCCTTTTCAGTTTGAATTCTACTGTGTGGTCAGACAGACAATCAAACCCTTTGACCAGTTTATGCACATGTGTGAAGAATGGGAAACAGTTGCATGCAACTGTTCCCTTTTCCCCACTAATTTGGTCACCAACATTGTCCCTCACTCACTCTGTCCCCCTCCTCCTGCTACCTTTGCTATTCCTGTCTGGTATCATGCCCTACCTTGGATTGGCCTGGTGTGGGAGCCCTGCATAACACCAATTCAGGTTGGTGTTCATCAAAGCATCTGTGGTCAAGAATCCTGCTGAAATACTAGAAAATGGACTCAATGGCAAGGGTGGGGAAGCAAACACTGAGGGGACAAGGATGGGAAGCTTTCACACTAAACCCAACACTTAAACTCTCAAATCTTCAATCACAAATCACTAAACTTGGATGAGAGCTTAGGGCAAAGGTAAGGGGTAGGATATGTCAAGGAGTAATTGTTTGCCAAGGCAAGTTTGAGGGGGTGTGGATCGCATGGTTCAGGACTGGCTTCAGTCCCTCTCACATTCTGAACTGGTTGACAACGACCACCCAATTGTCCTCCCCAAGCTGGTTGACCTAATCAACCTTGTCTTTTCATCCCTCAAACTCCGCCACATGGTTAGATCACGTGGAAACTTCAGCATGGTAGAGTGGCTCCACAACACTGTGGACTCTAAATTGTATGTTCAGATAGCTCCTCCATTGCCTATCCCTCCCTCCTCCACTCCGACTCTGGGCCCCGCTGCCCCGGCTGCACCGTCAGCCCTCCTCCCCCCCTCCTCACCCCCTCCTGCCACCTCCCTGGATGTGGACATGAGGCCCCCCTCCCCTTCGCCTGCCCAAATTAATAAAGGTAAGCACGCTGTCCGATCCGGGTCAAAGGGACTTGATCCGGGGTCTACCCCTGTTCAGGGCGGTCAGAAGTTTACTTCTGTCCCTCACCCCAAGACTGGATCAGGCTCTGCCCTGGCCCAGAACACTGGCTCCTCTCCCTCGGCTGGACCCGGGCCCTTCCGATTGGTAGTTCCTCCCACCCCCCTGGCTATCAACCTGAAGACCAAGCCCAACAGGTGCTCTGCTGCTCCCCCACCCCCCTCCCCCAGCAACCCAGGCCGCTCCTGGGCTAACATTGCTGCTGCCTCCCCCATGGTCTCCACTCCCGGCTGGACTGGATGCCTTATCACTCTTTCCCAAGCATTCCCTGATGCTATGCCCGAGAAGCTCAAGCACATGGCACGCACCAAGGGCACTTCCCCATCCTCTCATAAATCCGCCCTGGGTTTGGCTATTGCTAAGCCAAAGCCCAAATTTGCGTCCACCACCAAGGGCCCAATGCAACGTGAGGTCATCTTGGCCCTCCCTTCCCCCCCCCTACTGTGCTTGACCTCCTGGGTATTGTTGATTCTGCCAACTGCGGATTGGTTGCCGCTTCTTCCTCTTGCTGGGTCCTATCCATTTCCAGAGACAGGACAGCTGCACGCCTGCTCTGCCGGGACGTTCCCAGTGATGAGGATGTCAACACTATTTGCACATGGGCCTCCAAGGTGGTCGATAGCGGCATTTCTGAAGTGGGCAGGGCCCACTCCAAATCCTACCTTAAAGTCCTGGATGTCCCTTGCACTGGGGGACCTGCTTCCTACCCTGAGGTCCACCACCTAGTCTGCGAGGCTCTCTCCCGCTCCCCACTGGCTCCCCACTTCCAGATTGTCTCCTCTCCCCGCCCCTCCCGTAACAACCGCGGTGCCAACACCGCCACTGTCTGGTTTGAGATTTGGGACTCTGAAACAGGTGCTGCAGCCAATGCAGTAGCCAATCGTACCATCCCCATCCTTGGCAATGTCTGCCGCATCCGCAAGGCCACTGCCCGCCCTGGCATCCCTCTTTGCTCCCGGTGTTGGACTTGGGGCCACAATGCTTCAACATCACCTGCCCTATCTGTGGGGGCCCTCACAGGGAAGAAAACCACCGCTCTTATGCCACATGCTGCCAGGGCAAGCCTAAGGTAAACCCCCCAGTCCCGGCTACCCCCCGCAACCAACCCTGCCCTCATGGCGCCAAATGCCGCAACTGCAATGGCCCCCACCCTGCCAATAGCACCAAGTGCCCCTTTTGGCACCACTGCTTCAAGCCCAAATGGATTGAAGGCCGCGTCAACCGTCAAACCCTTCTAAGGGAAACCATCTGCACAGAACAGCACTGTGGCCTCAACATATGTGTTGTGCCCTCGTGCTACCGCGATCCTATATTTCAAGGAACCAAGTTATCGGAGAAGAGTGGAGATTGGACAGAGAGTAGGAGGGGAGAACTAAGTCAATATTCAGACTGAGGTTACAAACTGGAGTACCTACAGCTTATATACAAGTGTCTATAGAATGGTAACTACAATGCAAATAGGGTATGCGGGGAACGCGGGGAACTATGGAGACGGGAAGGCTGTAGGTATTGCAACAATATAAACATGAAACAGGAATGAACAAAAGATTGAAAAGGAAAGGTGAAGGAATGGGAGATTGATCCGAAGCGGAGAATGCGGAGAGATGAGGACGTAATAGTTATGGATGTAACAGTGCCCTCCCCTCAAGGCCGAGCCCACAAGGCCTAGGACCCCGATAACTATTAAACTTCATTTTGGAGTCCTTCGGATGGGTATAAGAGGGCGCGCTGATGGCGGGAGCTTCCTAACCTAGAACCACCACCATGTCCCAAAACACAACCACTCAAGAACGTATGGCCCAACTGGCAGTTAGGCGACAGGAACGTGAGGAGAATGAACAGAGGGCGCGGGAAGAGCTGGAGAGGCAGCGGCAAGCGGCCGAGGAGGAGGAGGAGGCGGAGTTGAGGAGGCTCGAGGTGGAGCAAGCCGAGGAGGAGGCGAGGAGAGCAGCTGAGGAGAAGGAGAGAAAGGAGGCCGCGTTGAAGACCAAGAAGGAGGCTGTGGCAAGGAGAAGGGCAGAGAAGGTGGAGAAGGTGCGACAGGCCGCGCAGGCAAAGAAGGCAGTGGAGAAGGAGGCGGCTCAGGCGAAGAAAGCGGCCGAGAAGGAGGCCAAAAGGCAGAGGAGGAAGGAGAGGGGCGAGGCCCACAAACAAAAATGTAAGAAGGCCCTGGTAGAGCGGTTACAGAACCTAACCGCTGAGATCCGGGCAGTGGCAATGTTGGGGGCCGGAATGTCAAATGCCGCGGAGGCCTCCATAAGGCAGACAGAGGCAATGCTGGAGCTGAAGGGGCTGGATGAACCGGAGTCCTCAGAGTATGAGGAGACGACATCGGAAGGGGGTTCTGAGAGCGGAGAAGACGGAGAGGCTGCAGGTAGCAAGGACAAGGGCAAGGGTAAGGGTAAGGCGCGGATGATCTTAAGGAGAAAGGGAAGGAAATTTGGGGGTGATAACCCCTGTGACCGGTGTCAACAAGCCGGGGTAGATTGTGAGGTCGCGGAAGGGTAAGTCATTTTGACTGCTAGTGACTTCGACTGACTGTGGCTTCAGAAATGGCCGCAGCTGCCAGAATTGCATGGCAGGCAAGCGGAGATGCGGAGCAGGGTCGGTGGAGAAACAGGCAGTGGTTGCAATGCCTGCCGACCGGTTTGCAGGTAAGTATGGTTCATATGTTGGTGATGGGGGGTTAACGACTGTAATAGAACTTCAGTCCACAATACTGAAAGCGGAGGAGAGGACGAAGAAGCGGATGCTTGGCCTGGAGAAGTGCATCCTGGACTCCGTGGGGCAGCTCCTGGACTGGTATACGGGGGATGAAAGCTTTGAGGAGGAGTCCGAAGATGAGGGGGAATGGGAAGAGGAAGGCCGCAGGAGCTTTGAGAGTGAGTTGCGGGCAGAGTGTGAGGAGTTGAGCCAGGAGGCAGAGGATGCGGAGATGACAGAGGGGAGTGGTAGTGAGATGGAAGTAGACTAGTTGTAGGACAACTAGTAATGATAATTTTTTGTTTCTTGGGCTCTGACGTGAGTGTAAATCAAAGTGTGGACAAGGGGCCAGGCTTAGCGGGGTTTGCAGTGTGGAAGTCATCCACAAGTTCCTGTGAATTTTCCACTTCTTGGGCCATGACCCAAGAAGTCTCGTCAGGCGTTCCTTCGTAACCCTTCCACTTGACTAGGTACTGGAGCTGGAAACCCCGTTGGCGTCTGCAGTCTATGTGGGAGTCGAGAACGCGGGAGACTTTGTATTCAAGTTCTCCGTCAATGATGACTGGCGCTGGGGGTGGTTCTATGCGGTCAGGTATTGTGTTGGGAGTGGAGGGTTTGATCATGGAAACATGGAACACAGGGTGTACTGCTTGCATGGAGTCAGGAAGGCGGAGGGTGAAGGAGTGGGAGCCTGGCTGGGCTATGATTTCATATGGTCCTAAGAATTTTTCGGAGAGTTTTTTGGAGGGACGGGTGGTGCGGAAGAACTGAGCTTTAACGAATACCTTCTGACCAACTTGGAGATCAGGTGCCGGCAATCTGCAGACATCTGCGGAGGTTTGATAGCACTGTTGAGCGAGTGCTATCTCGGACTTCAAGGTGGTATGGAGGTCATCAAGGTCGACAGCGAAATTGCGGGCCTGCGCGGAGGCAAGGTCGCGCTCGGGGTGGACTGTGATCTTTGGATGATATCCCTTGTTAGCAAAGAACGGAGAGATACCAGTGGTAGTGCTAGGGGCATTATTGTATGCGAACTCAGCTAGGGGTAAGAGTTCCGCCCAATTGTCCTGTTGGTAGTTGCAGTAGATGCGGAGGTATTGCTCAAGTGTCTGATTGGTGCGTTCAGTTTGACCATCACCTTCGGGGTGGTAACCGGAGGTGAAGTGAAGTCGCATGTCGAGGGCTTCTCCGAGTGAGCGGAAGAAGTGGGATACGAATTCGGAGCCGTGATCGGAGGTGACGTGCTCTGGAACACCGTGTTTTGAGAATACGTGGAGGACAAAGAGGCGGGCTAGCTGTGCTGAAGTGATGGTATCATAGGTGGGGATGAAGATGGATTGCTTGGTGAGCCTGTCGACGATGACTAGGATGGTATTGTAGTCAGCGGATTTTGGGAGCTTCTCGATGATATCCATAGAAATGGAATTCCATGGTTGCTCAGGGATGGGGAGTTGCTTGAGTAGTCCGTAGGGACGATGGCGCTGTGGTTTAGACCTCATGCAAGTGATGCAGGACTTACAAAAGTCCTTGACAAATGTCCGGATTTCGGGCCATGTATAGTCCCGGCAAATGAGTTCCAGTGTCTTATTCTGACCGAAATGGCCAGAAAGTGGGTGGTCATGCTTGTACTGGAGAACGCGGAGTCGGAGATTGTCAGAGTTGGGGACATAAATGCGATTGTCGAGGAGGAGAAAACCTTTATTGTCAACTGACCAGCATCCTTCAGGACTGGCAAGGTGTGCGGAGCCGACCGGGTCCGCAGGGAGTGCAGCAAGGATGTCATTGTGAAGCTGTTCCACATCAATGGTAACAGCTGCATGGAGGACTGGGGAGTATAATGATGTGGCGCGAGCAGATGCTGCAAGCTGCTTGTGAGTAAAAACTGGACGGAAATTGTGAGGATTGACCATTGCGTAGTCCCTATTCCCCTCTTTAAGGTAGACGTCCCAACGTCTAGTAAGGGCGTCAGGTTTAGTACCGAGGCGACCAGGGCGGAATGTTAAGTTATGGGGCGGGGGCGGAGTTCGGGCGGCTAAATGCGGAGGTCGTGTACTATGTTAGCACAGACTCTAGACAGAGGTGGTGGACTTGGTGCGGGGTGGATCTTTGGCCTCAACGTATGTGTTGTGCCCTCGTGCTACCGCGATCCTATATTTCAAGGAACCAAGTTATCGGAGAAGAGTGGAGATCGGACAGAGAGTAGGAGGGGAGAACTAAGTTGATATTCAGACTGAGGTTACAAACTGGAGTACCTACAGCTTATATGCAAGTGTCTATAGAATGGTAACTACAATGCAAATAGAGTATGCGGGGAACGCGGGGAACTATGGAGACGGGAAGGCTGTAGGTATTGCAACAATATAAACATGAAACAGGAATGAACAAAATATTGAAAAGGAAAGGTAAAGGAACGGGAGATTGATCCGAAGTGGAGAATGCAGAAAGGTGAGGACGTAATAGTTACGGATGTAACACGGAAGCGGATAATGAGGTTGAACTGAGAAAGATACTCAGACCAGCGGACCTGGCAGCGGGAAAGGACCTTGGTGGTGCAGAAATACTCCAAGTTCTTGTGATCGGTGACCACGTCAACTGGCAAAGGAGCACCTTCAAGGTAATGATGCCAGATGCGAAAAGCCTCAAATATAGCGAGGAGTTCCTTGTCGTGAGTATCATAGTTGAGTTCGGTACTACTGAATGTGCGGGAATGGAATGCAACGGGGTGGAATTCACCGTCAACAGCCTGTATGGACAGGATGGCCGCAAGGGCGTAATCAGAGGCGTCGGTTTCGATGATGATCTGGGAGTCGGGGGACCATGGAATGAGGACTGGTGCGGTGATGAAGGCCTTCTTCAAGAAGTTGAAGGAGGCTCTACAATTGTCAGTGAAGTTCCATGCGGTATCCTTGCAAGTGAGTTGTGTCAGTGGCACAACAATATCAGAATAACCATGAATGAAATGACGATAGAAGTTGGTGAAACCAAGGAAGGACTGTATGTCCTTGACTTTCCAAGGTTCCGGCCAGTCCTCGCTGATCTTGACTTTTGCGGGGTCCATGCGGAGACCCTCGGGGGAAAGGATATACCCTAGATACTCCACTGTGGAAGTGTGGAACTCGCACTTTTCGGGTTTGGCGTATAAGCCGTGTTGACGGAGCCGCTTCAATACTTCCTTGACTTGACTGCGGTGCACATTCATGTCGTCGGAGTAGATCAGGATGTCATCAAGATAGATGATAACGCAAACATCCAGCATGTCCTTGAATATATCATTCATGAATCGTTGGAACGTAGCTGGTGCATTAGTGAGACCAAAAGGCATTACCAACCACTCAAAGGAACCATAACGGGTCCTGAACGCGGTTTTCCATTCATCACCTTCAGTGATGCGGACAAGGTGGTAGGCATGTCAGAGATCTATCTTGGTATAAATGCGGGCTTTGCGGGAAGTGTTGAGGAGATCGGAGATGAGTGGGAGAGGGTAGTGATCCTTTTTGGTGATGCGATTGAGACCCCGGAAGTCGACGCATAGGCGAAGGGAGCCATCTTTCTTCTTGACGAAGAGGACAGGAGCTCCATGAGGAGAGGAGGATGGGCGGACGAAGCCAATGGAGAGGTGTTTGTCAATGAACTCGCGGAGTGTCTTCAGCTCAGACTGTGATAATGAGTAGACTGTACCGACAGGGGGCCCTGCTCCTTCCTCAAGCTCAATCTTGAGATCATAAGGGTGATGGGGGGCAAGTGTGTCAGCATGTGATTTACTGAAGACATTGGCATACTCGTGATATTCCTCTGGAACGGAGGAGAGGTCTACTGGTTTGGTAGACACGGAGGCAGAGGCAGCGGAGACGGAGGGGGCAGTGAGATTGATACGGAATTGTTGGGAACCCTGGAGCTTGCAAGCTTTCATGAATGCGGCTGCATTGATGAGCGAAATGTGCGGAGCACCGGAGGTGGGTGGAGAAGCCCCAGAGGCGGGAATGGAAACCATACCAGGATCGGCAGGAGGTGCAGAATGCGGAGAATCTGCGGGTGCGCGAACAGAGGGGGTAGCAGGAGACTCGAGTAGAGATGGTCGGAATATGATACTGCTCGTGACCCAGTCAATCAACGGATTGTAGCGGGTGAGCCAGTTGTGTCCTAGAACCATGGAACAGGAGGAATTGAGCTGAGTGACATAGAAGTCCAGAGAGAAAGATTCACCAGTAGGAAAAATAACGGGGATGTGTGCAAGCTCCGAAATATAGGATTTTGATGACCCATCGAATAACCGTAACTCGACTGCTGTGATGGGGGAAGTAGGAATGGAATGAGTACAGATGAAGCGAGTATCTATGAAGCAATGAGTGGAACCACTATCTACCAAGGCTTTGAAGGGAATCGGGGAAATGGAAGGAGAGTTCGGGGGAGAGCTATTTACAAATTTCGGAGATGGGTCGGAGATGTCGGAAATGGTGGAAACAGATTTATCTACAATGGGGGAAGAAGAGAAAACAAGAGATGAAGTTAATTCTACATGAAGGGAATTCGGATCGGAAAGAGCGGACGCATTGAGGCGGGGAACCTCGGGAGCACAGATGAGCTCAATGCGATCCTCAGTCTGTGCAGAGGCCTGAGGACCGCACTCTATTTTTCCGACTGCATGTCAGCAGCGGTAGAGCTATCCGGCTCTGTGACTTGGGCTTGACACCCCTTGGCTTTGTTGTCCGATGCAGCCCGTTTCTTGCATTCACTGACCTTGTGATTGGCCCCTCCGCAGAAGAGGCACAGGTTGTTATCCATGCGACGTTGACGCTCTTCGGTCGTCAACTTACCATCCTTGGTAAGCTTGTCGGACAGGTCAGGTTTGGGGGCTGAGGACTTCTGGTTGGAAGTGGGTTGGGAGGGTTTGCTGGACAAGGAGCCGTGGCCACCAGAACCACCACGGTTGTTGTTGGAGTTGTTGTTGTTGGTGCTGCTCTTGGCAGCGGAGGACGGATTGGCGGAGGAAGAGGGCTGAGTGGACTGATTACCTCCCGATTTCTTGGAGGCTTGTTGCTCCGATGCGGACTTCGCGCGGGCTTTTTCTTGTTGGCGTTCCCAATAACGAGCATCGACCTTTTGTGCTGCGTCACGCATCAAGACGAATGTGGTGGGCTTACCATCAGCCCGATTGGAGAGGATATCCTGAATGCGATCAGGAAGTCCCTTGTAGTAGCGGTGACACAAAACTTTGTCACCCCACTTGAGTTGCCCGGCTAAGCGGAGAAACTCGACGTTGTAAACAGCGATTTTCTCGTCTGAGCGCATGCGGAGATTGTCAAGTTGTTTGGCTGCTTCACCAGTGGGATCAGCGGGGCCGAAGTGAGTCTGTAGCTCAAGCGTGAATTTGTCCCAATCATCTAGCCAATTATGGATGATACCGTCGTGATCAGCCTGGTCAAGACCGATCTCGAAATATTGTTGGGCAGTGCCTGAAAGATAAGTCAATGCAAAATTGACCTTGGTTGCGGAGTTGGCGAACTGGTTGGGGTTGGTGCGGAAATATAATCTGCACTGGAACAAAAAAGGCTTGAGCTTGGTGGGGTCGGACCCATCGAAGGTTTTGGGTTCGCACGCTTTGGTGCAAGGGGCCCGAGGCGGAGTTGGCGGGTGTGATTGTGCTCGACCGTCAAGCTGATCTGCGAGGCGGCCAAGGGCATGGGCTAGGAGGTCGTTGGTGTTGGGAGCAGCAGGACGGGGACGACATGGAGGTGCAGATGGATTCATATTCCCTGGTGGTGGTGGTGGAGGCGGATTGTTACCCGGGGATGGACCTGGATTATTATCAGGCTTGCTATTATCACCATCATTACCATCATCATCATCATCGTTGTCTTCTGGCGCCAAGGGGTCTGAAGGGTCTGAGGGGTCTGAGGGATCGGAGGGATTTGGTGACGGAGGATTCGAGGGGTATGCCCCAGGAGCGCGGGGGGTCAGAAATGATCGTGCAGGCGTAGCCTGACAACTTGACAAGGGTTGAGTACATTGGGAGTGCTCGGAGGCAGTCAGAGTACTGGCCATGCGAGAGCTGCGGACTCTCGACAGTCCAGCCTGTGCTTCTACCTCGCGAGCTTTGAGGGACAGCTTGGTTGGGCGTGAACTGCGCCTGACATCTGTCGAGTATGGGGTGGCAGAGGTTGTCTTGGTCCTAGTTTTAGTAACCATGATCAATGATAAACGAACGGCAGCAAGAGTCTGAGTCTGAATATACTGTTAAGTTATGGCACGGGGGCGGAGTTCGGGCGGCTAAATGCAGAGGTCATGTACTATGTTAGCACAGACTCTAGACGGAGGTGGTGGACTTGGTGCGGAGTGGATCTTTGGCCTCAACATATGTGTTGTGCCCTCGTGCTACCGCGATCCTATATTTCAAGGAACCAAGTTATCGGAGAAGAGTGGAGATTGGACAGAGAGTAGGAGGGGAGAACTAAGTTGATATTCAGACTGAGGTTACAAACTGGAGTACCTACAGCTTATATACAAGTGTCTATTGAATGGTAACTACAATGCGAATAGGATATGCGGGGAACGTGGGGAACTATGGAGACGGGAAGGCTGTAGGTATTGCAACAATATAAACATGAAACAGGAATGAACAAAAGATTGAAAAGGAAAGGTGAAGGAATGGGAGATTGATCCGAAGCGGAGAATGCAGAGAGATGAGGATGTAATAGTTACGGATGTAACATGTATAGAAAATGTATAAAGTGTTTTCTCGAAAAATATACCCAAGGGCACCAAGTGTACTCTGGGGGTGGTCTCTGGTGTGGTAGTGACAAGGCTCTGCTTGTAGCTACAGTCTCTGATCTCAATATCTCTGATCTCGAAACTTGGGGGAATCTGCACTACCCCACTAAGTCTCTATCTCTCTGTGTCTCTAGGCCTAAGGGGAATCTAAACTACCCCTGAGCCTCAATATCTCTCTCTAGAAGTCCCCCGGACTCGAACCATGGTCTCTATAAGCTCTCTCAATGATCACAGTTTGTCTCTACTGTTTCTGGGTGGTTTTCTTTTTTTTTTTTATCAACAATTTATAATGCGGTGCATGGTAGCAGTCCGCGGCAGCTATCTACTACAAGAGAGGTAGCTACAGTATATATGAGAGTTCTGCAGATGGACCCTGAAGGGGTCCAACATCGTCCGATGTACTGAGTAAGGGTGTCAAGTGCCCATGAAGGTAGAGAAACTAACTAGGCAACTAGAAAGTGGAGGGTGAGGAGAAAGGTACATACCAGCAGGCAGGCTAAGGATGTAGGGGGGGAGTGGAGGAGTGTCGGTCAGCAATACCTCCCGGGTTGGGGGGGAAGGAAAAGGCCAGGGGGTTGTCCTGGAGGAAGAGGATGAGACCATCGAGGTCGGTGAAATAGTTTGAGCTGCTGTCTTGAGTCCAGGACCAGTGTTGGGTGAAGAGGGGGCAGGACCAGAGAATGTGGTCGTGCCACTGGAAAGGAAATCCACAAGGGCAGGCGGTTGGCTTGTTAGGGAAGAGCCACAAATGATATTCGCCAGTGGGGGTGTGGTTGAGTATGCACCACGTCAAGTGGGCAGTGAGGGATGGAGGTTTTTTAGCCACAGAGGACAAGAAAGTCCCATCTTTGAAGTAGAAGGGGCGGATGGGCTTGCCACAGTGGGCGAGGGGTAAGAATTGAGAGCCTAGTGAGGTTGGAGTGGAGGAGTTGAGTTGCCATTCTCGGATGACATACTTGGTGCCCAGCTTCTGGATAGACAATGCCCAGACAGGGGACGAGGTTGAGTAGGGTAGATGGGGTTTTGTGGAAGCAAGGGCGTGAGCTAGCCTGTGAACTGACAGTTTCCAACGTGAGAGAGAGTGTGTGAAGGTGATGGAGTGTTGTTCCAACGTTTGGAACCAGGGGATAAGGAGTGAGGAGACCCGGAGGGAGGTATGCTGACTGGAGGAGGGGGAGGGGGAGAGTGCAGCCTGCACCGCTGTGGGGGAGTCAGTAAGAAAGAATAGAGAGGTAATACTATCTCTAAATAGTGGGAGCAGAGAGGAAAGAGCAAAGGAAAGGGCAAAGCATTCAGAGTCGGTACCTGTAAGGGAGCCTGTGTCAGCAGAATCAGATTGTACAACTACATTGTCAATAGAAGCAACATAAGAGATGTGTGAAGATAGTCCAGAGAGACGGGAAGGGGGGGAGGAAGAATCAAAACCAACTACAAGCGTATTTGAAGAGAAAAGGGCTTTGGAGAGGGCTGGGTCGAGAGTAGAGTTGCGCCAAGAGGACAAAGCGTCCTTGGAGCAGGGAAAGGGGGGGTCAAGGAAAGCAATTCGATCAGAATACTTGTCCATGATTTGTGATCCTGGTTCAGCCAGGGGATGGGATCAGAGGATGGGATCACCAATAATGGAGGGCAGCACCGCGTCCATGAAGGCAAGGGCTGAGCCAGACATCCACTTCTGTCTGGCGGTAAGGAAGGGGAGTGACAGGGGGTGGCGCTCAGTGGTGGAGGTATGGGTGAGAAGAGAGTTGAGCCCGTGTGTGTGTGGGAGAGAGGCTAACCGCATGGCGCTTTGGGTTTGGAGCTTCCTTAGATGGAGGTGGATGGGCAGAAGGCCTGCGATGGCTTCGACTCCTTGGGATGGGGAGGTGTGGAAAGCCCCCGTGATCCACAAGGTGGCACACCGTTGCAAGGCCCTGAGCTGTTTGAGAAGTCCCTTGATGCGGGCTGCATCATGGAACCAGAGGGATGAACCATATGTCATTAAAGGGACGACACAGGAGCAGTAGAGGAGGCGTTTATGGGATGGGTTTAGGCCTTGGGATGAGTTACCTAGTAGTCACATTGTCAAGCTACTGAAAATGGCCGTGCAAAAGGGAAAGGAGGATCCAGAGGGAGAGCGTACAGAGAGACTTCGGCTTCAGCTTATGTGCTGTGCCCTTCCGATACCACAGTCTCGATTTGCGAGCACGCGATGGAAAGCGCGCACGAGCACTTTTGCAATTGCAATGAGGGAGGAGGAGGTGCAAGATGCAAGAGGGCGCGCGAACGCGCGAGAGCAATGGAGAGGGAGAGAGGACAAGCTTAGTTGATTATCTGACTGAGTAACTACAATACAAACAAACACATTTTATACTACGAGCCAGATACATGATTTGTAAGGAGGAGAAGGGTAACAGAGGAATGGAGACAATAAGCAATATAATGATGACTAGAGAACTACTCACCGGAACGCTTTGACAGAGGACACATGATGCGAAGGGGAGCGATGATGGAACAATGGTTATAAATAGAATATCAAAAATAGCGGAGATTGCACAGATCGGCGCCTTCGCGCGCTTAGGCAGTGGCTGTGCGTTTGGCATGTGACAGTATCCCCCCGTTAAGGACAAGCCTCGAGGACTCAATGTGGAAACCTCAACTTTGCTCTTCTCCACAATGCCCCCCAAAGCCAGACCCGCGAAAAAAGGCATGAGCAAATTATCGCTCAATACAATGAGCGCGGCGGACCTGGAGCTGATGAAGGCTAGGATTGCGGAAGAGGAGACTGCCCGGAAGAGCGCCGCTGCGGGCACGGAGTCGAGTGCACAGGCAAGTGCACAGGCAAGTGTGTACGTGAGCAATGCGGATGCGGAGATGGAAGAGGCAATCTCGCCGGCGGTCGAGGAGACGGTTACGGCAAGGGTCAGTAAGCATAGGAGGGGGGAGCAGCGCAAGATTGTGGGGGACGATCGGGGCAGATCGGCGACGATTGCGACATCGCCAGGGGCATCAAGGGGTACTGGCGGGGGATCGCAGTCTGCGGGCGAGTTTATTGGGTGAACGCCACCGAGGACGCAATCGACAATGGAGTACAACAACCCTGGATTTGCGATTGGCCCGGCGCCGAACCAGCCTGCATGTGACAAATGCTTGAAACGTAGGATTGTATGCGTTAGCACCATGGAGGGGCGTAGGAGGTGCAATGGGTGCGAGAGGTCGAGGAAGGGGTGCTCGCTCATCGGGAGTAAGCGCAGGGGTGTTCCGCTGCCGCCGCCGATGTCGCAGGCGCCGTCGACGAGTCAGGGCTTTACCTCAGACTTGTCGCGAGCGAGTGGCGACAGGATGGGATATCAGTCGGCATGGAGCCAGAAGTCACAGGGGATGCATGGAGGGGGCGACTTGCGCATTCCGCGGCAGCCATATGGGCCGCCCGCGATCAGAACAGTGAGTGCTGAGCACAATGAAGATGGGGCGCTTACTAATGTGGCTGTAGTCGCCCACGTCGCCTACGACAAGGTTTACGAGCGCGGTGGAGGAGTTGGCAAAATTGTTACAGCAAGTCATCATCTCGAACGAGGCCGTGCGCGATTCGAACCAACTGGTTGTGCAGGAGCAGCAAATGACCCGGCGAAGCTATGAGGACCTGGCGCAGACGAACCGCAACCTGGCGCTGAGCAATAGGGGACTGGAGGTGAGCAATCACGCTCTCAAGGAGAGCATGTGGGAGTCAGTGGAGCAGTCGCATATGCTGCGACACAAGTATATGTGTGGACGCCTCCATGGCGGGGCCAAGAGCGAGATCAGGGTGCAGGAAGAGGAGTTGGATGAAAGGAGGGAGGAAAGGAGGAGGAGAGGAAGGAAGGATAAGGGAAAAGGAAGGGAAATGTGAAGGTGTGTCATGTCGCATCCGGCTCCTAAATGTACAATTAGTCTGTTGTCTACTTGCTATGTCTTTTTGTTTGTTTTTTGTTTGTTTTTTGAATGTGAAATTGTTTGGAAGCGCGCGATACTAGAGCGATAAGGGAAAATGGAAGAGAACTGAAACAGAGGAACTGAGAGGAGAAAACTATATAAGTGCCCATAGTCAGGAAGGAAGAGAATGAGGTCCAGGCTTATCTGGATATCGAGCGTGATACTCCGTGACGATTTCTGACGCATTACCCAAGTCGGTAGAGGGAACCCAATCAGTTGCCTCGTCGGTGCCTTCGTAACCAAGCCATTCAACGAGGTATTGCAATTTTCGACGGCGCGTTCGCGAATCCAAAATGTGTGCGACCTCGTATTCCATTTCGCCATCGATGATGACTGGTGGAGGTGGAGGGACGATGCGATTGGGAATTGTGTTGGGAGAGTAGGGCTCCAGCATGGAGACATGAAAGACGGGATGAACGGCGCGCATGGAGTTTGGGAGATGGAGGGTAAATGAATGAGTACCAGGCTGTGCGATAATATCATAAGGTCCTAAAAACTTCTCTGAGAGCTTTTTGGAAGGTTGAGTAGTCCGGAAGAATTGCGCCTTGACGAATACCTTATCACCAACCTTGAAGTCGGGAGCAGGGAGATGTTGTGCGTCGGCCGCCGTTTGATAGCGATGTTGAGCAGACGCGATCTCGGATTTCAAGACCGTATGGAGATCATCAAGGTCCACTGCGAAGTCGCGCGCACACGCCGAAGCGAGGTCGCGTTCTGGGTGAACTGTGATATTGGGGTGGTATCCCTTGTTAGCGAAGAAGGGAGAGATACCGGTAGTTGCACTAGGTGCGTTGTTGTAGGTGAACTTGGCGAGGGGAAGCAATTCGGCCCAATTGTCCTGCTGATAATTGCAGTAGACACGGATGTACTGCTCCAATGTCTGATTGGTCCGCTCGGTCTGTCCGTCACCTTCTGGATGGTAGCCCGAAGTAAAGTGCAACTTCATGTCGAGAGCATCGCCAAGCGAGCGGAAGAAGTGCGACGTAAACTCGGAACCGCGATCAGAAGTGACATGTGCCGGAACACCGTGCTTGGAGAAGACATGGATGACAAAAAGTCGCGCGAGCTCGGCGGAGGTGATGGTGTTGTGTGTGGGGATGAAAAGCGACTGTTTCGAGAGGCGGTCCACAACAACGAGGATGGTGTCGAAACCGGAGGAAGGAGGGAGCTTCTCGATGAAGTCCATGGAGATTGAATCCCATGGTCGAGAGGGAATGGGGAGTTGTTTGAGGAGGCCATATGGGCGATGGCGCTGGGGTTTAGATCGCATGCATGTAACACAACTCTTACAGTAGTCTTTGACATAGTCGCGGACGCCCGGCCATGTATATGCGCGTCGCACGAGCTCAAGGGTCTTATTCTGACCGTAGTGCCCAGCTAGCGGATGATCATGGTGGTACTGCAATATGTGGAGCCGTAGGCCCTGCGCGTCGGGAACATAGATACGACCATCCAGGCGCAAAAGACCGTCAGACTCGAGAGTCCAACATCCCTCAGGCGTGGGAAGGTGCTCAGAAGCTAGGGGATCAGTAGGAAGGGCAGTGTGAATATCTGCATGTAAGAGCGCACTGTCCATAATAAGGGAAGCGTGAAGTGCAGGATTGAGAAGTGAAGTCGCGCGCACGGAGGCAGCAAATGTGTTGCGTGTTAAGATGGCACAGAAAGAACATGGATGAAAATGTGCATAGTCAGCGCGCAAAGAAGGCGCCAACTGTGAATGCGTGAAAATGGGGCGAAAATTATGCGGATTCACCTGGGCATAGTCACCATCCCCCCCTTTCGGGTAGACGTCCCACCGTCTAGTGAGCACATCCGGTTTGGTTCCCAAGCGACCCGGGCGAAAACAAATAACAAGGTTGAATTGCGAAAGATACTCAGACCACCTGGCCTGCCGTCGCGTCAATACCTTCGTCATACAAAAATACTCGAGATTTTTGTGATCCGTGATGACGTCGATAGAGAGTGTGCTACCCTCCAGGTAGTGGCGCCAGATACGGAACGCTTCAAAAATCGCAAGCAGTTCCTTGTCGTGGGTATTGTAATTCGATTCGGCAGAAGAGAAAGTGTGAGAATGAAAAGCAACAGGGTGTACATCACCTTCAGGGGAAACAATGGAGAGGATTGCAGCAAGCGCGTAGTTGGAGGCGTCGGTCTCGACAATGATCTGTGTGTCAGGAACCCAGTGAGTAAGGCAAGGCGCAGAGGTAAAAGCTTCTTTCAACGAGTTAAACATGAAACGTGCCTCGTCGCCGAAATGCCATCGCGTGTCCTTGCACGTTAGGCGCATGAGCGGAACAACAATATTGGAGTAGCCATACACAAAGCGACGATAGAAATTGGCAAAGCCAAGGAAACTCTGGATGTCCTTTACCTTTCGCGGTTCGGGCCAGTCACGAATGATTTGAACTTTATCATCGGACATCTTGAGGCCACCTGGGGAGAGGATATAACCAAGGTACTCCACGGTGTCGGCATGGAATTCGCACTTCTCCGCTTTTGCATACAGGCCATGGGCGCGGAGGCGTTTAAGCACTTCGCGAACATGCTTGCAATGCTCAGCAGGACTATTGGAATAGATGAGGATATCATCAAGGTAGACGGTTATGCACACATCCAAGAGATCCTTGAATACATCGTTCATGAAGTGCTGGAACGCAGCAGGAGCGTTTGAGAGACCGAATGGCATAACACACCATTCAAAGGAGCCATACCTAGTGCGAAAAGCAGTCTTCCACTCGTCACCCTCCACGATGCGTACCAAATGGTATGCGTGATGCAAGTCGATCTTCGTATAGATACTAGCCTTGCGGGGAGAGTCAAGCAAGTCGGAAATGAGGGGAAGTGGGTAACGGTCCTTTTTGGTTATACGGTTGAGGCCGCGAAAGTCGATGCACAAGCGCAAGGAACCATCCTTCTTCTTGACAAAGAGAACGGGCGCGCCGTGGGGCGAAGCAGTTTGACAAATGAAGCCGGAGGCGAGATTCTCATCGATGAATTTGCAAAGTGCCACGAGCTCTACCTGAGAGAGCGAATACATCACCCCAACAGGCGGTGTTGCACCTTGGTTGAGTTCAATCTTGAGATTGTAAGGTCGGTGAGGTGGTAACGTTTCAGTGCGAGACTTGCTAAAAACGTCGGCAAAGTTGTGATATTCCGGGGGAATGGAGGAGAGGTTGGCAGGTTCTGCAGAGGTCGCGGAGGCCGTAGCCGTAGCTGCGCGGAGGGAGAAAGCAAAGGGAGAGGTGCCCGAAGCGCGAGCGACACGCATAAACACAGCAGCGCCAATCAGACTCACTTCTGGCCTAGGGGTGTCAGCATCAACGGAATGTATAACAGGAGAGGGCGCAAACGCAGAAAGCGCGATCAGCACGAAGGAGGAAGCACGTGCAGAGGAGGCAGAACGATCAGAAGAAAACGAGGAACGGAAAGTTATTGTGCCCGAGACCCAATCAATCAATGGATTGCAGCAGGTGAGCCAATCGTGACCAAGAACCATAGTAGTCGAAGGATCTAGCCTGGTGACATAGAAGTCAAGGGGAATACATTCGCCGGTGGGGAAAGTGACAGGAAGTTTTGCAATCTCGGAAATAAAGGAATTTGAAGAACCGTCAAACAAACGTAACTTGAGAGGAGAAATGGGAAGTGTGGGAATACCAGAACGACGCACAAGCGCGGAATCGACAAAACAATGGGTTGAACCACTATCTACAAGCGCGGAGACGTCAAGCAAAGAGGAGGCGGTGGAAGGAGAAGGATCAGAAACATGAAATGAAACGGAAAGTGGAACATGAAGTGCAGAAGGGTCGGAAAGAGCAGACGCATTGAGTCTACAGAACTCCGGGGCGCAGGTGAGCTCAACACAATCCTCAGGCTGCGCGGAGTACTGAGGATTGCATGCTATTTTTTCGAGTCCGTGGGGGCGCTCGAAGAAGCAGCGGCTGCATTGCTCGATTCTGAAGTGGTAGCCTTGTGCCCTGAAGCGCGTGAAGACGACCCTTGATTCGCATTAGCCGAACCCGGCGTAGCGTTATTGTTAGCTGTTCGTTTGGGGCAACCTGAAACAACGTGGGCATTGGACCCACAAAACAAACAGAGGTTGTTGTCAATACGGTGTTGTCACTCCGCTGGCTTGAGCTTGCCATCGCGACCCAACTTGTCGGTGATGCTGGAGTTGGGGCAAGAGGGAGTGTTGGAGGAGGATGACTGCGCACACGCGTTTTGATTTTGTGGCTTCGCGTTCTGCTTGTTGGCGTTTTGCAAGGAGCCAGCATTGTATTGCGATGAATTGTTTTGATTTTTCTTCCCCTTGCCCTGGGACTGGTTTGAATTGGAATTCGTAGTGGAGGTGGATGTGGTTGTGGAAGTTTGTGTGGTTGCGCGCGTCTTCTCGCGTTGACGCTCCCAGTAGCGATTGTCGATTTGCATGGCTGCGAGGTGCATGCAAGAATAGGTAGACAGTTTACCTGTCGTAAGCATACAAATCGCATCTTGGATGCAATCAGGAAGTCCATGATAATAGCGGTGGCACAGAACTGAGTCGGGCCAGCGCAAGACAGCGGCGAGTCGTGTGAACTCGACGTTGTACTTGGAAATCTGTGAGGAGGAAGCCATCACGAGATTCTCGATCTCTTCCGCAGCCTCCGTAACTGGATCAAGGTTCCCAAAATTATCTTCCAGCTCCTGTGCAAAAAGTGCAAAATCATGAGTCCAAGGGAGCTGGTCCCAATCAGGTCTGGCCTCCATCAGAGTGTGAAACCACTGATGTGCGGAACCCAAAAGGTAAGAAAGTGCATACGATACTTTGGTTTGTTCCGACTGGAACTGATGATAATTGGTATTGAAATAAAGGCGGCACTGGAATAAAAATTCCTGGACCTTGTGGGGCTTTGAGCCGTCAAACTGCTCGGGCGCCTTTGCATTAATTTGCTCAGGGCACAGAGCAGGAGCCAGGGCAGGCTGGGACTGCATGCGCGCTTGGACCTGAATACTATGCGCAAGTGTATCGAGCGCAGTCAGGAAACGGTTCTGCATACATTCACCAGGATCCTGAGGTTCAGGAGCATCGCGGCCGTCACCAGGGCCACCCTCGCCTGGGTCATTGCCATCAGGATCACCTCCGTCAGGGTCATCACCAGGATCGCCACCTGGATCGCCGCCGGGATATCCACCCGGGGCAGGTCTAGGGACATCACCAGGAGCATCACCTCCATCAGGGCAAAACTCCGGGCGTTCTGGGGCTTCAGAAAAATGCTCATCGCCCTGCTCGTTGCCATCAGCATCACCGTCCACAGAGGGAGGGTCGTCGGTAGCTCGGGGCGAATGAGTGTGCGGAAAGTGCGGCAAAGAAGAGCCAAAAGTGGCTGGTGTAGAAGATGCAGAGGAAACAAAACGCTGGAGACGCACTTCGGCATGCTTGTCGCGATTCAGGCGTTCTGCAGGCGCAGGTCTTACAACCGTACATGCGGTTTTTGACATAATGTAGCAAAAAAAAGCAATGCGAAAAGAAGCGCAATGGTATGGAAGGATCAGTCAGATAATACTGTCAAGCTACTGAAAATGGCCATGCAAAAGGGAAAGGAGGATCCAGAGGGAGAGCGTACGGAGAGACTTCGGCTTCAGCTTATGTGCTGTGCCCTTCTGATACCACAGTCTTGATTTGCGAGCGCGCAATGGAAAGTGCGCACAAGCGCTTTCGCGATTGCGACGAGGGAGGAGGAGGTGCAAGATGCAAGAGGGCGCGCCAACGCGCGAGAGCGATGTGATGGTATTGGTGGGGTAGGTATGTAATGTGTGGCTTGGATAACCACTACCTATATCAACCAGTACCTCGAAATGCAATTCTGGGGCGTCGGAGACAGTTCTCGAAGAGAGGGATTCAACTTTATAAAGGGGTTTTGGGGGAATAGGAATATATAATGGGTTTTCTCGAAAATATACCCAAGGGCACCAAGTGTACTTTGGGGATGGTCTCTGTGGTAGTAGCACAAGTCTCCTCTTGCAACTACAGCCTCTGTTCTCAATATCTCTGATCTCGAAACCTTGGGGGAATCTGCACTACCCCACTGAGTCTCTATCTCTCTGTGTCTCTAGGCCTAAGGGGAATCTAAACTACCCCTGAGCCTCAATATCTCTCTCTAGAAGTCCCTCGGACTCAAACAATGGTCTCAACAATTCTCTCGACGATCACAGTTCGTCTCTACTGTTTTCTGAGTGGTCTATGACCGAAGCTCTCACTTAGTTTGCCTTAATGCACACAATAACACAAGATATGAAATCGTTAATTCCCAATCTCGTGGTCTCGAAGCTAGGGCAGCGAGTGCTTGCCTTTCACCTCTCCTCCACGCTGTATTTATATGTTTTTGGTAGCTAGAGAACAGCCCAAGTAAATAAGGAAATAATAGAGAGAGTAATGCTAGTGTACACAATCGGTCCAATATTCCCCTGCGTAATAACACTTTTCCACCCGGTATTGGTCCTGGCTACCTGTTGTAGACTCATTTCGAGGCATTGAGACGCTGCTGGCGTCATTTTGTGGGTCATCGCGACGGCCTGCGGCTGTTTCAATGCGCCCGGAGAGGCTCTCTATCCATATGCGTATGCCTTTCACCTCCATGCGTCTACCCTATTGGCCTCCTCCCGACCCGGCATTTTGGTATACTGTTAATATACCCTTCTAGTATCTTGAACTGGCCGCGCGTTGCTTACACGCCATGCGGATAGTCCGAGATAGTCCAACTACTCCATCATTTGTCCTTTGATCCACTACTGGACCCTGCAAGGCTTTTCAAGGTACTCGATCGGTCATCAAGATGCCATTGCGCGTATTGTATTGTCATAGCTATCCCCTTGGGGTTGCCTGATAGGCTTACGCGTCCATAGTTTACTAGATTTCTGACCGTTCCACTCCTCGTTTGTTTCCGTCAATCCCGCGGATGATCAGCAGTCTTCCTGATCGTAGGCTTGTGATCAGACAAGCTGACGCGGCTTCGGGTGTAATTCCTCGGCCGACGCCTTCTGTCTGTGTCTCTTGGGCAATAGCCGCAGTCTCCCCTTTTCTCGATAGAACATCATCCCTGCCCCTTGCTTAATTTAGCAACCAGTACATTGTTTCTCAGCACATTGTATGCCATTTATTTGGGTGAGGGATACTGTTCAGCACTGATTGAGGTGTCTCGAAAGTTTGCCTACCAAGTGTCTCGATGCCGGCCACACGATCTTCTCGAAGGTTTCAATCAGCGCTAGACTGCTACATGTGTTCCCTTCAAGATAGTCGAGTTAGGGGCCCTCAGTCTTCTCAGGTCATCTCGATGGCCATTATATGGCTGTGAGCTCTTCCCTCGTGATTAGGGAGTTCTACTGACAACGTTCTCGATACCTGGTGCATCTCTGAGTGTGTACAACTGCAATGCCGCCTGTTGTACTCTTTATCCACTCTCGAAGCCATACAGTAGCTATTTAGTAGCCACTGACTGACTTCTGGGGTGTCTTGTAGCATCATAGAGGTCCTTTCATGACATACCAGTCGGGTTAGGGTCATTGTAGGGGTGTTATGGGTATATCGAGATAATTACATTGTAGCTATTGCTGAGCCATGGGTATATAGGGGTATAATGGCTTATTTTAGCAATGCTTTGATTTTCGGCGTAATAGCGACGGAGAGGGAGAGAGGACAAGCTTAGTTGATTATCTGACTGAGTAACTACAATACAAACAAACACATTTTATACTACGAGCCAGATACATGATTTGTAAGGAGGAGAAGGGTAACAGAGGAATGGAGACAATAAGCAATATAATGATGACTAGAGAACTACTCACCGGAACGCTTTGACAGAGGACACACGATGCGAAGGGGAGCGATGATGGAACAACGGTTATAAATAGAATATCAAAAATAGCAGAGATTGCGCAGATTGGCGCCTTCGCATGCTTAGGCAGTGGCTGTGCGTTTGGCATGTGACACACATGGCGCCTAGGAGTGAGAAGGATTTGTTTGCGTAGAAGGCAATGTGCTCCTTGAAAGAGAGTCTAGGATCAAACCAGAAGCCTAGGTAACGCCATATAGGAGAGGGTAGGAGGGGAGTGTTACCAGTGAAGGGGGTGTAGCCCAAGTCCAAAGGGGGGAATGATTCACCATGTCTCCAGGAGAAGAAGAATGACTTGGTTTTGGAGTGTTCGAGGACTAGTCCAAAGTCAGACAGAAGCTGGAAGACAATTCCGTATGCTTTAACCAGAGGGGGAGTCACGTCCGCCCACTGTTTACCCCTGGATACGATGAGGCCATCATCAATGTAGGAAAGGAAGTTGATACCCTTGAGGAGGGGGTCGAGGGAGAATAGGTGGTCCGCAAGGTAGAGAACTGGTGCAAGGAATAGGGATGACAGTACCAGAGACAGGGCAGAGCCCTGGACGACTCCAACAGAGCAGTCCATGGGGTTGGAGACAATGTTAGCTCCCCATGATAGGAAGGTGGTATGGCCCACAAGGTAGGATTCAAAGAAGAACAGGACCTGTGGGGGGAAACCCTGGTGGCGATGGATGGCAATGAGAGTGGAATGATGAAGGGAGGGGAAGAACTGGGTGACATCGAAGGCGATAACACTGGTGACCATGTTTTTGGCCCAGCCGGCATGGACCAGGTGGGACAGATAAAGTCCAGTGTCTTCAGTAGAACAACCAGCGATGCCACCAAGTTGGCGGGGGTGAATGAGTGCATGGCAGACAGCCGCAAATTGGAGTCGAGTGGCCAGCATTTTCTCAAACAGTTTGCCCATAGTGTTAAGGAGCGTGATGGGGCGGAAGTCCCCGGGCTTGGTGTGCAAGGGCTTGGGGGGTTTGGGGATAACAACAGTAGTCAAATCCTTGAAGTAGGAAGGCCAGTGTCCGTGTTTGACACAGGCATTGGCTAGGGCAAGGAGGGCAGAATGACAGGAAGGGCAGGATGCTAGTTTCTTCAGGTGATGCCATGTGAGGTGGTCGGGGCCAGCTGCAGATTGATTAGAAGTGCCTGCTAAGGCTTCGTCAAGTTCAGGGGGGGCAAAGGGAATCCAGACACGGGGGTCCTGTTCGGGAAGGTAGTTGAGTCCGGAGAGGTTTGTTGTGCAGTCCTTTGTGTTGAAGAAGTGAGAGCCTAGTGCGTCAAAGAGCTCCTCTTGGGTGATACAGGGCTTGGAGGTTCTGGGGTCAACTACCACATCGATGGCCGGCAGGGAGCAGGGGCCCACCCAAGACATCAAGTCCCAGGGCCGCTTGTTGGTGACTGCTATGTCTTTAGCCAGAGCGTCGTAGTAGGTCTGTTTGGCAGAATGGCAGCCAGAGCGGAATGAACCCCAACTTTCTTTGGAGGGGGAGGACCTGTATGATTCCAGGAGGAGAGAGCACATGCTGTTCCACCATGGCTTGGACCTGTGGCAAACGAGGGAGGTTTTTGAGTTGGTGGACCAGGCGTTAGATATGACAGTCATGAGGGAGGAGGCAAAGGCTTTGACGTCCTTGGCTGAGTGAAGAGGGTGTGAGTACGGGAGGGAGCCCAGGCCGTGTGAGACTGCGTCAAGGAAGGTGGTTTCCTCCTTGGAGTCGATCTTTATCACAGTTCTCCGGACAAAGGGAATTTTGGAGGGTATGGGGAGAGTGAATGCTAGGGGGGCATGGTCGGACGGTAGCCGGAGGTGGGGTAGAATGTGGTATTCGGAGATGGGAAGTCCGTTCAAGAAGAAGGCTAAGTCTATGACTGTGGAAGACTTGCTCTGGTCTCTGGGGTAGAATGTAGGTTGGGGGGAAGATGGTAGAGCTCTGGTCAGTGAGAGTGATTCTGTCACATTGAGGAGTCGGGTGGCTCTAGTGGGGTGGGCAGGATAGGAGGGGTCCCACTCGCAGGATCGGATGTTGAGGTCCCCGACTAGGCAGAGGCAAGAATGGGAGGAAAGGGAGAGTGTGTCCGCTAGAAATGACAACATGGAGCCCTGTGCATCGTTATAGATGCCCACTAGGTGAACGGGACCTGTGGGGAAGAAGAGGGACAGCCAAGAGATGTCCCGGTGTGGGGCTATGTCACGGCAGAGGGAGGGGCAGAGGGGGCGGAGGGATTTGTGGACAAAGACCATTGACCGGGGGCATGAGGGAGAGTCAGGGTCATTCTTGTCCCCTGGTGAGACAAGACAGTCCCAGTCAGGATGGATGGGGCCTCCGATTACGGGGGCTCCTTCTTTGTTAGTAGCGGAAAGTACATACCTGATGATTTTCCAAGGGGGTTCCTGTATAAAGACCAAGTCAACAGCCAGGGTAGACAGAGCAGCCAGAAGAGTCTCCAGCAGAGAGTAGTTGCGGGCCACATTTTGAGAGATCACAGAGAGAGAGTTGGCCGAAGGCGTCCTACCAGTAGGGCGCTTCGGGAAAGGGAAGGGGGAAGTGGAGGGGGGGACAGCCAGATCTGGGGTAGGGGAGCGGAGGAAGGGGCAGGTGAAAGGCGTGTCAGGGAAGGGGAGAGGGACAGTGTCTGACAAATCATGTATAGACATTAGGAGGAGCAGAGGAGGCGGCCGCGGCTTCAGTGCGGGCATGGCGCTGTTCCACATGGATGGTCTCCCTCAGGAGGGTTTGTCTGTTAACGCGGCCTTCAATCCATTTGGGCTCAAAGCGATGGTGCCAGAAGGGGCACCTGGTGCTATTAGCGGGGTGGGGACCATTGCAGTTGTGACATTTAGCACCATGAGGGCAGGGTTGATCTCAGGGGGTGGCTAGGACAGGGGGGTTGGCTTTGGGCTTGCCCTGGCAGCAAGTAGCGTGAGAGTGGTGGTTCTCTTCCTTGTGAGGGCCACCACAGATGGGGCAAGCAATATTGAAACGTCTGCAGACATTGACTGTGTGACCCCAGGTCCAGCATCGGGAGCAGAGAGGGATGCTGGGGCAAGCAGCAGCCTTACAAATGCGGCAGACATTGCCAAGGGTGGGTACAGTGCAGTTGGCCACTGCATCAGCAGCAGCCCCAGTCTGGGAGTCCCAAATCTCAAACCAGACAGTGGCAGTGTCAGCCCCTCTGTTGTTGCATGAGGGGCGGGGAGGTGAGACAATCTGGAAATGGGGAGCCAGGGGGGAGCGCGAGAGGGCTTCACAGACAAGGCAGCAGACCTCTGGGTAGGAAGCAGGACCACCAGTACAGGGCACGTCCAGCACCTTGAGGTAAGACTTGGAGTGGGCCTTGCCCGCTTCGGTAATACCGCCTTTGACTACCTTGGAGGCCCAGGTGCAGATAGTGTGGACATCCTCATCGTTGGGGACGTCACGACAGAGTAGGCAGGTGGCTGTCTTGTCTCTAGAGATGGAGAGGACACAGCAGGTAGATGAGGAGGCAACAAGGCCTCTGTTGGCGGAGTCAACAATGCTGGGGAGATCAAGTACTGCCAGTGGGGGTGAGGGGAGGGCCAGTATGACCTCACGACGCGTCGGGCCTTTGGTTGTGGACGTGAACCTGGGCTTTGGTTTGGCTAAAGCCGAGCCCAGGGCGCTCTTGTTGGCGGGTGGTGAGGCGCCCTTGGCGCGTGCCATGCACTCAAGTTCCTCTGGAGAGGCTTCTGGGAAGGCCCGGGAGAGCACAATGAGGCAACCAGTCCAGCTGGAGGTAGAGGTGGTGGGGGGGGATGCAGCTACATTGGCCCAGGATTGGCCCAGGGTGTCACAGAAAGAGGGGGGAGGGGCAGCGGAGCGCCTGTTTGGCTTGGTCCGCAGATTGATGGCAGGGGGGGAAGGGGGCACCACGGTCTTGAAGGGTCCAGATCCAGCCGATGGGGAGGGTCCAGAGCCATGGGTCAGAGCAGTTCCGGAACCAATCTTGGGGTTGGGGACAGAAGTAGACTTCTGACTGCCCTGAACAGGGGTAAACCCCAGATCAGGTCCCTTTGATCTGTGTTTAGTGAAATGCTTACCTTTATTAACATGGGCAGGCAAAGGCAAGGGGGGCCTCATGTCCACGTCCGGGGAGGGGGCAGGAGGAGGTGAGGAGGGGGGAAGGAGGGCTGGTGGTGCAGCCGGGGCAGCAGGGCCCAGAGTCGGTGGGGGGGAAGAGGGGGGAAGGGAGGGAGTGGGAATAGGTACTGGATGTTGCATGCCTGTGTTAATGACATGTTGGAGCCATTCGGTGAGGCTGAAGTTGCCCCGGGAGCAGACCATGTTGGCCAGTTTGGGCAAGGCAAGGATAGTGTTGAGCATGTCGAACAGGTAAGGGACCACTATGGGGTGGTTGTTGTCGACCAGTTCAGAATGTGAGAGGGATTGAAGCCAATCCCTCACCATCTTCATGTTCTCATCTGCCTTGACAGCATTGGCAGTAATCCTCTCATATGGCGATAGGGCTGGGAGTTCCTCGTCGTTAGGTCGGTCAGACCAGCTGGCAGGGGGTATTTCTGGTTGGGGGGGGGGGTTCATGTTGCACGAAGTAGGTACAATGTTGTGGAGGCACTGAGTGGGGTCCAGAGCTTTGATGGTGTGCGAGGACTCCTCAGAGTCCGAAAATTCCTTGTTGCTGTCACCAGGCTTGGCACAGACTCGTTGGCTGGAGTGCAAGGCTCTAGAAGCCGTGCAAGAGGGGAGACCAAAATCACTGGCCGAAGAGGCGAATGGGAAAGTTTGGTGGCTTGACACTGTGATGGTATGGGTGGGGTAGGTGTGTAATATGTGGCTCGGAATACCATTACCTAAATCAACCAATACCTTGAAATGCAATTCTGGGGCGTTGGAGACAGTTCTTGAAATGAGGGATTCAACTTTTGAAAGAGGTTTTATGTCATGTAAAAATGTATAAAGGGTTTTCTCGAAAATATACCCAAGGACACCAAGTGTACTCTGTGGGTGGTTTCTGGGGTAGTAGTGACAAGGCTCTGCTTGTAGCTACAGTCTCTAATCTCAATATCTCTGATCTCAAAACTTGGGGGAATCTGCACTACCCCACTAAGTCTCTATCTCTCTGTGTCTCTAGGCCTAAGGGGAATCTAAACTACCCCTGAGCCTCAATGTCTCTCTCTAGAAGTCCCTCAGACTCAAACAATAGCTCTCAACAAGTTCTCTTGACGATCACAGTTCGTCTCTACTGTTTCTGGGTGGTCTAGGACCAAAGCTCTCACTTAGTTTGCCTGAATGCACACAATGGCACAAGATATGAAATCATCAATTCCCAATCTTGTGGTCTCAAAGCTGGGGCAGCGAGTGCTTGCCTTTCATCTCTCCTCCACGCGGTATTTATATGTTTTTGGTAGCTAGGAAACAGCCCAAGTAAATAAGGAAGTATTAGAAAGAGTAATGCTAGTATACACAATCGGTCCGATATTCCCCTGCGTAATAACACTTTTCCACCTGGTATTGGTCCTGGCTGCCTGTTGTAGACTCATTTCAAGTCATCGAGACGCTGCTGGCATCATTCCGTGGGTCATCGCGATGGTCCGCAGCTGTTTCAGCACACTTGGGGAGGTTTTCTTATCCATATGCATATGCCTTTCACCACCACGCGTCTACCCTATTGGTCTCCTCCCGACCCGGCCTTCTGGTATACTGTTCATATACCCTTCTAGTATCTTGAACTGGCCGCGCATTGCCTATGCATCGTGCGGATAGTCTGAGATAGTCCAACTACTCCATCATTTGTCCTTTGATCTGCTATTGGACCCTGCAAGGCCTTTCAAGGTACTTGATCGGTCATCGAGATGCCATTGCATGTATTGTCCGTCGTAGCTATCCCCTTGGGGCTGGCTGATAGGCTTACACGTCCATAGCTTAATAGGTCTTCTATTTGTTCCACTCCTTGTTTGTCTCTATTGGTCCTTGTGAGGGCGACCTGGAGTGAGAGGGAGGTGAAACGCGATCACTCACACTCAGACTATGCAGGGAAATCCTCAGTATATTAAATAATCATGAAAGCACGAGAAAGCGTGAAGCTACTACACACCTATGCAGGGAAATCCTCAGAGAAACGAATGAGGAAGTCCTTGCACTGCTATGAGAGCTACAGGAGTGGTGGCTGAACTACTGTACAGACTAAATGTTTAATGTCCAAAACGGGAACTAGAGAGCGGGTGTGCATGTGCAACTGGAGGGTGGGAAGGTGTGTCATGTGATCGTGCTTGGGGACATGCAGAGCGTGGGAAGTGGGCGCTTGCGTGTGCCAGTTCTGGGAGGCATTGGCTGGTGATGTCGGGTGATGGTGAGGGCTGGGATGACTCGGGGGGACCCAGGGGGTGACAGGAGCAGAGGGAGGAGTGTAGGGAGGAGTGTAGGGAGGACTTGAAGGTCCCCTTACAGTCCTCCTGACAATCGGCGGTCCTTCTGATCGTCGTATCGCAATCAGACAAGCTGACACGGCTTCGGGTGTACATTCCTTGGCCAATGCTCTCTGTCTGTGTCTCTCAGCCCATGGCCACAGTCTCCCTTTCCTTGATAGAACATCATCCCTGCCCTTGGCCTAATATAGCAGCCAGTACATTGTTTCTTAGTACATTGTATGCCATTTATTTGGGTGAGGGACACTGTTCATTACTAATCGAGGTCTCTCAAGCAACTGTCTACCAAGTTTCTCGATGCCAGTCACACGATCCTCTCGAAGGTTTTAGTCAGTGCTAGACTGCTATATGTGTCCCCTTTGAGATAATCGAGTTAGGGGCCCTCAGTCTTCTCAGGTCATCTCGATGGCCATTATATGGTTTGTGAGCTTTTCCCTCATGATCAGGGAGTTTCTACTGACAACGTTCTTGATACCTGGTGCATCCCTGAGTGTGTACAACTGCGATGTCACCTGTTATACCCTCTGTTCACTCTCAAAGCCATACAATAGCTATTTAGTAGCCACTGGCTGACTCCTGGGGTGCCTTGTAGCCTCATAGAGGTCCTTACATGACATACCAGTCGGGTTAGGGTCATTGTAGGGGATGTTATGGGTATATCGAGATGATTACATCATAGCTATTGCTGAGCCATGGGTGTATAGGGGTATAATGGCTTATTTTAGCAATGCTTTGATTTTTGGCATAATAACGCCGTGATGGGCGATGAGCTGGCATAGTTGGCAAAGCTGCTAAGGATGGTGGTGTTGGGGTTCACCAGTGTTGGAGACAGGGTTTCAGAAATAGAATTGCTCATTGTTTGCTCAGAGACCAGCACAAAAGACCACAGAAGCGAATCAATGGTGGTGGTAAGAGGACAAGAAGCGATGCTGTTTCTGGGTGGTCTATGACCGAAGCTCTCACTTAGTTGCCTTAATGCACACAGTGGCACAAGATGATGAAATTGTTAATTCCCAAATCTCGTGGTTTCGAAGCTGGGGCAGCAAGTGCTTGCCTTTCACCTCTCCTCCACGCTGTATTCATATGTTTTTGGTAGCTAGGAAACAGCCCGAGTAAATAAGGAAATATTAGAGAGAGTAATGCTAGTATACACAATCGGTCTGACATTTCCCTGTGTAATAACGCTTTTCCACCCAGTATTGGTCCTGGCTGCCTGTTGTAGACTCATTTTGAGTCATTGAGACACTGCTGGCATCATTTTCGTGGGTCATCGTGACGGTCCGCGGCTGTTTCAACACACCTGGTGTTATCAGAACCCTAGGAATGGACTATACTTAGGTCTTAGCCACCTTCCTGATGGACAGTAGAATACTTCTTTTCCCCTTTAATACCAGACTCACCCACATTCACGCTTCCTCTTTCCCACTCCAAACTTCTATTTCCCACAGGAAGCCTTCTTTACCTGGGTCCCCCTTCTCATGGCTCGCTCTGACTAAGTACTTACCCAGGGTACTTATAATTAGTAGACACCCAGTAGTATATAAGGATAGCAACACACCACTGTATCCTTAGCTTAGTGTTATACACTGTTCTGTCTAAATATCCAGTTTGCCTGAAAGGGCTTCAGAGATATATTCAGCCCGCCTCTAAGTCAAGTAGTAAGACACTTGGACCAAGTCTGTATAGACATCCTTGTGATCCCAATCTTGCAACTCAAGAGCGGACCCCTAACCCAGGTAACAAAACACTAAGCTATCTCTGTTCCCCTTGTGCCTCTTTAAGCGCGTGTTGTAGCCGCTTGCTACGTGAAGTGCCCATAGGCATGTGTTGTGCTCCCAGAGCACGTGTTGTAGCCGTTGCTACGTGTCTCCCCTCCCCGCAGTCATCCTGGAGTTCAAAGGACTCCTAGTCAACATCATCATCTGTGCCGCCAGCTACGCAATTGGAAAAATCATCGCATGGTACATCATCAACCACTCTCCCCACCAACCCTTCCTCTGCCTCGAAATACATTTGTATTTCATAACAACAAATTAATCAACACCCTGGAGTTTAGACAACTCCTTCGCTACGCTGCCCTCCTTATTCTTGGTTACCTAATCAGGAAAATAATCAAATCACATCAAAATTCCACCCCGACTCCGTCCCCCTTCTTCATCCAAAGAAGAAGAATATACTTCCGAAGAACAACCTCCCTCCAATCCCCAGTCTGAGGAAGAAGAAAACGCTTCAGATGAACAACCTCTTCAACCCGAAGAACAAGAACAACTTCTCCAACAAGCAGTTGAAGAATACCCTTTCCAGACTAACCTCCACTACTACCGATCCCCTGTCCGAACCCCAAACCCTTCTACTCCCTCCTGAGCAGAAGAATCTCCCTTTCGTAATCCTTACGAAAGAACCAACATACCACCTCATCTGACTCAAATTAGCGGACCAGGACCATCTCGACCCTTAGACCCAAGAAGGCCCCCTCTTTCTATTCAGCCTTCCCCTCGTTCCCTCACCCCTCAAACACCTCAACCGGTAACGCTACCACCTGCGTCACCAATCCAAACCTCCCCTACACACGCCCCCACTATCAACCCACAAATGATCATGGGTTCACAAGCCGCCACCCCACCTGCTGCTCAACCAGCAGCACCAGCAGCACCAGCAGCACCTGCACCAGCACCCCGAGAAATCGGATTCCTCAAACCTCTGGTCTTTGATGGAGATCGAAACAAATTCGAAGACGGCTCTTCGCAGTCGATGTCTACCTACTTGGTAATGACGCCGTATACCCCCGACACTACGACAAGTGCATCTTCGCACTCACATCAATGCAAAAAGGAGAAGCTCGAGCATGGGCATCTCAGTATATTGCCAAACGATTAGCCGCAGGCCAGGCTCAAAACCCCCCAGTACAAGGGTACTACACCGAGACATGGAGAGCAATGAAAGCTCGCCTCAGACAAGACTTCCAACCCGCAGATGAATCTGCCTACACTCATACCCGCCTCCAAACAATCAAGCAAGGAGGAAAACCAATGACAGAATTTAATTCCACATTCAAAGAACTAGTCCAACAAGCGGACATCCACGAAGATTGAACTCTTATCAATCTCTACCGAAAAGCCATCAATCGCCGAATCGCGATCAAGATTGACACGTCCGACAACCCGCTGCAAACCATCGCTAGATGGTATACCATGGCCAACCGACTCGACGATAATTTCTGCTGAGTAAACGCCCTCTACGGAACTCCCTGTTCCTTTAACAACAACAACTGCTTCCAATCGAAGCAGAAACAAAATAACGTAGTTCCCTATGCAAACTACTACTCCAAATCAGCACCTAGGTTCACACCTAAAGACCCCTACGCCATGGAGATAGACAATCTCCAAATAGAAGAATATGAGGACCCTTACCCAATGATTCCTCACAAAATCAACGAAATCAACATCCCTTGCGAAGATAACTGCGACAGATCCCTTGAAATCAACGCCGTCTTAACCGGTCAACAAATGAAACAATACCAGAACTGCCAATGTTTCAGATGCGGATCTGAAAAACATTTTATTGCAGAATGCCCCATTCCCACACCAACTCGCCAATTCCCTGGCGCCCGAACTCAACCGGTGTGATGGTATTGGTAGGGTAGGTATGTAATGTGTGGCTCGGATAACCACTACCTATATTAACCAGTACCTCGAAATGCGATTCTGGGGCGTCGGAGACAGTTCTCGAAGAGAGGGATTCAACTTTATAAAGGGGGTTTTGGGGGAATATGAATATATAATGGGTTTTCTCGAAAATATACCCAAGGGCACCAAGTGTACTCTGTGGGTGGTTTCTGGGGTAGTAGTGACAAGTCTCCACTTGTAGCTACTGTCTCTGACTCTCAATATCTCTAATCTCGAAACCTGGGGGAATCTGCACTACCCCACTAAGTCTCTCTCTGTGTCTCTAGGCCTAAGGGGAATCTAAACTACCCCTGAGCCTCAATATCTCTCTGTGAGTCTCCCGGACTCAAACAATAGTCTCAACAAGCTCTCTTGACGATCACAGTTCGTCTCTACTGTCTTCTGGGTGGTCTAGGACCGAAGCTCTCACTTAATTTGCCTTAATGCACACAATAGCACAAGATAATGAAATCGTTAATTCCCAAATCTCGTGGTCTCGAAGCTAGGGCAGCGAGTGCTTGCCTTTCACCTCTTCTCCACGCTGTATTTATACGTTTTGGTAGCTAGGAAACAGCCCGAGTAAATAAGGAAATATTAGAGAGAGTAATACTAGTATACACAATCGGTCCGATATTCCCCTGCGTAATAACACTTTTCCACCCGGTATTGGTCCTGGCTGCCTGTTGTAGACTCATTTCGAGTCATCAAGACGCTGCTGGCGTCATTCCGTGGGTCATTGCGACAGTCCGCGGCTGTTTCAGCACGCCCGGGGAGGTTCTCTACCCATATGCGTATGCCTTTCATCTCCACGCATCTACCCTATTGGTCTCCTCCCGACCCGGCATTTTGGTACACTGTTAATATATCCTTCTAGTATCTTGAACTGGCCGCGCGTTGCTTACGCGTCGTGCGGATAGTCCGAGATCGTCCAACTACTCCATCATTTGTCCTTTGATCCGCTACTGGACCCTGCAAAGCCTTTCAAGGTACTCGATCGGTCATCGAGATGCTATTGCACGTATTGTGTTGCCATAGCTATCCCCTTGGGGCTACCTGATAGGCTTACGCGTCCGTAGCTTAATAGGTTTTCTATTCGTTCCACTCCTCACTCATCTCTATTGGTCCTCCTGACAATCGGCGGTCCTTCCGACCGTCGTATCGCGATCAGACGAGCTGACGCGGCTTCGGGTGTACATCCCTCGGCCGACGCTTTCTCGGACAATAGCCATGGTCTCCCTCTTCTCGATAGAACATCATCCCTGCCCTTAATATAGCAGTCGGTACATTGTTTCTTAGTACATTGTATGCCATTTATTCTGGTGAGGGACACTGTTCATTATTAATCGAGGTATCTCGAAAACCCGTCTACCAAGTGTCTCGATGCCAGTCACACGATCTTCTCGAAGGTTGCGACCAGCGCTAGTCTGCTACATGATGTCCCCTTCGAGATAGTCGAGTTAGGGGCCCTCAGCCTTCTCAGGTCATCTCGATGGCCATTATATGATTTCTGAGCCTTTCCTTATGATCAGGGGACTTTATTGACAACGTTCTCGATACTTGGTGCATCTCTGAGTGTATACAACCGCGATGTCGCTTGTTGTACCTTTTGTTCACTCTCGAAGCCATACAATAGCTATTTAGTAGCCACTGACTGACTTCTGGGGTGCCTTGTAGCCTCATAGAGGTCCTTACATGACATACCAGTCGGGTTAGGGTCATTGTAGGGGTGTTATGGGTATATCGAGATGATTACATCGTAGCTATTGCTGGGCCATGGGTATATATGGGTATAATGGCCTATTTTAGCAATGCTTTGATTTTCGGCGTAATACCGGTTCAACCGGTTTGCAACCCAAACAGGCCTAAACCTTCCATTTCCACCCCTTGCAAGTATTCACTTGCAGTTGCCAATGTTGCCGCTCAAATGCAACAACTCGTGGACACCTTGGAGCTGGAACTCCAAGAAGAATTACACTCAGCACTGGCTGAGGACCCCCAAATGTGTCCCTTCCAGGATTTTTAAAACAGAGTGATGTTGAATGATGTGCCCCTGCACACTCCCAAAACGGACAAAATATTTCCCCTCCTCTTATGATCAATTCTGTACAATTAACTACATCCTCAAATAAAAGATCTCTTTTCCTCCCCATCAAGATCTGGAGTGAACAATTGTCGAAACCCGTGGCCATCACCGCCCTGATAGATTCAGGAGCTCAAGGAAACTTTATATCCAATAAAGTCGTAGAACGACTTGGATATCACCGCACATCCCTGGACAATCCCATTGCATTAACCAATGTGGATGGATCTAATAATCAACATGGCATGATCCGAGATTATGTTACAATCAATGCCATCATCGACAGTTGTGATTGCAAGCTTGAAGCCTTCATCACCAATACTGGAGCAAAAGACTTCATCATAGGATTTCCCTGGTTGGAACAACACAACCCCGACATCAATTGGAAAACCAAGACATTCTCTTGGAAACCACAAATTGAACACTCGGCATTCCCTCACCTTCTCAAAACTCTCTGCTGACCAATTGAAGCTAACTCCATTTCTATGGACTATATGGCCGGACATACCACCACCACTGACGAAGCACCATCCGAATACTTTGACATTAACAACACTAATCTTGACAAATTCTCCATAGAGAACAAAATGGATCCAATGCTTTTCACACCATTGGAAGTAAACGCGAAAGCAACCTTTGCCACCCAACTCCACAATGTTGCCAATAAATTGACAACCAAACTTCATGGAAAACTCCCCAAAAAATCGGAAGAAAATAAAATCCCTTGATGTTTTGCTCAATGGGCAAAATTATTTGACAAGAAAGCATCTGAACGCTTCCCACCATCGAGATCTTTCGATCACGCCATCGAAACAAAACCGACTTTTGAACCAAAGTCGATGAAACCATACCATTTAGCGCCTGCCAAAAACAAAGTGTTAAAAGAATTCATAGATGAAAATCTACGAAAAGGATACATCTGACCCTCGAAATCACCAATGGCTTCACCATTTTTCTTTGTCGCAAAGAAAGGAGGAGATCTCCGACCTTGCCAAGATTACCGCTACATCAATGAACACATGGTAAAGAATGCCTACCCGATTCCCATGATATCCGCTATCATGGATAAGCTCAAAGGAGCTAAATACTTCACAAAACTCGACGTTTGACTCGGATATAATAACATCCGAATCAAAGAAGGCGACCAATGGAAAGCTGCATTCAAAACGCTGCAGGGTTTATTCAAACCCACAGTAATGTTCTTTGGATTGTGCAATTCCCCCACTACATTCCAACACATGATGGACACAATATTTGCTGAACAGCTCGACAAAGGAGGAATCATCATCTACATGGATGATATACTCATCTTCGGAAAAACTCAAGAAGAAACTGATCAGATCACCGAACAAGTACTCAAGATACTTGAGAAAAATGACCTGTATCTCAAAGGAGAAAAATGCGAGTTCAATAAACAACAACTCGAATACCTAGGCATGATCATCACACCCAATAAAATCAAAATGGATCCCGGAAAACTCAAAGGGATCAAAGATTGGCCCATCCCCAAAACCGTCCGTCAAGTACGGAAATTCATCGGATTTTGCAACTTCTATCAAAAATTCATCTGAAAATACTCGGATCTTACCAAACCCCTTAACAACCTCCTTTCGAAAAAGAACAAATTCGAATGGAAATCTGAACAACAAGAGTCATTCGAGACTCTCAAAAATGAATTCCTCAAGGAGCCAGTACTCCTTATGCCCGATCAAGAAAAACCTTTCGAAATCGAGACCAATGCATCAAAAGTAGCAAGTGGAGCTGTGCTCTATCAATATGACATCAATGGTAACCGTAGACCAGTATCATTCTTCTCAAAAACTTTTGCGCCAGCCAAAAGGAATTACGACATCTATGACCGTGAACTCCTTGCCATCATTCACGCTCTAGAAGAATGGAGACATTATCTCCTCGGATCTCCACACCCTGTGATCATTAAAACCGATCACCAAAACCTTACTTATTGGAGAAAACCCCAAAAGATTAGCCGCCGCCAAGCTCGCTGGGTCCAGCTCATGGCCGACTACAATTTCAAACTTGAACATGTACCTGGTGTAAAAATTCCAGCACCAGACGCCCTCTCCCGCTGACCTGATTATGATCTAGACAATGATCAGGACAATACCGACGTTACAGTTCTCCCTGAAGAACTGTTTATTTCCGCCATTGATGTGGCATTACGCAATCGGGTCATCAATTCTCCAAAATACAACCCTAAAACCGCTGAAGCTATCCAACAAATCAAGGATCACCTCCCGAAATCCGCCGACTCCGACTTCGGACTCGTCTCCACCAATAACGGCAACCTTGTCACTTTCCAGAACCGGGTTATTATTCCCGAAGACCTCAAACTTCGACATGAAGTAATCGCGAAATATCATGACCATCCGACCAAAGGTCACCCTGGTGAACAAGAAACGTACCGATTGGCCAAGAAGGATGTATATTGGCCCGGCATGTCGACTTTTGTCAAAAATTATGTCAAAGGCTGTCCCGAATGTCAGCAATACAAAATTATCCGCCGACTGGATAAAATCCCTCCTCAGCCGATCCCAGCTTCGGAGACACTATGCCCCTTCTCCCAGATATCTTGGGATCTCATCATGGGTCTCCCTATTTCCGCCAGCTATAATGCCATATTGTCCGTGGTGGACCACAGCCTTATGAAAGGGGTAATTTTCATCCCTACTACTGACAAATCAACCGCTGATGACATTGCAAGATTACTCATCAAAAAAGTATTCACACGATTTGGTCTCCCTGACAAGATCATATCCAACCGCGACCCTCGATTCGCCGCCAAATCACTTTGAGAACTGGCCAAATGCCTCAACATCAAACAAGCACTCTCTACAGCCTACCACCCTCAAACAGATAGATCCACAGAACGATACAACCAAGAAATTGAAACATATCTTTCCATCTACTGCACCCAAAATCCCCTTCACTGGGTCAATTCCTTACCCCTTGCTGAGTTCTCACACAATTCAAGAACTCACGCCTCAAGGCAGAAATCCCCATTTGAACTTATCATGGGATACAACCCTCCTTCTATTCCCACCATCATGGAAACATCTGACTTTCCATCAGTCGATGAACGTATCCGAACCCTGGACCATGCCAGAAGAGAAGCACAAGCAGCACATCAAATATCCGCTGACATCGTGTGACAACAAAACAACAAAACGATCAAACCATTCACAATGGAACAACAAGTCTGGCTAGAAGCCAAGAACCTCAAACTCCCATTCCTATCAAACAAAATATCCCCAAAACATTTAGGACCATTCCAAATCAAGAAAGTCCTATCACCGATCAACTACGAATTAACACTCCTGACACACTGGAAAATACATCCAGTCTTCCATCGAAATCTTCTAACCCCATACAAAGAAACAGAAGCCTACGGAATTACCCAAACCCCACCTCCACCGATAATCATCAATGATGAAGAAGAATACGAAATAGAAGCGATCATTAATCACTGCCGACGCCACAACCAACTCCACTTCTACATCAAATGGAAGGGATATCCCCACACAGAAAACCAATGGTTACCAGAAAAGGAACTCTCAAAGAACACTAACGAGATCCTTCAAGAATATAAAAGAACTCACAAAATGTGAAAGAAACCCCAGGAACTTTTGAGAACCTACCAAACACAGAAGCCAAACAGCCTCTACAACTTATAACCAACTCATTTTCAAACAATGTCTTCCATCATCCACCCCCAATCCGCCCTTGCCTCTATCTCTTCTCACTCCACCTCTTCCAATAACACAGACTCAATTGTCATCATAGATGGATTCACACCATCTCCGACGAACTCAGTTTCGGGAGCTTCCATTCCACCCCCATCTCCCTACACTCCCACCTACACCTACGACAACGTCTCCGATAGGGACAAAACCCCCGACCCCAACGACACCCCCGCAGGAACCCCCGCACCCCTCACTGCCTTTCCCAAGGCAACAATCACCATACATCCCAGACCAACAGCAACTAGCGCTGGACCATTGGGATCGAATCAAATTAGCGATAGCAATCTCCGGAAGATTGCAGCCGACGTCTCCTTTGGAGATAGATTACTCGACCCTACAGTTCAAAGCTCTGACCGAGCTTTCTGGAACCACTATGCCGACATGGTTCGACAAACTCAGGCTCTCCATAGAGCATTCGAACAACAACGAAAATGGACAGAATCACTCGAAATCTCATGCCGAGATTGACCAACTCTCATGTCTGCGCTGCATGCACATTGATCCTACGGTCCCCCAGGCTCAAACCTTCAGGACCCCATCACCATCGATGACTCCATCATCCAACCCCAGCCCTCCACCAAGCCCCCTGGGCCCATTCCCAATCCTACCCCCGGCCCTAAGAGCCGAAACCCCTTTGCCAATGACTCCACCATGGCCGCCTTCAAGGCCCTCGACAAGGAGCAATCCAAACGACATGTGGCCACTCAGCAGATTCCCTGTCTGTTCTACTCCCTATTTGTCTCTATCAGTCTTCCTGACAATCGGCGGTCTTTCCGATCGTCGTATTGTAAGCTGATGTGGCCTCGGATGTAATTCCTCGGCTGATGTCTTCTGTCTATGTTTCTCAGGCAATAGCCCTAGTTTCCCCTTTTCTCGATGTGATGGTATTGGTGGGGTAGGGGTGTAATATGTGGCTCGGAAAACCACTACCTATATCAACCAGTACCTCGAATTGCGATTCTGGGGCGTCGGAAACAGTTCTCGAAGAGAGGGATTCAACTTTATAAAGGGGGTTTTGGGGGAATAGAAATATATAATGGGTTTTCTTGGAAAATATACCCAAGGGCACCAAGTGTACTCTGGGGTGGTCTCTGTGGTAGTAGCAACAAGTCTCCTCTTGCAACTACAGCCTCTGGCTCTCAATATCTCTGATCTCGAAACCTTGGGGGAATCTGCACTACCCCACTGAGTCTCTATCTCTCTATGTCTCTAGACCTAAGGGGAATCTAACCTACCCCTGAGTCTCAATATCTCTCTGTGAGTCTCCCGGACTCAAGCAATGGTCTCAGCAAGTTCTCTCAACGATCACAGTTTGTCTATACTGTTTCTGGATGGTCTAGGACCGAAGCTCTCACTTAATTTGCCTTAATGCACACAATAGCACAAGATAATGAAATCGTTAATTCCCAATCTCGTGGTCTCGAAGCTAGGGCAGCGAGTGCTTGCCTTTCACCTCTCCTCCACGCTGTATTTATATGTTTTTGGTAGCTAGGAAACAGCCCGAGTAAATAAGGACATATTAGAGAGAGTAATGCTAGTATACACCATCGGTCCAACATTCCCCTGCATAATAATGTTTTTCCACCCAGTATTGGTCCTGGCTGCCTATTGTAGACTTGTTTCGAGTCATCGAGACGCTGCTGGCGTCATTTCGTGGGTCATCGCGACGACCTGCGGCTGTTTCAACATGCCCGGGAATGTTCTCTACCCATATATGCATGCCTTCCGCCTCCGCGCGTCTACCCTATTGGTCTCCTCCCGACCCAGCATTCTGGTACACTGTTCCTATACCCTTCTAGTATCTTGAACTGGCCGTGCGTTGCTTACGCGTCGTGCGGATAGTCCGAGATAACCCAGCTACTCCATCATTTGTCCTTTGATCCGCTATTGGACCCTGCAAGGCCTTTCAAGGTACTCGATCGGTTATCGAGATACTATTGCACGTATTGTATTGCCCTAGCTATCTCCTTGGGGTTGCCTGATAGGCTTACGCATCCGTAGCTTAATAGGTTTTCTATCCGTTCCACTCCTCATTCATCTCTATTGGTCCTCCTGACAATCGGCAGTCCTTCTGATCGTCGTATTGCAATCAGACAAGCTGACGCGGCTTTGGGTATACATTCCTCGGCCAATGCTCTCTGTCTGTGTTTCTCGGGCAATAGCCCTAGTCTCCCCCTTCTCGATAGAACATCATCCCTGCCCTTAATATAGCAGTCGGTACATTGTCTCTTAGTACATTGTATGCCATTTATTCTGGTGAGGGACACTGTTCATTACTAATCGAGGTATCTCCAAAATCCGTCTACCAAGTGTCTCGATGCCGGTCACACGATCTTCTCGAAGGTTTCAATCAACGCTAGGCTGCTACATGTGTTCCCTTCGAGATAGTCGAGTTAGGGGCCCTCAGTCTTCTCAGGTCATCTCGATGATCATTATAGGGTTGTGAGCTCTTCCCTCGTGATCAGGGGGTTCTACTGACAACGTTCTTGATATCTGGTGCATTTCTGAGTGTGTACAACTGCGATGCCGCCTGTTGTACTCTTTGTCCACTCTCAAAGCCATACAGTAGCTATTTAGTAGCCACTGGCTGACTCCTGGGGTGCCTTGTAGCCTCATAGAGGTCCTTACATGACATACCAGTCGGGTTAGGGTCATTGTAGGGGTGTTATGGGTATATTGAGATGATTACATCGTAGCTATTGCTGGGCCATGGGTATATAGGGGTATAATGGCCTATTTTAGCAATGCTTTGATTTTCGGCGTAATATCGATAGAACATTATCCCTGCCCCTTGCTTAATATAGCAACCAGTACATTGTTTTCTCAGTACATTGTATGCCATTTTATTCGGGTGAGGGACACTGTTCATTACTGATCGAGGTATCTTGAAAGTTTGTCTACCAAGTTTCTCAATGGCTGCCACACAATCTTCTCGAAGGTCTTAGTCAGCACTAGACTGCCCTATGTGTTCCCTTTGAGATAGTTGAATTAGGGGCCCTCAGTCTCCTCAGGTTATCTTGATGGCCATTATATGGCTTGTGAGCTCTTCCCTCATGATCAGGGAACTTTATTGACCACGTTCTTGATACTTGGTGCATCTCTAAGTGTGTACAATCGCAATGTTGACTGTTGTACCCTTTTGTTCACTCTCAAAGCCATACAATAGCTATTTAGTAGCCACTGACTGACTCCTGGGGTGCCTTGTAGCCTCATAGAGGTCCTTACATGACATACCAGTCAGGTTAAGGTCATTGTAGGGGTATTATGGGTATATCAAGATGATTACATCATAGCTATTGCTGGGCCATGGGTATATAGGGGTATAATGGCCCATTTTAGCAATGCTTCAATTTTCGGCGTAATAGCGGTCACCAACAAAAGACCCTGGGACCTGATGTCTTGGGTGGGCCCCCGCTCTCTGCCAGCCATTGACGCTGTTGTTGATCCCAGGACCTCCAAACCCTGTGTCACCCAAGAGAAGCTCTTCAACGCACTGGGATCCCACTTTTTCAATGCAAAAGACTGAACAACGGACCTCTCTGGGCTGGACTACCTTCCCAAGCAGGAAACCCGCAAATGGGTTCCCTTCACCCCACCGGAACTTGATGAGGCCCTTGCAGGTACTTCCAACTGCTCCGCTGCCAGCCCCGACCACTTGACCTGGTGCCACCTCAAAAAACTGGTATCTCACCCCCCCTGCCACTCCACCCTCCTTGCCCTTGCCAATGCCTGTGTTGAACACGGTCACTGGCCATCATACAGTAGCTCTCAAAACCCTTCCAATGTTTGTTCAGTTTGTATTAATCTGTTAATAACTCTAGTTATACTAAAGCTGGGACTTTGAAATTTTAAAGTTAGATTCCTGAGTATCTTGTTTATACCTGTGTACAACCATATTACATAATATTAATTCACAAGTATTCTGTGAATTATTTAATATTTTAAGTGCATTGGAAGGGTTTTGTCACTCTCAAAACAATTAGACAATTCTGGGTATTTAGTACTTGGTATAACCTCCCTTGGCCTCCAAAATGGCCTGAACCCTCCTAGGCATACTACTAATAAGATTCTGACACACTTCTGGTGGAATCTTGTTCCATTCAGCTTCTGTCCTCTCCCACAACTCTATTACTCCTCTAGGAGGAGTATCATACTCATCCAGCCTATCCTTGATGTATGTCCAAAGGTGTTCAATAGGATTAAGGTCAGGAGACTGTGGAGGCCACACCATAACCTCCATCCTAGCTTTTTCAAACCACTTTGTGGCTGTTTTGCTCTTGTGTTTGGGGTCATTATCTTGTTGGAAGATAATATTCTCCACCTTCTTGCTGTACCACCTAAGACTTCTCTGTAGTTCATCCTCCATAATGCTGACATAAAGATCAGCATCCATCTTTCCTTCAATCCTGCAAGGGTATCCTCCTCCTTCCCACAACATACAGCCCCAGACCATGATAGAACCTCCTCCAAATTTCCTGGTTCCATCTACCAACCTATCATTCAGCTTTTCTCCCTTTTTTTTTCCAGACCCAATTCCTTCCATCTGACCCAAAAAGATTAATTTTGGTCTCATCTGACCAAACAACCCTCTTCCAGTCCTCCAAAGTCCAGTTTTCATGTGCCTCAGCCCACTCCAACCTCTTCCTCCTATGAATTGAGCTGAGAAAAGGTCTTTTCACCTTTACTACAGCCTTCATTCCAGCCTTTCTGAGTGCCCTTCGAACAGTGTTGGTAGAGAGAGGTTGTTGGGTCATATTCTGGAGGGTTTTGGTGACCTGAACTGCAGTATCGGCCTTCCGAGATGTGATAAGACGAATGGCATATGTGGTATCAGAGGAGGAAAGTATAGATGGGCGGCCACCAATGGATTTAGAAAGTGATGAACGATGTTTGGAGCGAAGTCTGGAGATAGTACCAAGACCTAGACCAGTGGTAGAGGAGATTTTGGTAGCAGAAACCCCTTTATCCAGGAGAGAGAGAATGTGATTGACTTCAGAGGTAGAGAGAGGTTGCATAGTAGTATAAGAGGAGCTGGGGGGGTTGGGTTGGATGGGGATAGTAAACACCTGTATTTATACACTATTCCAGGTAGTCACATGATTTTTATTTGTATTTATTTGGCCACAATAAACGGAATCATGTGATAGCTAGGAAGAGTGACAAAACCCTTCCAATGCACTTAAAATATTGAATAATTCACAGGATACTCATAAATTAATATTATGTAATATGGTTGTACACATGTATAAACAAGACACTCAAGAACCTAACATTAAAATCTCAAAGTCTCAGCTTTAGTATAACTAGAGTTATTAACAAATTAACACAAACTGACCAAACATTGGAAGGGTTTTGAGAGCTACTGTACTTCAAAGACTCCACCACAGTTGTTATCCCTAAACCCCCCAAGCCCTCACACACCAAGCCCGGGGACTTCTGCCCTATCACTCTCCTTAACACCATGGGAAAACTATTTGAGAAGATGCTAGCCACTCGACTCCAATTTGTGGCTGTCCGCCACGCTCTTGTTCACCCCTGACAACTCGGAGGCATTGCTGGTCACTCCATTGAGGATGCCGGCCTCTACCTTTCCCACCTTGTCTGCACTGGCTGGGCCAGAAACATGGTCACTGGCGTGATTGCCTTTGACGTCGCACAATTCTTCCCCTCCCTACACCACTCCACCCTTGTTGCCATCCTCCGCCACCAGGGCTTCCCCCCCCCTATCTTCTCATTCTTTGAATCCTACCTTGTGGGCTGCACCACCTCCCTTTCCTGGGGTGCCAACATTGTCTCTGAACCCATGGACTGCTCTGTCGGAGTCGTCCAGGGTTCTGCCCTATCCCCAATACTGTCCTCCCTCTTCCTGGCACCGGTCCTATACATTGCAGAACACCTGTTCTCCCTCAATCCCCTCCTCCACAACATTGACTTTCTTTCCTATGTATGTTGATGACAGCCTCATCATATCCCGAGGCAAACAGTGGGTGGACATGACTCCCCCACTGGTTGAAGCCTACAGCATCATCTTCCAACTTCTCTCCAACTTTGGCCTGGTCCTAGAACACTCCAAAACCAAATTGTTCTTCTTCTCAAGGAGACACAACAAATCATTCCCACCCTTGGACTTAGGCTATGCCCCCTATACCAATGACACCCCCCTCTTACCCTCCCCCATCTGGCATTACCTGGGTTTCTGGTTTGACCCCCAACTCTCCTTCAAAGACCACGTTACATTCTATGCTAACAAGTCCTTCTCCCTCTTAGGTGCTATGCGCCTATTGGGTAACTTGTCACAAGGTCTGACCCCCTCACACAAACACCTCCTATACCGCTCATGTGTTGTCCCCTTGATGACATATGGGTCCTCTCTCTGGTTCCATGATGCAGCCTGCATCAAAGGACTTCTCAAGCAACTCAGGGCCTCACAATGGCATGCTGCCTTGTAGATCACAGGAGCTTTCCGCACCTCCCCATCCCAAGGAGTCGAAGCCATTGCAGGCCTCTTACCTATCCACCTCCACCTGAGAAAACTCCAAACTCGAAGTGCTATGCAAATAGCCTCTCTCCCCCACACTCATGGAATCAATTCCCTTCTCACCAACCCTGCCACCACTGAGCAACATCCCCTCTCTCTCCCCTTCCTCACCACCAGGCAGAAGCATATCTCTGGCTCTGCCCTCGCCTTCATGGATGTGGCACTCCCCACCATTATTGCCAACCCCATTCTCTGTTCCCATCCCCTGGCTGAGCCCGGTTATCACATTCTTGACAGGTTCACTGACCATTTCACCTTCCTCAATCCCCCCTCCCCCTGCTCCAAAGATATCCTCTCCTCTTGGCACAACTCCGTTCTTGACCCGGCCCTCTCTAAGGCCCTCTTTTCTTTGAATACACTTGTAATTGGCTTCGACTCCTCTTCCCCCCCCCTCGTCTCACTGGTTTCTCCTCCCGTGTCTCATATGTTGCATCTGTGGACAATGTGATTGTACGCTTGGACTCTGCTGACACCGGCTCTTTGACAGGTACCGACTCAGAACGTTTCACCTTCTCTTTCACCCTCTCCTCTCTCCTTCCCCTGTTTAGCAATAGTGTTAATTCTCTCTTCTTTCTCACTGACTCCCCTTCAGCAGTGCAGGCTGTACTCTCCTTTTCCCCCTCCTCTGGTCAACACACCTCCATCCAGGTCTCTTCCCTCCTCACCCTCTAGTTCCTCTCATCGGAGTCTCACTCCATCACCTTCGCACATTCCCTCTCACATTGGAAACTCTCAGTACATGGGCAAGCCCATGCCCTCGCTTCTGCAAAACCCTACCCACCCTACTTGACCTTGTCCCCAGTCTGGGCGTCATCTATCCGGAAGTTGAGCACAAAGCACATAATCCGGGAGTGGCAGCTTACCTTCTCCCCCCTGTCCTTTCTTGGCTCTCAGTTCCTGCCTCTCACACACTGCAATGAACCCATCCACCCATCCTACTTCAAGAATGGCTCTTTCATCTCTTCAGTAGCGAAAAAGCTGCCTGCTCTCACTGCCCAACTAACACACTGCATACTCAATCATACACCCACTGGTGAATATCGCTCCTGGTTCTTCCCCAATGAGCCAACCTCCTGCCCTTGTGGCTTCCCCTTTCAATGGCGCGACCACATCCTCTGGTCCTGCCCCCTCTACACCCATTGCTGGACCTGGACCCAGGACAGTGGCTTGAAATACTATACTGATCTTGACAACCTCATCGTATTTCTCCAGGACAATCCCCTGGCTTTCTCTTTCCCTCCAGACCCAGGAGGTACTGTTGACTAACACTCTTCTCCACCCCCCCTTCCTACCTAGCCCACCCGCTGGTACATACCCTTTCCTCTTCCCCCACTTCCTAGTTCTCTAGCTAGTTCCTTCCCCTTCACAGGCACTTGACGCCCTTACTCAGTACATCGGACAATGTAGAACCCCTTTGGGGTCCTTCTGTAGAACTCATAAACATTGTAGCTACCTCTCCTGTAGTAGATAGCTGCCGCAGACTGCTACCACACACCATGTTATAAATTGTTGATAAAAAAAAAAAAAAAGAAGAGGGGGTGTGGATCTGACAGATAGAATCAAAGACACCGGTTTTAGAGAGTTCCAAATGGTACAGTTTATTGACTAGACTAGCCCTGGACAACTGCACAAAACCTGATCTCCAAATTGAGTGTAATACAAGACCCACTTGGCTTAGTCTGTTCTGTCTCTAATTTAGAATTGAACTCGAAGAAATCTCAAGTTCAAATCCCTCTGCTTTCTAGGCTCTAGGAAATCACACAAAAGCAAGCTCAAGGTGATTCTCCTCTCAAATAACTCTTTCTGACTCTCCTGAAGACTAGTTTCACTTAAACAATTCACACAAAATAAATCTAAACTGTTCTTGATCATGGCTGCAAAATACTCTGCTGAGAAGTTAGGGTGAAGCCCTTCTTCCTTTTCTCAGAGGCCAGCAGCTGTGTTTTTATATTGAGAGAGATACAAACTAAAATAGACAAAACAGAGAGATATGAAATACAGGGAATTCAGTCTGTTGTAAAACAAAAGAATAGAATATTTTAGAAGGTTCTTCTGCATTGCTGCAGGTATCCGGCATGCTTGGAATATGTTTTCGAGTCAATGGCAGTCTGGCTGTTGCTACTAGGTCATTGGGAATGCAAACACTTGATGACATATGCTTGAACTCTCAGATCAAAATGCTGATCATGTCTCAGAGATAGTTTCCATTGTTCCATGCCTACTGTAACAAGTATACGACCATATTACTTATACAGCTGAGCGTGGGATTAATACCGTAGTACATAAAGACCCTGACCTAGTCGCTTGTACCTCAGTTCTTACCGAGTTACCTCTACAACAGAGACCGTGCAGATCCATTCTGCTGTGTGACTACATGTAAGACTACCACTGTAACCCTACCGGGTTCCACTTTTTTGGATCAACAGACACTGTATCACCCCCTACTGCCTCTACTTTTCTGCTCGCGACCAGACAACCTGCCACGCGGCATCCCAAAATGAGCAACACCTCCCGAATGACCCCAGCTAGTGTGCCTCATACACCAGTGAACCAAACTACGGTTACCAGACAGAATGAACAAGATATAATGGAACAAACCATACACACCATGCATATGGCCCAAGGGCAAACAGACATGATACGGGAGATTCCCGGGCTGAGTACAACAGTGAATGAAACACGACCGGTACCCAACCAGTCTATGGCCGAAAGTATCTACACAGAAGGAGCAACACGATACCACACTCAACGATCTCAGCCAGCAATGAATGAATGGCCCACACCCCTACCACAACCACCTGAGAATATCACCCCAGAAGATGAATACAAACCCCCAGACCTTCAACTACATCCCATCTGGGATGCAAACCACATATACGATATTTGACAACGAATATTCATAATTGACCAAGCACACCTGGCAATAGAACGCTCATACGCCGAAACAGGAATAAATGACGTACCAAATGAAACCTACTACCAAGTGATAATAGGAATTATTGGACAGCTCGCATCAATATACCTAACCCTACAAGGTGAAAAAGCTAACTCACAGGTATCAACACCTGTTAGCCAGATAATGGACCAGTTCGAGACCAGTAGCACTCAACCACCAGTCGCTCGTGACACAAACCCCCCAGCCCCCCATGGGTCAATACCTCCAACCATAGCACAAGCTATCAACGCAGCCCACAACAACCTCTATGAGCCCCAAGCTGGAAATGAGAATGATGACAAGTACTGATGACGTGTAGCAGCACAAGAACGCCATCAACGATATGCCCACCCTATGGGAATCAGTCATAGTACTCCAAGATATCCAGGCACAGTAAAACCTGACTCACCAGGCAACCAACCATTTACATCAGGACCAGTACCACCTATTCGACGGCGCCCATCCCCAACATCTACCATAGTAGACCCACACACAGGTATCACGTTAACACAAATATACAATAGCTATGGTGACCTACTGGCACCGCCATCACCAAAGTTCCTGAAGGAATCACCGACCAGCACTACAGGCGGAAGGCCACCACCCTCAGTTCGTTTTAATGAACCAGTAGCAACCACAAGCCCACATTGTGACCAAACTCAGACACCCCCCCATATCCCTCAAATGATGTCTGCTACAAAAATTAACATATCAATACCCAACCAACCACCAGGATTACCATCACCAATCAGAGGAGCACGACCCTTACCTCAAGCCCCACCCCCAAGGAGAACTGTTAACCAACTGACAACAGGAACTATACCATTACATCAGCCTCGACCGCTCCGTTTTGCAACAGGACCTACCCACATACCAATACAACAACCCCAACCTCAGCACGTTGTGATGGTATTGGTGGGGTAGGTATGTAATGTGTGGCTCGGATAACCACTACCTATATCAACCAGTACCTCGAAATGCGATTCTGGGGCGTCGGAGACAGTTCTCGAAGAGAGGGATTCAACTTTATAAAGGGGTTTTGGGGAAATAGAAATATATTATGGGTTTTCTCGAAAAATATACCCAAGAGCACCAAATGTACTCTGGGGTGGTCTCTGTGGTAGTAGCAACAAGTCTCCTCTTGCAACTACAGCCTCTGGCTCTCAATATCTCTGATCTCGAAACCTTGGGGGAATCTGCACTACCCCACTGAGTCTCTGTCTCTCTGTGTCTCTAGGCCTAAGGGGAATCTAAACTACCCCTGAGCCTCAATATCTCTCTCTAGAAGTCCCTCGGACTCAAACAATGGTCTCAACAATTCTCTCGACGATCACAGTTCGTCTCTACTGTTTTCTGAGTGGTCTATGACCGAAGCTCTCACTTAGTTTGCCTTAATGCACACAATAACACAAGATATGAAATCGTTAATTCCCAATCTCGTGGTCTCAAAGCTAGGGCAGCGAGTGCTTGCCTTTTACCTCTCCTCCACGCTGTATTTATGTGTTTTTGGTAGCTAGGAAACAGCCCGAGTAAATAAGGAAATAATAGAGAGAGTAATGCTAGTGTACACAATCGGTCCGATATTCCCCTGCGTAATAACGCTTTTCCACCCGGTATTGGTCCTGGCTACCTGTTGTAGACTCATTTCGAGTCATCGAGACGCTGCTGGCATCATTTCGTGGGTCATCACGACGGCCTGCGGCTGTTTCAGCGCGCCCGGAGAGGCTCTCTATCCATATGCATATGCCTTTCACCTCCACGCGTCTACCCTATTGGCCTCCTCCCGACCCGGCATTTTGGTACACTGTTAATATACCCTTCTAGTATCTTGAACTGGCCGTGCGTTGCTTACGCGTCGTGCGGATAGTCCGAGGTAGTCCAACTACTCCATCATTTGTCCTTTGATCTGCTACTGGACCCTGCAAGGCCTTTCAAGGTACTCGATTGGTCATCGAGATGCTATTGCACATATTGTATTGCCATAGCTATCTCCTTGGGGTTGCCTGATAGGCTTACGCGTCCATAGCTTAATAGGTTTTCTATTCGTTCCACTCCTCATTCGTCTCTATCGGTCCTCCTGACAATCGGCGGTCCTTCCGATCGTCTTATCGTGATCAGACAAGCTGACGCGGCTTCGGGTATAATTCCTCGACCGCTGCCTTCTGTCTGTGCCCATCGGGCCATAGCCATAGTCTCCCTCTTCTCGATAGGACACCATCCCTGCCCTTAATATAGCAGTTGGTACATTGTCTCTTGGTACATTGTCTGCCATTTATTCGGGTGCAGGACACTGTGCATTACTAATCGAGGTATCTCGAAAATCCGTCTACCAAGTTTCTCGATGCCTGTCACACGATCCTCTCGAAGGTTTTAGTCAGTGCTAGACTGCTATCTGTGTCCCCTTCGAGATAGTCGAGTTAGGGGCCCTCAGTCTTCCCAGGTCATCTCGATGGCCATTATATGGTTTGTGAGCCTTCCCTCATGATCAGGGAGTTTTATTGACAACGTTCTCGATATCTGGTGCATCTCTGAGTGTGTACAACTGCGATGCCGCCTGTTGTACCCTTTGTCCACTCTCGAAGCCATACAGTAGCTATTTAGTAGCCACTGGCTGACTCCTGGGGTGCCTTGTAGCCTCATAGAGGTCCTTACATGACATACCAGTCGGGTTAGGGTCATTGTAGGGGTGTTATGGGTATATTGAGATGATTACATCGTAGCTATTGCTGGGCCATGGGTATATAGGGGTATAATGGCCTATTTTAGCAATGCTTCGATTTTCGGCATAATAACGTATACCCCACACACTCAATACCACCACTTCACTATCTGCAACCAGACCATAACAGACCACCTCATGTCCAGATACCAATCCCGCACCACCTCAGCCCCCCAGTCAACACTGGAACTGGACCCAACATGAGCGGTTACCAATCCCACCACTCGACAGTAACAACCCGAGCCCCAAGAGCCACATCCCTGGCCCAAGATGTCCCTACTGCCCGAGCACCCAGGGTAACTGAGGCAACCCTAGCCCATAAAACCCATATGCATGAGAAGCTAGACGAGATTATCCATTGATACCTTTCATATGCCCCAAACCCTGCCGATATGGAATCAGAATCCAGTAAAGGAGTGATTGACCGAACTATAAAATACAAGGGAACGTCACATTTTGTAGACCTCAAGTGCTTTCTCACAATGCTATGCTTGAACTATAACCTTCGAGGCCTGGGAGGCCCTGGATTTTCCCGAGACCAAAAACGATTGTTCAACTTATTACCTCACCTAGAGGGAGACACTAAAGACTTGGTGGTTCGCCACGTAACCGGATCGATGAGTACAAAACACACGTGGAGCTTTAATGAAGCCATCCATGCACTATATGACCGATTTGTCCAACCAACAGCTACATTTGAAGCACGAGAAAAATTACAACGTACCCGATATAATGCCAAACGAGGAGTACAGTCATATTATGATGAACTGATTGAACATTCAAATAGTATGACAACACCATTGGACGAGCTATCCCTCATGGAGCAATTCCTATCAGGAATACCATCAGAAATGTGACACGAATTAATCGTAAATATCGGCTTACAACCTGAATTACATTCACTTGAGGAATTCCGAGATTATGCAGCAGCATACGAATCAAAGATTGAGTTGAATGCATCCTACCAACAACGAATGAATACCAGCCGACGAGATGAGCAACCTCGAACATCACAAACCAAACCAAAACACCAAGATGACTTGCCAAATGACAAATCACCAATGAATAGTAGACCATTCAGGCCCCGTACCACCCCACAAAGGAACAGCTACCACCGGAAAAGACAACAATACACACCACGAGAACCGACAAGGCAACAATATGCCCCCACTAAGCCCTCCCCATTGAACCTGCAACACACGACAGGAACAAAACCCAAAGATAACAAAGGAAAGGGACCAGCTGATGGATGCTTCAAATGTGGATCAAAAGAACACTTTGCAAGAGAATGCCCCAAGAGGAAGAATTGAGTGCACTTGCGAGCAGCTCACTCTAATGCAGAGAGCGAAGCCAATGATGAGAGTCCATATAACCCATATGAAAGAGATGAGGTCCAGTCGACCTATACTATGATTAATGAAACTGATCATGAAGCCCAAATACATAGTGAGAACAAGAATAATGATGACAATCATACGGAAATTGAAGTACCAGATAACAGATGGTATGAAGAAGATGACGCCTCAGATATTGAGTACACCAATGCATTGACAATTGTACCTGCCAACATAGACAATGAAAAAATGAATCAACTGAGACACAACTAGCAAAAACCAGGAAAATCACATTACCAAAGGCCAAGGAAAAAATAATGTGACCTCAGCAGACCGAACAGGCAAAGCAATGCCTAACAACAATGGTTTGCATTGGAAACCTGCAAGCATGGGCACTTTGGGACTCTGGAAGCACGACCACTGGAATAACACCAGCCTTTGCACAAATTGCAAATATCCAAGTGAATGAACTTCTCGACCCCCATATCCTACAACTGGGAACTGTCAGTAGCCGCTCAGCTATCAAATATGGTGCACACGTACCCATAACAATCGGCCAGACCAAGACCATGACATATGTTGATATAGCAAATTTTGACTGATATGATATGATAATAGGTACACCGTTCATGTGTGAACATGGAGTGACTCTAGATCATCAGAATAACTCAATAATGATTAATGGAGAATGCATACCAGCTATAACCATAGCAGGAGAGTCTGATGCACGCCTACGACGTTATTGTACTACAGACAAAAGCTGCCAATGACTAGCCGACAATGACCAGCCTCAACCAGCCATACCCAGAGATAAAATACCAAAGGTGACTTTGGAGGAGGAGGAGGACGAGAGTAAATTGAGTCAGAACAAACAATTGCCACCCAATCACCCCAGACTACTCATGACGGAGGCAGAATGTAAAAATGCAAATGATAAACAAGAAGAGAACAAGCCGTCAGAGAAAAAGCTAAAAATAAAAGACTGGAATACAAATAACTCACTTTATTGCCAACCAACAAGCTCCAGAGTACAAGTAGAAGACTTGATAACTGACCAAGAGGAGATTAGCGATATAGCGGCAGCAGATAGCCAATCTGAACAAAAATTGACTGAGACACCTACCTGTCAAAACGAATATGAGATGTACTTTGACCCCAGAATGCCACCAGACTGGAATGCTATGGTATCAGACTTACGCAACTTAAGAGTCAAGACAATAACTATGACTTACCAAAAAGCAATGCCTCATGAGATATCCAAGCCCCAATTGTTCTCAATGAGTACCATCGCATGAAAAACAGTAGAGATATGACAATTGAACACTTTCCGATTACCAGTGAATAATGACCCATTTAAAGACATACGGACCAGCCTTAAGCCTCGTGAAGACACTGTCAAGATAGAAATGCCACCGGACAAAGGAAAACGGAGAGCAACACAATTCACCAATGATGATATACCATACCTACGAGAAAAATGGTTAAGTGAATATAAGGACATGATGAATGGCGTACCCAATCAGTTACCCCCAATGAGAGAGGTGAACCATGAGATAAACCTAATTGACGAACATAAGCAATACCGATACCACCTGCCTCGCTGCCCAGATTCAATGAAGGATCAGTTCAGAACAAAGCTGAATCGCTATGTCAATGCAGGTTGGTGGATACCCAAGCCAGTCAGTCAAGTGGCACCACTACTCTGTGTCACGAAAAAGGATGGTACCACACTGCAAACAGTGCTAGATGCGCGACAGAGAAATGACAATACTATAAAAGATGTGACTCCACTGCCAGATCAAGAAACCATACGAGAAGATATAGCCCGAGCAAGATACCGCTCAAAGATTGACCTGTCAGATGCATATGAACAAGTGCGAATAGTTGAACATGATGTGAATAAGACTGCATTTGTGACTATATCAGGCACATATGTAAGCAACATAATGCAACAAGGGGACTGTAATGCACCAGCTACATTCCAACAACTGATGACCCACATTTTCCGTGATGTGATAGGATTGTGCATCCATGTGTACTTGGATGATATATTTGTTTTCTCAGACACAATTGAGGATCATGAAATGCACCTGAGAATTGTATTTGACTGCTTACGACAAGAACAACTCTATCTGAAAGCAGCTAAATGTGAATTGTATGCTGACGAAGTGGACTGCCTAGGACACCGGGTAGATGGAAACGGAATTCACCCAGATATGGACAAGCTAGCCCGAATACGAGATTGGGCAACACCAAAGAACTACAATGATATTCAGCGATTTGTGGGACTGATAAATTACCTAGCGAGCTTCTTACCTGACATGACAGCCTATACAGGCCCACTCATGGCCATCACTCAAAATGGCACCCCATTCCACTGGCACCCACTACACCAGCATTGCTTTGATATGATAAAACAGATATGCTGTAAAACGCCCATCCTTAAACCCATTGACCCCCGATCTGGAGAACCCATATGGGTGATTTGTGACGCATCAAGGACAGGTGTTGGAGCTATGTACGGCCAGGGACCTACATGGGATAAGTGTCGACCTGCTGGGCTAATGTCAAAGAAATTCTCACCAGCTCAACAAAACTACACCGTCTACGAGATGGAGACCCTAGCTATACTAGAAGCACTGACAAAATGGGAAGATAAGCTGGTGGGATACCCATTCCACGTCATCACAGACCACAAAGCTTTAGAATTCTTCAATACACAATCTCAGCTGTCCCACCGCCAATTCTGTTGGAGTGACTTTCTATCCCGATTTAATTTTGATATAACCTACATCAAAGGTGACCACAACAAGATCGCTGATTGCCTCAGTCGGTATTTCGAGAGTGACACCACAAACAAACCACGGACTGTATTGGATTTCATGAACATAGATATGAAACTAGACAAAACAGGAGATGACTTACCAACAAGGCGAAGAAATGAAATAAAACAGCAGACCATTGAACTACAAATGGCCTGAGTAGAGAACCTGTGACGAAGTAACCGATTGAAAGAAAGGAAGGAAGAATGCGAAATGGAGGTGGAAATGATGAAGCTGAATAGCTCAAACCTGGGTACAAAAGAGACCAAAAGCACACCATTCACAAAACAGATATCACTGGGACGGGAAGAGGAGCCAACAAGGAAAAATGAAATTACATTAGCAGACGCAATACTTGACCCAAACACAGTGGTTGCACCAAAACCGCTGAATGACCCAATATTAGCCCTAATACAACAAGGGTACAAAGAAGATACCTTGTTCCGAACAGTATTAGCCAACCCGAATGATTACGCCAACAACTTCAGACTAAAGGACAATCAATTATTCAAGCCCAACGCACAAGGCGATCTTGCACTGTGCATACCTAATAATCGGAACATCATCACCAATATACTTACATCTGCTCACGCAATAGTTGGACATCTCGGAGAGACAAAAACTAGTGACTATGTGCGACGCTGGTACTGGTGGCCAAAGATGGCAAGAGACATTTGTGAATTTTGCAGATCCTGTGGATCCTGTCAGACTGCAAAGACCAGTAACCAGAGGCCGACCGGAAAACTCCACTCACTACCAGTGCCCACAAAACCTTGGGACTCAATTGGAATGGACTTTGTGGGACCAATGCCTGAATCAAAAGGCTATGATTACCTATGGGTAGTGATCTGCCGAATGACCAGCATGGTGCACCTAATTCCTGTTAGGACAACCAACACGGCTAGTGAACTATCATGGACTTATGTCAAGGAGATCGTCAGATTACATGGCCTACCCAGTTCAATAGTAAGCGACCGTGACCCCAAATTTACATCTCAGTGGTGGAAAAATGTACACAGACTGCTAGGAACTAAGCTCCTGATGTCAACATCATTCCACCCACAAACAGATGGACAAATGGAACGAGCAAACTGGAGCATCACCCAGATCATACGATTAGTGATACAACACGACCAGCGGAATTGGGTAAACAAATTGCCTATGACCAAATTTGCAATCAATGCTAGCATCTCAGGAACTACAGGATACGCACCATTTAAATTAAATCATGGACACATGCCTTCAATGCTGAAGGAAATACGTAGCAATAACCCAATGCCTCGTGGTATCAAACAGTTTGCAGAAGATGCACTACAGCAACTAGCAGAAGCACATGATGCAATCATTGAATCCCGAGTATTTCAGGCAGCTAAAGCAAATAAACATAGAGGGTCAGAACCGTTATTGAAGGAAGGCGACCTCATATACCTGTCAACAAAAAATCTAAGCATGCCAAAAAACCGCGCCCGGAAACTATGCCCAAAATATATTGGGCCCTACAGGATTAGCCAAGCCAAGCCAGCCACCTCTACATATACACTGGCACTGCTGCCAGCATTAACAGCCCGAAGATTACACCCAACAACATTCCACGTAAACTTGCTAAGACCATACCATGCCTCCCGAGATGATTTATTCCCTAACCGTATACACCCAGAACCATACGACTTCGGCGCAGATGAAGGACAGGAGTGGTTTGTAGATGAGATCACCAGACATAGATGGACAAACGAACAAATTGAATTTGAAGTACGATGGAGCCTAGGAGATACAACATGGGAGCCAATGAATCACTGCAAAGACCTAGCAGCCCTAGATCGCTACCTAGAGCTGCACGGTGTTGCCAAGATTAACCAGCTACCGGACCGTAACCGTGAAGGATTACAAAAGAGACCCCAACGCCTAAGGGTATAAAAAGCTACAGGAGAAAGAAAATATCAGCTAAGCTCTGACAGACTGCACTCAACAGCACCACACTGAACTACCAGAGCCGATATGCCAGCCAATGGACAGAATGAACCAGACTTGACTCACCGCAGGAGTACGACAGACTGCAGAAGGGGGGGGGAAATCGAACAACAGTTGAAGAGATTGGACATGGGTATGGCACTGGAGCTATACAATAGGAGCAAACTCCATGGAATGATTACTCAGCTATTGGACAGGCTAGAAGCACTGACACATGACCGATGCACAGACACCCAGGAATCAAGGCCCCTAAAACGCCGCTTGCTAGCCAATCAATGAGAGCAGACAAACGCCCACCCATGGTTGGTCAGTGAAAATGCTCAGCCCAAACCGACCTTATTGTCCCGAATCACCCTGCCAGACAACCCAGCTGATGGGTACACCTACCAAAGAAGATTACATAATCAACCTGTCACCAATGATAACTCCCCCGATGACCATATTGACATAACCAACACGCTCTCTCACCAAATGTATTGGTCACCACATACCGGCATCATCTACATGGGACGGACTGCTGCTGCCGCTGCCTCACACGAATCAGATACCCGCACCACATTTATTGTCAACCGCCATCACCCAATATACACCGCCGCACCTCAGGGCCTCCCTCACACTGCTGCTGAGGCAACCAACCTACTGGCACTCATACAAAACCCACAGACAGCCAACTTCATAAGCTATGAAGCTTATACCCTGCTCAGTGAGCTATATGCTATAGCATCCCGACTCCATGACAGCGCCCACACCAACGCAGTAACTTGGCTGTCATGCAAGTCCACCTTTGACATGCACCGCGATAAGCCAGATATGAACCCAACCAAACCCAGACCAGCCGGATTTGCGAAGCAGCGCTGTAACGCTGGAAAACGGACTCGATGGCAAGGGTGGGGAAGCACAACACTGAGGGAACAAGGATGGGAAGCTTTCACACTAAACCCAACACTCAAACTCTCAAAATTCAAACACAATCACTAAACTCGTGTGGGAGCTTAGGGCAAAGGTATGGGGTAGGATATGTCAAAGAGTAATCGTTTGCCAAGGCAAGTTCGAGGGGGTGCGGATCTGACAGACAGAATCGAAGAAACCGATTTTATAGAGCTCCAAAATGACACAGTTATTGACTAAGATAGTCCTGGACAACTGTACACAATCTGACCTCTAACTTGAGTGTAATACAAGACTAACTTGATTACAACTCCTCTGGACTCTGGGGGACAGACTCAAGCTCAAGACCCACTTGGCTTAGTCTATTCTGTCTCTAAATTTGAATTGAACTCGAAGAAATCTCAAGTTCCAATCCCTCTGCTCTCTAGGCTCTAGGAAATCACACAAAAGCGAACTCAAGGTGATTCTCCTCTTAATAACTCTGACTGAACTCTCCTGAAGACTAGTTTCACTTAAACAATTCACACAAAATAGATCTAAACCGTTCTTGATCACGGCTGCGAAGTACTCTGCTGAGAAGTTGGGGTGAAGCCCTTCTTGCCCCTCTCAGAGGCCATCCGCCGTATTTTTATATTGAGAGAGATACAAACTAAAATAGACAAAACAGAGAGATATGAAATACAGGAAATTCGGTCTGTGTAAAATACAAGGATAGAATATTTTAGAATGTTCCTCTGCATTACTGCAAGTATCCGAAGTGCTTGGAATATGTTTTCGAGTCAACGGCAGTCCGGCCGTTGCTACTAGGTCATCAGGAATGCAGACATTCGATGACGTATGCCTGAGCTCTCAGATCAAAATGCTGATTGTGCCTCGGAGATGGTTTCTATTGTTCCGTGCATGCTGAACTCTTCCTCGGGGAGCAATTCCGTAGCATCGTGGACCCACAAAGTACACCTAATTAGTGCACAATAATCCGTTTGGAATATTCTGACGCTCGGGGGTGCCGTTCCGACGTTAGGAAGCTTGTTCCGTTGTCCATGCTCTGTTTCTAAAGGGTTTGCCTGTCTGCATAACCTCGTTTCATGTCTCTGGAATATTCTAAAGTTCTTGCGAGCTGGTTTGGCTCATCCCCGGTCTCTGAGTTTAATTTATCTCATGCATAGCCCTCCCTGATTGCGACCTGGGTTGGTTTGGCAAGCTATGTACAGCCCGGAATCCCCTAGCAATTGCCCGAAATGCCCACCCTTTACTGGGTTCTGTCATAAAGACTATCCCTCACGTGAGTTTAGACACTATTAGACATACGCTAGGGCACAAACACCCTATGTATGGTTGAACTGGCGACCTCGGGATAGGTCCCAATCCTCTCTGAGGTTCATAGATGCATGGCCATTGATTTTATAGTAATAAAATCGGTAAAAATGGTGTATTTTAGGTGTAGACCCAAATTCGGCTTATCAGCGCACTATGTACTATCAGCCGCTACCGAAATTATATATATACGACTTACTGAAAATTGATCAGCATGCGAGCCTCATACTCTGCCACAACCACCCCGGCACGCCCCACCCCATCCGAGGTATAATCATTGACCAAGCCCTACGAGTCAAAAGAAGATCTGTGGTCGGCTACAGCTTAGTGCAAATGCTATGCCACTCAGATAACTCACACCAAAAATCGGCCTTTATACAAGCATTCACCCTCATTGTAGCTCAACCAGGCTTGTATGCTGCAAAACTCAAAGAGTATGAAGTGACCCCACAACCCGGCCCAAGGATCAGCATTGCCCCATTGGACATTGACGCCACCCCTAACCTGATACTCGATGAGTGCACAGTCATTAACGTTCTTGTGTATAATCGCATCCCGCCCAGCTGGATCGATCACGCTTACCCATTCGGCCTACACTACCTTGATTCGCTTTTCCACCTTCAACCCAACCCCCTACCCCAGCTTGAAGAGATCGACAACCATCGTATTTGCTACATTGACGAGCATGGTGAGCCACCCGGCATTCCCCCCTGGAGTGGTTGGAGAAAACCAACTCCTTCTGACCTGGCCCGCGTTATGAACTCTCTCAAAGGATGTGCACACCAGCTCAACCAGGAGCCCCAGGACCAATACAGATGGACTACGGCCGGGGGACCCATTATGTGGCGACTACTACCAAGCCGCAACTACAAAACACCGCCCTGTACCCCCACCAAAAGACTTGACGCCCATGTTTACCCCTCCCTTAACACGCCATATGTTGCCCCGCCTTCGGATGAGGACCTCTGGTTGACACCCTTTGAGGAACGAGTAGATTACGGAGATGATGATGACGTTGAACTTACATTACTCCCTGAACCTACCCCTTCCCACACTCGCCCACACAGCTACTTGCTATCCACCCTTTAATCTGAAGCACTACACTTGTAGATATGACCATATCTTGATTTGACCTCACTACCATGACTGGACATGGTGTTCCTAGAATATACATGACTAATTAGACCAGTATCCATGCTAAGTCTGATAACTCAGTCTGAAAGGGGGATGTGTAACAAGTATACAACCATATTACTTATGCAGCTGAGCGTGGGATTAATACTGTAGTACATAAAGACCCTGACCTAGTCGCTTGTACCTCAGTTCTTACCGAGTTACCTCTACAACAGAGACCATGCAGATCCATTCTGCTGTGCGACTACGTGTAAGACTACCACTGTAACCCTACCGGGTTCCACCTACTGAACTCTTCTCCAGGAGTGGTGTTACAGTCGTCCTGGATCGCTCCGGACTGCATTCCTGCCAGTCCAATGTCTTCTCCAATTCCAAACTCCAAAGTCCCGACCGGTCTCCTTAAGCCCAGTTCCCAGATTCATTCTTCTCTGATCTGTTCATTACTCTGATGTCATCATTCCGTTCCATTTATTATCACTATTATTCCTATAACTTCTATTGTACTCTGAACGCTTTATTATAGGCGCCCACTAACTACTGGTAACTTAGATACCTATTGTGGGACTATCTCTGTTCCTCCAATAGTCCACATGTATATAAACCGGAATTAGTCCAGAGTAGTTTTACTCAATCAGAATATTGACTCGACATCGACTTGACTTGTCTCCTATCCCTCTGAACTTCAGTTCATCATCTCATCTCTCTCTCAGACTTGGTTCCCTTTGATCCGAGTCATATCCTCTCCTCTCCGGGTCCAAAGTCTAAATCAAGGCCACCCAGCAATATCGGAGTGGCACAACACATACATTGAAGCCAAGGTCTTGCTCCGCTTGTCCCTCTGACATGTGCTCCGATCAGCGTCTAACAAGTGGTTCCATAGCATTGTGGACCCACAAAGTACTCCTAATTAGGGCACAATAGTTCATTGGGACATTTCTAATGCTCAGGGGTGCCGTTCCAATGTTAGAAAGCTTGTTCTGTTGTCCATGCTCTGTTTCTAAGGGTTTTGCCTGCCTGCATAACCTTGTTTCATGTCTCTGGAATATTCTAAAGTTCTCACGAGCTGGTTTAGCTCACTTATGGTCTCTGAGTTCAATTTATCTCATGCACAGCCCTCTCTGATTGCAACCTGGATTGGTTTGGCAAGCTATGTACAGCCCAGAATCCCCTAGCAATTGTCTGGAATGTCTGCCTTTTACTGAGTTCTGCCATAAAAACTATCCCTTGCATGACTTTAGACACTATTAAGCATATGCTAGGGCACAAATGCCCTATGTACAGTTGAACTGGTGATCTCAGGATAGGTCCCAATCCTCTCTGAGGTTCATAGATATATTGCCATTGATTTTATAGTAATAAAATTGGTAAAAATGATATATTTCAGGCATAAACCCAAAATCGGCTTATCACTGCCATCCACAAGATACAAGATCAGTGTCTTGGGACGGGTTCTCTTGCCATCCGGCTCTCCCTGTAAACATAGGTAGCCAGTGAATTGACATTTGTTACTCTTTTTATTCTTTCTCTTCTACATGCACACACACACACACCCTCTCTTTCCCTGTGTCTTGTTTCTCAACACTTCAACAAATGGCCCATATCAGCACTTCTCAAGGCTTCTGGAACCACCCCCCAACATTGCTGGTCACTGCATTTGGCGGTTTTCAAGCTATGTTCTCTTTTGTAAGGGCAACCCACCCCTCTGGGTGGTGGCCTGTGGCTCAGCAGCCCAGACTAGGGTAGAGGGGATCCTTAAAGTGTATTCCAGGTATCTAGAGTCATACAGATGCACCTAGGGTAGGTGTTATATCCATAACTATTACGTCTTCAGTTCTCCGCTATCTCTGCTTCAGATCAGTCCCATTCCTTTACCTTTCCTTTTCAATCTTTTGTTCATTCCTGTTTCATGTTTATATTGTTGTAATATCTACAGCCTTCCCCATCTCCATAGTTCCCCGCGTTCCCTGCATACTCTATTTGCACTGTAGTTACCATTCTATAGACACTTGTATATAAGCTGTAGGTACTCCAGTTTGTAACCTCAGTCTGAATATCGAATTAGTTCTCCTCCTCCTATTCTCCATCCAATCTCCACTTGTTCTCCACACTTCTCCAATAACTTGGTTCCTTGAAATATAGGATTGTGGTAGCACAAGGGCACAACACATACATTGAGGCCAAAGGTCCACTCCGCACCAAGTCCATCACCCCCGTCTAGAGTCTGTGCTAACATAGTACACGACCTCTGCATTTAGCCGCCCGTACTCTGACCCCACACCATAACTTAACAGTAGGGGGGATCCTTAGAGAATTGAGTAAGGATCCTCCTACCCTCCTACAACACTAGAAGACTGGTGGCTGACTACTGTACAGTACCAAATCATAACAAATAGTAAAAGGGGAATAACTAAATAGGAAGGAAGAGATAGGTAAATATCAAAAAGTCGGACATAGGACAAAGTCCTATGTCCAAACAACACCTACTGTGGTTAAGGCCTTACTCCAGAGTGCTGGGGGCATAGGAAAGCCATGGGGAGGTCCCAGGGAGCCTAGGGAGCACCAGGGAGATGAGGTAGGTGGGGACTCCTGAAGGGACAGGCCGACTTCCATAAAAGGAAAGAGATAGGAGCTTGGTGCGGAGGCTCAGGGAGTCCCCTGACATCTTTCCCATTGTCATCCTACTAATTCCCTTTTCCTCCAAATACCTGGGATCAAAGCCTTAGCAATTGACAGACACAATTGCGCTCACATCACACAACAACCACTTCATATTCCCTTCACATGTCTCTGATTGCAATGGTGTGGAGTAAAATTCCTGCAAGAACCTTCACATAGGGCACAACTTTGAGCAATTCACTGACTTCCTTTGTGGCCCTGAGTACAGTTTCAACCAGGTTGGTGGTGGTGGAGACAATGTATTCCGACCTTGCTTGTGGATTAATAATGGCTGAAGGAATAGGATGGCTGGAAATGGGGGGGAAATCATGGGCAGACATGGTCATTACTGGAAAAAGTGAGTGGAAGTGAAGCAAGAGTAATGAGAATGCTGTATTGGTTGCTTCACATCATCTTCTAGCAATCTTCCCACTGGCTATTTTCAGACTTACACTGTTTGTCCATCAAACATCAGTGCAAGATGTCAATAACAGCTTTCCGCCCAGAAATAGCTATGCTCAAGGAGTCACTAGTGCTAGGAACATGTATCGACGAAGAATTCAAGGAGCCTGGTCAATAGCCTGTTTGAGCAAGCCTGAAACAGCAATGCCTTGAGTGCAGATACCAGAGGCCTTATGACCATATCGTTGTAAGCACCGTGGGCTTAACAAGAGCGCCCAATCAGAGGAGAAGATAAGGAATATATGATGCTCACAGTGATGAACAAACATGGACTCTGCGTCTGTGTTCATTGCCAAAGCCTCTGGTGATTTACCCATGGTACTTGAAGCCTCTTATGTATCGCTGACACCCTTTCTTACTTTCAACAGGCCAGATTTCATCGTCAATTTGGTCCCAAGTGATCGCAGTCAGGTTTCTACAACCCGAGTGTACAATATAGCTTGATACCCCTTCTCATAGGCATACTAAACACCGTCTCTCTCCCATTGCTTCTCAGATGCAAGCAACATCTAAGCAGAGGTGGGCAAGTCCCAGATGGTCATCACTGTCGCGGTCATATTGTATTCTGACGGTGTTACTGGTGTGTTGAATGCCTTGTCTTTTCTACGCCAACCACCCCAGTTCATAGCAGAAGATCCGATGGACCATATTCAAGTATCGATACATCAATGAATTTTGTATGCAAGGATGATGGGCACCAGCTCCTGCTTACAATTCCATATAACACACCTTCCAATCATTTTGGAAGAGCATCCACACCCGACAGTTGATAGCCCTCTCTCTAAAGATGAACTATGTAGTGTATAGGTTGACGGCGGCTACATACGAGAATTGCTGATAAAAATTTTAAGAGAGAAAGGGCAAGAGCGCGTGTCATAAATATGGACGGTATTTCCCCGGTCCGTATCTATGGCTGGAGCGTTGGGTCCACGAAGTCCTTCTGCTGCTGTTGGGATGATCCGTAAGATCAATTTGGAAGTGTTTAATAATATCGATCAGGCCCATAACGAGGAAGGCACTCGACCCCAAACACGATGACTATCACAACCAGGAGGAAACATGTCATTGCTATTGACTGGCGAAATTTTCGGGGAAGATGGGCAGTAACGGAGTCAGTTGAGGTCGACCAGGGGGGCGGGTAGAGTGGAACGTATGTACCAAAGGATGACAGCCGATGTCGAGATGAGGAGCAATATCACTCTCTAAAACGGCAACATTATCATAGCAGGTGCATACGAAGGCGATATGCATACCACTCTCCTATAAACGCATTCAATATCCCAGTGGTGTTACGTGAACTCGTCGGCCACGATGATGTTAAGTGAAGTACTTATAGAGGAAGGAAGCGTCGGCTTTGGACATGACCGATGCAGGGCACGGATCGATTGAATATTACAGCAAGGATCTGGGTGATGAGGCCATTTCCGGATGTTCTGCAGTCGAGGCGACGGTGAGTCAGCTTAAGGAGTAATGCTCAGACGTTCACGCTTGAGTGATGGATGGCTTACGTGTCGTTAATAGACAGATCTCTGGTGCCTGCGAGAGATATGGCACGTATTCCCTTTGATTTTTGGACAGTAAACAAGGAGCGTCTCGAAAATTTGGCACTTCTGGAGGGCCGAGGCCACGGTATCCATTGTTCGCTCATTGATCATAAGTTTCCCGGCCTTTACAATCGCTTGCATTGTTAGAAGTAGAGGTAATGGTGTAGATGTACCGCAGGGTCAGTACACAATCGACCTCTACCTTGATTAGTGATTGAGAATACATCAAGAACAATGGGGAATCTTACATGCATCAACACACTGCATGGCGTGCGCTCAGATGTAGTTGTCAGAACATAGGACAGAATCCTAGATAGAGGCGAAAAACTCAGTTCGGGAATCGCTTTTGAGGGCAGAGATGACCAACTCAACAGTTTCCCCTCACCCATTCAACATCACTGTGTCTGTTTATTCTACCATGGTACTGAGGCCAACATGATACGCCCTCCGGCTATAGTCCATGGGTATTAATTAAAAGTTTTGTCAAGGGCGGGAGGAAGGGCAGCTGGGCCGCATACTAGCCTCGCATGCCTTTTGCATCGCATTGGCAATGACACTAACTTGCCCGCATATTTTCATTCGTCGCTACCTCGTCCTACAAAATCCTCAGTTCTCAACCGACATGCTGACTCTCAAGTTTAAAACAGGGACACATACATAGCAAATATGATATTGGGTGCGGGGGCGCCAATTTCAGTTGCCTATGACACCATTCTCCCTGTAGAACTTCGTTGCCCATAAGCATGCGATACTTTCGCGGTGTTACAAGTGATTGAGATGACTCACCCCGGCTCTCCTGCATATCCTGAGATTCCTCTCGCTCGCGCTCTGGTAGGGAGACACCCCCTCACGGCCGGTTCTCCATTGCTCTACTGCTAGTTATCCATGTCCAGAACGGAAAAGAGGTAATTTGGGCTCTTGTATTTGTGGGGCAGTGCCCTGTGTCTGTCCGCTTGTTCTCCTCGTGCACCGCTATCGCTAATATCTGCTTCTGTTAGCACATATGATGCTGTGATCCACTGTCAGTGTGATAACAAAAAAGAGATGGAGAGTCAGGTGCACCAGAGCTAACTGACAGGTGATTTTCCAACGTTCTTGCTGCTCCAAAGTGGACATTACAGGAGTGCCATCTCGCTTTGAAGTTCTGACCCAAGATAGGCGGACGAAGCTAAACGGGAGGAGGCCAAGACGGTTTTGAAAGACGCATGGGTGGTCCTCCTAACATTGAAGAGCCGTAGACATTGCCATGCAGGAACGCCCACATTCTAGCCATGAATTAGCCGAGGCCCCCACAACCGACCCATGCCAACAATACCCGCATCGGAATCAATGCCACGAGTTCGGATGTTATAGAAGGACCAAAGGGATGCAGCAACAGCAAATGCCCGCATTCTGCTATAGCCGAAACTAATATCATCAATACATCAGGGAACAGGTACAAGGGGGATAGGGAGATGACATACGTTGGCCTCGGATTGGCAACGCGGGGGAAATAACGTTGGTAGAAAAAAGGACCATCCGTCTACGGTCCGTAGCCATTTACTGGGAACATAGGTCTGTAATGCCCGTCACACCTCCGCCCATACGCGTCTTCTGGCCAGTGAAGGTGGAATCGGAGGTGGTGCTGGGCCGGGTAGTGTTGTAAGCAGAACCAACAGAGGCCATGGCTGCGGATGCGCAGGAGAGGCTAAGGAAATGAGGAGCTCGAGGCTTGAAGGGTTTGGAGCTGGAGAACCAGTCCGCCATGAGCAAAACCCGGTATATGTTAACTACAACGGGACAGGTGAAATAATTGGTGGCACACACCTACTTAGCATCAACGATTCCCCCTCCCGAGTCACTGAAAGTATTCTGCGCTCCGTATCAGGAGTGGATGCGGCGAACTCTGCCCAAGAAACATTACGCGGTCCAGAATCGACATTTGTCTTGGTGTAGTTCAGTTGTGCGTACATGAGAGGGACCACGCGATCATACTGCTGCCCTCCCAATTGAGCACGGACAAACAACGATGCTCGTCCTGCTCGTGTTACCCGGGACCTCTGCTCACTCCAGGGCGGTGAATTTGATCAGTATCCTGGACTCAACTATGTCGCCTATAAACACATTCGATATTGCACTTGGTGTTCCGTGGACCTGTCGGGCACGGCAGAGTCGCAGCAAAGCGGAGGTCTATAAATAACTGTCAATGGGAAAGCTAAGTGATCAGCACAGCGTACAATGTGCCCGATCAGTAGATCCCCTTGCTTTGCGCACGACTCCGCAAGTATCAGCAACGACCATGTCTACTCAGAACTTACCCTCCACTCCTGGGCTCCCTTTATCCTCATCTGCTGTCAATCCACCCACAAACTCCCAATATATTGTCTCCACGACTACCAACTTGGCCGAAATTGTACTCAAAGTCACAAAGGAAGTCGGCGAACTCTTGAAGGACGTCCCTTATGTCAAAGCATTTACAGGAGTTTTACTACACATCATCACAATCAGAAATGTACGTTGAACCAAACTAATCATTGAACGTCGGTCTGATCATATCACAGGAAATTCAAACAGGAAAGGACCGGTGTCGGGAATTGATCGATAAGATATTGCGCAAGTCAGAGATTATCCTCGATGGCCTCCAAAAAGCCGCCGCATCACCCAACAAGGACCTACTGAAGGATACGAAGGATACATTGGAGCGTTATCACTGGTACACGACATACGGTCTTGTTTATTCCATCTGTGTATTGACCCCATCCACCACTTAGTCTCCTTGTGAACATTCTCAACACGCTCGAAAAAATGACTCCAAAAGGAGTGCGAGCTAAAGTTGGTCGGTTCATCAATCGAAACTCGAGGATCGAGGCCATAGCCAAGTATGACCGGCTTATAGACGATTTCAACACGAATCTCATCGTATGCACGAGCTCTGATCTTACATGGTTTACTCTCATTGCGCGTTCCTAGACTGGGCTTCTCCTCAAGTCTATGGATGCATCGTCGGTCCCTGCAAGGTGCGATCACATTGTATTTTCTCCAGCCGGAGTACTGATTATGGCCCCCATCCATGCAGTGTCTTTTACAAACCCATTCCCCGTCCAAGTCAGATGATCGGCAGAGACCAGGAAATGTCCAAGATCGTTGACGCACTACTCAGCCAGGTACGACCACGTGTCGCCATCTTAGGAGCAGGCGGGATGGGGAAAACAACTCTCGCTCTCGCTGTCCTGTACAATGTTAGGGTGACCGAGCAATATCCTTCACGGTACTTCGTTTCCTGCGAGGCGATCCGATCATATCATGATTTCATTCTGGGAATCGCTCATTCCCTGCACATCCCTGATCCCGAACATAATCGAAATTTGCCTGAGACTATTCTATCCTCGTTTCATGGGAGCAGCATTCTTTGCTTGGACAACTTTGAAACAATCTGGGAGGATGAAGGAGTCCGACATGAAGTAGAAGAGTTCTTACCTCACCTTGACGATCTACCGCATCTGGCCATCATTATGACGATGCGAGGCACACAGCGCCCGAGCGGAGTCTCATGGTCCAAACCATTACTCCCGCCTCTAGAGAAGCTGAGTGAAGCCGACTCAGAGCTGATATTCGAGGAGTCATGTGCGCCAGCGAATGAGTTTACGATAAGGCTACTTCAAGTTTCGGATGGGATTCCACTGGCTATCAAGCTGATCGTTGCTCAACTACAGGAACACGGCGAGACGCCTGAATTGTTGTGGGCGCGATGGAAAGAGATACAGACGAAGGCCATAGGAACTGGCCGCAATCATCGATTATCCAATCTCGACGCATCTATTTATCTATCGGCGTACAGTCCACGTATGCGGACAGACCCCAATGCGATTCGCATATTTGCGATGCTGGCGATGCTTCCAAATGGGTTCCCATGTCGACAGGAGACCATTGAAGCGCTGCGGTCACATATACCAGGACGTCCAAATCTTTTTGATATCTTGGGAACGCTACAGCGTGTCTCACTTGTGTACATGGACGGAACACCGGGGCGGGCGAGGTACCGAATGCTGGTGCCCATTCGGGAATTTGGAATGGGGCTACGAACAGAACCTCTCCTGGACGACTACCTAATTGCCTTCTACACCGATTTGATGATTCAATATGATGACCGGACAGACCCTGCCGCGCACGCTATAATCCCACCTGAGCTTCTCAACATGGATATGATCTTGATCAAGGCATTGAATAGAGACCAGGTGGATAATACGGTGGTAGATGCTTCTATCAATTATACAAAATGGTCAATATACATTGGCAACCCGACGTCGCAAATTCTTGAATTGGCAAAACGAAAAATAGTGGACATACCAAGCCTCCACGCACGGTGTATCTCAGCTTTGTCAGGTGTATATTTGTACCAGGATATGCTCGATGATGCGGAATCAGCTCTGAATGAAGCGATCAAATGTTATAGGCAGATAGATGATGTGCGTGGCGAGGCAAATGATGTTCAGAGTCTGGGAGACGTGCACCTGCGGCGATACAAGCTGGACGAAGCCAAGGAGTGCTTCATCAAAGCCACGGAGCTTCACCGGCAGGCACAGGATGTGCTTGGCGAGGCTTATGATGTTCACAAGTTGGGATCCGTGCACCTGCGGCGATACGAGCTGGACGAAGCCAAGGCGTGCTTCATCAAAGCCACGGAGCTTCACCGGCAGGCACAGGATGTGCTTGGCGAGGCTTATGATGTTCAGAAGTTGGGAGACGTGCACCTGCACCGAGACGAGCTGGACAAAGCCAAGGAGTGCTTCATCAAAGCCACGGAGCTTCACCGGCAGGCACATTCTGTGCTTGGCGAGGCTTATGATGTTCAGAATCTGGGGGATGTGCACCTGCGGCGAGACGAGCTGGACGAAGCCAAGCAGTGCTTCATCAAAGCCACGGAGCTTCACCGGCAGGCACAGGATGTGCTTGGCGAGGCAAATGATGTTCAGATGTTGGGAGACGTGCACCTGCGGCGATATGAGCTGGACGAAGCCAAGGCGTGCTTCATCAAAGCCACGGAGCTGCACCGGCAGGCACAGGATGTGCTTGGCGAGGCAAATGATGTTCAGATGTTGGGAGACGTGCACCTGCGGCGATATGAGCTGGACGAAGCCAAGGCGTGCTTCATCAAAGCCACGGAGCTGCACCGGCAGGCACAGGATGTGCTTGGCGAGGCAAATGATGTTCAGATGTTGGGAGACGTGCACCTGCGGCGAGACGAGCTGGACGAAGCCAAGGCGTGCTTCATCAAAGCCACGGAGCTTCACCGGCAGGCACAGGATGTGCTTGGCGAGGCAAATGATGTTCGGAAGTTGGGAGACGTGCACCTGCGGCGATACGAGCTGGACGAAGCCAAGGAGTGCTTCATCAAAGCCACGGAGCTTCATCGGCAGGCACAGGATGTGCTTGGCGAGGCAAATGATGTTCAGATGTTGGGAGACGTGCACCTGCGGCGAGACGAGCTGGACGAAGCCAAGGAGTGCTTCATCAAAGCCACGGAGCTTCACCGGCAGGCACATTCTGTGCTTGGCGAGGCAAATGATGTTCAGAAGTTGGGAGACGTGCACCTGCGGCGAGACGAGCTGGACGAAGCCAAGGAGTGCTTCATCAAAGCCACGGAGCTTCACCGGCAGGCACATTCTGTGCTTGGCGAGGCAAATGATGTTCAGATGTTGGGAGACGTGCACCTGCGGCGAGACGAGCTGGACGAAGCCAAGGCGTGCCTCATCAAAGCCACGGAGCTTCACCGGCAGGCACAGGATGTGCTTGGCGAGGCAAATGATGTTCAGAGTCTGGGAGACGTGCACCTGCGGCGAGACGAGCTGGACGAAGCCAAGGAGTGCTTCATCAAAGCCACGGAGCTTTACCAACAGGCACATTCTGCCCTTGGCGAAGGAAATGCTGCCCAGGGCCTAGGTGAAGTATATTTCCAGTGGAGAAAACTAGGTGAAGCCGAAGAACACCTTACTCAAGCTCTTCTTCTTCATCGACAATCCCACTCGTTATGCGGTGAAACTCGGGACTTGCATCTGCTTGCACAAGTTCGGGAATACCGCAACGCCCCATCAGACACCTAAGTATTCTCCTTCACTTCCACTTCATACGCTCTCTGATTTTCCTTCATTGTTGCCTCCCCGCAGCCTCAAGCTGTTCACATACATATGCAATATGTGAAGCCGAGAACAAGTCTTTGTCGGAATCTTGGTCATTCCAACTTGACGACAGTTATTTTATTTTCTATCCAGGAAATGGTCATATACAGCTTTGTCGTACGTAGGAGATGGACGACTGGCCTTACGATTGCTCGTCTCCAGTCTTGGTAAAGCTTCATGGTTATCTGTGTTCCAATGAGACTAGGTGCAGTAACCGGACGCATGTGGGGTAGACCTCAAACAGAACTTGAAGCCCATCAGCGCCTGGTCAGAGAAGATGAATGAACTAGTAGCCATGCCTGATTGCTATCATAGCAACGCCCGAGTGAACCAACCAAAGCTGAGGAGGTATAAGTCTATAAGAAAGAGAGTGACCTGACGAATTTGAAATTTGGCAAGGTCGTAGTCGTGACGAGGGCGGTAACTGGCGACGGATAATACATCATATCAAAAGAAGACATTGCATGGTCCAGCCCATAGAACGCCGCCGTCTACGAGTTCGTTTGCCGTCATTCACGTTCTTGTTTGAGCTGAACATCGGTATCCATAGCATCCCAGCCTTTGCCTAGACAACTATGAGAATAGCATCATTCGCATAGAGAAGGGATGATGCACCTGAGAGCAAGTCCATCCAGCGATTAGCTGCAAATTTCTCCGTGTCTCGCCAAGGCTTTATGAACCTGATGACCTCGTTAAATATTATCTTCTTTGTCTGCCGGGCGTTGATTACTTCCTCTAGCCGTATTGCTAACGGTGCCCGTGTCGACTCGGATCCTAATAGAGCTAAAATGCGACCCTGCGCTCCCTATACACAGTATGAACATGGTCAGCATACCACGTTCATACACCAAACATTACATCAATACTCACTGATACATGCGCCTATATTCTCGGACCCATCCATCCTCCTATTAATCGCACCCGAAATTGGCGATCCCACAGCCATACCAAACACCACGGCCCTTGAGAAAACACCACCTCGTCTCTTCCTCTACCAAAACTCATCGCGGGATAAAAATGGGATGGATATGCTGCAAAAAATGCTGAGGATGATTACTCGCTCGTTTGACCTCTTCATCAGGCATAGGTCACTGTTATAGCTGTGAACGCAGTGGGAGCACCACGGGGACTTTGGGGCAAGGGTGAGAGCAAGTTTTGAGGGAGGTAGATAGACAAGAAAAGAGCGTACCAATGATATTGCCGAGTATTCTCACTAACTAATAATGCCCTGGGGGTAGAACTAGCATTTGTGACTCTAACAAAGTCAAACACTGATATTCAGGTGACCGTGCAGACCTGGGTCGCACTGATACCAGTGTGACATAACTGCACAACATCATCAGCGTGAGTGCCGAGCCTGGGGTGGCTGGGGATTGACAGGTGCATCTTACCCGTGTACAACCCCAAAAGTGCAATGAATACGGATAGACAACTGCGAGGGTAATGACCTCGCCTGAGCATACACCAGAGGTCGAGGACAAGTGTAATGGAATGGGGGATAGAGGCGATGACTGGTTGGGACTCGGTTGGGACTGGTGGAATGACGCCTTATGCAGGTGTAACTTACGTTGGGTGTCTGGACGGCATGGTCGTCATCAACATATTTGTCATGTGATTCATTCGATGATGCTCTTGGGCTTGTCTGTCACTGACGCTCAGACATTACAGGTCTACCTGACATCCAAAAACACTCTTTTGTAGTGTTCAAATTCTCTTTGTGGCGGTAGTCGGTAAGTATTGTCGAGTGCACAAGATCTGTAGCTATGTCGGAACCACTTGACATATCACCACGTATGCCGATTACATCAAGCGCTCGTCAATCACCGCAAATTGTATCCATCCAGAACAAAAGATTTAATTGAGTATGACAACACACGAAGCCAGATCTGTCTTCAGCAGCACATATTCTTTGTCAAACACGCCCGCTTCTCCTACCTATTCAATCTACTCGTCCGTATGTCCGCGAGAGTTCAAAGTTGATGTTTTGTAGCATCGGTGATGTCGAGGTGGGTACTCTGGTAGACAATTTGGGAGCCCTCCGATTACAAGTAAGCATTTGGCGAAGCACTTGTAGAGGAAGGAAGTGTTGGGTTGGAATGGATGTAGAGCATGGATGTTGCAGCACGCGTCCGGGTAGTGAGACCACAAGTGAGCATGGGAAACAATTATCTTCGAATAATGGATAGCTTACATGGCGATAGCATACAAAAGCTCCCGTGTCTGCGAGAGATATAGCGCGCGTTCCCTTCAAGTTTTGAACAGTAAATGAATAGTGTCTCCAATTATGGCCCTTCTCGAACGCCGGGGTCTTGTTATTCATCGTTTGCTCGTTAATCACAAGTCTCCGGACCTTCACAATTGTTTGCATTTTGGGAAGCAGAGGTAGCAATTTACCCCAAAGTCAATGCACAACCAACCTTATCTTGATTAGTGGTATGAGCGCATGAAGAAGAACGAGAAATCTTACATGCATTGGCATTCGACGTGGTGTGCGCTAGGATGTAGCTATCAGAACATGAGAGAGAGGATCCTAGACAAAAGGTGAAAACTCAGTTCAGGATCCACGCCTAAGCAGAGGTGACCAACTCAACACTTTTCCATGGCTCGTTCATCACTATGTCCAGGATATGCCTCGGCGCTCGTTTGCCATCCTTGCACATCCCCTCTTTGCCGCTATTAGCACACACACCCCCCACCTCCTCAGCCGGCGCATCACTCAAACTGACGCTGCCTCTACTCCAGTCACCGGCGCATACCTCATCCATCGGCTCCGAGCCAGACCTCTCCCGAACCACCCCATTCTCGTACAACTGGGAAACTGGTCTCCGCCCTGAACGACACGCATACGAGTGTGATAGGAGAACTGAAGAATCAAGCTTCAAGTCCGGCTAGAAGAGACTGGCTAGAAGCACGACAGAGCTCCCGGTCCTGGAACTGTGGGCCCCAGCCAGATCTTAGCCTTCCCACTAGTAACAGTGGAGAATTCGGCTCTAGCTATATGATATTATGATCCGCCGCTGGTGCAGTACTAGAAAGGGACAGGGGGGTAATTGTCCAACGCTCTTCCTGCTCGAGGCAAGCATCGCAGGAGCGGAGAGGTGCCTTGAATGGGATTGACAGACACCGGGTGGCCCCTCGTAACATTGAAGAGCCATAGATATTCCCGCGCGGGAATTTCCACATTCCAGCCACGAATTGAGCCAAGCTTCCGACAGATAAGCCCATACCGACGATGCCTCAGAATGGACTCCACGAGCTACTGGGCTGCAGAAAGACGAAAGGGAGCGGTGCTAGGGAATGCCCACATCCTGCTATAGCCGAAAGTAATCTCATCAATATAACTCGGGTGATAGAGGAAAGAGATCGCGAAACGAGACGTAGTTCCGTAGTCGCCCAGTACACTCCGCCTGCACAGGTCTTCTTGCCAGCGAAGGTCGGATTGGAGATGGTATTGAGGCGTGCAGCGTTGTAAGCATGATCAACAGAGACCATTGCTGTAGATGCATGGGAGGAGGGGTAGGCGAGGCCTGGATACTTTGGAGCTGGAGAGCTAGTTTGCCATGAGCAGAACCCGTTGTTGGCTGCAATGGGATAGATAAGGTGATTAGCGACACGCAGCTAATATCATACGCGTACGCAACAATCTTGTCCAAGTCAGGAATGGACGCGACGAGCTCCCGGGCCCGGATTCGAGATGGTTCTAGGGAGTCCTGCCAAATGACACTGGTTGGGGCGCCCTGGCATCTGGTCGAGTGGAAGTCAACCAATGACATCACAGGCTCATGGATGGGTCTCTGGAGACCACAGATGAATGCCGCTGCCCTCTCGATTAAACATGTACAAACCACGGATGCCCACCTTGTTTGCGTTACCCGTGGCCTTCTGCTTCGTATCGGCCACACATGTGCATAGCACTAGCGGGCCGTGTATTGGAACACACATCAAACAGTATCACTCTCGGTTCAATTCCTGCACCTTTGTCATCTCTATTGTCCCAGCCTGCCGTCACTGGGCTGCCGCTGCGTCTATGGCAGAAAATCAACTCAATAGGGTTTCTGGTCCTAAACAGCGGAGCAAGTAATTGGTATGTAGGGCAATAGTTGTGATACGAAGGAGGAAAGGGAGAATCAGCAAGTTACAATCATCCTGAAGGCCATGACGAGTGCTGGCTAATGTGTTCTAGCAAACGGGGCTTCTCTATAGTAACGCCGCTACTTCAGCTTCACCTCTTCCTCGAGATAAGACCACAACTTTTGGCCCAATTCAGAATCCTCGGCAGCTGCAGGAGCAACGCCTACGCGTGCCCATGGAATCAAGAACTAGTGTTAATGGGGACCAACATCAGTAAATCAAACTAACAACACTCCAACTCTGACACTCACCTTGCCGTTGAGATCCTCCGGCCCTACGACACCCGCATATAGCGGAGTGAGAGCAGCCTTGGCAGGAGGGTGGAGCAGAATGCTCTAAAAATATCCCACTGTTGTATATCACCTCGGATAGAAGAATAAGATTGGGGACATACAAGGATCGGCCGGACCCAGCCAGCCAAGTGCTGCTGGAGGTCAGTTTTGGATCCTCCTAAGGGAAAAAATTCACGTCAGCATAGGCAACCACTAAGTGAGCAGGATACGAGTTACCGGGATCAAGAGATACTGCAATAACTCCCTTGTCACCATATCGCTGTGCAACCTCACATGCCATAATAATATTTGCCTAGAGTGGGAGCACAACTAATCAACAAGCGCGACATGGGAAAAGGACAACGTTGATGCATACTAGCTTCGACTGCCCGTAACGTTGATCCGCACCCAGTTTCTTGCGCTCCGAGGTATCTCTGAGTGTGTCGAAATTGATGCCTCCTGCCACCATAATCGACGATGTAAGAACCACGCGAGATTTCTTGCCAGAATTCTTTGCAGCGGTGAGAAGGGCGGGCATGAGAAGCTGGGTCAAGTGGAAAGGCCCTGTGGATGGGCGTTGAATCGACCGGGCATATAATACTTCCACTGCAATGTCTTACCAAGGGCGTTGGTACCCCATTGTATATCGTACCCGTCCTCAGTGACGTCCATGGAATGAGCTGCCTCCGTCAGGAACATGAGACCACTGAACGTCGTTAGACGTTGATATACCTGGAAGTACTTCACTCACCCATTATTGAATAATGTATGTAACTCTTGCTCCTTGCTCAAGAACTCTTCGGCAGCCTTTCGAACGCTATTCAAACTCGCAAGATCGAGTTCCAAGAACAGCGCTTCCTTGCCAGTGTCTTCTCTTAGCTCCTCAATTGCAGCATTTGCTTTTACGGCATTTCTCGATGCCATATAGACTTTAGCATTGCGCGAAAGGAGGGCTCGAACGATTTCTTTGCCTATTCCAGTATTCCCACCTGAATATATTCGAAAATCAATCCAAGTCAACGTGGCAAGACATTCCAACTTACCGGTGACAACCATAACCTTGCCCGACAGGTCTGGGATTTGATCAACGTTGAATTTTGCGGCAGGCGGGAAGGTTTGAGATCACTTTTGCCACATGTCAGCTCAATGCTCAGGATAGCGAGAGGAGGGTGATTAAGAATTCTTACCATTTACGGTCAGGCGTCACTCTCATTCTTATAACCTATTGAGGGTGTTATGTGGGTCCGTCCATGTGGCAAGTTTCCGTGATATAATAGGGCACGCCTAGCAACGTATATTATTAGTAATAAAATTTGGTCATTCATCTCGCCTCGCCTCGCAGACTAGAGAGATTTACCTGTGCGTTACATGTAAGAGACATTCAGTGCATAGGGGAGGATCATAATCACTAAACTCACAGTCAAGCGATCAGATGAAGAGACTCTGTTGATTTCTCCCTGGGCTTCACCCTGACATTCTGACTGGAGAAGCAGGGCTAAAATGGGGGATGGGCGAAATCGAGGCGGTTTTCGGAACTGTTGTGGGGTCAGTGCACAATAACCCTCTACTACCTTGATTATTTGTTGAGAACGCATCAAGAGTAATGATAAATCTTACATGTATTGACGCACTGCGTGGCATGCACGAGGACGTGATTGTCAGAGCATGGGGGGTGGGGATCCTAGATCGAAGGCGAAAAACTCAGCTTGGGAATCACCTTTTAAACGGAGGTGCTAATTCAACAGGTTCCCCTGGCTCGCTCGGCATCACTTTGTCTGTTTCATCCGAAGCTACTGCCATGGCACTGGGACCGACATGACACGCTTGTGTATTTAATCCGCCGTACTTACTGGCGTCTCTTTCTGGAAAAGCACACGACCCCACCACCGTCGCTCTATTCCGCCATGCGATCACCCTACCACACCTCCTGGATCCTAGTGATATATTTATCATATATCTACCAACAGCCTCGTCTGTCCACCTCCTTCTATGCATAGTAGCACTTCCCATAGTGATCTGGTATATCGCAATTATTGCATGGCCTCTCCCTGTCACAGGGTTTTTTTTTTCTTTCTTTTCTGAAATAATGTGGAGTTGTATCCCATGAGTGCAGACTGGAGGGGAACACCACGCAGAACCTACCCTTGCATGGGACGCACTCTGGGTATGCTAATATGTCGATTAATCCCTGATGAGGGAATTAGTGCAAGAAGTTGACAACTCGAATTATACCGTACTTGTAAAGGCATCTGAAGACTGGTAGAGGGGAAAGATGCTAATGGTTGTGTTGTTGAAGCATCACGAGCCACAGAGTGGTTTATATACGAGCCAGAATATGAAGGAGGGTTTGAGTTGGTCGAAGGGACCGCTTTTCTAAGAACAAAATAGTCGCGTTCTTGCCTATTATGAGGGACTCGATCATTCTAATCAAACTAAGCGGCCACACCCGACCTTACCTAGGGCACTGGCCCAGTTTAATACCATCTAGAAATAGAAGTGTCGCTTATTGGGAGGATTAGTACCCATAGAGGTAAGATAGATTCTCATAAAACAACCCGTCCTTGAACGTTATCTACCGCGAGCCAAGACACATGAGACTTCTGATTTCAAGAAGACTATCGGCTCCCAGAAAACCTTACTGGCTGGAGTCTTAATGATCCGCAGGTCCAGGAATTCGACAAGAAGTTCTTAAACCTACGCATAGTCTGTGCTCTCGGCAAACTTTCTTCCCTGAACCGATTCCTTGAGGCGTGTCCTGGCAAGATTCAAGATATCACCGCAAAGGAATTGTGAACTGGTGTCTCGAGCACCGTCATCGCCTTTCTAGGATAGTAGTACACCGACATCCAGTGCGACTTGTACCATTTTCGATATGGCTACTATGGCCTTAAATCTCAGTCCTCTACATTATTTGTGACATCACCGCCGTGCACCTATAATTTAGCGTGACGCGAGCGTGATGAAGCGTAGTCGAGCGTGATCGAGTGTGGTTGAGCATAAATTAGCTGTAAATCTATGGTGCTTAGATTGCACAAAAACAAATCGCGTCACGTCATGCATCGCGCTTACCTCATTCATTGTTTTGAAGCTTTTAGGGTATCAATAAATGATAATTATTGTTCATATATTTGTGAATGGTGTTAATATACATAAAATATGTCGGTCTAGTTGGTCTCTAGAGAGATAGAATGTCATTGAAGGAGAAAGAAAAAAGAGGACGTAAAGGGGTTGATGCATCCAGACGCGATTGATGGGAGATCAAATACTTCCCACGCATTCCAAACACAGTAATATTGGTTAGTAAGCAGCCCGACCGCATTGCGAGATAACCAGTATCACTGCTAGCAAGTGCTGTACTTAATTTTTTGGGCACAATATTAGAGAACCTAATATATTACTTTTTTTCTTGGTATAAAAGCCAAAGATGTGCAACAGAAGATATGACATTTAATACAAACTATTCTAAGGTTGACAAAGCTACACTATATGTTGGAATATAATTTATTGTGTGGTACATAGTGCTTTAAAATGGGATATGTGGAGTCACTTGCCAACTTTTTGTGTGCTCCAATAGCTCAGCAGTAGAGTGTCTGGCATGTGTTTGGGAGGTCCCAAGTTCGAATCCTGGCTGAGTGATTTCTTTTATGGTAATATTTCCACAACCTATACATGTAAGTGTAATGAAACCTCTTTGTTGTGTGCTAAGTGACATTCCTAAGTAAGGCTTCACTTTGTGACTGCTCTGTTCTCTTTGTTTGTCTCAGCCTTTCTCACCTGCACAGCCCTAGAGCATCATTATGTGACTGATGTCAGCCTATTACCAATTCGGGATATGTGCGATTACCTTGACCCCTCATCAAACGGGCACACAGATACCCCCCTGCTTCCCCTCTTCCTTTTTCCCTCCAAAAAACTCACAAAACTGTTAAATTAGTTTATATCATTTATGTATGCACTTTGTATGAAAAATTCATCAAGAGTGCTTGATCATTTATGCCCTAAGAGCTTCAAAACATTGAATAAGGCAAGCACGACGTGATGACCAAGCGCAGCGCAATGCGTGACGTGACGTGATTTGTTTTTGTGCAATGCAAGCACCATATAAATCAAGCCTGAGTTGAATGTGGCTGAGCACAGCTGAGTGTGATGTCGAGCATGATGAGGGCGAACAAGTGTGGCATTAAGTGTGAACGAGTGTGGCTAAGCGTGAGGAAGTGTCGAAAATCGAGCATTCAGCTCGAGTCAAGCCTGGTTTGATTCTTTCTTCAAACTGTCTATTTCATATCCTATTCCCATTCTTCTTATCCACTGTAGGCGCCCTTTTGTCCTGGTAGCTACATAGACAAATTTTTCCATCCTTTGTCAAATAGTTGCACACAAACCTACCGTACATAGCTCACCGTCGTAGCTTTCCTGGGACCCAGCTTTCCTGTCTGGTTCCCAGGTACATATCCTACTCAAGTCCCTCCTTGTGTGTTTGCTCACAGCTTTCCTGTCTGGTTCCCAGACAATTCTATATACATTCCTTTTAGTGCCATCGTAGTACTCTGTGCCACCTCTCTCGTTAGGTTATGGGCCCCGATAGCAAATCTACGTCACATGCACTCACCTTCGCCAAGCTGAATGGTACTAATTACCATGCTTGGGCCACATATATGAAAGCCGCCTTACGTTCTCGGTCCCTCTGGCTGTACGTTGAAGGACTCGAACCATGTCCCCCAAAACCACCACTTTCCCCTCCTGTTACAGACTTGAAACCGTGCCTACCAGGTTCCGCTGAGCATACCTATTGGTTGCAGTTGAAGCGTGAATATGCCACCTGGCTCACCAAGGACGGTGCTGCAATGGGCCTAATCTCGGGCGCCATAGAGTTAGACCAACATGAACATATTGTTAAGGCCGAAACGTCGAAAGAGATATGGGACAAACTCCTTGACATTTTTGTTACCCAACGCTGCAGCACAGACGTGCATCGCTATTACCAGGAGCTATATGCCAAGCGCTGGGATGAGCTCACTCCCATGTCCACCTACCTCAACTCCTTTTTGACCATCCGTTGTCGTATCACCGAAGCTGGTCAGAAGATTGATGACCTCACCATTATCCATACCATCCTCGCATCACTTCTACAATCTGACTTCTGGAATTTAATCTGACAAAACCTTTTGTCCAAGGCAAATCTAACCCTCGACATTACTATATCAGAGTTAACAGCCATCCATGACCGTACTGATGGTGACCGTCGAACTGAGGAATCCACCAAGAAGATCAAAACGGAGCAGTTGGCTCTGTTTTCGAAGTCCAAGTCTTCTGGCAGTGGGAGTTCCAGTGGTGGGAAGTCGTCTAAGAAAGGGAGGAGGTTTAGAAAGGCCAAACCGGATAATGAGTGTCATACCTGTCACAAGAAGGGACATAGGAGTCCTGATTGTCCGGAGAGGAAGGAGAAGGGGAAGTCGACGAAGTCAGGTGGATCTGCAAATTTGGCGATTGGTGACTCCCGGTCCAACGATGGTCGCGAAGTGGGTCACCTCTTAATGGCATTGACTGATCCGATGGTTGTATCTGGCATCATCCTTGATTGTGGTGTGACATCACACATGTTTGCCAACTGTGATCAGTTTGTCACCTATGAAAGGGTTGACGGTGAATTTGTCACCATCAGTGGCCACAATAAAGTACCTGTCCAAGGCCGTGGATCAGTAGTCTTCAAGGCCCTCATGGAGAATGGTCCCCTCAACGTTACCTTGCAAGATGTCCTGCACATCCCAAGCCTTGGCACAAATTTAGTCAGCATGGGGAGACTTCAGCTTGGGGGTGCAGAGGTTGGTAGTATCCCTCAGGGGCTGGTGGTCTCACAGAACGGTCGCAATCTGTTTCGTGCCTCCCTCACTGGATTGCCATCTGCCCTATATCACATACAATGTGTCGGCTCCGATCCCAATTCTGCCTATCTTGCCAAGGGATCATTGAGTATGTGTCTGTGGCATCGTCGGATGGGGCACTTAAGCCCCCAAGTTATCGATTCCATGCGTCGTGGACAGTATGTTCGTGGACTGGATATATACGCCCCCCGCGAGTTTGATCATCTCTGTAGTGGATGTGCAAATGGCAAGTCGCACCGCCTCCCTATGCCAAATATCAGTGCTAGTTGGTACACCAAGATGGAGTTAATTGTGATGGACCTAACTGGTCCACTGTCCGTCCCCACCTGGAATAGGTATCTGTACGCGCTCGTTGTTGTTGAAGTCAGCTGCTGCTACCCAGTTGGGAGGTTGCTGAAGGACAAGGAGGAGGCCGGCGTTGCTGTGAGGGACATGATCGCCATGCTCGAATGCCAGTCAGGTATTAAGGCCTGCCGGATTCGTAGTGATAATGGCTCCGAGTTCGTGAACTCTGTCATGGATCAGTTTTGCTGCCGCAATGGCATAATCCATGAAACTACGATTCCTTACCTCCCTGAACAGAATGGTATTGCCGAATGCGCCATTGCAGTATTCTTCAAGATGGTCAGATGCATGTTGTACACTGCGGCCATGGATCTTCGTTACTGGGGGGAAGTGTTCCTCTATGCGGTCCACATATGGAGTCTAACACCCACCTCTGAATTGCGGAAGTCGGTGCCCTATGAAGCTTGGACCGGCCGGAAGCCTGACGTTTCCCATCTGTGTGTTTTTGGTTCAGTTGGTTGGGCCCATGTCCCCAAGCAGGTACGCAAGGGGAAGCTGGAGTCAAGGGCGGTGAAGGTGCAGATGCTTGGCTGGTGGACAGATGAGGCCAAGGGCTATCGACTTGAAGATCTTGAAAGCGGCAAGCTCATTGCTTCCCGCGATGTGAAATTCTATGAGGATGACACCCCAAGTGAGTTAGCCATTGTCAATGCTGAGGGAGATACACCCTCACCTGTGGACATCGACGGTTTGGTTGACCATGCCCTTTCCCTGAATGCCCCTGCCACGGTTCCCGAGCATGCTCCCACAGCTGTCATCCCTCCTGAGGACCCTGATGCCGGCATTGTTGGTGACACTCCTGGTTCTGGTCGCCCCTCCACGCCCCCTGCACCTCCCGGTGGGAGTTCCCCATTACCTCCTGTTCTGCCCCCTGCTCCCCGAAAATCCGCCAAGTGGTCAGGCTTGCCCCAGCATGGTCCTTCTGAGCGTGAGCAGAGGCCCCCAGTCCGATTTGGTCACCTCGCTGTCAATGTTGACAGTGATGCGATGACCCTGAGTGATGGCGTGCACATTGCATTCGTGGCCACGTGCAATGAACCCCACACCTATCGCGAGATCCTCCAGTCCCCTGCTGCGAAGCAGTGGGAGTTGTTGATAAGATCCGAGTTTGATCAGCTCAAGGCACGAGGTGTGTTTGAAGAGGTTGATAGCTTACCTAAAGGGAAGAAAGCCGTTGGCAGCCACATTGTCTTTCGGGAGAAAACTGATGGCAATGGCAAACTTACCAAACGCAAATCCCGGATCGTCGCGAAAGGCTTCTCGCAGGTGCCTGGTGAAGACTTCACCGAAACCTTCTCCTCTGTTGCAAAATTCTCCACTTTCCGTGTTTTCTTTGCCCTCGCTGCCTGTCTCGATTTCGAGATCCATCAAGTCGATGTTGTCGGAGCATATCTGCAGGGGGAGCTTGATGAAGAAATTTATATGGAGGTGCCGGAGGGAGTTGAAAAGTACGGGTCGGGTGCTCGCTATTGGAAGTTGAAGAAGCCAATCTATGGATTGCATCAGTCTGGGAGACAATGGAAGAAGAGGCTCCACAAAGCTCTAGTGAACCTTGGATTTGTCTGCACTTTCGCTGACGACTGCCTTTATATCAACAGGAAGGATGGGAAGATTATTCTCCTCATCCTAGTCTATGTTGATGACATGGCCGTTGCTGGACCCAATGGGTGCAAAGTGATCTCGCTCAAGAGCTCACTCGGTGAGGAGTTTGATATCACAGATCTTGGTGAACTCACATACATGCTTGGGATATCTGTTACATGAGACCGCGCCAACCGCCTTATTCACCTCAGCCAATCTGCGTATATCCATCAGATGTTAACACAATTTGATTTGCAGGATGCAAATCCTGTCGCTACTCCCCTCCCGGTTAAACATGACCTCACCAAGTCCCACTCTCCGAGCACCAACGAGGACAAACGCGCGTATTTGGAATATGCTGGCAGTATTCACTTCCTATCATTAGTTGGCTCTCTCTTGTTTGCTACTCAAACCCGCCCGGACATCCAATTTGCAGTCAGTCATGTCGCTCAGTTTGGTGGAAATCCTGGAATCATCCATCTTGATGCTGCTAAGCGAATTCTTTGCTATCTCAAGGGAACTGCTGATTATGGCCTCGTGTTAGGACGGTGCGGAAAGGATGCAATTGATCTTGTCGGGTGGACAGATTCAGACTGGGCTCAGAATCCCGACGACCGCAGGTCAGTCAGTGGCTTTGTCTTCGAGATTGCTGGCAGTTCTGTCACCTGGTCCTCAAAGAAACAGCCCACTGTGGCCACGTCCTCTGTTGAGGCTGAATACATCGCATCGGCCAACGCTACGAAAGAAGCCATATGGCTCCGGACCTTACTCAAGGAGCTCAACTTCCCCCAGACAACGGCCACCATTATCCACACCGACAACCAGGGGTGCATTGCTCTCGCCAGCAACCCCGTTTCCCACTCCCATGCTAAACATATCGATATCAAACACCATTTCATCCGCGAACGTGTCGAGAACAAAGAAGTCGACCTACGCTACGTCTCTACGAAGGACATGCTGGCAGATATCATGACCAAGGCTCTTCCCCGCGAAGCCTTCGTCAAGTTCCATGCCTGCCTTGGCGTTTTACCGCCCGCTTGACATCTCACCAAGTGGGAGTGTTGAAAATTGAGTGTTCAGCTCGAGTCAAGCCTGGTTTGATTCTTTCTTCAAACTGTCTATTTCATATCCTATTCCCATTCTTCTTATCCGCTGTAGGCGCCCTTTTGTCCTGGTAGCTATGTAGACAAATTTTTCCATCCTTTGTCAAATAGTTGCACACAAACCTACCGTACATAGCTCACCATCGTAGCTTTCCTGGGACCCAGCTTTCCTGTCTGGTTCCCAGGTACATATCCTACTCAAGTCCCTCCTTGTGTGTTCGCTCACAGCTTTCCTGTCTGGTTCCCAGACAATTCTATATATATTCCTTTTAGTGCCATCGTAGTACTCTGTGCCACCTCTCTCGTTAGGAAGCATGATATTGAGCGTGAGGTCGAGTGAGGTCCGACAGTATTTTTCAAGGTCAAAATCTTATCTCTGAAATATACAACTGCCTTGATCACTGTGCCTTAGTCATTTTATATACTGATCTACACCTTAGCTATTACTATGGTTGGTTGGGAGGTCAGACAAGACTAGAGGTTGGATGAACATTTATATCTCGCCTTCCACTGGCTCAATTGCTACAATATTTTGTATTTAGCTTCTTGTATGTATTTCCAAGTGTTTCCAAGTGTTTTGAAGCAAAAATATTGAGTGGATGTGAAGAAAGACAATGTCACCCTTTGTCACTCCGCCGAGAAGGGCCTGTCGGAGTTTCAATCCCTTCTTGGCAAGTGTAAGTTAGATGCGTTGTGTCAGAGCCCCTATTGACATTGATGGCATCAGGCCGGAGTTTGAAGAATGGCTGGGTGGGAACACAGTGACTGATGTGACTGTCCGACCTCTAGTCTTGTCTGACCTCCCAACCAACCATAGTATATAATCAATGTTATCATGGAGATTTGGAGATTTGGCAGAAGCCCAGATAGCTAGATTGTACAACCGAGGTGTCAGTGTGCTGATTAGATTATCTGGATTCTTATTGTCCTGAGCGTGAAATAGCATTTTTAGCATGAATGGGCCTACCATGCTCGCCATGCTAGTGTAAGGGTATCATGCTAAAAACAAGTTGCCCCATCACTGCCACCATGCCTGGCTACTGTCTCACCTAGTATGACATTCCTAGAGTGGAAAAACCTCTCCACGTCACTGGTGTGTCTGTGGGGCACAAAGGTCCTCTCCCTCACCAGCTTCCGCCGTTTCTGAAAGCCAGTTAACCCTATAAAGCATGGCATATGATTGCATTTTCAGCAGTTGTGATAATGATTGAGTCAGTTACTATGTCATTTTCTGAGTGGTTTTTATTTTACTATACCTGCATCACCTTCTAGATTGAAAATCACCCATTCCAACTTGGCTTGTGTGTGTGTACAATGATGTATTCCACCATAAGTGTTAAATACACAACAGATGCGTGAGCATAATCTGCAATCTTTTAAACACCCTGAATAGATATTTGGGTAACCTTCCTGAATGAGAAAGGGTCTCTGAGGTTGATCGCATCTGCACCTGTCAGCTGAGTGATATATGTGCCATGGAGTTCGAAAGGGGGAATTTTTTCAGTCGTAGGCAGGATCCTAGATTTTGGATGTCTATCCTCTCGCATTTTTCACCATTCCCCTTGTGAGAGGGACAAGATGACCAGGTAACAGAGGAAGAATGGGAGAGGGTGGACTATGGAAGACCTTTTTACACATGCTCCAGAGTTGTTTCTGAACATGGTGTGGCATGATTAGGGGTAGCAGGTACAGAGCTCCAGTCATAGCTGGCAAGGATTAATGGTTTATTTTCAACATGGGAAGGAGGGCAGTTGAACAGCCTAATGCACACCCTCCCATCCATGTTGCATTGCACAAGCACCGACACTAAGCCGCTTGCATAGTATCAAAGTACATTGCTACCTCATTTTACACAATCCCCAGTTCTTAGTCAGTGTGGCAGTTCCCAAGTTTAAAAGAGGGACATGCAATGAGTGAATACAAAACTCAGTGAAGGGCCCAATTTCTCAGTTTTAAGGGGTGCTCACTCTCTGTATTGATTCATCATGGCAAATGCTGTTTCAATGTTGCAATCAGTGAACTGATATATTTTCTGTCCATCCAGTTATCTATGAAACCGGTTGCCCTATAAAATATCATTGCCTAAAGACATATGAGATATGGTATGTGAATTCCACTGCCATAGCAAAGTCACAGTGGCCCTCCTTTGCACTGAACAGATGGATTGAGGGTCAATAAGTGGTTAATGGGACCCACTACAACACCCATGGATCCTTGAAGACACATTCTGGTGTCTAGTTCTCCACTGCTCCGCGGCTGGTTGTCCATATACGGTAGGAAGAAGAGGCAAATAGAGCTCTTGCAATTGTCCAGGTGTAATCCTGTGTTTCCTTGTCCTTGCACACCCCTATCACTAATCTTCACTTCTGTTAGTGTATTACCACATGTTCCCAACTGACATATTACTAAAAATGACATCCTCTCTACCCTAGTCTCCAGCGCGTGCCGAGAATGCACATGCCTCATCTGCTGTTACCAAGCCAGGCCTCCCCCAAACAAACCCATCCTCGTACAAACTGCAACATAGCCTTTGCTCTGAACTGTACGAATACGTATAGGGTAGGAGAATTGGAGAATCAAGCCTTGCTAGAACAGGATCTAGCATGAGCCTGCAGTGCTGACAGACCTGGAAATATTGGAGTGAGCATAAGGCTATGAGGTATATGGTGCAATTATCTCCTCAGCTTGGTGCTAGTGCAATAAGAGGACAGGTGAGGTCCAACCCCCTCAGGCAGCAGCAGCCTCAGGGGAGATGCTGGTTAGCGGGAGATCTTGGCCCTCCCACTTCTAGAGATCATTGGTTACAGTGGTAAATTATAACCATGCGATATCATGATCTGTTGCCGATGCAGTACCCGAGATGGTCTCTAGGGCCCTAAAGCTAGGATCAGTCATGTAGACAGTCCCCAACCCTCTATGCCTTGTGAATAGAAAGTAATATAGTGTAATTCAAAGTGCGCACCTGTAAGAGCATGGAGTAGCTTGACATCGTGAAATGTACATCACCTACAATGATCTCCATCCCAGAACTTTCCATTGGAGTATTTCCAGCAGCAGGAACCTCGATGGCCTCCAAGTTTGCATGTCTTGGCATCCTATGTTGCTGTTCTGTGGCCACCATTTGACATATGGTGTCCACCCTTATCTGCTTGTTCAGTTCCATCCACAAAGGAGGATGGTGATGGTTTGTGCATTGTCAGGAGGGTACGTGGCATGAGAGAGGGCATGGGGGGAAGAGAAGGGAGGAAGAGAATGAGATAGAAGATGGTGGTGAATGGTGATTCAGCATGAGCAGCAAGAGAGTTGGCTGGGTAGTAAGGGTGCAGTTCCTAGTTTGGTATCCTGGGAAAGCAATTTAGAAAAGAATTGGACTGAGAGTGTGGAGGCAGCATACTCAGGTATTAATGATAGGTTTGAGATGGTATGGTTGGTGAACATCATAGAAAGCAAGTGCAGTAGGATGCTGTGGAGGTCTGTGTTGTATGCTTTGACAATTGAATGTTGAACGTTGAGGGTGAAGGGCAGGGCCTTGCTCAAGGTTGGGACACCAATCCTTGAGAGAGAAGGGAGGCATCAGCTTGGGAGGTCAGGTGTGGATAGCTCAGATGAGGCCAATAGCAAGTAAGAAACTTGTCATTGACTGAGGCCATTTGCTGTAGCTTGTTGAGAGAATGGTCCCTTGGATATCTGATAGTGGTCCCATCAACTTTACTATGACAAGTTGTGCGTCGAAGGCAAGGGGGGTGCAGAAGAGTGGGGTTGCCGTTACCTAATACAGAATGTGGCACTTCCCTCCATGTCCCTTGCACTCAGCACTTGCTCCACATTCATCTCAGCCCCCCCAACTTCCACCTGGCATACAATCCAGCTGTGGGCACTGCTTTGTCTGCAAAATCATAATCACCTTCATCTCCGCAACCTTCATCCTCCACCCCTCTCCCAATCCAGTCCCCTGACCTCATGCTTGATCCTGATTTTAACAACCTTAAATGCAATGAACACACTCAGAAGGAGCCTTCCATCATTCCCAATGTCCTAGCCAGGGGCCTCTCCATCAACTTCAACAGCTCCCCTTGGCAGCACATCTATATTGGCATTGACAACTCCTCTGGCAATTCCATTACCACCGTCTATGACCTTAGCATCAATCTCAGTTGTCACTTCAGATACCAGATCACTACAGAAGGTCTGTAAACCTCATGCTCCTTCCTACATTGCTCCCTGACCTCCGCCTAGACCCAAATCTAGATCCCCTTTTGCCTTCCTTGCAATCAGTCCCCATACACACCCCTCTCACAAACAACACACATTATGATAATCATGACAGTATCTCCATCCTGACCCACAAACTCCTTGCCATCTCTTATGCCATTTGCATTCCTTCACAAGTTCCAATGCTACAGAAGGAGCAAAGAAATACAGCGACAGCAAATACTTATATTCCACTATAGTCAAAATTAATATCACCAATACCTTATGGGGTAGGTCCAAGGGGGGGATAAGGGAAGGAGATGATGTACATCGGCCCTGGATTGGGATTGGCAATGGGGGTTGGAATATCACTGATAGGAAACTGGATTGTTTGTCCACAGTCCATAGCCATTCACTGGGGACACAAGTCTGTAACTGCCCACCACACCTCTGCCTCTATGTGCCCTTTTGCCAGTGAAGGTGGGGTCTGAGGTGGTGCTGGGCCGCGCAGTGTTGTAAGTAGAACCAACAGAGGTCATTGCTGCAAATGCATAGGAAGGGCTAAGGGAATGAAGAGCTTGAGGCCTGGATGGTTTGGAACAGGAGAACTAGTCTGCCTTGAGCAGAACCTGCTATATGTATATGTTGATTATGATGGAATGAGTGAGATAGTTGGTAACATACAGCTAGCATCACAAACATACACACCAATGCCCCCTCTGAGTCGCCAAAAATATTCCACACTCCATATCAGGGGTGGGTGCGATGAGCTCCACCCAGGAAACATTATGTGGTCCAGAATTGATATTCACCAGTGGGGCACCCTGGCATCTAGTAGCATCAAAGTCAACCAACAAAATCACAGGCTCATGGATAGGTCTTTGTCTTGGTGCAGTTTGGTGTGCATGCATGAAGAGAGCAAAGGGACCAGAGGATCATGATGAGCACTGCTGCCCTCTCAGTTAAGCATGGACAAACAATGATGCCTGCCCTGCTTGAGTTAGCCATGGCCTCTGCTCACTCCAGAACCTGGGTGGTCAATTTGATTGGTGTCCTGGACTCGACTATGTTGCCTATAAACACATTTGATATTGCACTGCCAGGGGTCATGGACCTTGAAAGCATACCACCTTGTCTCTCTCTCCACTAAAACTCATTGCGAGCTTGAGTAAAATTGGGATGAATGTGCTATAACAGACATTGATGATGATGTAGATGACCATTCAGTTGTTTGACCTCCCCCTTGTCAGACATAGGTCGTCATTCCAACTGTGAATGTGGTAGAACCACAGGGACCTTGAGGCAAGAACAAGAGCAAATTGTGAGAGAGGAGAGAGAGATGAGAAAATGAGTGTACCAATAATATTGCCAAAGATTCTGGCTAAATATGGTCCTGGGAGAGAACTAGCATTTGTGGCTGCAACAAAATAGAATGCATCCCTTCTTGACCTTGTACCACCACCACTGATTTTCAAGTCGGTCTCTGGTTGGTCCATAGCATTGTAGTTAGGTATCTGACTTGATCACTAGCTCCCCCGCATCAATGCCACCCAAGCCCAGTGCGCACACAGCCTCTGAAAGGTCGCCAGCCATGGCACGTTTTTTCCCCCCAGGGGCCTTTGGCTCTGCCTCCCCCCCCTCCCCTACCCCGGCCCCGGCTGCTGCTGACTCTGTCAATGCAGCTCTGGCCAACATTGCCGCAAAGCATTTACGCTTTGAGGCTTCCCCGGCCCTTTCTTATGGATCTACGCCCTCCCCCCCCGCTGAGGAAGATTTCTCCCATCTTCCTGAAGTACTCAGACCACCCCCCAGAACCACCACTGTCGCACGGGACCCTGCACTCGGCTATGGCTCTTGGCTGGTAGGTACTGCCCTCCCACGTCTTAGTCCTCTACTGGCCTCCCCGCCCCAGGACCTCAACTCTGCTCTTGCCCTTGCTGAAGGGGCCTACAAACTCTTGGATGCCATCTTGGCTTCTGAGTGGTCTCAAATCCAGGTCACTTCCCAGGGCCAGGATATCACTTTCCGCGAGCTATTCCGTCGTTATGCATCACAATGGGCTCTGGCTCCCTCTCCCCCCCAACATGTGGATGCCACATGCCCGTTCCATGGAACCGCTGAGGTAAGCGGCTCCTCTGGCTCTACTGACACAACCCCTGCTGCACCGGCTCCTGGTCAGGCTGTGCAGAAGTCTACTCCTGCAGGGTTGGCACCAGTTGCTGGTGCTGCCCTGGCACTGCCCCCTCCCCACAGACCGTGTCATTGCTGTCCAAAAGGCTGTTCTCGGCGCTCCGGCCTCCAAAGCCAAGCGCTCTTGCACAACTGCTGGCCCTTCTAGGCGCCAGATTTTAATTCCCAGGTCTGATGCCTTGTCCAAGGCATCTTTTCCCCATATCACTCATGTTGCCAACTCGGCACTCTCAGCCTCCAGCTCCTCGCTCTGCATGGAGTCAGTGCGCCCTTCTGCTGGGGGCTTGTCCCTCTCCACATCTGCTGTCGTGTCGGCCTCTGAGCTGTCAGTGGTTAGCACTGCAATTGGCAAGGACCTTAAGGCCCCCCCTGTTCCCGCCGCCCTGCCCACGTCCTGATCTTACTTAAAGCTCATCGACATCCCCCTTTTTCAGCCCGGTACTGCAGACCGGGTCACCTCTGCTGAAGTCGCTCAGGCTCTCAGCCGGTCGCCTCTCGCCCTCTCTCTTCCCCTTGCCGGTCCCCCCCGGGTGATCCGCAACTCAGCCAAGTCAACCATGGCCACTGCCTGGTTTGACATTCACGACTCTCAGTCCGGCTCCCACGCCAAGGCGGTAGTCGGGCGTTTGATTCCCCTTGTGGGCGCTGTCTGCTTCATCAGGGCCACTCGCGCAAATCCCGGCACCCCCCGCTGCTCCCGTTGTTGGCGCTGGGGCCATACCATTCACACTTGTCACACGCGCTCTGCGCGCTGCCCCATCTGCTCCCATCTGCTCTGAGCCTCACTCCGAGGCTGAACACCAGTCTCACGCTGGATGCTGCAAGGGCCATCCCAAGGCCAAGCCCCCTGTCCCTGCCACCCCCGCTGGCTCCCCATGCCCCCACCCCCATAAGTGCATCAACTGTGGCAAATCGCATGCCGCCAACAGCCCAAAGTGCCCCTTCTGGTGCCATCGCTTCCAGGCCAATTGGATCAAGGCCAGGTACACAGCCGACGGCCGCACTGCAGATGCTGGTCGCAAGACCAGTGTCGGCTCCTCTGCCTGCAAGAGCAAGACTTCAGGGTCCCGTACCTCCACTTCTGTCTCCTCTTAGTAGGTTTTCTTGTTTACTTTACTTTCCTTTTGGTCTGGGATCTTTTTCTTTCTTCCCGGGGCCTTTTGCCCGGCGCTTTGTCCTGCCCACCCATGGGGCCCCCTCCATTGGCTCTCTTCCTTCTCCAGGAGGGGTTCGGCTGTCTAGGCTCCGGCCTGGGTCAGCCCTCTCCCATTTTCACTTTTCACAGCCACTTGACAGCCAACCTCGGTCTATTGGATGATAGTGGGCCCCCTGCGGGGGCCCTTCCATATAACATTCTTGTATTTAGGTAGTCACCTGTTCTTGTGTAGTTACAGCTGCCCCCGGACTGCTATCGCGCACCAGGTAATAAATTGATGATTCAAAAAAAAAAAAAAAAAAAACAAAATAGAATGCTGGTATTGGGGTGATTGTGCTGATTGGGTCATGGCGTCACGCTGATACTGATATATGACATAACTGGACAACATTATTAGCATGAGTGTCAAGCCTGGTATGGCTGAGGGGTGGCAGGTGCATCTTACCTGTATATAACCCCAAAAGTGGATTCAACACGTATAGGCATCCGGGAGGGTCCAAACATACATACACCAGAAGTCAAGGGTAAGTGTAATGGAATGGGGGATAGAAACAATGGCCGGTTGGGACTTAGTTGGGACTGGTGGAATAAGCCTTATGCAGGTGCATACAAAGGGCATCAAATAATAAAGTGCTCATCATTGCCACATTTGTCATGTGATTTGTTCGGTGCTCCTAGGTGTCTCCATTGCTGAATCAACATTTGAGAGAGTTTGAAGTCTTGAAAAATAACGTGGGTAGGATATCCTGGCATCCAGCAAAATGGAAGTTGGTTAATGACATCACAAGCCCATGGAAGGTCTTTGTCTTTGTGCAGTTCAGTTGTGCATGTAAGTATGAGGAGAGCAAGAGGACCAATGAATGCTGCTGTCCTCTCAATTAGACATGGACAAACAACAATGCCTGCCCTGCTCACGTTGCATGACCTTATGTGGTCGTGAATGCGATTTGTAATCCTGAACTCAACTATGTCACCTATAAATATATGCGTGGTGTCATGTGGACTTGTTGGCCATGGCAGAGTCACAGCCTGATTCAGACATATGACACAAAGGTCTCTGAACAAATGATGGGAAGATACCTCTATGTTGTGAAGCAACCAGGACAGCGCACAGTACACAATGCGCCCAATCAGCGGACTCATAACCCCAGCTTTCCACACAGCTCTACAAGCCTCAGAAACAACCATGTCTACTCATAGTTTACCCTCTACATCTGGGCTCCCTATGTCCTCATCTGCTGCCAATCTACCAGCAAACTCACAATATATTGTTTTCTCCAGAACTGCTAACTTGGCTGAAATTGTGTTCAAAGTCGCACAAGAGGTCGGCGAACTGTTGAAGAGTGTTCCATATGTCAAAGCATTTACAGGAATTATGTTACACATCATCACAATCAGAAATGTGCATTAAGGCAAGCTAATCTTCGAATGTTAGTCTGACAATATCACAGGAAATTCAAACTGAGAAGGGCTGAGGCCTAGAATTGATTGATAAAATATTGCGCAAGTTGAAAGTTATCCTCAATGGCCTGTGCAAAGCTGCCACATCACCCAACAAAGACCAACTGAAGGACACAAGGGACACGTTGGAAGATTATAGTCAGTATGTGACATCCGGTCTCGTGTTCTCTATTGGTGTATTGACCTCACCCATCGCATAGTCTCCTTGAAGACATTCTCAGCACACTTGAAACAATGACTCCGAAAGGTGTACAAGCCAGATTTGGTTGATTCATCCATCAAGACTCAAGGATCGAGGCAATAGCCAAGTATGATCAACTGATAGATGACTTCAATGTAAATCTCATTGTATGCACAAACTCTTGGCTTACATTGTTTGTTCTCATTGCATGTTCATAGACTGGGCTTCTCCTCAAGTCCATGGATACATTGTTGTTATCTGCCAGGTGCAATCACATTGTACTTTCTCTAATTGGGGCCCTGATCATCATTCCCCTTCATGCAGTGTCTTTTACAAACCCATTCCCCGTCCAAGTTGGATGATTGAGAGAAACCAAGAAAAGTCCAAGATCATCAAAACACTACTCAGCCAGGTAAAACCACGCATTGCAATTCTGGGAGCAGCTGGGATGGGGAAGACAACACTTGCTCTTACCACCCTGTACAACATTACAGTGATTGAGCACTATCCTTCATGGTACTTTGTTTCCTGTGAAGCGATTGGATCCTATCACAATTTAGTCCTGGGGATTGCTCATTCCCTGCAAATCCCAGACACTGAACATAATCAAGATTTACCAGAGACTATCCTCTCATCATTTCATGAGAGCAGCATTCTTTGCCTGGACAATTTTGAAACAATCTGGGAGGATGAAAGAATCCAATATGATATAGAGGAGTTCTTATCTCATCTTGATAACCTGTCGCACCTGGCCATCATTATGACAATGTGGGGCACACAGTGCCCAAGTGGAGTTTCATGGTCAGAACCACTGCTATTGCCTCTGAAGAGACTGAGTGGTGTTGACTCAGCACTGATATTCGAAGAGTCACATGCAACAGTGGACAAGTTTACCAAAAAGTTACTTCAGGTTTCCAACAGGATCCCTCTGGCTATCAAGCTGATTGTTGCCCAATTACATGAGGACAGAGAGACACCTGAATTGTTGTGGGCACAATGGGAGGAGGCACAGACAAAGGCCATAGGGACTGGTTGCAACCATTGATTATCCAATCTCAACACATCAATTCACCTATCAGTGTATAGTCCATGTATGCAGACAGACCCTGATGCAATTCATATCTTTGTGATGCTGTCAAACCTTCTGAATGGATTCCCATATCGACAGGAGGCCATTGAAGCACTGCAATCACATTTACCTGGACATTTGAATCTTCTGGGAATCTTGGGAACACTACAGTGTGTCTCACTTGTGCACACAGATGGACCACCAGGGCAGGCAAGGTACCAAATGCTAGTGCCAATTCAGGAGTTTGGGATGGGGCTGCAGGTGGAATCTCCTCTGGATGACTGCTTGGTGGAGTTCTATGCCAAGTTAACAATTTAATTCCCTGAATACAAGGACCCTATGAACCACTCCATAATCCCACCAGAATTTCCCAACATACACTTAATCCTGATGAAAGCGTTGAATAGGGGCCAAGTGAATGATATGGTGGTGGATGCTTCAATCAAATATACATGCTGGTCAGTATATATTGGCAATCCGACATTGGATATCCTTGAGTTGGCAAAACAGAAAACAGCCAGCGCGTCGGACCTCCATGCACAGTGTATCTTGGTTTTGTCATGTGTATACTTGTACCAGGGTATGCTTGATAATGCCAAGTCATCTCTAAAGGAAGCAATTGAATTGAATGGGTGGCTAGATGAGGTACGGAGTTTGGCTGATGATATCCAGGGCCTTGGAAAAGTGTTCCTGCGACAGGGACAGTTGAATGAAGCTGACAAGTGCTTCACCAAAGCCACAGTGATTCACCAATAGGCACAAGATGTGCTTGGCAAGGCAAATGATACCCAGGACCTAGGAGTCATGCACCTGCAGCAGGGCAGGCAGTACAAAGCCAAGGAGTACTTTACCAAAGCCACGGAACTTCATCAGCAAGCACAAGATGTACGTGGCAAGGCTTGTGATGTTCTGTACCTGGGGGAAGTATACCTGCTGCGGAATGAGTTAGACAAAGCTGAGAAGTGCTTTATTAAGGCTATGGGGCTTAACCGACAAGCACATTATGTACGTGGTGAGGCAAACAATGTCTATTATCTGGGAAGAGTGCACCTGTGGCGGTATTACACCGAAAATTGAAGCATTGCTAAAATAAGCCATTATACCCCTATATACCCATGGCTCAGCAATAGCTACAATGTAATCATCTTGATATACCCATAACACCCCTACAATGACCCTAACCCAACTGGTATGTCATGTAAGGACCTCTATGAGGCTACAAGACACCCCAGGAGTCAGTCAGTGGCTACTAAATAGCTATTGTATGGCTTTGAGAGTGAACAAAGGGTACAACAGGTGACATCACGGTTGTACACACTCAGAGATGCACCAGGTGTCGAGGACATTGTCAGTAGAAACTCCCTGATCATGAGGAGAAGGCTCACAAACCATATAATGATCATCAAGATGACCTGAGAAGACTGAGGGCCCCTAACTCAACTATCTCGAAAGGGGACACATGTAGCAGCCTAGTGCTGATTGAAACCTTTGAGAAGATTGTGTGACCGGCATCAAGACACTTGGTAGACAGACTTTCGAGATGCCTCGAGACAATGTACTAGCTGCTATATTAGGCAAGGGGCAGGGATGATGTTCTATCAAGAAGAGGGGGAATATGGCTATTGCCCGAGAAATGCAGACAGGAGGTGTCGGCCAAGGAAATATATCCGAGGCTGTGTCAGCTTGTCTGATCGCGATACGACAATTGGAAGGACTGCCAATCGTCAGGCAGACTGATAGAGGGAGAATAAGGAGTGGAACAGATAGGGAATCTGCTGAACTATGGACGCATAAGCCTATCAGGCAACCCCAAGGGGATAGCTATGACAATACAATATGTGCAATAGCATCTCGATGACTGATCAAGTACCTTGAAAGGCCTTGCAGGGTCCAGTAGCGGATCAAAGGACAAATGATGGAGTAGTTGGACTATCTCGGACTATCCGCACGATGTGTAAGCAACGCACAGCCAGTTCAAGATACTAGAAGGGTATATTAACAGTGTACCAAACTGCCGGGTCGGGAGGAGACCAATAGGGTAGATGTGTGACAGTAGAAAATATGCGTATATAGGTAGAGAACCTCCCCAGGCATGCTGAAACAGCCGCAGACCATCGCAATGACCCACGCAATGACACTAGCAGTGTCTCGATGACTCAAAATGAGTCTACAACAGGCAGCCAGGACCAATACCGGGTGGAAAAGCGTTATTATGCAGGGGAATGTTGGACTGATTGTGTATACTAGTATTACTCTCTCTAATATTTCCTTATTTACTCAGGCTGTTTCCTAGCTACCAAAACATATAAATACAGTGTGGAGGAGAGGTGAAAGGCAAGCACTCACTGCCCTAGCTTCAAGACCACGAGATTTGGGAATTAACAATTTCATTATCTTGTGCTATTGTGTGCATTAAGGCAAACTAAGTGAGAGCTTCGGTCATAGACCACACAGAAACAGTAGAGACAAACTGTGATCGTTGAGAGAGCTTATTGAGACTATTGTTTGAGTCTGAGGGACTTCTAGAGAGAGACATTGAGGCTCAGGGGTAGTGTAGATTCCCCTTAGGCCTAGAGACACAGAGAGATAGAGACTTAGTGGGGTAGTGCAGATTCCCCCAAGTTTCGAGATCAGAGACATTGAGGTCAGAGACTGTAGCTACAAGCAGGGCCTTGTTGCTACTACCACAGAAACCACCCACAGAGTACACTTGGTGCCCTTGGGTATATTTTCGAGAAAACCCTTTATACATTTTACACCACATAAAACCCCCTTTGAAAGTTGAATCCCTCGTTTTGAGAACTGTCTCCAACGGAACCACATTTCGAGGTACTGGTTGATATAGGTAGTGGTTATCTGAGCCACAAATTACATACCTACCCCACCAATACCATCACAGCAGGACAAGCTGGATGAAGCTGAAGAGTGCTTTACTAAAGCCATGGAACTTCATTGGCAGGTACAGGATGTGCTTGGTGAGGCACATGATATCCAGGGCCTCGGAAAGGTGTTTCTGCAACAGGACAAATTGGATGAAGCTGACAAATGCTTCACAAAAGCCATGGTACTCCACCAACAGGCACAGGATGTGCTTGGCAAGGCAAATGTTATCCAGAACATGGGAGATGTGTACCTGCGGCGGGATGGACTAGATGAAGCTGGGGGGTGTTTTACCAAAGCCATGGTGCTTCATAGGCAGGTGCAGGATGTGCTTGGCGAGGTGCATGATATTCAAGGCCTCAGAAAAGTGTTCCTGTGACAGGACAAGCTGGACAAAGCTGAGGAGTACTTCACCAAAGCCATAGAGCTTCACCAACAAGCACAGGATGTGTCTGGCAAAGCAAACAATATCCAAAACCTGGGAATTGTGCACCTCCGGCAGGGCATGCTCGATGAAGCTGAGGAGTGCTTCATCAAAGCTACAGAGCTTCACCAAGAAACAAATTCTGTGCTTGGTGAGGTGAATGATGTCCATGAACTGGGAGTTGTGCACCTGCAGCAAGACAAGCTGGATGAAGCTAGGGAGTGTTTTACCAAGGCCACAGAACTTCACCAACAAGCATGGGATGTGCTTGGTGAGGCAAATGATGCCCAGGGCCTAGGTGTAGTCTTAACAAGAGAAATGGCACAGGATACTACAGTAGCACAAAGGAATGTGTATAGAATTGTCTGGGGACCAGACAGGAAAGCTGTGAGCAAATGTACAAGGAGGAACGCAAGTTGAGTACAGACCTGGGGACCAGACAGGAAAGCTGGGCCCCAAGGAAGCTACAGTAGCGAGCTATGTACACCAAGTTTGTATGTAGCTATTTGCTAAGAAATGAAAAGTATTTGTCTATGTGGCTATGAGGACAAAAGAGCGCCTACAGCGGATAGGCTAAGTGGGAATACAATATGAAATAACGGTCCAAAAGAAAGAAACAAACTGAGCCTGACTCGAGCTAAATGCTCGATTTTTTGACAAGTCTATTTACAACAGAAGAAGCTAGCTAAAGCTGAGAAATATCTTACCCGAGCTCTTCTTCTTCATCGGCAATCCCAATTGTCACCTGGTGAACTTCTGGACTTATATCTACTCACACAAGTTCAGGTATACTTTCAGTAACAGTCATATACAATTTTATTATATGTAGGAGATGGTCTAACAGCCTTTGGCTCCCAATCTTTCTTACTCAATCTGTTGATATATCATTTAGGGTCTTGTGATTTACAGTCCCGCATGTCCAGTCTCATTAATACTTCATAGTTCTCTGTGTTCCAATGAGATTAGACGTGATAACCGGACATACACAGGGTTGACCTCAAACAGATCTTGAGATCCATCAGCACCTATGCAGTTTGGCAGAGTGAAATAGTAGCTATGCATGACTGCTATCATAGCAATGCTCGAGTAAGTAGTACCAACTGAAGCTGACAGGGTATAGTTCCATGAGAAAGAGAGGAGAAAGAGAGTGACCTAACAAATTTTGAGAATTTGGTAAGCCTAAGGTCGTAGTTGTGACAATGGTGGTAACAAGCTTGGCTGGAGAGGGGTAGTGAGCTAAAAGAATTTAGTAGCTAAGGACTCACTGTATGTGGCTTGTTCTTGGACTTGACTTGCAGATGTTCAAGCTACATATACTAAATAATCAAGTGAAGATGCACAGTGAGAGGAACCCAAGGGTATGTCCCAAGGATAACTATCTGAGTGTTCATATAAGTAAAGTTGAGGAGGATCAGGTTGTTGAACATGATCCTGTGCAGTACATGGGTTTGGTAACACATGTATTGACTCACTTCATTGTGACAAGGGAGACAATAAAAAGAGGAGAAATGCTCCCCATAGTGAACTTGAGTTGAGGTCGTGGCTGGCATTGCCAGAGCGGCCGAATATTGAAGTTAGTGAGAATCTTGCCATGCAGGGAGGGCAGCCTCTTGAATCTTGTGATCCAATCACCTGGGAGTGCTGTTTAGTACACTAGTAGTATATGTTACACAGACAAGACAGATAATTCTTGCAGCCTGACATTAGGCTCCTTCAGCATTGAGTATGCTACTTGGAATAACAAAGGTTGTGGAGGTGAGGTGGGAGGGCCTGGAGGTGATGAGGATTTCCTTGGTGCATAGGTTGGTGACAGATAAGCCACCGTATTGAAGGGGGAAATTGCGTGGTTTGGCCTGTAGAATGCTGCTGTCTATGGATTCATTTGCTTGTCATTCACATGCTTGTTTGAGCTGGAAGTCAATATTTATAGCACTCTAGGTTTTGCCTGGACAACTATGAAAATCATGTTGTTAGCATAGAGAAGGGATGACGCACCCGAGATCAAGTCCATCAAGCAATTAACTGCAAATTTGTCCATGTCTTGTCAAATCTTTATGAGCCTGAGGGCCTCACTCAATATTGTCTTCCCTACCTGCCAAGCATTGATGACTTTCTCCCTCCAAATCGCTAATGGTATCCACATAGATTCGGACCCTAGCATAGCTAAAATGTGAACCCGTGCTCCTTATACGTACTATGAACAACATTAGGGTCTTTCAAACCTCCATTAAATATACCATTATTGCATCCATTATGTGTTTCATTAATTATTAATGATGTGAATCAGGAGACCCTTAATGAGATCATTAATGGCCATTTTACAATTAATGGACATTGAGGGCTCCTTTTATCTGAATGCCCATTATCCTCCTCATTTTATGTCTCATTATTTGAACCAAAGTTTTTCAGAGTTTTATTTTTTTGCACTAGTAAAATTCTATGGGGTGGCTGATATGTGTCCTGAGGGTTTTACATAGTGTTAGTACTCTCTTCTCTGTTCTCACTTCATCTCTTCCATGTCGACCCGTGCAGCCATTTCGAAAGCCAGTCAAAAGAGAACTAAGCCACCTAGCAAGGCAGTTACAGTTGCAAAGGTGCCAGCAAAATGTGGTGGTGGCAGGTCAAAGAAGGAAGTAGCTCCTAGTCCTGAGCCTCTTGATGATGACGAGGATGATACAGCTTATGTCAATATTAAAGCAGCTGCACCATGTGTCATGTGGAACAACAAGTGCACAGACTGGCTTGTTGACTGGCTTGAAAACAATGTCAAGGACTATCAGAAATTGTTTTCTGAATCAAAGGGACCTGATCCAGGGTTTACCCCGGTTCAGGGTGGTCAGAAGTTTACTTCTGTCCCTCACCCCTTGACCGGCCCCAGCTCTGCCCTGACCCATACTTCTGGGCCATCCCAATCGGCTGGATCTGGACCTTTCAGGACTGTGGTTCCCCCTTCCCCCCCGGCCATCAACATGATGACCAAACCAAACAGGCGCTCTGCTGCCCCTCCCCCCTCTTCCCAACGCAGCCCGGGCCACTCCTGGGCCAACGTAGCCGCCTCCCCCCCCGCCACCTCTACCTCCAGTTGGACTGGGTGCCTCATCGCACTCTCTCGGGCCTTCCCGGATGCCTCTCCGGAAGAACTTGAGCGCATGGCACGCGCCAAGGGCGCCTCACCCCCCATTAACAGGAATGCCCCGGGCTCGGCATTGGCCAAACCGAGGCCCAAGTTCACGACCACTACCAAGGGCCCGACGCGTCAAGAAGTCATACTCGCCCTACCCTCACCTCCACCGGCGGTGCTCAACCTCCCTGGCATTGTCGACTCTGCCAACAGGGGCCTTGTCGCCTCCTCTTCTACCTGCCGTGTCCTCTCCATCTCCAGGGACAAAACAGCTGCCCGCCTGCTCTGTTGCGACGTCCCCAACGATGAGGACGTCCACACCATCTGTGCCTGGGCCTCCAAGATGGTCAAAGGCGGCATTACCGAAGCGGGCAAGGCCCGCTCTAAATCTTACCTCAAGGTACTGGACGTGCCCTGCACTGGAGGTCCCGCCTCTTACCCAGAGGTCCATCGGCTGGTCTGCGAGGCCCTTTCACGCTCCCCTCTGGCCCCTCACTTCCAAATTGTCTCCCCTCCCCGCCCCTCACGCAACAACAGAGGAGCCGACACTGCTACTGTCTGGTTCAAGATTTGGGACTCCCAGACTGGTGCTGCTGCTGATGCAGTGGCCAACCACACCATACCCATCCTCGGCAATGTTTGCCGTATCCGTAAGGCTGCTGCCCGCCCTGGCGTCCCCCTCTGCTCCCGATGCTGGACCTGGGGTCACACAATCAACGTCTGCAGGCGTTTTAACATTGCCTGCCCCATCTGCGGTGGCCCTCACAGGGAGGAAAACCACCACTCTCATGCTACTTGCTGCCAGGGCAAGCCCAAAGCCAACCCCCCAGTCCCAGCCACCCCCCATGACCAACCCTGCCCTCACGGCGCCAAGTGTCGCAACTGCAATGGCCCCCACCCCGCCAACAGCACCAAGTGCCCCTTCTGGCACCATTGCTTTGAGCCCAAGTGGATCGAAGGCCGCGTCAATAGACAAACCCTTCTAAGGGAGACCATCCGCGCAGAACAGCGCCGTGCCCGCGCTGAAGCCACGGCCGCCTCCTCTGCCCCTCCTAATGTCTGTACATGATGTGTCAGACACTGTCCCCCTCCCCTTCCCCAACGCGCCTTTTGCCCGCCCTTTCCTCCGCTCTCCCACCCCTGATCTGGTTATTCCCCCCTCCACTTCCCCCTTTCCCTTCCCGGAATGCCCTACTGGTAGGACACCTTCGGCCGACTCTCTCTCTGTGATCTCACAAAATGTTGCCCGCAATTATTCTCTTCTGGAATCTCTTCTGGTTGCCCTGTCTGCTCTGGCTGTTGACTTGGTCTTTATACAGGAACCACCTTGGAAAATCATCAGGTATGTCCTTTCCGTTGCTGACAAAAAAGGTGCCCCCGTCATAGGGGGCCCCCTCCATCCTGACTGGGACTGTCTTGTCTCGCCTGGAGACAAGAATGATCCTGACTCTCCCTCACGCCCCCGGTCGATGGTATTTGTCCACAAATCCCTCCGCCCCCTCCGCCCCTCCCTCCGCCGCAATATAGCCCCACACCGGGACATCTCCTGGCTATCCCTTTTCTTCCCCACAGGCCCTATACACTTGGTAGGTATCTATAATGACGTACACGATTCTGCACTATCCTTCCTGACGGACAGGCTCTCTCTCTCCTCCCATTCCTGCCTCTGCCTGGTTGGGGACTTCAACATCCGGTCATGCGAATGGGATCCCTCCTACCCTACACACCCCGCTAGGGCCAACAGACTCCTCAGTATAGCAGAATCACTCTCATTGACCAGAGCCCTACCCTCTACCCCCCAACCCACATTCTACCCCAGGAACCAAAACAAATCCTCTACCATCATTGACTTGGCCTTCTTCTCAAATGGGCTTCCCATCTCCGAATATCACATCCTACCCCACCTCCGACTCCCCTCTGACCATGCCCCCCTGGCTTTTACTCTCCCCATCCCCTCCAAAGTCCCCTTTGTCCGGAAAACCGTGATAAAGATCGACTCCGAGGAAGAGGCCTCCTTCCTCGACGCAGTCTCACACGGCCTAAGCACACTCCCTTCCTCCCACCCCCTGCGCTCGGCCAGGGATGTTGAGATGTTTGCCTCCTCCCTCATGACCATCGTCTCTAACGCCTGGTCTACCAACTCGAAAACCTCCCTCATCTGCCACAGATCCAAACCCTGGTGGAATGACAACTGCTCTCTCCTCCTGGACTCATACAGATCCACACCCTCCAAGGAATCTTGGAGTTTGTTTCACTCTGGCTGCCGAACTGCCAAGCGAACATATTACGACGCTCTGGCCAAAGACATAGCAGTCACCAACAAACGGCCCTGGGACTTGATGTCTTGGGTAGGCCCCCGCTCCCTGCCTGCCATAGACGCGGTCGTTGACCCCCGGACCTCAAAGCCCTGTGTAACCCAAGAAGAACTCTTTGATGCACTGGGCTCCCACTTCTTCAATGCAAAGGACCGCACAACGGACCTCTCGGGACTTGACTACCTCCCTGAGCAGAACCCCTGCAACTGGGTCCCCTTTGCCCCACCCAAACTCGATGAGGCCCTAACAGGCACTTCTAACCGGTCTGCTGCTGGCCCTGACCACCTCACCTGGCGACACCTAAAGAAACTAACATCCCACCCATCCTGTCACTCTGCTCTCCTCGCCCTTGCCAACGCTTGTGTTGAACACGGTCACTGGCCTTCCTACTTCAAGGATTCCACCACTGCCGTAATCCCCAAACCCCCCAAACCCTCCCACACTAAGCCCGGGGACTTCCACCCCATTACACTCCTTAATACTATAGGCAAACTTTTCGAGAAAATGCTGGCCACTCGACTCCAATTTGCGGCTGTCCGCCATGCACTCGTTCACCCTCACCAACTGGGAGGCATTGCTGGTCGCTCCACCAAGGATGCCAGCCTCTACCTGACCCACCTAATCCGTGCCGGATGGGCCAAGAACATGGTCACCGGCGTAATCGCCTTCGATGTCACCCAGTTTTTCCCCTCCCTACATCACTCCACCCTCATTGCCATAATGCGCCACCAAGGCTTCCCCCCACAGGTCCTCTCTTTCTTCGAGTCCTACTTGGTAGGCCGCACCACCTCCCTATCCTGGGGAGTGAACATTGTCTCCGACCCCATGGACTGCTCTGTTGGGGTTGTCCAGGGCTCCGCCCTCTCTCCAGTACTGTCGTCACTCTTCCTGGTGTCCGTTCTTTACATTGCAGATCACCTATTCTCCCTTGACCCTCTACTCCGAGGTATCGACCTCTTGTCCTATGTCGACGACGGCCTCATTGTATCACGAGGTAAGCAGTGGGAGGACGTGACTCCCCCACTGATCAAAGCATATGGGATTGTCTTCCAGCTTCTGTCTGACTTTGGGCTGGTCCTCGAACACTCCAAAACCGAATCGTTTTTCTTCTCCAGAAGACATAATGATTCCTTCCCCTCCTTGGACCTGGGATATGCCCCCTTCACTGGTGACACCCCCCTCAGACCATCCCCTGTGTGGCGCTACCTGGGTTTCTGGTTCGATCCTCGGCTATCTTTCAAAGAACATGTTGCCTTCTACGCAAACAAATCATTCTCGCTCCTAGGCGCCATGTGCCTACTGGGTAACTCATCCCGCGGACTAAGTCCTTCCCACAAACGCCTTCTCTACCGTTCCTGCGTCGTCCCTCTAATGACATATGGCTCATCTCTCTGGTTCCACGATGCGGCCCGCATCAAGGGACTCCTCAAACAACTCAGGGCCTCGCAATGGCGTGCTGCCTTGTGGATCACGGGGGCATTCTGCACCTCCCCATCCCAAGGAGTCGAAGCCATCGCAGGCCTTTTGCCCATCCACCTACACTTGAGGAAACTACAAACCCGGAGCACTATGCGGATCGCCTCTCTCCCCCACACACATGGGATCAACTCCCTCCTCACCAACACCTCCACCACCAAACGCCACCCCCTCTCCCTCCCCTTTCTCTCTGCCAGACAAAAAAGAATATCTGGCTCTGCACTCACATTCATGGATGCTGTGCTCCCCTCCATCATCAATGACCCTATCCTCCGCTCTCATCCCCTAGCTGAACTGGGTTATCGCATGCTGGACCGGTTCTCTAATCGTTTCACTTTTCTCAGTCCCCCATTCCCCTGCTCCAAAGACACTCTATCCTCTTGGCACAACTCTGTTCTTGACCCAGCACTCTCTCAGGCCCTTTTCTCTTCAAGTACGCTTGTAATCGGCTTTGACACCTCTTCCCCCTCCTCTTGTCTTGTTGGTTTCTCCTCCCGAGTCTCTTATGTAGCTTCTGTGGACAATGTAATTGTACGGTCCGATTCTACTGATGCCGGTTCCTTGACAGGTACAGACTGCGAACGTTTTGCCTTTTCATTTGCCGTCTCCTCTCTACTTCCTTTGTTTAACAATAATGTTACTTCCCTCTTCTTTCTTACTGACTCTCCCTCAGCAGTGCGGGCTGCACTCTCCCCCTCCCCCTCCTCCAGTCAGCACACCTCCCTACAGGTCACATCTCTCCTCATCCCGTGGTTCCATATTTCGGAAACACACACCATCACCATTGCGCATTCCTTGTCCCGTTGGAAACTCTCTGTACATGGGCAAGCCCACGCCCTGGCTTCCGCAAAACCCCATCCACCCTTCTCGGCCTCGTCCCCTGTCTGGGCATTGTCTATCTGGAAGTTAAGTACAAGACACGTCATCAGAGAGTGGCAACTCGCCTCCTCCCCTCCATCCACCCTAGGGTCGCAGTTTATGCCCCTCTCACACTGTGATGAACCTATCCGCCCCTCCTACTTCAAGGACGGGTCTTTCATCTCCTCAGTGGCAAAGAAACCTCCCTCACTCACCGCTCGCCTGACGCGCTGCATCCTCAACCACGCGCCCACTGGAGAATATCGCTTATGGTTCTTCCCTAACGAGCCAACCTCCTGCCCTTGCGGCTTCCCCTTCCAATGGCGCGACCACGTCCTTTGGTCCTGCCCCCTATACACTCGTCACTGGACTTGGACACAGGACAGCGGCGCCAACTACCACACGGACCTTAACGACCTCATTGTCTTCCTCCAGAATAACCCACTGGCTTTCTCCTTTCCCCCCGACCCAGGAGGTACTGCTGCCCGACACCTTTCCCAACCCCCCCTGCCTGCCTAGCCCGCCCGCTGGTATGTACCCTCCCTTCATCTCTCACTTTCTATTCCGGTAGTTAGTTCCTTTCCCTTCACGGGCACTTGATGCCCCCACTCAGTACATCAGACGATGTTGGACCCCTTTGGGGTCCATCTGTAGAACTCTCATATCTTAGTAGCTACTTCTCTTGTAGTAGATAGCTGCCACGGACTGCTAACACGCACTGCATTATAAATTGTTGATCAAAAAAAAAAAAAAAAAAAAGAAATTGTTTTCTGACTCCTCACAAGATACCAAGGAGGAGAACTGTCGTCAATGTGTCACCAAGAATGGAAAGCTCGTATATCATATCAAGATGGCAGATTATATATTTTCAGTTGATGAAGACATACAAATTTGAGATGACCTGAGGGTAAATGGAGCGATCCCTTCTTGACCTCTTACCACCACCACTGACTTTCGAAGTTGGTCTCTGGCTGGTTCTGAGCATTGTAGTTAGGTGTTCTATCTTGAATTCCAGCTCTCCATTGTGTTATCAGAACCCTAAGAAGGACTATACATAGGTCTTAGCCACCTTCCTGATGGACAGTAGTATACTTCTTTTCCCCTTTAATACTGACACTCTCACACTCACGCTTCCTTTCTCTCACACACAACTTCTATTTCACACAGGAAGCCTTCTTTTACCTGGGTCCACCTTCTTATGACTCGCCTTGACAAGTACTTACCCAGGGTACTTATAAATAGCAGACAACCAATATGTATATAAACCTAGCTACAACTACCTGTACCTTTAGCTTAGTGTTATACACTGTTCTGCTTAAATCCTCAGTTCGCCTGAAAGGGCTTCAGAGATTTATCCAGCCCGCCTCTAAGTCAAGTAGTAAGACACTTGGACCAAGTCTGTATAGACATCCTTGTGATCCCAACCTTGCGACTCAAGAGCGGACCCCTAACCCGGGTAACAAAACACTAAGCTATCTCTGTCTCCCTTGTGCCTCTTTAGGCGCGTGTTGTAGCCCCTTGCTACGTGTTGTGCCTACTGGCGTGTGTTGTGCTCTCAAAGCACGTGTTGTAGCCGTTGCTACGTGTGTCGCCAATTGCGACGTGTTTCCCCTCCCCACCGACATCCTGGAGTTCAAAGGACTCCTTCTCAATATCATCATCTGCGCCGCCGGCTACGCAATTGGAAGAATCATTGCGTGGTACATAATCCATCGACCCTTCCCTCCTTTTCCCAATCCGCCTCCTTTCCCTCACCAACCCTTCATCCGCCTCGAAATACATTTGTATTTCCTAACCACAAATTAATCCAACAAAACTGGAGTTCACAAAACTCCTCAAATACATCCTCATCATCACTCTCGGCTACATGATTTACAAATCAATCACTCGCCTTATCAATTACCACAATACCACCCCGACTCCGCCCCCCTTCTTCATCCAAAGAAGAAGAATCTATTTCCAAAGAACAACCTCCCTCCAATCCCCAGTTTGAAGAAGAATACTTCTCAGACGAACAACCTCTTCAACCAGACGAAGAAGAACAACTTTGCCAACAAGCAATCGAAGAATACCCTTTCCTACCCCGAGCCCGTCAACAATTCCAAACTCCGACAACTTCTTCTACCCCAGTAGAAGACTCACCCTTTCGTAACCCTTACGAAAGAACCAACATTCCACCTCGTCCGACTCGAATTAGCGGACCAGGTCCTTCTCGACCCCAAGACCCAAGAAGGCCTCCTCTTTCAATTCAGCCTTCTCCTCGTTCTCTTACCCCTCAAACACCACAACCAGTAACGCTACCTCCAGCGTCACCCATTCAAACCTCCCCCACACACGCCCCTGTAATCAACCCACAAACAACTATGGGTTCACAAGCCGCCGCCCCAGCTCCAGCAGCCCCAGCAGCACCAGCACCCCGAGAAATCGGATTTATCAAACCTCCCATCTTTGACGGAGACCGAACCAAATTTGACGACTGGCTTTTCGCCGTCGACGTCTACCTTATCGGAAATGACCTCGTCTACCCCCGAAACTACGATAAGTGCCTCTTTGCACTTACCTCTATGCAAAAAGGAGAAGCTCGAACATGGGCATCTCAATATATCGCAGAACGATACGCAGCAGGACTTGCGCAAACGCCCCCATACCATGGATTCTACAATGAAACATGGGCCGCCATGAAGACTCGTCTTCGACAAGACTTCTGACCGGCAGATGAATCTGCCTACGCCCACACTTGCTTACAAACTATGAAACAAGCAGGTAAACCTATGACCGACTTCAATTCAAAGTTCAAAGATATGGTCCGACTTGCGGACATCCGCGAAGATCGAACTCTTATCGATCTCTACCGAAAAGCTATTGATCGCCGAATCGCGATCAAGATCGACACTTCCGAGAACCCGCCACAAACCATTCAAGGATGGTACACAATGGCCAACCGACTTGACGACAATTTCTGCCGAGTAAACGCTCTTTACGGAACACCACGTTCCTTCAACAATAACAACCGCTTCCAATCAAAGCAATCGAAATCCAGTAATACAGTTCCTTACGCGAACTATTACTCCCGATCAGCCCCTAGGTTCACACCCAGAGACCCCTACGCCATGGAGATAGACAATCTCCAAACTGAAGAATATGAGGACCCATACCCTATAATACCTCACGAAATCAATGAAATCAACATCCCTTGCGAAGACAATTGCGACGGATCCCTTGAAATCGACGCTGTCCTTACTGGCCAGCAAATGAAACAATACCAGAACCGCAAATGTTTCAGATGCGGATCTGAGAAACATTTCATTGCGGAATGTCCCATGCCCGCACCAACGCGCCGCTTCCCTGGCGCCCGAACTCAACCGGTTCGACCGGTTCGAAACCCAAATAGGCCTAAACCTTCCACTTCCACCCCTCGCAAGTACTCACTTGCAGTTGCCGATGTTGCCGCACAAATGCAGCAACTTGTGGACACCTTGGAGCCGGAACTCCAAGAAGAACTACATTCAGCACTGGCAGAGGACCCCCAAATGCGTCCTTTCCAGGATTTTTAAAACGGAGTGATGTCGAACGATGTGCCCCTGCACACTCCCAAAACGGACAAACAATTTCTCCTCTTACGATCGATTCTGTACAATTAACTACGTCCTCGAATAAAAGATCTCTTTTCCTCCCCATTGAGATCTGGAGCGAACGATCGTCTAAACCCGTGGCCATCACTGCCCTGATTGACTCAGGAGCTCAAGGAAATTTCATATCCAACAAAGTCGTAGACCGACTCGGATATCAACGCCAATCCCTGGACAATCCCATTGCCCTAACCAATGTGGATGGATCAAATAATCAACATGGCATGATCCAAGATTATGTCACAATCGACGCCATCATCGATAGTCGCGATTGCAAATTGCAAGCCTTTGTCACCAATACCGGAGCAAAGGATTTCATAATGGGTTTTCCCTGGCTGGAACAACACAACCCTGACATCAACTGGAAAACCAAGACATTCTCTTGGAAACCACAAATCGAACATTCGGCATTTCCCCAACTTCTTAAAACTCTCCACCGACCGATAGAAGCCAACTCCATATCCATGGATTATATGGCCAGACATACCACTACCACCGACAAAGCACCAACAGAGTACTTCGATATCAATAACATTAATCTCGATGAATTCTCCATGGAGAACGAAATGAACCCTATGCTGTTCACACCAATGGAAATAAATGCAAAAGCGACTTTCGCCACTCAACTCCATAATACCGCCGCCAAACTTACATCCAAACTCCGCGGAAAACTCCCTGAAAAACAAGAAGAAAACAAGATCCCTCGACGTTTCGCTCGATGGGCAAAATTATTCGATAAGAAAGCATCCGAACGATTCCCGCCATCACGATCTTTTGATCACGCCATCGAAACAAAACCGACTTTTGAACCAAAGTCGATGAAACCATACCACCTAGCGCCCGCCGAAAATAAAGCGTTAAAAGAATTCATAGACGAGAATTTACGAAAAGGGTACATCCGACCCTCGAAATCACCAATGGCATCGCCATTCTTCTTTGTGGCAAAGAAAGGAGGAGATCTCCGACCTTGCCAAGACTATCGTTACATCAACGAACATACGGTAAAAAACGCTTACCCAATCCCCATGATCTCCGCTATCATGGATAAGCTCAAAGGAGCCAAATACTTCACCAAGCTCGACGTCCGACTCGGATACAACAACATCCGAATCAAAGAAGGCGACCAATGGAAGGCCGCATTCAAAACGCCGCAGGGTCTATTCGAACCCACGGTAATGTTCTTTGGATTGTGCAACTCCCCTGCTACATTCCAACACATGATGGATACAATCTTTGCCGAACAACTCGACAAAGGCGGAATTATCATCTATATGGATGATATACTCATTTTCGGTAAAACCCAGGAGGAAACCGATCAAATCACCGAACGAGTACTGAAAATACTCGAAGAAAACGACCTTTTCCTGAAAGGTGAAAAATGCGAGTTCAACAAACAACGACTCGAATACCTAGGCATGATAATCACGCCTGATAATATCAAAATGGATCCCGGGAAACTCAAAGGCATCAAGGATTGGCCTATTCCCAGAACAGTCCGTCAAGTACGGAGATTCATCGGGTTTTGTAACTTCTATCGGAAGTTTATCCGTAAATATTCGGATCTCACAAAACCTCTCAATACCCTCCTTTCGAAAAAGAACAAATTCGAATGGAAAACAGAACAACAAGAGTCTTTCGAGACTCTCAAGAATGAATTCCTCAAGGAGCCGGTACTCCTCATGCCCGATCAAGAAAAGCCTTTCGAAATCGAAACTGACGCCTCGAAAGTAGCAAGTGGAGCTGTGCTCTATCAATACGACATCAATGGTAACCGTAGACCGGTATCATTCTTCTCCAAAACTTTCGCACCAGCCGAAAGAAATTACAACATATACGATCGCGAACTCCTCGCCATCGTCCGCGCATTAGAAGAATGGAGACATTATCTCCTCGGATCTTCTCACCCGGTGATCATTAAAACTGATCATCAAAATCTGACCTATTGGAGGAAACCCCAAAAGATCAGCCGCCGCCAAGCTCGCTGGGTCCAGCTCATGGCCGACTACAACTTCAAGCTAGAACACGTGCCTGGAGTTAAAATTCCGGCGCCGGACGCCTTATCCCGCCGACCTGATTATGATCTGGATGATGATCAGGATAATACCGACGTCACAGTTCTTCCAGAAGAACTGTTTATTTCCGCCATTGATGTGGCACTACGTAACCGGGTCATCAATTCTCCGAAATACGACCCTAAAACTGCCGAGGCTATCCAACAAATCAAAGATCACCTCCCGAAATCCGCCGACTCCGACTTCGGACTCGTCTCCACCGATAGTGGCAACCTTGTCACCTTCCAAAATCGGGTTGTCATTCCTGAAGACCTCGAACTTCGCCGCGAAGTAATAGCGAAGTATCACGACCACCCCACCAGAGGTCACCCTGGTGAACAGGAAACATACCGACTGGCCAAGAAAGACGTTTACTGGCCTGGCATGTCAACATTTGTCAAGAATTACGTCAAAGGCTGCCCCGAGTGTCAGCAATACAAAATTATCCGTCGACCGGATAAAGTCCCTCCTCAGCCGATATCAGCTTCGGAGACGCTTCGCCCCTTCTCCCAAATTTCATGGGATCTCATCACAGGTCTCCCTAACTCCGACGGCTTTAATGCCATATTGTCCGTGGTGGACCACGGCCTTACGAAGGGGGTAATTTTCATCCCTACTTCCGACAAATCAACCGCCGATGACATCGCAAGATTACTCATCGAAAAAGTATTCACTCGATTTGGTCTTCCCGACAAAATCATATCCGACCGCGACCCTAGATTCGCTGCAAAATCCCTTCGAGAATTGGCTAAACGCCTCAACATCAAACAAGCCTTCTCTACAGCCTACCACCCTCAAACAGATGGATCCACAGAACGATACAACCAAGAGATTGAAACATATCTCTCCATCTACTGCACCCGAAATCCCCTCCACTGGGTCGACTCCCTACCCCTTGCCGAGTTCTCACACAACTCAAGAACTCATGCCTCAAGGCAAAAATCCCCATTTGAACTCATCATGGGTTATAACCCACCCTCTATTCCCACAATCATGGAAACATCAGACTTTCCATCAGTCGATGAAAGAATTCGAACTCTGGATCACGCCAGAAAAGAAGCACAAGCAGCACATCAATTATCCGCTGACATTGTGCGACAACGAAACAACAAATCATTCAAACCGTTCACAACGGAACAACGTGTCTGGCTAGAAGCCAAGAACCTCAAACTCCCGTTCTTATCGAACAAAATATCCCCGAAACGTTTAGGACCTTTCCAAATCAAGAAAGTCCTATCACCGATCAACTACGAATTGACACTCCCAACACATTGGAAAATACATCGGGTCTTCCATCGAAACCTTCTAACCCCATACGAGGAAACAGAAGCATATGGAGCAACCCAAACTCCGCCTCCGCCGATAATCATCAATGATGAAGAAGAATACGAAATAGAAGCGATTATCAATCACCGCCGACGCCACAATCAACTCCACTACTACATCAAGTGGAAAGGATATCCACATACCGAGAACCAATGGCTACCAGAAAAGGAACTCCTAAAGAACGCCAAGGAGATCCTCCAAGAATATAAAAGAACTCACAAAACGTGAAAGAAACCTCAGGAACTTTCGAGAACCTACCAAACGCAGAAGCCAAACAGCCTCTCAAACATTTATAACCACCCTCTAACAATGTCTTCCATCGTCCGCCCCCAATCAGCTCTTGCCTCTATCTCCTCTCACTCCAATTCCAACACTGCGAGCTCAATTGTTATCATAGATGGATTCACACCATCTCCGAAGAGCTCACTTTCTGGAGCTTCCATTCCGCCCCCGTCTCCCTACACTCCCTCCGACACCTTTGCCAACGTCTCCGACAGGGACGAAACCCCCGACCCCAACGATACTCCCGCAGGAACCCCTGCCCCAATCCCTGCCTTTCCTAAGGCAACAATCACTATACATCCCGGACCAGCAACAACTAGCACTGGATCACTGGGACCGAATCGAATTAGCGATAGCAATCTCAGGAAGATTGCAACCGACATCTCCTTTGGAGATAGACTACTTGACCCTGCAATTCAAAGCTCCGACAGAGCTTTCTGGAACCACTATGCCGACATGGTTCGACAAACTCAGGCTCTCAATAGAGCGTTCGAACAACAACGAAAGTGGACGGAATCACTCGAGATCTCATGCCGAGATCGACCGGCTCTCATGTCCGCGCTGTATGCGCACCTATCCTACGGTCCCCCGGGCTCAAACCTTCAGGACCCCATCACCATCGATGACTCCGTCATCCAACCCCAGTCCTCCACCAAGCCCTCCGGGCCCGATCCCAATCCTACCCCCGGCCCCAAGAGCCGAAACCCCTTCGCCAATAACTCCGCCATGGCCGCCTTCAAGGCCCTCGACAAGGAGCAATCTAAACGACACATGGCCAAGCCCTTGGCTCACAACACTAAACCCGGCCCTCTGGGTCGACCAAAACCTTACCCCACCCGAGCCGTTCACCCACGAACCGACTCCAACCCCACCAAACCAGCCGACCCCAAGTATGTCTGTCCTGAATGCAAACGACATGGACATTGGGCATCAGACTGCCCCAACTTCCAATGTATGGGATGCAAGCTCTACGCTCCCGGACATTACTCCTACAACTGCATCAAATATCGATGCCCCTACTGCAAGAACTGGGAACCCAAACACCCACGACAGGCCTGCCCCAAACGAGGCACCAAACCCACCAAGAATATCACGGCTTACTTTACCAACAATCAACCCAAACCTCGGGTTGCCAAACCACATACACCCATCCCCGACTACCAGTTCCCCGGACCCTACACACCAAACATGGGAACCTACTACGACAATTATATCGACGATGCCACCGACGCCAACAACACCGGTGAACCTGCCGGACCCAACTACCTTTAGTCCCGAACAAAACCGACGATTCTGGAATGCTTTCTTTCCAGACCCACCATCTCCTCAAACCGCACGTGAACTCAATATTCATCGAACTCCAACTCCACCTTTTTCTCCGGTTATACCGGCAGCAATTTACATCGAAGATGTCGACTTCCTAGCCGCTTACCCAAGCGACGACGAACCACAAGATCATAACGGAGTATGATCATAAAAATGGGGTAATGTTATCAGAACCCTAAGAAGGACTATACATAGGTCTTAGCCACCTTCCTGATGGACAGTAGTATACTTCTTTTCCCCTTTAATACTGACACTCTCACACTCACGCTTCCTTTCTCTCACACACAACTTCTATTTCACACAGGAAGCCTTCTTTTACCTGGGTCCACCTTCTTATGACTCGCCTTGACAAGTACTTACCCAGGATACTTATAAATAGCAGACAACCAATATGTATATAAACCTAGCTACAACTACCTGTACCTTTAGCTTAGTGTTATACACTGTTCTGCTTAAATCCTCAGTTTGCCTGAAAGGGCTTCAGAGATTTATCCAGCCCGCCTCTAAGTCAAGTAGTAAGACACTTGGACCAAGTCTGTATAGACATCCTTGTGATCCCAACCTTGCGACTCAAGAGCGGACCCCTAACCCAGGTAACACATTGCCCATGCCCCCGAAATCCAACACTCGCACCGCGTCTGACCGCTCGCCGGCCACGGCACGTGTCTTCACCCTGGGAGCCTTTGGCTCTTCCCCCCCCCTCCCCTACTCCAGCCCCTGCCACTGCTGACTCTGTTGACAAGGCCCTGGCCAATGTCGCTGTGAAGCGCACTCACTTTGAGTCCCCGGCCCTCTCTTACAGGTCTACACCCTCCCCCCCCCAAACCGACCCGGCCCCTCTCCCGGCCTCATCCTCCTTCTTCCCCCCCACTAGGAAAACTGCCATCGGCCAGCGGGACCCCGCTCTGGCCTATGGCTCCTGGCTGGTGGGCACAGCCCTCCCCTGCCTCAGTCCTCTGCTAGCCTCTGCGCCCCTGGACCAAGCCTCTGCTCTCGCCCTTGCAGAAGGGGCATACCGCCTCTTGGATGCCATCCTGGCATCTGAGTGGTCCCTAGTCCAGGTCTCTTCCCAAGACCAGCAAATCTCGTTTCGTGAGTACTTTTGTCGCTATGTGGCGCACTGGGCTCCAACTCCCCCACCCCCTGAACATGTGGACACCACATGCCCATTCTGTGGAACTGCTGAAGTAAGCGGCTCCACTGGACACTCTAACCTGTCCCCTGCAGCCCTGGCCTTTGCCCCAACTGTGTCAGGGACTATCCCTACACAGCCTGGCACTGCCCTGCCCCTGCACCTCCCCCCCCTCGCCCTGCGTGCTCTTCTCAGCGCCCCCGGTCCAGTCCCCCCGGCGTTCCCCCCCCACCTCTCTCCTATGCCGGCGCTCTCAAGGTGGTGCCCACCTTGGTCCACATGGCCAAGGCGTTCCCCTCACTCCCCATGGACTGCATCATTGCCATCCAGAAGGCTGTTCTTGGTGCCCCGGCCTCCAAAACCAAGTGCTCTTGCACTGTGACTGGCCCTTCATGGCGCCAAATTCTAGTCCCCAGGTCTGACACCCTCTCCAAGGCATCTCTCCCACACATCACTCACGTCATTAACTCGGCATTATCAGCCTCTGGCTCCGTGCTCTGCATGGAATTGGCACACCCTTCCTCTGGGGGGTTATCCCTCGCTACCTCCACTGTCACATCAGCTTCTGAGCTGACAACCGTCAGCTCTGCCCTTGGCAAAGACCTCAAGGCTTCCCCGGTCTCTGTCGCCCTCCCCACATCGTACTCTTATCTCAAGCTCGTCAATGTGCCCCTCTTCCAGCCTGGTACCGCCAACCGGGTTATCTCTGCCGAGGTTGCACAGGCTCTCAGCTGGTCCCCTCTTGCCCTCTCTCTCCCCCTTGCTGGCCCCCCTCACGTGGTCCACCACTCCACCAAGTCAACCATGGCCACTGCCTGGTTTGACATTCATGACTCTCAGTCCGGTTCCCGCGCTATTACGCCAAAAATCGAAGCATTGCTAAAATAAGCCATTATACCCCTATATACCCATGGCTCAGCAATAGCTACAATGTAATCATCTCGATATACCCATAACACCCCCTACAATGACCCTAACCCGACTGGTATGTCATGTAAGGACCTCTATGAGGCTACAAGGCACCCCAGGAGTCAGCCAGTGGCTACTAAATAGCTACTGTATGGCTTCGAGAGTGGACAAAGAGTACAACAGGCGGCATCGCAGTTGTACACACTCAGAGATGCACCAGATATTGAGAACGTTGTCAGTAGAACCCCCTGATCACGAGGGAAGAGCTCACAATCCTATAATGATCATCGAGATGACCTGAGAAGACTGAGGGCCCCTAACTCGACTGTCTCGAAGGGAACACATGTAGCAGCCTAGCACTGATTGAAACCTTTGAGAAGATCGTGTGACCGGCATCGAGACACTTGGTAGATGGATTTTCGAGATACCTCGATTAGTAATGAACAGTGTCCCTCACCAGAATAAATGGCATACAATGTACTAAGAAACAATGTACCGACTGCTATATTAAGGGCAGGGATGATGTTCTATCGAGAAGAGGGAGACTATGGCTATTGCCCAAGAAAGTGTCGGCCGAGGAATTACACCCGAAGCCGCGTCAGCTTGTCTGATCGCGATACGACGATCGGAAGGACCGCCGATTGTCAGGAGGACCAATAGAGGCAAATGAGGAGCGGAACGAATAGAAAACCTATTAAGCTACGGATGCGTAAGCCTATCAGCCAGCCCCAAGGGGATAGCTATAACGGACAATACGTGCAATAGCATCTTGATGACCGATCGAGTACCTTGAAAGGCTTTGCAGGGTCCAATAGCGGATCAAAGGACAAATGATGGAGTAGTTGGACTATCTCGGACTATCCGCACGACGCATAAGCAACGCACGGCCAGTACAGGATACTAGAAGGGTATACGAACAGTGTACCAGAAGGCTGGGTCGGGAGGAGACCAATAGGGTAGACGTGTGGAGGTGAAAGGCATACGCATATGGATAGAGAACCTCCCCGGGCATGCTGAAACAGCCACGGACTGTCGTGATGACCCATGAAATGATGCCAGCAGCGTCTCGATGACTCGAAATAAGTCTACAACAGGCAGCCAGGACCAATACCGGGTGGAAAAGCGTTATTACGCAGGGGAATGTTGGACTGATTGTGTATACTAGTATTACTCTCTCTAATATTTCCTTATTTACTTGGGCTGTTTCCTAGCTACCAAAACATATAAATACAGCGTGGAGGAGAGGTGAAAGGCAAGCACTCGCTGCCCTAGCTTCGAGACCACGAGATTGGGAATTAATGATTTCATTATCTTGTGCTATTGTGTGCATTAAGGCAAATTAAGTGAGAGCTTCGGTCCTAGACCATCCAGAAACAGTAGAGACGAACTGTGATCGTCGAGAGAACTTGCTGAGACCATTGCTTGAGTCTGGGAGACTCACAGAGAGATATTGAGGCTCAGGGGTAGGTTAGATTCCCCTTAGGCCTAGAGACACAGAGAGACAGAGACTCAGTGGGGTAGTGCAGATTCCCCCAAGGTTTCGAGATCAGAGATATTGAGAACAGAGGCTGTAGTCGCAAGGGGAGACTTGTGCTACTACCACAGAGACCATCCCCAAAGTACACTTAGTGCCCTTGGGTATATTTTCGAAAAAACCCATTATATATTCCTATTCCCCCAAAACCCCTTTATAAAGTTGAATCCCTCTCTTTGAGAACTGTCTCCGACGCCCCAGAATCGCATTTCGAGGTACTGGTTGATATAGGTAGTGGTTATCCGAGCCACACATTACATACCTACCCCACCAATACCATTACAGCACCAAGGCAGTGACTGGGTGTTCCATCCCTCTGGCGGGCGCCGTCTGCTTCATCAGGCCTGCCCGTGCTAACCCTGGCACCCCACACTGCTCCTGCTGCTGGCACTGGGGCCATACCATCCATAACTGCTGCGCACGCTCTGCGCATTGCCCCATCTGCTCAGAGCCTCACTCCAAGGCTGAGCACCGGTCTCATGCCAGCTGCTGCAAGGGCCATCCCAAGGCCAAGCCCCCTGTCCCCGCCACCCCCGATGGCTCCCCCTGCCCCCACCCACACAAGTGCGCTAACTGCGCCAAATCGCACCCCGCCAACAGCCAGAAGTGCCCCTTCTGGTGTCATTGATTCCAGGCCGATTGGATCAAGGCCAGGTATGCAGCAGACAGCTGCACTGCAGATGCTGGTCGCAAGACCAGTGTTGGCTCCTCCGCCCGCAAGAGCAAGACATTGGGGTCTCACACCTCCTCCTCTGTCTCCTCCTAGTTAGGTGCTCACGTTTACTTTACCTTCTCTCTGGATTGGGCTCTTTTTCTTTCTTCCTGGGGCCTTCTGCCCAGCACTTTGTCCTGCCCGCCCATGGGGCCCCCTCCATTGGCTCTTTTCTCTTTCCGGGAGAGGTTTGGCTGTCTAGGCTCTGGCCTGGGTTGGCCCTCTCTCATCTTCACTCTTCACAGCCCCTTAGTGGCTAACCTTGGTCTATCAGACGATAGTGGGCCCCCTGTGGGGGCCCTTCCATATAATTCTTGTCTGTATTTAGGTAGCCACCTGTTCTGTGTAGTTATGGCTGCCTGCAGACTGCTACCATGCACTGCATAATAAATCGTTGATTAAAAAAAAAAAAAAAGAGGGTAAATGGAGCAAAGGCTGCAAAGCGATATGCTAAAGTGGTTGAGAACTGTATCTCAATGTAAGAAATTTGTTCTGTCTTACTGTACTTGGATACACTAATGCTGATACTCTGCCAGCTTGAAGAACAAGTATTGCAATATCAATCTGGAGCTTGGGAGAACAGGGGCTGGACTAACAGCTGAGCAGATCCAGAGCAATCCAGATCTAAGCAATCTGTTAGGTAAATTCAGCAGTTGTGTACTCAAATACTCTTTGCTTACTGCCGGTGACTGTTATTTTCAGATCAACTAATCCTTGATCATAAGCTCCCTGTCTGGGAGTGGTTACATGGTCTTTGGTGGACCCTTCCTAACTTCAATCCACACATGGTCTCATCGGAGCCAGGTCAAGATCTGGAAAATGATGCTTGAGGCCTTCTGTTTCCATCATATGATGATAGTGATGCCAACAAAGATGAGGATCCTGCTGAGGAAAGAGAGGAGGAGCCTGAGGACATGAGATTACAGGGTATGGTTGTACAAGCAGGAGCTACTGCCGGGGTGGTGGATGTGGATGCAGATTCTGAAGGATCAGGTGATGAGGCAAAGGTGTGTACAAGGCCAATATTGTTGACATCAGTTAATAAGACCAAACTCAGTCTGTTTGCACCCCTTCGGTCAAATTTCAGTCAATAGGGAGCCATACTCATCCAATGGTCACTACCAAGCAATGTGGAACAACCATAGCAACCACAGAGTCCATGGTACACCAAAAGGCAATACCATCTACCTTCACACACACTCTCAGCTTTGGCAGGCCATAACTCAATTACCAATACTCAGAATAACTGGTGAAAATCAGCTAAATGCACTCATATTGACAGCTCACTTGAAGCCCTTAGCAACCAGTCTCATCTTGCAGACCTTGCCAGAGGTTCATATGAATTAAAGACAGCTACAGTCGAGGCTAAACAACAAAAAATGGAACTCCAACTGGGGCAAGAACAAGAAAGTGAATGGCTTGCTGCTCAAGAATGGTCCTTGCTCATCCAGCAGCAAATGCAGGAACAGGAATTCAAGCATAAGGAACAGATGATGGAATATGAACTTGAGCTTGCTCAATTGAAGGCCACCCCAGCTCAGCTACCCCATGTAGCTTCACCTGCCATTCAACCACCACACATGAACTTCAATAGCTTTTCTGAGAATCCATTTACATACAGTAATGGTAGCTCAACTTCTTTCTTAACTTAGGTCTCCAAAACATTGTTGTACACAGATATTTTTTTATGCATGTGCAAGTCACACAGTACTACAAATCACAATACACCATGGATAATAACTACTCTCATCTCTGGGCCCCACTTGTTGCACTATTAAATAATCGGGCCATGACATGTCAGCAAAACTTCTGCCCCTCCATTTCCATACGTCGCTGAGCCTCTTGTAAATCATCATCACCATCACATGAATCTTCATTATCAGCCATGTCATAGACAAGAGGCACTGGATACCCTCTACCAGCTTCATAAAGATCCTCGCAAAACTCTGAGTCGAAGTTCCCACCCTCGAGTCAAAGGATCATGTTATGTAGGATGATACAACAACAAATGAATATTATTGCCCATTTGTGGTGCTTGGCTGAGGTGATTTGAATTTGGAGTTCATGAAGTGCCTGGAAGTGGCCTTTGAGAAGCCCAATTGCATGCTCGGAGCATATGCAGACCTTAGCATAGTCATAAAATAGCAGAGGTATAACATAGGATGTAGCACTCACCTTTGATACATGATAATTGTATGTTTGCTGATCAAATGACAGCTCACCACCAACTGGCTTTCGGAATGGAGCAACACACCAGGACTCAGCAGGATATGCTGAGTCCGCCCATATCCATTCACCTGGGGCCAAAATATGTTCATGCTCCTTGAAAATGTGGGTGCCTTGGAAAGCCCAGGAATCATGGACACTACTGGTATGACCAATAGCATTGTCCACAATGATGAGTGAATCGGCTAGGGTAACAAGCTACTAGTGGATCAGATACAATTGCATAGTGGTATAGATGAATGATATAATGTACTTGACAGTCAAGCAAGTAATCTCAATTCTTGTCAAACCAGGCGTCACTGTGAAGGCCAGGCCACTGAAATAATGCAAACTTTGTTCCATTGACCATAAGGTGCCCATCACTCTACTCTGGGCATACCTGCTGGGCCACCCATGCCTTTGCACTCTGCTTCTCCTCAGCTGTTGGTAGATGAATGCATTCATCATGTGGTGAAAGAAGCGCCAGCATAACTCGGTTGGTACAGTTGGTGACTGTGCCTGGGCTGATGCCAGCCCAGTGTCCAATTGCTTTGGGGCTTGCAGCATTACCATAGTGGCCTGCTCAGAACAGAAAGATAGCGAGTTGAATATGGACAGGGTGTTACCCGGGTTAGGGGTCCGCTCTTGAGTTGCAAGGTTGGGATCACAAGGATGTCTATACAGACTTGGTCCAAGTGTCTTACTACTTGACTTAGAGGTGGGCTGGATAAATCTCTGAAGCCCTTTCAGGCGAACAAGTGATTTAGGCAGAACAGTGTATAACACTAAGCTAAGGATACAAGTGATTGTAGCTATCCTTATATACTAGTGAGTGTCTGCTATTTATAAGTACCCTGGGTAAGTACTTAGTCAAGGCGAGTCATAAGAAGGTGGACCCAGGTAACAAGAAGGCTTCCTGTGAGAAATAGAAGTTGTGAGTGGGAAAGGAAGCATAGATGTGAGAGAGTTTGTATTAAAGGGGAAAGAAAAGAAGTATACTACTGTCCATCAGGAAGGTGGCTGAGACCTATTTACAGTCCTTCTTAGGGTTCTGATAACACAGGGGCCTGGGGAAAATGGGAGTTGTTGTGGAAAATAGTGTGGTTGCAAATCTTCTCAAGGATACCATCAAATGTGTCTGGGTCAACACGCACCCTTTGCCTGTACTGGTCAAGGTTTCCATCACACCAATGATCAAGGAGGTGGATCTGTGAGGCTTTCTTGACTGTAGGATTCTTGTGTAAAACTCTTGAAGTGAGGATTTCTTCATGCAATTTGTTGATAAGGGCCTGTGTTGTTGCATAGTATATTTCCTCTATATCTGAAAATGAAAGCAAAAGGGTGGAGTGGAGAGAAATATCGGACTCATCATCAAAATCGAGAGAGGAGAGTGTGCTGAGGCTGCTGAGACTGCTGAGACTTGACAGTGAGGAGAGGTTGGAATTATTGTCGATATCTGGGATAAGAAAGGGTTCAATCAATGCATCTTGAAGGTATTTTGTAAGTCATGCATGCTTGAAAGCGGTCAGCATCATCCAGTTCATCGAGTAACTTACAACAAAGTGGTAAGTGTGGCATGTTTGGCCAGCACTGCCACAGGCAATGAGTCAACTACAAGATGATGTGGACAGCTTTGTCGGAGCTTAAAATGCAGTAGAGGTGCTGACTACATGCCAACAGCTCCATGGAAAGGAAGGGGTCCCATTATTGTGGCCATTATTGCAAATTCACGGGAGGGGGGGGGGGGTTTCAAATCTCTCCATTAATCACTCATTATTTGTTTCATTATTTAGTACATTAATCTAAATTTGGCACAGAAACCAACTTAATGAACATATTAATGGGGTCAATAATGGATGGAATTAATGGAGGTTTGAAAGACCCTATTATCAGCATGCCACACTCATACACCAAACATTGCATTGAATACTCACCGACATATACACCTATATTCTCAAATACATCCATTCTCCTATTAATCACACCCAGCATCAGTGATCCCGCAGTCATATCAAACACCACAGTCCTTGAGAGCACACCAGCTTGTCTCTCTCTCCACCAAAACTCATTGCAGGGGTAAAAATGAAACGAACACATTGCAAAAGATGCTGAGGATGACTATTTGTTGGTTTGACCTCCTCCTCATCAGATGTAGGGTCGTTGTCCTGACTGTAGATGTGGCAGGAGTGATGGGACCTTGAGGCAAGGACTAGCTATTGTCCTGGGAGGGAACTAGCATATGTGGTTGCAATTAAGTAGAATGCTGTTACTTGGGTGATCATGCAGACTTGGATCTTGCTGACACTGATACATGACATAAATGGACAACATCATCAGCATGGATATCAAGCCTAAGGGTGGCTGGGAATTGATGGATGTACCTTACTTGTATACAACCCTAAAAGTGTAATGAACGCATATAGGCGCCAGGGGGGGAGGGTCAAGTATATATGTACACCAGAAAGCTGAGGGTGAATGTCGTGGATGGGAGACAGAGGTAGTGACTGGCTGGGACTTGGTTAGGGCTGGTGGAATAATGCATGTGCATTGTATGATTGAGCTCATCATCATCAAGTTCATGTGATTCATTTGATGCTCTTCACTTGAAGTTCAACTTCTTCGTCACCAATACCCGGAAATACAAGTTTGCCTAGTACCCAAAAACTAATATTTTAAGTGGTAATTATGGTCAGGTGTACAGGATAGGGAGCTATGTCAGAACCGCTCGACATATCACCCTGCACGCTGGTTACGTCAGGTGCCTATATCATGGGTAAGGTCATGGGCAGAACTGTTTAAGTGGAGATCTGCCGGCATGGCTGGCAAAATGGCAATTGCCAGGTATGGCATTAGGTGGCAGGTCAAAGCTGAGTCAAAACTAGTAATCTACATAGATAGTCCTTTCAATCCCATGAGTTCATCAATATCCCAGCTGCCTCTCCCACCCTCCTCTACAACCTGCATCCCCTTGTCAATATTCTGAGGAAAATGACCTTCATCAATCCTTTCTAATTCACCAAAATCATATATACTCCCTTCCAGAATGCTTTCTTGAGTGTTCAGCACATTCAACTGCTTTTCATCTTCATCCAACTTCTCAAATGCATCATTAAACTCATCCAGACCAACACTTTCTGGGCCTTTGAGCTCTCCATTGACAATGCTTGTGGGGCCGAGGGGCTTGTTGTCTTTCTTCTCAAGACAGACAAAGTTTTCCATGACTATTTCAGGAGGAGGGCATCCTCCCTTAGAGGTAGACATGGTTGAAGTGAGTTTGGACAGGTTTCAATAAAAACTACGTTGGTATGAATTGTATGGATGGTATGGTACTACCTGTAGTTGAACAACTAGTGCCAAGGCAGTGGCCAATGGGCAGATGGCTACCAATAAATTTTGGCACTAATCATGGTCTGCCATGTCTTGCCCACAGGCTCAGCATTCCGCCAGCAATTGCCAGGGGTGGCGGAACCTGGCTGGCGAGGTGGCTTATTTCTGCCAACAGCCTTAATCATGGGTGATGCTGTTTGATGTGTGTTCCATGGCATGCTCGTAGTATTACCACGTATGCTGATGATCTCGAGTACCCGTAAATCACTACGTATTTCCATCCAGAACAAAAGACAAAACACCAAGGACGACAATAGACACAGCTCAATCCGTTCCCAGCAACAAATACACTTCAAACTACTCATGTGAGTTTACATTCTCCCTATCGAACCCATCCGCTTCTCCCGCTCACCTGTGCTATGTGTTTGACCGCAATAATTTGAAGCTGGCGTTCTGTAGCATTGGCGATGTCGATATGGTACTCTGGTGGAACATTTGAGGGTCCACAGATCATAAGTAGGGATTCGGTGAAGTGCTTGCGGAGGAAGGAAGCGTCGTATTTGGAATGGATTTAGGATGGGTTGGTTAGATATTGCAGCGAGCAGGCGGGTGGTAAGGCCATTACCGGATTGTCAGCGGTAGAGGAGACAATGAATGAGCCCAAGAAGCAATTATCAGATATTCACGGTTGAGTAATGGATGGTCTACATGAGATCGATAAGTGGTTGATAGAACTCACCCGGGCCCCACATATCCTCAGGTTCTTCTCTCCTGCGCTCAGGCAAGGAGACACTCCCCGGCGGCCACTTCTTCACTGTTCTGTGGCTGGTTGTCCATGTCCAGCCCGGAAAAGAGGCAGAGCGAGTTCTTGCGTTTGTAGGACTGTGCCCCGTGTCGCTTGTCCCTCCCGCGCATCCCTAGCATTAATCTCCACCTCCGTTAGCGCATCCCCCCCACCTGCCCGGCTGGCGCATCACTAAAACCGATACTGCCTCCACCCCAGTCTCCGGCGCATGCCAAGGATGCGCATGCCTCATCCGCTGTCTCCAAGCCAGGCTTTCCCCAAACAAACCCATTCCTGTGCACCCGGGACACTGGCCTCTACTCTGAACTGCGCATGTACGAGCTACGAGAAATAGGAAACCACGCCCTGGTAGATGAGGGCCTGGCATACTTGGAAATCCTTAAGATATCGGAGCAGACGTAAGGCTACGAGGCACGCAGCGCGATAATCCCTCAACTTTGCACCAGTCCAATAAAAAGGCAAGGTCTAGCGTCCTATGGCGGCAGCAGTCTCGAGAACTCCGCTGGCTAGCAGAAGCGCGACAGAGCCTCTGATCCTGGAAATATGACCCCAAGCCGGATCTTGGCCTTCTCGTTTCCAGATACTCTCGGTGACAATGCAGAATTCGGCTCCAACCATATAACGCCAAGGATTCCTTATCGGTAGGGTCTCTGCAAAGGAACAGGGAGTCAGGCGCACCAGAGTTGAGTGATAGGCGATTCCCCAAAACACGTCCCATTCCGAGGCGAGCATCACAGGAACGTCATCTTGCTTTGTCGTCTTGGCTCACGGAGGCGGAACGAAGCTAAACAGGAGGAGCCTGAAATGGTTTTGAAGGACACCAGGGCGGCCCTACTAGCATTGAAGTTGAAGAGTCATAAACGTTGCAGCACAGGAACTATCACTTTCCGGTCATGATTTGAGCCAAGCCTCCAACAGGCAAACCCATACCAACAATGCCCACATCAGAATCGACTCCGTGAGTTCCTACGTGTAGAGGGACCAAAGGGATACGACAACAGCAAACGCACACATTCCACTATGACCGAAATTAATATTGTCAATACCTCAGGAAAGGAGATAACATACTATAACCTCGGATTGGCATGCGAGTGAAATAGCGACGGTCGGAAACTAGATGATCCGTCTACGGTCCATAGTTGCCCATCATGCCTCTGTCCATACACATCGCCTCGCCAGTGAAGGTGGTTTGGGAGGTGGTGCTGGGGCGCACAGTGTTGTAAGCAGGCTCGACAGAGGCCATTGTAGTAGATGCGTAGGAGGGATAGGAGAGGCCTGGAGGTTTTGGAGCTAGAGAACCGGTCCGCTGTAGATAAAACTCGTTATATGCTGACTATGATGGAATAAGTGGGGTAATTGGCAACATACAGCTAGTATCATATGCATACACAACAGCCCCTCTCCGTATCAGGAACGGATACAACGAGCACGGCCCAGGATCAACATTCGAGAGGGTTCTAGGGGGTCCTGTCGAGCGACGCCGGTGGGGTATCCTGCTACCCAATGGAGTGGAAGTCAGCCAATGACATCGCAGGCTCATGGGAGGGTCTGCATGGATCAGTCGTGCGTGCATGAGGAGAGCAAGAGTGCTGCTGCTACCCTCTCAAGTAAACATGTACAAATCATGATGCATCCCCGCCTTGCTCGCACTACCCGTGGCCCTCTGCTCAACCTAGAGCCAGGAAAACGGAGGACATGGCCTTATAAGGTGGCAAATTCGATCAGTATCCTGAACTCGACTAGAGTCACTAGACATATAAAGGGAAACTAGTACACGGTATGTCAAATTAACATTTCATACATCGAACGGGGGTGATTGCAATTCACAGTATTCAACATCACGGTTTACCTGGGATAGTGTTACCAGAATATCCTCCAGCCTCTTGACCTCCATCTTTGTCGAGCTAGCATGGCTCGGGCGACCCTCAATAGAATATCGCTGATCAGCCCTTCAATTGGGTGCTGGAGCCTGGTGTCTTTGTGATAGCCAAGCCCTGCATCGCTCTCGCTTCTGCCAGCCAGAGGCACGCTCACGTATCACTCGTTCTATTCTTAAACCAACTTTGATGGCTCGAGTGGACCTACTATCGCTTGTTGAGTGATGGCGTCGGCTGCCTTGACCACATATATCGCGTTTGCTTGCAAGGCCCGGACAAAAGATTCTCAGGACGGGAACATGATATAGTACTTGCTGGGTATAAACATAAAGAACCAAGCACTAGATAGCAACGGGCTCGACGAACAAGGTCAATCACCATCCGCCGATGAGCAGAACACAAGCGCTGTGACACACTTCAGCGGGAGGCCCTGTGATAAATATATATCAGATACCACTTCGCTCCGAGGATCCCTGCCAAAAGTTCGGGCGAGAGGTTCTTACCAGGCTTCGTACATGATTAGGCACCTACATGCATGTGGCGTATGAGAGGGCTGAAGCTAGCCGCATGACAATAGTTCAGCCGAAGCAGCGGATCAATCACTACTTTCTATCGAGCAGCCATTTCTGGCGTTGCAGCCGACTCGGAATTCGTAGAATGCAGCCATAGTGGGAAGTGGGACGATGTATTATTCGTTAATGCGCTCACCGGAGGTTCGAAAAGAGCAGGAAAAACGGTAATGACATCGAGGGACCTAAGCCAAATGAAGGCTGAGACGATGAGAGTATTGTGGAAGAGCACCCACACCCGACAGTTGACAGCCCTGTCTCTAAGATGAACTATGTAGTGTATAGGTTGACGGCGGCTACATACGAGAATTGCTGATAAAAATATTAAGAGAGAAACGGCAAGAGGCGCATACCATAAATATAAACAGTATTTCCCTGGTCCATATCTATGGCTGGAGCGTTGGGTCCGCGAAGTCCTTCTGCTGCTGTCGGGATGATCCGTAAGATCGATTTGGAAGTGTTTAATAATATCGATCAGGCCCCAAACACAATGACTGTCACAACCAGGAGGAAACATGTCATTGCTATCGACTGGCAAAATTTTTAGGGAAGATGGGCAGTAACGGAGTCAGTTGAGGTCGACCAGGGGGGCGGGTAGAGCGGAACGTATGTACCAAAGGACGACAGCCGATGTCGAGATGAGGAGCAATATCACTCTCTAAAACGGCAACATTACCATAGCAGGTGCATACAAAGACGATATGCATACCACCCTCCTATAAACACATTCAATATCCCAGCGGTGTTACATGGACTCGTCGGCCACGATGATGTTAAGTGAAGTACTTATAGAGGAAGGAAGCGTCGGGTTTGGACATGACCAATGCAGGGCACGGATCGATTGAATATTACAGCAAGGATCTGGGTGATGAGGCCATTTCTGGATGTTCCACAGTCGAGGAGACGGTGAGTCAGCCTAAGGAGTAATTATCAGATGTTCACGCTTGAGTGATGGATGGCTTACGTGTCGTTAATATACAGATCTCCAGCGTCTGCGAGAGATATGGCATGTATTCCCTTTGATTTTGGACAGCAAACGAGTGTCTCGACAATTTGGCACTTTTGGAAAGCCGAGGCCACAATATCCATCGTTTGCCCATTGATCATAAGTTTCCCGGCCTTTGCAATCGCTTGCATCGCTAGAAGTGGAGGTAATAATGTACCGCAGGGTCAGTGCACAATCGGCTTCTACCTGGATGAGTGATTTAGAATACATCAAGAACAATGGAGAATCTTACATGTATCGACACACTACATGGCGTGTGTTCGAGTGTAGTTTTCAGAACATGGGACAGGGAATTCTAGGTAGAGGTAAAAAAACTCAGTTCGGGAATCGCTTTCGAGGCAGAGATGACCAACTCAACAGTTTCCCCTCACCCGTTCAACATCACTGTGTCTGTTTATTCTGCTATGGTACTGAGGCCAACGTGATACGCCCTCCGGCTATAGTCCATGGGTATTAATTAAAAATTTTGTCAAGGGCGGGAGGAAGGGCAGCTGGACCACATTCCAGCCTCGCGTGCCTTTTGCACCACACTGGCAATGACACTAATCTGCCCGCGTATTTCACTAAACGAGGCCAAATCTGAATTTCAATATTCCGACGTGCTCGAAGATGACCAGCGCCGGACTATGATTCACAGTGCCAAAGTACGTTGCTACCTCGTTCTACAAAATCCTCAGTTCTCAATCGACATGCTGACTCTCAAGTTTAAAACAGGGACACATACATAGCGAATATGATATTGGGTGCGGGGGCGCCAATTTCAGCTGCCTATGACACCATTCTCCCGGCAGAACTTCGTTGTCCATAAGCATGCAATACTTTCGCGGTGTTACAAGTGATTGAGATGACTCACCCCGGCTCTCCTGCATATCCTCAGACTCTTCTCGCTCGTGCTCTGGTAGGGAGACGCCCCCTCATGGCCGGTTCTCCATTGCTCTACCGCTAGTTATCCATGTCCAGAACGGAAAACACGTAATTTGGGTTCTTGTATTGTGGGGTAGTGCCCTGTGTCTGTCCGCTTGTTCTCCTCGCGCACCGCTATCGCTAGTATTTGCTTCTATTAGCACATATGAGGCTATGATCCACTGTCAGTGCGATAACAAAAAAGAGATGGAGAGTCAGGTGCACCAGAGCTAACTGACAGGTGATTTTCCAACATTCTTGCTGCTCCAAAGTGGACATTACAGGAGCGCCATCTCGCTTTGAAGTTCTGACCCAAGAGAGGCGGACGAAGCTAAACGGGAGGAGGCCAAGACGGTTTTGAAAAACGCATGGGTGGTCCTCCTAACATTGAAGCGCCGTAGGCATTGCCACGCAGGAACTCCCACATTCTAGCCATGAATTAACCAAGGCCCCCACAACCGACCTATACCAACGATACCCGCATTAGAATCGGTACCACGAGTTCAGATGTTATGGAAGGACCAAAGGGATGCGGCAACAGAAAATGCCCATGTTCTGCTATAGCCAAAACTAATACCATCAATACCTCAGGGGATAGGAGGAGGAAATGACATATATTGGCCCCGGGTTGGAAATGCAGGTGAAATAACGCTGATAGAAAAAAGGACTATCCGTCGATGGTCTATAGCCATTCACTGGGAACATAGGTCTGTAATGCCCGTCACACCTCCACCCTTACGCGTCTTCTGGCTAGTGAAGGTGGAATCGGAGGTGGTGCTGGGCAGGGTAGTGTAGTAAGCAAAATCATCAGAGGTGATTGCTGCGGATGGGCAGGAGAGGCTAAGGGAATGAGGAGCTCGAGGCTTGAAGGGTTTGGAGCTGGAGAACCAGTCTGCCATGAGCAAAACCCGGTATATGTCAACTACAACGGGACAGGTGAAATAATTGGTGGCACACGCCTACTTAGCATCAACGATCCCCCCTCCCGAGTCACTGAAAATATTCTGCGCTCCGTATCAGGAGTGGATGCGGCAAACTCCGCCCAGGAAACAGTATATGGTCCAGAATCAACATTCGCCAGTGGGTTACCCTGGCATGGAGTAGAGTCGAAGTTGGCCAATGAGATCACGGGCTCGTGAAAGGGTCTTTGTCTTGGTGTACTTAGTTCAGTCGTGCGTGCATGAGAAGATCACGCGATCGTAGTGCTGCCCTCCCAATTAAGCACAGACAAACAACGATGCTCGTCCTGCTCGTGTTACCCAGGACCTCTGCTCACTCCAGGGTGGTGAATTTGGTCAGCATCCTGAACTCAACTATGCCGCCTGTAAACACATTCGATATTGCACTTGGTGTTCCGTGGACCTGTCGGGCACGGCAAAGTCGCAGCAAAGCGGAGGTCTATAAATAACTGTCAATGGGAAAGCTGTGAAGTGATCAGCACAGCGTACAATGTGCCCGGTCAGTAGACCTCGCTTTGCACACGACTCCGCAAGTATCAGCAACGACCATGTCCACTCAGAACTTACCCTCCACTCCTCGGCTTCCTTCATCCTCATCTGCTGCCAATCCACCCACGAACTCCCAATATATTGTCTCCACGACTACCAACTTGGTCGAAATCGTACTCAAAGTCACAAAGGAAGTCGGCGAACTCTTGAAGGACGTCCCGTATGTCAAAGCATTTACAGGCGTTTTACTACACATCATCGCAATCAGAAATGTGCGTTGAACCGAACTCATCATTCAACGTCGGCCTGACCATATCACAGGAAATTCAGACAGAAAAGGACCGGTGTCGGGAATTGATTAATAAGATATTGGGCAAGTCAGAGCTTGTCCTCGATGGCCTGCGCAAAGCCGCCACATCACCCAACAAGGACCAACTGAAGGATATAAAGGATATGCTGGAGCGTTATCACTGGTACACGACATGCGGTCTTGTTTATTCTATCTGTGTATTGACCCCATCCACCACTTAGTCTCCTTGTGGACATTCTCAACATGCTCGAAACAATGACTCCAAAAGGAGTGCGAGCTAAATTTGGTCGGCTCATCAATCGAAACTCGAGGATCGAGGCCATAGCCAAGTATGACCGGCTTATAGACAATTTCAACACAAATCTCATCGTATGCACGAGCTCTGAGCTTACATGGTTTACTCTCATTGCATATTCATAGACTGGGCTTCTCCTCAAGTCTATGGATGCATCGTCGGTCCCTGCAAGGTGCAATCACATTGTATTTTCTCCAGCCGGAGTACTGATTATGGCCCCCATCCATGCAGTGTCTTTTACAAACCCATTCCCCGTCCAAGTCAGATGATCGGCAGAGACCAGGAAATGTCCAAGATCGTTGACGCACTACTCAGCCAGGTACGACCACGTGTCGCCATCTTAGGAGCAGGCGGGATGGGGAAAACAACTCTCGCTCTCGCTGTCCTGTACAATGTTAGGGTGACCGAGCAATATCCTTCACGGTACTTCGTTTCCTGCGAGGCGATCCGATCATATCATGATTTCATTCTGGGAATCGCTCATTCCCTGCACATCCCTGATCCCGAACATAATCGAAATTTGCCTGAGACTATCCGTTCCTCATTTCATGGGAGCAGCATTCTTTGCTTGGACAACTTTGAAACAATCTGGGAGGATGAAGGAGTCCGACATGAAGTAGAAGAGTTCTTACCTCACCTTGACGATCTACCGCATCTGGCCATCATTATGACGATGCGAGGCACACAGCGCCCGAGCGGAGTCTCATGGTCCAAACCATTGCTCCCGCCTCTAGAGAAGCTGAGTGAAGCCGACTCAGAGCTGATATTCGAGGAGTCATGTACGCCAGCGAATGAGTTTACGAAAAGGCTACTTCAAGTTTCCGATGGGATTCCACTGGCTATCAAGCTGATCGTTGCTCAACTACAGGAACACGGCGAGACGCCTGAATTGTTGTGGGCGCGATGGAAAGAGATACAGACGAAGGCCATAGGAACTGGCCGCAATCATCGATTATCCAATCTCGACGCATCTATTTATCTATCGGCGTACAGTCCACGTATGCGGACAGACCCCAATGCGATTCGCATATTTGCAATGCTGGCGATGCTTCCAAATGGGTTCCCATGTCGACAGGAGACCATTGAAGCGCTGCGGTCATATATACCAGGACGTCCAAATCTTTTTGATATCTTGGGAACGCTACAGCGTGTCTCACTTGTGTACATGGACGGAACACCGGGGCAGGCGAGGTACCGAATGCTGGTGCCCATTCGGGAATTTGGAATGGGGCTACGAACAGAACCTCTCCTGGACAACTACCTAATTGCCTTCTACACCGATTTGATGATTCAATATGATGACCGGACAGACCCTGCCGAGCACGCTATAATCCCACCTGAGCTTCTCAACATGGATATGATCTTGGTCAAGGCATTGAATAGAGACCAGGTGGATAATACGGTGGTAGATGCTTCTATCAATTATACAAACTGGTCATTATACATTGGCAACCCGACGTCGCAAATTCTCGAATTGGCAAAACGAAAAATAGTGGACATACCAAGCCTCCACGCACGGTGTATCTCAGCTTTGTCAGATGTATATTTTTACCAGGATATGCTCGATGATGCGGAATCAGCTCTGAATGAAGCAATCAAATATTATAGGCAGATAGATGATGTGCTTGGCGAGGCAAATGATGTCCGGAAGTTGGGAGACATGCACCTGCGGCGAGACGAGCTGGACGAAGCCAAGGCGTGCTTCATCAAAGCCACGGGGTTTCACCGGCAGGCACAGGATGTGCTTGGCGAGGCAAATGATGTTCAGATGTTGGGAGACGTGCACCTGCGGCGAGACGAGCTGGACGAAGCCAAGGCGTGCTTCATCAAAGCCACAGAGCTTCACCGGCAGGTACAGGATGTGCTTGGCGAGGCAAATGATGTTCGGAAGTTGGGAGACGTGCACCTGCGGCGATACGAGCTGGACGAAGCCGAGGAGTGCTTCATCAAAGCCACGGAGCTTCACCGGCAGGCATATTCTGTGCTTGGCGAGGCAAATGATGTTCAGAAGTTGGGAGACGTGCACCTGCGGCGAGACGAGCTGGACGAAGCCAAGCAGTGCTTCATCAAAGCCACGGAGCTTCACCGGCAGGCACAGGATGTGCTTGGCGAGGCTTGTGATGTTCAGAGTCTGGGAGACGTGCACCTGCGGCGAGACGAGCTGGACGAAGCCGAGGAGTGCTTCATCAAAGCCACGGAGCTTCACCGGCAGGCACATTCTGTGCTTGGCGAGGCAAATGATGTTCAGAAGTTGGGAGACGTGCACCTGCGGCGATACGAGCTGGACAAAGCCAAGGCGTGCTTCATCAAAGCCACGGAGCTTCACCGGCAGGCACAGGATGTGCTTGGTGAGGCAAATGATGTTCAGAGTCTGGGGGATGTGCACCTGCGGCGATACGAGCTGGACGAAGCCAAGGAGTGCTTCATCAAAGCCATGGAGCTTCACCGGCAGGCACATTCTGTGCTTGGCGAGGCAAATGATGTTCAGAGTCTGGGGGATGTGCACCTGCGGCGATACGAGCTGGACGAAGCCAAGGCGTGCTTCATCAAAGCCACGGAGCTTCACCGGCAGGCACAGGATGTGCTTGGCGAGGCAAATGATGTTCAGAAGTTGGGAGAAGTGCACCTGCACCGAGACGAGCTGGACGAAGCCAAGGAGTGCTTCATCAAAGCCACGGAGCTTCACCAGCAGGCACATTCTGTGCTTGGCGAGGCAAATGATGTTCAGATGTTGGGAGACGTGCACCTGCGGCGAGACGAGCTGGACGAAGCCAAGCAGTGCTTCATCAAAGCCACGGAGCTTCACCGGCAGGCACAGGATGTGCTTGGCGAGGCAAATGATGTTCGGAGTCTGGGAGACGTGCACCTGTGGCGAGACGAGCTGGACGAAGCCAAGGAGTGCTTCATCCAAGCCACGGAGCTTCACCGGCAGGCACAGGATGTGCTTGGCGAGGCAAATGCTGCCCAGGGCCTAGGTGAAGTATATTTCCAGTGGAGAAAACTAGGTGAAGCCGAAGAACATCTTACTCAAGCTCTTCTTCTTCATCGACAATCCCACTCGTTATGCGGTGAAACTCGGGACTTGCATCTGCTTGCACTAGTTCAGGAATACCGCGAGGCCCCATCAGACACCTAAGTATTCTCCTTCACTTCCACTTCATACGCTCTCTGATTTTCCTTCATTGTTGCCTCTCCGCAGCCTCAAGCTGTTCACATACATATGCAATATGTGAAGCCGAGAACAAGTCTTTGTCAGAATCTTGGTCATTCCAACTTGACGATGGTTATTTTATTTTCTATCCAGGAAATGGTCATATACAGCTTTGTCGTACGTAGGAGATGGACGACTGGCCTTTAGGATCCCAATCTTTCCTATTCCATCAACGATCCTAGTGATTCATTGATACGTCTTTATTGTCTCATGTTTTACGATTGCTCGTCTCCAGTCTTGGTAAAGCTTCATAGTTATCTGTGTTCCAATGGGACTAGGTGCGGTAACCGGACGCATGTGGGGTAGACCTCAAACAGACCTTGAAGCCCATCAGCGCCTGGTCAGAGAAGATGAATGAACTAGTAGCCATGCCTGATTGCTATCATAGCAACGCCCGAGTGAACCAACCAAAGCTGAGGAGGTATAAGTCTATAAGAAAGAGAGTGACCTGACGAATTTGAAATTTGGCAAGGTCGTAGTCGTGACGAGGGCGGTAACTGTTTGGAACAACATAGGTGGTGGATGCGAGGCGGGAGAGCCCGGAGGTGATGAGGATCTCTTTGGTGCGCAGATTGGCGACGGATAATGCATCATATCAAAAGAAGACATTGCATGGTCCAGCCCATAGAACGCTGCCGTCTGCGAATTTGTTTGCTAGTCATTCACGCGCTTGTTTGAGCTGAACATCGGTATCCATAGCATCCCAGCCCCTGTCTAGACAACTATGAGAGTGGTATCATTCGCATAGAGAAGGGATGACGCACCTGAGAGCAAGTCCATCCAGCGATTAGCTGCAAATTTCTCCGTGTCTCGCCAAGGCTTTATGAACCTGATGACCTCGTTAAATATTATCTTCTTTGTCTGCCGGGCGTTGATTACTTCCTCTAGCCGTATTGCTAACGGTGCCCGTGTCGACTCGGATCCTAATAGAGCTAAAATGCGACCCTGCGCTCCCTATACACAGTATGAACATGGTCAGCATACCACGTTCATACACCAAACATTACATCAATACTCACTGATATATGCGCCTATATTCTCGGACCCATCCATCCTCCTATTAATCGCACCCGAAATTGGCGATCCCACAGCCATACCAAACACCACGGCCCTTGAGAAAACACCACCTCGTCTCTTCCTCTACCAAAACTCACCGCGGGATAAAAAAAGGGATGGATATGCTGCAAAAAATGTGTTGAGGATGGTTACTCGCTCGTTCGACCTCTTCATCCGGCGTAGGTCACTGTTCTAGCTGTATATGCAGTGGGAGCACCGCGGGGACTTTGAGGCAAGGGTGAGAGCAAGTTTTGAGGGAGGTAGATAGACAATAAAAGAGCGTACCAATGATATTGCCGAGTATCCTGACTCACTAATGCCCTAAGGGAGAACTAGCATTTGTGATTGTAACAAAGTCAAACACTGGTATTTAGGTGACCGTGCAGACCTGGGTCGCACTGATACCGGTGTGACATAACTGGACAACATCATCAGCGTGAGTGTCAAGCCTGGCATGGCTGGGGATCGACAGGCGCATCTTACCCGTGTACAACCCCAAAAGTGCAATGAATACGAATAGACAACTGCGAGGTTAATGGACCTCGCCTGAGCATACACCAGAGGTCGAGGACAAGTGTAATGGAATGGGGGATAGAGGCGATGACTGGTTGGGACTCGGTTGGGACTGGTGGAATGACGCCTTATGCAGGTGTACATTACAGCAAGGCATGGTCGTCATCAACACTTTTGTCATGTGATTCATCCGGTGATGCTCTTGGGCTTGTCTGTCACTGACGCTCAGAACATTACAGGTCTACCTGACATCCAAAAACACACTTTTGTAGTGTTCAAATTCTCTTTGTGGCGGTAGTCGGTAAGTATTGTCGAGTGCACAAATTCTGTAGCTATGCCGAAACCACTTGACATATCACCACGTATGCCGATTACATCAAGCGCTCGTCAATCACCGCAAATTGTATCCATCCAGAACAAAAGATTACACATTGAGTATGACAACACACGAAGCCAGATCTGTCTTCAGCAGCACATATTCTTTATCAAACACGCCCGCTTCTCCTACCTCTTCAATCTACTCGTCCGTATGTCCGCGAGAGTTCAAAGTTGATGTTCTGTAGCATCGGTGATGTCGAGGTGGGTACTCTGGTAGACAATTTGGGAGCCCGCCGGTTACAAGTAGGCATGTGGCGAAGCACTTGTAGAGGAAGGAAGCGGTGGGTTGGAACGGATGTAGAGCATGGATGTTGCAGCATGCGTCCGGGTAGTGAAACCATAAGTGAGCACAGGAAGCAATTATCTTCGAATAATGGATAGCTTACATGGCGATAGCATACAAACCTCCCGTGTCTGCAAGAGATATAGCGCGCGTTCCCTTCAAGTTTTGAACAGTAAATGAATAATGTCTCCAATTATGGCCCTTCTCGAACGCCGGGGCCTTGTCATTCATTGTTTGCTCGTTAATCACAAGTCTCCGGACCTTCACAATCGTTTGCATTTTGGGAAGCAGAGGTAGCGATTTACCCCAAAGTCAATGCACAACCAACCTTTTTCTTGATTAGTGGTATGAGCGCATGAAGAATAACGAGAAATCTTACGTGCATTGGTATTCGACGTGGCGTGCGCTAGGACGTAGCTATCAGAACATGAGAGAGAGGATCCTAGACAAAAGGTGAAAACTCAGTTCAGGATCCACGCCTAAGCAGAGGTGACTAACTCAACACTTTTCCATGGCTCGTTCATCACTATGTTCAGGATATGCCTCGGCGCTCGCTTGTCATCCTTGCACATCCCCTCTTTGCCGCTATTAGCACACACCCCCCACCTCCTCAGCCGGCGCATCACTCAAACTGACGCTGCCTCTACTCCAGCCACCGGCGCATACCTCATCCATCCGCTCCGAGCCAGACTTCTCCTGAACCACCCCATTCTCGTACAACTGGGAAACTGGTCTCCGCCCTGAACGAGAAGCATACGAGCGTGATAGGAGAACTGAGGAATCAAGCTTCAAGTCCGGCTAGAAGAGACTGACTAGAAGCACGACAGAGCTCCCGGTCCTGGAACTGTGGGCCCCAGACAGATCTTAGCCTTCCCATTAGTAACAGGGGAGAATCCGGCTCTAACTATATGATATCACGATCCGCCGCTGGTGCAGTACTAGAAAGTGGACAGGGGGGGAATTGTCCAACGCTCTTCCTGCTCGAGGCAAACATCGCAGGAGCAGAGAGGTGCCTTAAATGGGTTTGACAGACACCAGGTCGTAAAATTGAAGAGCCATAGATATTCCCATGCGGGAACTTCCACATTGCAGCCACGAATTGAGCCAAGCTTCCGACAGATAAGCCCATACCGAGGATGCCTCAGAATGGACGCCATGAGTTACTGGGCTGCAGAAAGACGAAAGGGAGCGGTGATAGCGAATGCCCACATTCCGCTATAGCCGAAAGTAATATCATCAGCATAGCTCAGGTGATAGAGGGAAGAGGTGACGTACCGAGACATAGATCCATAGTCGCCCAGTACACTTCCGCCCACACAGGTCTTCTCGCCATCGAAGGTCGGATTGGAGACGGTTTTGGGGCAGACAGTATTGTAAGCAGGATCAACAGAGACTGTTGCTGTAGGTGCATAGGAGGAGGGATAGAGGAGGCTTGGATGTTCTGGAGCTGGAGAGCTAGTTTGCCATGAGCAGAACCCGTTGTTGGCTGCGATGGAACAGGTGAGGTGATTAGCAACATGCAGCTAACATAATACACATGCGCAACGATCCTGTCCATGCCAGGAATGGACGCGACAAGCTCCTCCCGGAAAGGCTACGCGGTCCAGAATCAACATTTGAGAGGATTCCAGGGAGTCCTGCTGAACGACGCCGGTGGGGTACCTGGCATCGAGAGAAGTGGAAGGCGGCCAATGACATCACAAGCCCGTTCATGCAGGTCTTTACGCGCGAAGAACCGGAGAACTATGGCAGGGCCAAATTGGCCTTCTTAAGTAAACATGTACAAATAACGATACTCGCTACCTCTGCTCACTTCAGAACCAGGGAAAAGTAGGACACGACCTTATATAAATGATAAATATAACTGGTACCGAATAGACGCACTAGATGTACTAAGGCCAACCGGTGCACAATAAGTTAGATTAATATCTCATATATTGACCAAATGGTATTTGGCATCACAAAAGTTTCTCAGATAAAATCAACAAAAATGCCGCCCAGCCTCTCGAGATCTCAGATCTCAGCCTCCATCGTTGTCAAGATATCATGAGCCGGGGTAGGATGGGGATGACAACACTTGCTCTGACTGTCCTGTACAATATGATGGTGATTAAGCGATATTCTTCACGGTACTTCGTCTCCTGTGAGGCAATTAGATCATATCAGGATTTGATTTTGGGAATTGCTCATTCCCTGTGCATCCCGGATCCTGAACATAGTCGAGATTTGCCCCAGACCATCCTGTCTCACTTCGTAGAAACAGCGTTCTTTGCTTGGACAACTTTGAAACAATCCAGGAGGGTGAAGGAATCTGACACGACATAAAGGAGCTCTTATCTCATCTTGATCACCTACCGCACCTGTCCGTCATTATGACAATGCGAGGCATACAGCGCCTAAATGGAGTTTCAGGTACCGCCTACACCGTGAGCAACCACCTCGGGATGCGTTGGGGACCACCAGGTGTTAATGCCTGTCACGGGTGGGGCTGGACGGCCAATATACATCGGCCATCCGACATCGGCAATTCTTAGTGGACATGCTAAGCTCTGCACTTTGTCATAATTAGGTTCTCTCTCTCTCTCTTAGTTTCACCATCACTCGGAATCAATTTCTACAAATATAATTCTCTTATCGGTTCCTCCTAGTAGCCGTTCTTGTTTCTTACAATAACTCAAATGCGAGAGTGAGTCAAATGCAATGATGCACGGGAGGTCGCAAGCGGACAGGTACATATATTTCATCCACAAAGCTCCCAAACATCCGGACCATCGAGTACATGTGGTTTAGCCCATTCAATTGATTCATCCAGAGGCGGCAATTCTCTCTGCTTCAACTCCTGCTCGCCAATGTCGTCATCCAGGACAATAAACAACATGAGGTGTCTGCGTCCATCACTAGGGTCAAGATCGTGTTCATATGCGCAGCCGATGTGCTCGTATGCACTGCGGTTCAGGTGATGTACAGTACCCTAGCAAAAGTTTATTTACATCCAAATAAACAAAAACACTACTTTGAAAAAATTGGCTTTTACATGAGCACAACTCTATAATCCTATAATCTAATACTTGGAAGACCTTTTCTTTATCTTCATAAATACTTCTGCTTCACTAGACATGATATCAACCAAAGTGTTTATTAGGTATAAATCAATCTTTGTCCACTTGTCCTAAAGTCTATTCTATAACTTATCTATATTTTTATGAGACTGAGTCTTTTGTTAGTCCTCTTTTTTATGGGTATCTGAACATATTTAAGTATTTGAAGGTCTGGCAATTGTGCAGACCAAGAAAGAGTGACTACTTTCTAACTGGTGTACCATTCTTTTCTAGTATCATAATAGTAGATTATAGCATTATCTTCCAAAATTGCTATCTATTCTTTTGTTCCACTTAGCTCCTCATAAATATTCTAAAGTGAGCTTATGAAGACTAATTTAACATAATTAGGCTCTATTCTGGTGTCTTAGAGGCTTACTGGGTGAATTGGGCCTTTTGTATGTCATATACTCTCAAAACACCAAAATTTGCCTTTTTGACCTAAATATGGGAGCAAAACACCTTTTACCATATCTCTTAACTGATATTCTTTATATCCAGACCACTTTCAAATACTGTCTAGTCCTCAGAAAAGCTTTATCTGTCCAAATAATCCAGTTCCAGGTTTTTTCCTCCTCAGCCTAAATTACCCTTTTCCTGCTTTAGCTATATCCTCTTATTTTTGAGCTTTAAATTTATTTTTTTGATTGTAATACATTCTCTTATACCCAATCTATGTTTCCAAAGCTTCCAAATAGTACTGGAATAAATAAGTCTGTCTGGGGAATAATAGACAGATTTAGTGATTTTAAAGAGAGTTTGGCATCTACTACCATGCAAAAAAATCTTAGGATCATGAAATAACCTCTCATCTCATTTGAGAGGTATACTAAAACAAGGTACATCATTGAAAGGGTCATAGATATTGTAGTTTTTGAGAATATGAAAAGTGGTTAAATAGGTTCTTCCAATCAAAGAGGCTATTTCATGGGTTAGATGGCTCTCTTTGGGCTTTTGGTGAATGAGAAATCAAAGCTTAAGAGTAATATTTACATTTCCAGGTGTTTTTGGTATGGCCCTGCTACTGTAGTGAGTGTGGAGAAATAATTTTATTGATGGGAGCTAGTGAAATGTAAATAAACTTTTGCTAGGGTACTGTACAAGGGCGGTAATGTACGGGCCGATATTTTCATGGCCATATTTTTGCTCGGACCAAGTTTGCAAGCTTGACACGACTGATTTTGAAACCTTTGACATGGGTTTTTATTTCCATCTACCACTTGTCAAGAGTCTGGCAGGGGTTAGGGAGGGGGAATTGTACCAACCTCAACTCAACGGCGGTGGTCAAGGTATGAGCCAACGTGTGTGACTATTTGGTGCCTGGCCTAGGACGGATTGTGTAGATAATATGCAGAATTTATGTGCTGCACTGTGCATGTGCAGAGATCTGCCAACAGATGCGGATCCACGCCAGGTTTTCCCCACTTTCCACCAAGCTTTTTCACCGGATCTCAAAGCATAAAGGTCCAGCGGTGCCCTTGCCCCCTTTTCCATTTATTCAAGTGTGGCAAGTCCATAAAGCCTCAATTGTGTGAGCCCATCAACCCGCTGGTCCCTCAGGCCAGTTGCCTAGAATGACATGAGAGCATCATTGGTTCAACTAATGCAGGTGCTCAGCCCCTGAGGGATGCTGCAGAAAACTACGGTAGTTTGTGAGTTGGTTCACAATCTCATTCGTTCCCTTGTCTCACATTATTGCAGTAAACAACACACAAATTGGCAGCAAACTCACGCTGGGTATTATTATTGCTGTGAATATGAAGGAAAAGTGACTGGACAAAGACGCAAGCAAGTCACCAGGTACTTGTTCTATTATATCCCCCTTCATGTCGCAGTTATAACCGGGCCATTTGCACGACCACGCTTACAGCCGAGCCTCGCGAACGCAGAAAATGAGATTGACTGTAACAAATACACTATTACCAAAAAGCCAGGGAATTTCGTAAAAACCTTCAAGACAGAAACGACGACAAAAGAAATTCAGGAGAGGGAGAAGGAAAGAAGGCAAGAGAGAGATCCATCCGAGCCCCAGGAAATAAAGAATGACAAAAAAAAAGGGGTGGGCGAGGAGAGAAAAGGGGGTAAAACGGTGTAGGAGGGATGGGTTTAGATGCTATGGTATCTGTTCAAAAAAAAAACCACAATCACAGACGCGAAAAGAAGGTTTCAAATTTCGGAGGGAAGAAAAAAAAGGTAAGGGGGTAAGGGTAAGGCGAGCTAGCGATAGAGCAATGGGAGAGAAAACATTTTGATCAACAAAGCGGATGAATGTGAGGGTAAGAACAATTATCATACTAAAAAGGTGTGACGGTTGGATATAATGGATGGGGACGGATTGCAGATGGACGATGAAAAAAAAATGAATATACAAGTGGAGCACACGAAACCAGGTGAGGAATAAGAAAGCGGCATGGATGGATGGGGAGTTCCGATAAAAGGTGACCAGGGTTGATAGTGGGAAGAAAAACCGTGAGGACAACAATAAGGATTGGAAAGAGAAAACAATGTTGATGGAATAATGTCGGGGATCGGGGGTATGCTCGGGAACGGGGAAGAAAAAGAAAGAAAAATGCAGGAAATAAAGCGCGCCAATCACCATCCAACATTGTGGTATTCATATGCCCAACTCCTATTCCTCGCCAGGAACCTCGCTCTCTTCTCCTCCCGCGTCTCCTGCCGCTCTTCCGGTTTCGTCCCCTTCAAAGTCAGCCGCACAACCGTAGGCATCACCCACAAAGGCCGCGGCGCCTCATTCACCTCACTACTACTTGCAGCCCTCCTCAACCCCCTCGGATGCGCCTGACTAACCTGCCTCTCCCACAACAGATTCCTCCTCAAACTCTCCGGCATCTCCGTCTGCAACATCCTTCTCCGTGTCGTACGCGGCGTCGTAGGCGGATTGGGCGCAGGAAGGTCATACGGAAATAGCATCCTCGGCATGGGTATAGGCAAGCGCCTCAACAGGCTGCATAGCATGCGGCATCCCGCCGCCGCCCGGCTGATCACCACCGTCCATAGCCCGATTCACATTCGCTTGCGCAGCAGCAACCTGAGTCGCCTCCTTCATCTTCTTGGCCTCCAACAACGCCTTCAGCTTCTCTTGTGCCACGCTCTTGGGCAAATACAACTCGTTTTCATCATTCTCACTATCACTCGAGTCCTCCAACACAGTCTCGGGAGGAGGCGCCTTTGGCTTGTATCCATTCTTCTTGCCCGCACTCCCACCCGTGGCAACAGCGACGCCTCCGCTCGTGGTCTGTTTGACTCCATTGATACTGCCAACCTGAAGCTGCGACATTACCGCAGTGGCTGCAGGTGTCTTTGGAGCGGCGCCAATTGATGTTTTGTTGAGGGCGACCATCCGCTGGGGTAATGGATGATGATGCTGATGACGACTCGATTGCCGACTATGCTGACTCGGCCCAGGACGCACTTCTTGATCGCCATAGGGGGCCTCAACAGGCTGTTCAACCTGAGCTTGAGGAGGGGCCTGAGGCGGGGGGGCCCATACCTGCACCTCGCTTGGCTGAGGCTGAGGCGGCGGTGGCGGCGGTGGTTGCGGCTGGGGATGGGGATGGGCTGGGGCTGGGGCTGTTGAACCTCCCGCCGTATCGGTGCCAAAGGCGCCAACGGCCCAAGAGGATGTATCGCCCCAGAACTAAACCCCCGACGATAGGGATGATTCTCCGGGAAACACATTCGGATCAGGATTCAACAACCGCGAAAGCAATCCCACACTCCTCGTCCTCGCCAATTCTGTCAAATTCGGAAGCGACGACTTGGGTATCTTGGTAAACATTTCCTCTCTCCATTGTTGCTCGTTGGCTTCTTCCGCTAGCTGTTGCGCGAGTCGTTGTTGTTGAACACGCGTCAGTTGCCGTGCATTCCGAGCGAAATTGTGCGATTGGGTTCGAAGGAGTGGCTGGGGCCTGGGGACGACCGTACTGGTGTTGAGGCTGCTGCTGACGCTGGACGCAGTTGTTGTTGCTTGCTGTTGCTGTTGCTGTTGCTGCTGTTGCCGATATTGCTCCTCTCGCCGGAGCTGTACAGAATGCTTGTGGAGCACTCGGAACCTTGCCATCGCTCTTCGGCGGACGCACATCCACAGCATCACTATCCGCATCCGACCACGAATCCGTCCCGCTCTCATACTCCGAGTCACTCACAATCACAATCTCGCGGCGCGCCGATCCGGGCAACAATGGATCCGCAATAGTATCCTCCACGCGTGCTGGCACCGCCGGGGTATCCACGATCGCCGCCATCTTATCTTTCCTCTCATTGGCCTTTTCTTTGCCCTTCCCCTTCTCCCCGTCCTCCCCAACGACCACCCCCGTCTTCTTCTTCTTCTCCTCCTCGTCCCCTTTGACTTCCCAATGACCATGCTGTGGCATCTTGGTGTGATCCACCGGTACAACCTCCCTCCCCTTCCTCAAGGTCATTCCCGCATCCAATGCAAACCGTTGGCCCGGCCGCGACGCAACACCCCCCTCCCTCTTGTTATTGTGGAAACCCATCTCCGACCCACTCCCCGTACTCTTCGACCCAGTATTACTGCCCTCATCCGACCCCGAGCCAAAGTTGAACATGATCGCGCGCTTCAAATCCTCACTCGCTTCCTTCACCGCCTCATTCAAACTCTGCTTCCTCGTCGGCGCACCCTTCCCCCTTGAAACCGTCCTCGAAGCGCCAACCACTCTCCCCCTTGCTACCCTCCCCCCCCCTCCTCCACCACCACCACCGCCACCGCCACCCGCTAATGTTGTCGTCGCCGCCGTCGTCGTATTACTCTTTCCAGACGATGCCACTCTCGTCATCACCAGCGCACTGATGCCCTGACTCGAATTCGAATTCCGACCCCCACCACTCCGCACCGACGTCGTCGATCCTTCCCTCGTTACTCGGCTCCGACCCTTCACACTCACTCCACTACTTGTTCTCCGCACCATACCACCACATGGGGAAGTACTCTTATTCGATGTCACAGATCCAGACCGGGGAAATCTCGAAGTAGAAGACGTCGACGAGTTTGTTTTGCCGGCTGGAGAACCCGAGCCGTTGCCGTTGCCGTCCTTCTCTTTTCGCCTTTTGGACGCCGGCGACATCTGACCCGAGGAAGAAGGTGAGTCCAGACCGTATAACGGCGACGTCGGCGATAAGGAGGTGTCCACTGTCACAGGGGAAGGCGGAAGTGTCTCTGACGGGGGGAATGTATGATGTTTTATAACGAGCGTGTGCTGAATGGCCTCTGATATGGTCGTCGCAGTCGTCGTGTTACTATACTCCGACCGGGAGGAAGATGAAGATCTCTGAGAACTGCTGGTCGTGGTGATATCCGACGATGTCGAATGGCGATTTGTATTCACCGGTCGTTCCAGTTCCTCACAAGGCAATGCAATAGGTTGTGCTAAAACACCCGATACGTCAGCAAAAAATGTTGTTTTGAAGAAAGGATGATTGACAGCAAATCATGCCCGGAGTCATATATGACATACCTTCCGATCGCACAATCAATCCGTCATCCAAGCAGCCCGTTTCGGTATCCAGTCCACGTTCCTCTTCCTCGCGGACTTCATGGGCCAACAGCTGCAACCTCGAACTCATCTGATGAGTCCGAGCTCGTGCCTGTGCCTGTGCCAGCGCATCCTGACCAGGTACACGTAGCAATGGCGCTGAGAGCGCCGGGGCAGCGTCACCCTGAACACCCTGCTGCTGGATGTGACTGGTAACGGGGGGATGGATTACAGGCGTCGCTGGAGGTGTCGGGTGTGGCGTCGGGTTGGGCGTCGGATTGACAACGACCAATCGCGGGGGTGGGGGAATAACCGCGGGATGATCATGGTCACCGGGTATTGTTTGATTAGAGTTATCAAGAGCGGGAGACGAGTGGTTCGCGGTGATAACCGGTACGGAGGGCGAAGTCAATGCGGGTACTGGGATATCCATGGTATCGGGCTGTTTTGATAAGGCAGATGGCGGTTGGGAATAATCTGGTTCAAAGGGTTCAGTCTCGGGAGTAGGTAGACACGAAGGCGAAAAGCGATCGTGAGTGGCGGTCGGCACCGACACGGTCGACGGAGGCAGTCGAAAGGGTGTAGGGTTTAATAGAGAGATGGAGATCGAGGGTGGAGGACGCGGGTCAGCCGAGTGTGTCGGGTTGGATGAAAGGGGGGGAGTGGTCAGGGTCGGGGGGGAAGCGTGAACAGGGGGAAGGGACGATAAGGACGGGACCGTCGCAGTGGGCAATAGGTCACAAAGAATCCTGCCAACGCTGACAGGAGTTGCTCCTCTCCTGAAGCTGCCTCTGCGAGAGAATGCTGTTTGAGGGAAGGAGAGGGCAGCGGATGGCGTCGATTCTGTCCCCTTGGTTGGTGTGTGCCTGGGTTGAGCCGCGGGAGCTGTGATCGGACGGGTAATTGTCAGTGCTGGGTTTATATAATTTAATTGCGTGATGATACGAAACCCCGCGAGGCAGTCGATCGCAGCAAAATAGAGAGAGAGAGAGAGAGACGTACCCTGGGTGGGGACAAGGACATCTAGCATGGTATCAAGGATGGCAGTGGGCGGCTGTTGGGGGACCTCCTCCGGAGTGGGTGGGCGATACGACTTTTCGTTGAGAAACAAGTCTTCCGTTTCCAGAGCGGCTTGCAGAGGATCATCGGAGGAAGCGAGCCCCGAGAGAGCCATGGACCTGTACCATAAGCGCCATGAAATATTCTCGAGCCGGCGGCCGTCTCGCAGCGACTCTTTGCATTTTGTAAACACTAAAAGAAATGGGGTGCGTGAGCAGGGGGGGGGGGGGGCGAGAGAGGAGCAGGGAACTGACGGGTCCAGAGACCGGGGAGGGCGTCATCTCCCTCGATTTCCCTGACTGCGTCTGCAGCAACAGCAAGGACCGGGATGGGGAGGGCAGTGGGCATTGCACAGGCACAGCGTCAAGAGGGGGGCAGGTGAAGCTGCGGGGGATGGCGAATATAAACGACACAGAGGGGGAGAGAAAGAGAAAGAGCCAGAAACGCACAGAGAGAGAGAGAGAGCGGGGCAATGGTCGTGGTGGCGGTGGTGGATGTGGTGCGCGACGTGCAGGACCCCGTGGAGGCAGCGATGGGCGTTGAGCCGGCAGGGAGGACGCCGGGCACGACGGGGACAAGGCCGTTGTGGACGTCGTGGGTGACGATGAGGAGAATACGGAATAAAATAATTATATATATTTAAAATAATAAACAACACACACCCCCGCGTGACTCCGGGCCGACCGCGGTCCAATCGCCTGGATCCACACGTTTGCCTTACATAAGCACGCCGGGGTCACTTGACTGTCACGCCCGCCATCTCCGTCCCTATCGATATATACAACAGTTGAGATTTCAGTCCTGATAGCCCAAACACCGAGCTTGGGGTGCAAGCGTTCCATTGGCATACATTTTATCTCCGTAAATGCCCCTGCCCCATTAGTGCCGCATCCCCCCCCTCCCAGCGGCCATCTCACGTCCCCCCCCTCCTCCTCCTCCTCTGGGATTAGATAACACCTGGCATTTTGCGGGGAAGTCGCCGAATCCGGGGAAGGTCGAACACATTGCACCCAACTTTATTTCCCATTAACCCCTCCGCCACGCGCGGCACCAGTAACTATTCGCCCCAGAACGTTCACCCCAGTTAATTCTCGGAAGATGCTTAGCATCTCACCTGACCTCTCTAGTGCCCCCCATGTCCCGGAACCTTCCACTCTATTACACTTTTAGTGCTCTCTCTCTCCCCTCCCCCCTTCCCAATCCCGGCCATGTACCGAGCCGCCCTGCCCTCGCGTCACCTGGCGCCTTTTTTTGCGTCGTTGCAGGGAAACCCACCAACCACCTGATTGCGGCTGCGCAATTGACACCTGCCGTATCCGTTTGAACCCATTCAAACATCTCGCCCCATCTTCACCCGGAACATGTCTCAATAGCAACCCACAATTGAGTAGCGAATCCCCAGAGAGATCAACTTTATTCCGGCCACACCTACTCCGTAGTCGATGAGCCCCTGCCACCATACTCATCCCAGTGACACGACAAAAAAGGGGAGGGGGGGTAAGTAAGCTCTAACAAAGTCGCCTAAACCATCCTGTCCGTCCCCAAGCATACACCCCCGCGGAGTGAAAAAAAAAAACAACCAACAAAACCATCAAAAACCCATTTACCCCCCTAAATCAATGACGTTCACATCGCCCTAAGCCCAATCTCGGTCTCCCATCCCCACACTCCGTCGCCAGGAAGCGCCACAACGTCCAAAAGGTCCGTCATAAGCGCTGATGCTCACACGGACTAACAAGCCAAACAGATTTGACACTGAGCGTCCCCCCTCCCTCCCGAGAACAAATACATTGAAACCGGCGGAGGTCTGTAGAAAAGAAAGGAGAAAACAACAAATCGAAACAGCAATGAATTAATGAATTGGTTCCTACTAAAACACATGCACATCTTTTACCTCCATACCCCAACAAGCACACCCTCCGAAATCACACGCGAGAGATTGAGAAAGACCCAGCCCGGCGGACGAAAAGGACAACATTTTTCGTCCTTTTCCATCCTTAACACATAAATACAAACATCATCTATACCACGCTTACCCCCCGAGGCCGGGTACATCCCCATCATACATCACATCAACTTGATTCCACAACCGAACCGCGTTGATCATCATCTCGGAAGGGTAGCTCGGGCAAACTCTCCGGCCCTAGATTGTTTTTTTCTCCCCACACCTTGGCCTAAAATAAAAATAAAAAAAATAGAAAGAAAGAAAAAATTCCTTGGCGACCCTCAATAAAGCCACCGATCCCTGAACCCGCCGCATCTGGTTCCTAAGTTATGGCGCAGTAGGTAAGTATATGCAATACATACACGTTCAGGGATCCACTCGCCGTTGCCATCGTAGGCAAACGTTCTAAATAGCTTACTTTACCTGGCCCGTAACTGCGGTTACTAGTGAGGTGAGATGGGCACGTCGAATGTTGGGGGGGGCCTATTGATGACATCACACCCCCCTCCCTCTACCCCCCGATATATTCGAACCCACCACCCAGTACTACTACCATCGTTCTTGTGAGCTATTTCAGCATCCATGCTAAGTATCCCCTATCCTTGTATGTACTATTCCACTTTGCATTAGTAGCTCCAGTCAGGGATCGCACCCACTTGGTTCCATTCCCCTATAACTAAACCAGGGCTTCTTCGGTTGGAGCGGAGAAGTAAGAGACTTTGGAATGCGTCACCTATAGGGAAACTACGCCACACTGAAACGGGTAAGTAAATCAAAGAAACCTCGAAAGCCGCGCATCGTTTTTGATGGGTACTGTTAGTTCTCGCACGGGGGCAACTTCTTTCTCCAACACTCTTCTTCTCTCTTTCTCGGCACCAGTTAGCTCCACTAGCAAAACTCGTGATTGCAAGTTCCAAACATGTACAGTTAGTTTCAAGTGACATTTTCACTGCAACGTGCTGTTTTGTTACATGCTCCATCAAGATTCCCAAAATCATAAGGATTTTCTCCTCTTTGCCCGGGACGCCGATCGTGAGCCGTTCGGCAGTTAAAACACAATCCTTTCTCGGGCCCAGACCACCACTGTCGCTTTTTCTCCTACTTCTCAAGACCCCAGGAACAAGGGATCAATGGCTATTATTACATCACCTTTGACGTGTGGGTTTTCAAATGCCAAGCTACACCAGTCATAAACTATTATACATACTGTAACCGACTTCTTTTTTGCTTTCCCTCTTCTATTTTTTTTTTGAACCCATCACGAAAACCCTTTTTTTTTGCCCCCTTCGGTGACAGATCCCACCACACGCATGGGCTGCGCACTATACAGTGGCAGACAACTCCGGGAGGACCGGAGGATGAACTGGCATGGGAACGATAACTATGTGTGATCGGAACAAGTGGATACTGCGCACTAGTGGACAGAAGAGTCTGAGATCGTTAGACCTGTCGATGGGTTTTGGGCTTATATGTATTAGAACACTCCCTCTCAAGGTTCTTTTCACAATTCGTTCATCTGGTGTTGCCTACTTGCGACTCGAGCACGGGTCTCATGCCTTCAATACTAAAGAACGAGTACACCCAAATGGCAGTAGAGACTCAGCTCGGAGCCATCTACAGAAATTTTTACAGCCCTTGACGCTAATGGTATCATAGCACCCTACGATTTCTCAGTTCGGATCCGATCCTGCACCAGGGAGTCCCATGACATTATATGTATTTACATACAAAATCAACGTCCAAGGTTTTAGAAAAGGTTACATATCCTCCGTAATCCGCACCTCAAAAAAGGTTCGACTCTTTTCCCTGACTGATGACGCAAAAAAACTAGCCAACTGTCCACCACCCGGTCTCCACAAAAATCATCACTTATCAAAGATCTCGCAGAAACTTCGGACCTCGAATCCGAGTCCCACATAGGTCCTGGTTTTTTTTTTCCTGCAGCTAGAAATCTAGTCTGAGTGGCGTGTCGATGAGGGGGATTCGTTGAAATTACTACAGACCAGGGCCTGGATTGGTTTTTATTTGACCCTTGTGAGGGGTGCGACAGACATATCGTTCAACAGTTTTTGACATCACTCGGCACCTCAGATCTTTATTTCAATAACATAAGTAACGGTTTTACCGGGAAGGGGGAGTGATGGGAAGTAATCACATCTTCGGATTTTCCTCTAAGAAATGAGTTAGAAAACTTGTCCGTGATCACAGGTAAATAAATGAGCCAGAATTTCTGACCCAATGAAATGTTTTGAAAGGGCCTCTCTCAAACACTTGAACTTTGTTTCTATCAGCTCACGGGGGACATAGGCCGATCGTTTGTGACCATACACAGGTTCCATTACTAGCAACCTGCGGACCTCACTTTACACCGCGGTAGGGTCACCCAATAATGACGAGCTCACTACGTAGCCGATATTCCCGATATGGGTTCTGTGTGCCATCGACACATCCACGATGCGATGCGGGTGCCATGTATGTATATATGTTCAAACCAACCGTCACTTCGTGATTGACACAGGTTGCCTTTATTGCATCCGATGCATTGGGTGCGTAGTTGCATTCAGGAGGTTAGCGAATTGACACTAGGCGGGCGCTACTGGAATAGCGCATAATCGTGTGCTCCTTAAGTACCGGTTCTCCTCTTTCTTTGGAAATCCTGGTAGGCATAATTGGAAGGTGAGTTTCCCTTTGTTACCAAGAACCCGCATATGTGCATTACAGGTGTATACTTGACCCGAATGTGACAGCAGCCCAGCCCCCAATTGATTGAAACTAGCGTACCCTACACAGTATAAATAGCTTTTCTGTACCTTGATCTACTCCCCATTAACTCACAACGCCATTTCCTATTTGACTTTCCTGGGCGCCCGGCCTCACTCAAGCTGCCAGTGTCCAGCCCAGTTGATACTGATATTGAATCATTCAGAATGGAGTCTCCGTAACACATCTGACTGGCGCATCCCCTCCCCACCAGTCGTCTTCAACCGCCATTGAAGGTCGTAAATTCGTTGCCCACATTTCCCACCCGCGAACTGAACGTATGGAGATGGTACAAATAACGAAATCGAACCCTGCAAGTCTCTCGACGTTGTGATCTCGAGTTCTTACTAGAACGCACTTATCTAGAACTCGGCGGCGCGGCTGGATCTTCGTCGGGACCGCCTCCATCGACGTTGATCGCTCACAAGGTTGTGGCAAAACTAAATATATCATCGGCTGCCTGGCAAGTCCCAACCATAACGTACAAAGCGCTATCACATGAAAACAGCAAAAAAAGAGAAAGAAATACAAATATAAATACCCTTATGACACAAGAAGGTCCGCAGAATACGTCAGCTCAGTGTTAACCTCTGGAAGTGAGTGGGCATAGTATGGGAATGGCCACCTTTTATCGCCCACTCAAACACACACAAAGTTGAGTGGCGCAGAACGCGAGGGCTTTCGAGGCACAAGATTCTCTTGTGGCCCAATGTCATGTGGTAAACCTCTGATCCCACCAGTGAATCTGCCGGGAATATTTCCGTATACAGTTTTGGATGGATATGTATATATTATTATATTATCAAGGAAATCGGTGAACTCTAACCAGTTTTACAGGATTCGGACGAGTATACACATGGCTTATCTTCGATAAGTGGACCCTGTTTTTTTTCAACCGGCTACGCTTCCGAGCGTCTTCCCCTTCTAGCACAAGGGCAGACGATTATGAGATAGGACTGTTGAGAAGCAGCAAGAAAGAAAACACGGCATATAGGCTGGTCCTCGGACATATAACCAAGTCCCGTGGAACCCAGATATTTTGACGCAAACTCTCGAACACTCCCACTGGCGGCGAAAACACCCAGATAGGGGTTACTTTAAGTAAAGTGAAGGGATACCTCATTTTCTATTCCACCATATCTCCGTCGCTATCTAGTTGTGATTACTATTTGCATGGCCTACGAACCCCGATCAAGGCATTAGTCACGCTCTGCGACCTAATGGGTCATCAACTAAAGAGAGCTGAAGGTATCATTTCGACATCGAGTCTATAGATGTTAGGTTGTTGGACTCCGGCTCGTGAAAAGACTCGACAACATGGTTTTCGTTCCTGGTAAGGAGCCACAGCACATGGCATCACCTGCGCAGAAACATTTAGTACGAAAATATCACCTTAGAGATCCTCGCAAGGAGGGGGGATAGTTAACCGTGAACCCACTTTTAGTTTTCGGCAACCGACAAAAAATTGTTTTGCAAATTTCTTCTGCAAAACAGATCAAAATGATAGTGGGATTTACATAACCCACATCTAGCGCCTATCTCAGGGGAAAAAAAAAAACGCCCATAGTGATGGTGCGCGCGCGTTTGACTTTACCGCATACAGCTTCACCAGGGACCCGTTTGTTTCCTCAACATTTCCGGTGATGGATTGATGGGCAGCAGCGCCTAGACTGACATCGTAAGTGGATATTTGTCTCTCTCCGGTAAACCGTTGCGTAAATCCCTGTTGTCCGCCACAAATGTGAGCCGGAAGGCTTCCCGAAAGGAAGATCGATGGGCCGGGAAAGGGGATTCTCGCTCGAAGTGAGACGAGGTGTGACAGGGGGGATATAAGCCGGTTGTTGGGATTACGATGACACATACATACACATGCCCTCCCCTTTTTCGAGTTGCTGGAAGGGGCGCGCAAGACCCGAACGGCCCCCCCCCCAGCCCCAGTTCTCACCCAAGGAGGACAAATCAAGCTTGTTAGGAGATTGTGTTGCAGTTAGGTACTGGGAAGCAACATAACGATTCTTTGCGCTACTAGAGCTTGTTGATGGAAATTGAGGATCTTGTGTCATGAGTTCGAAATAGCAGTCGTCGGACCGTTTTTGCAGGGTCTGATTTAATTTACGAATTTGTGAGCGGTTAAGCTCTTAGATCCTGATCAGTAGCTGAAAGCGCCAACGCCTGGAAGTGGAGGTTCGTCTTCCAACCACACACACACCCTTGAGGCAGCTATATCTCTCGACAATGTAACTAGCAACCGAAATATCAAGTGCCAGGCCCTGTAATTCAACCGAAATAATTACGGTCTCTATCTCATTCCTCTGATATGAATATCCAAGCAGTATCTAATTCATCCGGGACTCGTGTAAGCTTGGGCTTACTACAATACGCACTTTTTGGGGCAATAATCCTCTGATACATAGGGTAGCTATTATTTGTATGACCACGGAGACACGCAATAAGTATACAATATAAGCAGCCAAGCGGAAGCGAGTACAGTGTAGGTATACAGTCCAAGTGAGCACATGGAGGCGGAGAACGGAGAACGGGAAACTCGAGCGCGGGGGACTTCGGCGCGAACTTGCGTCACAACGCTCTGCATATTATGTCCCTTTGGTGTAATAGTCGTAACTGACCGCCTGTATGACCATCCCTTGCAGCCTCGTCAACCCAGACATTCGCGTTAAGCCGAGGGAACACGAAGACTATATGAACCACTCGTTTCATCAGGTATAGAGGCTCACAAGAATTAGTAGGACTTCGACAGGAAGGGAGGGGGGGGAGGTTCAAACGACAGATAAGAAGCTTCAAACGAAGAAACGTCTCTCAATCCCTTCAACTTCGAACAGCATCCATGGATTATTACATCCCAGCTGCCATTTGGTTGCTAGGGATCTACCATCGCCGGAAAGAGTTGCACCGTAAGTACATGAGTAACACATTTCCCAGGTTTGGCAGAGTCCCTCTGGATTTAGAAGTGAATACTTCGTCTTGTGCCGAGACTTAACACATCTCCGTCTGAGTTATGTTGATAAAGGAAGAAAGTAAAAAAGCCATGAGATAAAGTTCTTCGAACAGACCAACTCGGCAATACATATTCTCTTCAACGAAACACAAACTGTCCAATTGCCCAACCACAGCAAAAGAATACCCATTTACAATCAAGACAACAGAACATTTGACAGATGGACAACCTTGGCAGAATAACAAATAGAAGCTCTTCCCGCTTCTCCAACACCCTTCAAAAAAGTACAACACCTAGCTACTTATGATTTCTTCACTTTGGCTCATCCCATCACTATCTTTAGGCCTCGCTCACCCCAAAAACACAAAAGCACGACGCATATATACACCACCACACCAAAACCATTCTACCTAAATAATATGTAATGCACCAGCTCCAACCCATGAACAAAGAGCCAAAAAGAGCTAATGGCTACGAGCGGAGTGCTGGGGGGAGGGGGAAGTAATTACAAGCCAAATGAACAAATCATTTAAGCGGTATAATAACAGGGGTCTGTGTTTGGGGAAGTGATGTATACAGGACCCAAATAATGAATAATACGTAAAATAATAATTTTTTTCGGGGCTCTGGGGAGCCATGTGTGAATGTGCATATTGAACACAATCAGTACGCGCAAGGTTGGCGGAGAGGGAGGTTGCAGTTGCAATTATGAGGAAAGGGAAGGGGGAGGGAGGGGGGGGGGCGGGCAGTGGCGGGCATCTATGAATCCCTCCCGTTATAGTAAAAAAAAAAGAAGCATGTGCAGCCGGGGGGGTTATGTGACGCGAAGCCAAGTCGGCAGAGATTCTCGTGCATATGAAAATGACTCTGAGCGGGTTAAGCAAGAATACGAGGAACTCAACGGGTCCCTGTAAAATATCACACGGGTCAGCGATTGTTCTCAACACCCCTTAGAAAAAGACCCATATAGCAAACAAATAAATAACCGCAACACTTCCATGGCAGCGGGGGATGTCGGCGACCCTGGGTCACCTGACGGGTGCGACTCGGGGGGGAGGCGCATGCGCAAGCGGCGGAGGTGCGGGCGGGAAGTGAAGACAGAGAAAAATGGGGTAGTATGCTCACCTCGAAAGACAAAAGTAAAAGCGAAGGGGGTTAAAACCCGTTAACAAGGAATCGTGTTCAAAGGCCGTGTGAGGCCGTACCCCGAAAGTGTCGCCGGCGTCACTACAGGCACGCAATATGTTGTTGTATTGCTCGTAGGATTTGCTGTTGCCGTTTGTGTAGAATCTAAGGGTGAGGGAGCTGATGCGGTGGTTGATGGAATTTTATTGCCGCCGGTGTCCAATGGGTGTGTCACTGATGAAGGTGTCGGTGTTGGGCTAGTTGGTGTTGTGATGGGAGCAGTGGTGCCTCGAGCATTCTCCGAGACGGCGTCAGAGTCTGTCGAGTCCTCAAACCGACATGTGCCTTTCTCCCTATGGTATTTCAAACCGTTCGGATTAAGGTATGACTTGATACATCCATGAGTCTATTCGACCAGGGCAGGACACAAGGCGGTTGAGAAATCTGGGTCAAAGGAAAACGAAGCAAGCAGCAGCGAGACTCACAGGACAGCGAAACGCCTTCTCCCTCCGCTTCACATTCCCGCCCACTATCCGCGCCTTTGCTTTCGCACCGTTCTTCGAAGAAGAGACAGCTGTCGCACTGCTGACGATATCCGCCTTTGTTCGCCCCTTCCTTTCCATTTCCTTCTCCCTCTCGTGTGAGGTAATAATTTCGCTCGTCGCTTCTCTCCCGAACGTCGAGACAGAGATGGAATCGACCGAGTCGAGGATCATTGGGTCGTGTGACTTGGATGCGAGTGACGACAGACATCTCAAGGTCGAATCTGGAGCAGAATAGGTGTCATACGAGGCAGAAATGATGGGATACGGTTCCGGCCCAATGCCAATTTCGAGGCCGAGGTCGTATAGTCCGATACCATATGTCGACGGCGCAGACTCGGACTCGGGTATCGCGGACATGTTGAAGGGGGTGTACACCTGGGGAGAGGGCGCTTTTGGTTTCGAGGTGAGGTCGGGGTGGTGGACTACCGCGGCTGCGAGGGGTGTTGTGGGTGTCTGGGGCGAGGAAACGACGGAGGAGGAGCGGGAGGAGGAGGGGGTGTGGGAGAGGGAGGGGGGCGGGGGGAAGTGGGCGAGGCGCTTGCCGGAGTTTTCTGGGTAGATACGCATGCCGTCGACGTTGAAGACGACGACGTGTTTTTCTTCAAAGTGCTCGACGAGGGCGTGGAGGTCGGGGAGCTGGATGCTGCAGCAGTTGAAGTTTGAACACTGTCAAGAGTGAAGGCGTGATCGGATATTAATAGTTCTGGGACGCACAAGGGCCTGTTCGAGCGAGGAGATGTGCTCAATGTTGTTCAGCGCAAGGTCAGAGGCCGGGGGCAGGTCGATGTCCATCGGGGAGTGGGCTGGAGGTGGAGGTGCGGAGGCAGGGAGGGGCGTTGTCGTTTCGAGGGTCTCATTGGGATAAATTGTGGGTGCTGGTGGGAAGTCTGATCTACACGTTTCCATCGACAAATCCATCCCATCGATTAGAAGGAACACCGCAAATCGGGTAGCACATCCGACTTACTTTGTCCGTTCTGTCTCGTCCTCGTGTGCTCTCCAGTCCAACATGTCTGCCAAGGAGGCCATAGGGTTGCGTTAGGGGGTAAAAAAGAGGTTGGGAAGGGACGGTTGCCTTCGCCCCGCAGAATTATTATACGCGAGTGGGGCCTAAGCGGCTATATATGTGGAGGGTGGGGGGGGGGGAGGACGTAAAAAGTATAGAGTTGGATGGAGTGAGTCGACAGAATCATAAATACAAACGAAGCAACGAAAATTTCTGAAAGTAATAGGGATGATCCTGACGCCCGCCCAAGTGCGTGCGTTTCCCGTTGAAACCTCCCTTCCTTAACTTGGCCATGGCTTAGGGTGCCATCCGGACCGGATGCAGAGTCTCAGGTGGTTCTCCATTTTCAAATATCAAAGGCGGTTCTCGAGGCACCAAGGCGGCACGCGGAACCGCTTTCGCCTGAGGATTCGTTCTGTCCAGTTCCCAGCCAACCGACACATCTAGCGAGAGAGCAACTGGAGCAACAAAGCCCTCGGCACCTGGCACAAGTCAATAGTGGTAGTAGCGGCAAGTCCTGCCACGATTTGTATTGAAAAGAAACTGGGGTCATCAAAATGCAACGCAGCCTGTTCCCTCCGCCCTGAATGTTTCGGGGCCCGTCCGAGTCTCGAATGCTGGGTATTTCAAATTCTGCCCTCCTGTACGCCGAGACATGATATTATTAAGGACAAACAAGAACCATTTATGTGCTCACCCCGTTTTTGTGCAACTCCGGACTCTTGGAGGGTAGACGCCATCGCTCCAGTTCTCAATGGTGCAGGGCTACGATGAAGCGATTGAGAGGGGTGTGTATGGCCTGTAAGAGGATTGGATTGGGGCAAGTTCGGAATTTGAACACGTCACTCAATTTAGTTAGGCGTTGGCTAGTAAGACAGCCGACGTGCACTAAAAAAGTGACGGAAAGCCCACACGCTTCTTCCCTTTGAATGCCTTGCCCATTCAGCGGAACAACGATGTGATGGGAAACGCTGCTGACAAAGAAATCTATTTTCACGGCCAAAGGTTCGAAGAGAAATAAATTGAAGTTGTTCATAGGGCTAATTAATTAAGAGCTGCTTGTCAGAGAGGCATTTCTCCCCAGCCAAGAGAAAGGCACAGAACAAGCACAAAGGTCAATTATTAATTAGCTGCGTGTCTCATTCAGCTCGGTCACATGTCTGAATTAGCATTTGTGGGTGCAAGGTGCGGAAACACATGCCAAGTGACATGGGAAGAGGATTATATTCAAGTTCGCACTGCTTGATGGTACTGCTTGTTGCTGTTGAGCTGCGCAAAGGTCTATCAGCGAAGCACTCCCAAGGATAGCAGGGCTGGTAGACATCCGCAGCGCGCACAACGTTAAATAGTTGTCGTGGCCTTTGGCCGGAGTAGTTGCGTCACATTTCGGCAGGAAAAAAGGCCGATTGGATTCCCATATGCGGACATGGGATCAAAACTCATAAAGGATGTGGAATCAATGACATTTATGACTCGTATTCACCGCATATCATGTCCTCCAACGAGGATGACTACAACGACCAGGATGGCTGCGGAAGCCAAGGCCTGAAGAAACGCAGGATACAGCGAGCATGTGATATATGCCGCAGGAAAAAGAGTATGCTGCTGTTTTATTCCTCGCAAACTATTTCATCTGGTCTCACCCAGGAAACTGATAGTCAGGTGTGAGTGCTCTGGCTGGCCGGATCCGCTTGGTATGAATTTCTATGTCTAGGTGATGGTGTGCAAATGCCCGGCAACAGGTGCTCAAACTGCATCACGTACAACTTTGAGTGCACGTATATTGAGGCCGCCAAGGTGGGTGTTGGTCCGACCCCTGTCTCTGACGAACAAACAGATTGGCTGAACGGTTGTCTCGCAGAAACGAGGGCCACCTAAAGGGCGAGTTACCTCGGATCCCGTTATCATTTGAGATTGGCTGACATCGCTGGAACAGCTACGTCGAGAGCTTGGAGAATAAGTTGGAGAAGCTAGAAAGACTGCTGAGACGAGTGCGTACTCTAATCGGCCTGATGAATTACACGCAATTCACACTACCATCAGTTATGTCCAGATGAAAACCTCCTTCGAGAACTAGATATTGTCACGGACCAAGACAGCTGTACTATAGAGCAACCACCTGCCCATCCAAGCCCCCTTGTTGGATCTTCCTCGGGCAGGAAACACTTACGAGAAACACTGCCATCCTCTGCCCTCGACGTCGCCACAGCCATCATCCGGAATTACGGCGCCGCATCGCCCAGCTCGGATGAACGATTCCATGATGATGCTCATCTGATCCTTGCCGACAATCTAAGCAAACTCGCTCTGGAGCCAAAGGAGTATCGATTCTTTGGAAAATCAAGCGGTGCCATGCTCATTCAAACGGCCATCGAGCTCAAGAACGAGTATGCGGGCAAAGTCTCTCCTGCTCTGAGACCCGAACTCTTGGGATTGAAGAGGAATCAATTTTGGACCAGGCATCCTGTGCGTCTCTTTCCCCCCACTCCCCAAATTGTCCAAAAGGAAATAACAAATATCGTACCAGTGGGAAGAAGCACTCATATCGTCTGATACCAATCCGCCCTACTCCTTCCCTGAACCGGACCTCATGGCCGCCCTTGTAGACCTCTACTTTGAACACGTAAACCTCTATCTCCCCCTCCTTCACCGCCCTACATTCGAGCGTTCCGTCAACAAAGGTTTACATCTCCGAGACGATACCTTCGGCGCAAACCTATTATTGGTTTGCGCTATCGGCTCTCGATTCTCCGAAGACCCCAGAGTGCTGTTGGAGGGTGTCGAGAGCAGACACTCGTCCGGTTGGAAATGGTTTCGACCAAGTGCAGATGGCGAAGAAGAGTTTGCTATCACCTCCGACGCTGTATGATTTGCAATTCTATTGTGTAAGTTCTGGAGATCGCTTGCTTCGTTTTGGTGTAAATCTAATCAACTCGGTGCTGTTTTTTTTTTTTTTTTATTTCTCGTAATCATTCAGCTCTCGGTACAATTCTTGCAAGGATCATCAGCTCCTCAAGCATGCTGGAACATGGTTGGCGTTGGTATCCGACTGGCACAGGACGTCGGTGCGCATCGCAAGAGAAAGAATAAAGAGCCCCTCACCGTGGAGGACGAGCTATGGAAACGGGCGTTTTGGTAAGCGCTTAAAAATGGTCTTGGCTTTGCTTCTTCGAATGACTCATACCTCGGGATAAGGATATTGACGTGTATAGATCGAGCGGTCAGCGCCGCGCTCGGCCGATCTTGCGCTATTCACGATGAAGAGTACGTTCATCTTGGCATTATTTATAGCCTTCCTCCCCGGATGTATGGCCTTATCGTGTAAATTTTAGCTTTGATGTCGACCTTCCCGTTGATTGCGATGATGAATACTGGGAACATCCGGACCCAGAACAACGATGGAAGCAACCACCGGGGAAACCCTCGCTTGCTTCTGCGTTCCTATGTTATCTCAAGCTGACCCAGGTCCTCGCGTTCTCCCTTCGTACGATCGTAGGTTTTCCCCTCCCGACCAGAGTGTAGACCATGTCATCTTAACTGGCCTCTTGGTAGTACTCCATAAACAAATCAAAAATCTTGCTTGGTTTCGTGGGGAGTCAATGGGAACAACACATCGTTGCCGAATTGGATTCCGCACTTAACCATTTTGTGGATACAGTTCCTGATCACCGTAAGCCTATACCCATTCACACCACTTACCAAATCACAATTTTACTTACCCCTACGTTCACTGTTGACAGTTCGCTGGGATCCCAAACGGGAAGATATCCCATTCTTCAATCAATCTGTCGTCCTCTGGAGCATGTATTATCACATACAGATTCTCATCCATCGGCCATTCATCCCTTCCCCAAGTAAACCTTCGCCGCTGTCCTTCCCTTCTCTCGCGATTTGCACGAATGCAGCTAGGTCATGCATCCATGTCGTCTATATGCAATATTGTAGATTACCCTCTACGAGTCCGCAGGTCCAGGTGAGTTCAAAATTATCTCCGCCCTCTATGCTAGGGTTATTCGAACTTTGAGGGGGTTAGTTAAGTGTATGGGTACAGATGCCTGTGTTTACGTCGGGAATTGTGTTGCTGCTGAGCATTTGGGGAGGGAAGAAGTCAGGATTATCGACGGACCCTAATAAAGAGATGGCGGATGTTCACAAGTGTATGGCGGTATTGCAAGGGAGCGAGGATAGGTGGGTCATCCATCGCCTAAATCTCTGGTTTTTGACCTTGAACGTTCGCCTTCAGGTGGCACTCTGCCGGGCGTTTGTGGTGAGTCCGTTCCTTTAGATTGTTCCTGGTTCCCCGAGTATCATTTCTAAGCACAAACGCAGGGATATCTTGTACGAGTTGGCATCCGTTGGGGAGTTACCACTACCCCAACAGACGCCCGCCAGCAATAAACGCGAACGTGATGCAGATAGTCCGATTTCCTCAACTCCAAACTCGGATACTACCCGGACACCTCCATTGTCTGACGGTCCTCGAGCATTGGCAGGTTCTAAGCGGGTGAACAAAGATGCCAACGGGCTCGCTGCGAACCGATCATCGCAGAAGCAGATTCGGATCCCGCTTCTCCAATCGCAAGCGCCAGCGCATGAATTTTCGGATAACGTTATGGTGAATCAAACCCAGATAGGGTCCTCGCCCATGATGCCAACGCAACCTGCGGAGTTCTACTCGCTGCCGGTGTACAGCAACGACCTTGGAAAGCTCCCGTTGCACGGACAGCTTTCTGGGCAACCACAAACACCATCGCATCTTCCTTCCTCTTCTCACCTTATGTCACCTGCGCAGTCTACTGACCATGGTGGATACTGGTACAGCTCGGACCCGCTGCCGGACGACATCCAAGGTGGGAGGCAGGGTCAGATGATGGGCATGGGACATGATGGTTCAACTTCTGGATTTGGAGCTCCTGGACCAAGTTTGATGTCGGGTGAGAGCGCAGCAGACCTAGGACTCCCAACAGCACAATCCGAGGCTGATTTGCTCTTTGGACAACTGGCAATGGGCTATCTCGCACCTTTCTCTGCGGATTTGCACCCGGCTTCGTTGCCGATGTTTGATGGGATGTTGGCGCAGCATACAACGGGTCTGCAACAGTCCAGACCAGAGCTGGGTGCACATCTGCATCCAAGGTATCATGAAACGATGGAACAGCGGTTTGGTTCAGGGGTGGATGTGGGATTGTCGAGAGGGGCGGGGGTGGGAACGGATGAGACAGCGATGCATCAATTTCTGGATAACAATACGATGGCTATGTGGTCTGGTGCGCCGACGGGGTATGAGTGAGAGGGATCCAGTCTCCCTCCCTCCCTTGAGGACCCTCCACGTACCTGCCTCTGCGTTTAGTTCATGACCTTCCACCCCGCTTGGGGTAGTTCTTTCGACTTGATTTGGCCGTAGAGCTCTTGTGAGTGCCCGGGTAGTGATATTCGGTTTACCTCGGACAGCTGGGAGCTGTCTTTTGGTTGTCGGGGTGTCTTTGCAGAGCGGGGTGTGGCGTTCCGGCGTTGGTGGTTCGAATGTTTTGGTAGGTTGTGCGTCTCGGCTGGGGATACGCCAATGATTTTCTTTTCCCGTTTGGACCCTATAGACATCATCTCCTCGATTTCATGTTCCCGCTTGTCTCATGCTGTGTCTGTTTGCATCTATACATACCACACCACACTCAATGTAAAATCTTGTCCGCCGACTAGCAGTGGAGGAGGGGGGAGCCAAAGCATGAGTAAGCTGAGGAGCACCACAGGGTTTATAAGTCTGGTGCCAACAATGGACAGTATGCATTTTTGATTACGCGAGCGGGGTTTTGAGGCCCATTAACACATTGCGAGTGCGTCAACAGTGCAGACTCAGCGGGGTGCAGGTTCGGGGCCCGAGCCCGGGAGCTATTAGGGGTTAAGTTTGGTTGAGTTGTGGATGACTTAGCAAAGACTAAACATAATCACGGACCTATAGCCTAGAACCTAATAGCTTTCCTTGGCTTTCATGGGGGTTGGTATTCACCATTCGATGATTGATCAGCGGAACACTCCTCAATGTGCCAATAATAACCAAGGGCATCAACATCCATCAGCATAGCCTGCTGACCATGGATCCTGATATCCGACTTGCCTGTTCCTATGATCAGACCAGTCTAGAGTAACGTTCATATCGAGGCTATTTTTCATAGAATCATCACATGCCCACCTACCTTCTCACAATTGACGGGTTCGTGGGCTATTTTCTACTGCATCGACGTCGAAGTTGTTGAAGATGGCTTCTAGGTGCCCACCGGAAGGTTTGTCGGCCCATGGTCCGTTTTTTGTTCTTTCAGTGAGAATACAATCCATCAATCATATCAAATCCTCCACTGACAAGCCAACGGCAGTAAGAAGGCTAAATTTCGTCATTATAGACATCATCTTGGCAGATTTATTTTTATGGAGTTTATTTGCGGCTTTGTGTGCCCGTGAAGAGTCCTCAGCTGACTCACGAGAGGATGGTAGGGCCAAATATTCTGCCGAGTGTTCTCATCATCGTCAGTATTTCTGGGCTCTATTCGGCTGTCGCGTCGGGCTTTGGGCGCACTCTCAGAGCCCATGAACACCTCGGGTCCTTCAAAAGGACTTCCATTGCAGATGTAGATACAAACGGACCGTCGCTAAGTCTGGCGCCTGTGAAAAGCGAGCGCGGTGTGCTCTGATGATGGGAATGGATTTACGAGTAGGAGTTGTAGGACCAAGCTGCTTACTTTCGGCGACATGTGGGCTTCGCGAATCCCGGAAAGGCACTGCAAGGTGTTCTGCAAGTCTCGCCACAGGCGAAGGCTCACAGACAAGTCAGCCTCATAACCCATGCGAAGGTGCAGTGGTTCTGGTGTTCTTTACTCTAGAATTATCCACTAACCATATGTTTGCTCGCATACTGCACACGGTTGTGTAGTGCAGATGGCTCTATTTTTTCCTTCCAATATGGCCATTCTCTCACCTAACATCCGAACTTGGAGCGAAAAACACGTTCCATGACTTCCAACATCAGTTTCCGCGATGATCGAGCTATCTCCGTTGACACTTTTCCGAGCTTTATTGGCCATCTTCCCCTATCACGAGGCTCTTTTTATCTCAGTCCAGGTAATCCGTAAAGGCCGGTCCTACATGGTGGCTGTTAAAATGACTGGACCTGTGAAAGAACACATGGCTCACACTGGCGTTGGATAAAAATAATCTACGTCTGGCTCTCAGTGCTCGACCTCCTCCATCAGATGGAGAACTTCCTTGAGGCACAGGCTCGGCAGGTCGCGTCCTCTGCTGTCGTTCTGGATCATGAACATGTTATAGTTCCATATTGAATTGGTCAGATGGTCCTCGAGGCAAGTTCCGCCAAAGCTGAGGCTGGAACATGGCATTCGGCATGTTCGATCCGTATCGATTGTGCGGACATAACGCCGTCATTGGCGTTTATTTTTGGTCGATGCTGGGCGCTGGGGATGGATACTAGAAATGATATAAAATGCGAGGAGATTGTACCTCAATCCTCACCGGGACTGGAAAGTCTTCGCTGTCCTTTATAACATCCACATTCTCTCTCTAACAACTTGAAAATGTTTCTACGAACGATTGTCACGATTTGTCTTGCTGCCCTCGTCTCCTCAACTCCTGTGCAGGAGAAAAGGCAGGCTTTAGCACGCGTCATCACGAAATGCACAAAAGCCAACAACGTTGCCTTGACTTTTGTGAGTTGGTGCTACATTCGTCCCATTCAAGTGGTTCTGACCGCGATACTAGGATGATGGACCTTGGGTATATCTGTACGCAACCATCGATATAATCGAGAGAAACACAAGGAGAATTACTCATGCCGTTATTTCTAGTTATGATGTCAGCAAGGCTCTTATCCAGTACAACGCTACTGGGACCTTCTTTTTCAGTAAGTTGGTCCATGCTTATCGACGTTCAGAATCTGATATACATCCTATGCTACCTAGACGGAAACAACTGTAAGACCTTGCGGCTTAATATATCCCTGTCACATCTACTGACATTGATTAGATGGCTGTATTTACGATGCTGACGAAGCTAAACGTGTTCTCTACGCTTACCAAAAAGGCCACCAAGTCGCATCGCACACCTGGAGTCACAGTGACCTAGCAACTTTATCGTGGGATAAAAGTAAATCTATTCTCTTGTTAAACGCGGCGAGATATATACACGAATAACTAACGCGTTTCCCCATAGTTCATGACGAGATGTGGAAAGTCGAACGTACGCAGGGACTTCATAAATATGATGCGTACATATCTGAGCATCTACCCTTTCTCCAGAGGCGTTGCAGAAGATCGTTGGTGTTGTACCCGCATTTATGAGGCCCCGTGAGTACCGCTAGCCTTAGTACTACATTGGAACACCAACTTGAGCTTATATTGGTTTCAATAGCTTACGGTTCGTATAACGACTTGGTACGACAAGCGTCTGCCATTCGGGGACAATCTCTCGTTATTTGGGATTTTGAGTGCGTCATCTACTTTATGTCATTATGGGTCGTGTGCTTATTCTTGCTGACAGTTCCCAAGACTCTCTTGGGGCTACCGTGGCAGGAGAGCGAGAAACTATACGACCAGCTGCTTGCCAGCCACCCAAGCACCATTCTTGCTTTGAACCATGAAGTCTATGGTGTGTATTGTTTGATTTATTCCATATTCCCTCATTATTTACTTGAACCAATTCATCCAGTTACCACTGCGTAAGTTCGAAAGTTGCATTATCTTATCGCAATTCGCTCATGGTCATCCATATATGTAGCCACCAAGTACTGCCATACGTACTTGACAAACTGAGTAAAGCTGGGTACAAGATGGTGTCTGTGGCTGAGTGTGTTGGCCTTGAGCCGTACCAGAGTGTTGGGTCTCCCTGGTGTGCGCGACGTAAGTTATTCCGCCATCATCTTCTTGCCTAGTGTGGTTCTCACCTCACCTCACTTCCTAGTCTACTTGGCATTGTTAAACCTGTTGAGACTCCGGGATCCGTTGAGAACCGAAGATTTACCAATTTTTGGCGTTAAAGCCGGACTTGTCACTAGAGACTAACGATTTTGTGCTTCATGTACATCTACTTCGGATGATGATTTTCAAATCCATACATTCTGGGTGTCGACTCGTGTTAATTATGAAACCCGCAAAAGCCGATGAACCGGCCCTAGCCAAACCCCGCGACTGTGCCTCGCTGGGGCATTCAAGCATAGTACAAACCTGAGCGCTGTCACTCTCCCATTTCCATTTCCCATCCACCCACGCCACCTCCGTGCGCCTAGGAGCTCCGGCATCTCGTTCTTGCCGAAGAGACGCTGAGCTATTCCCCACACCTTACCTTATTACTTCTTACTTTCCCGACGTTTGTGAAACAGATGTCCGTCGATCTCCTGATTTTAGGTGCAGGTTGGACTTCCAGCTTCCTTATCCCACTTTGTGAGGAACGTGGCGTAAGGTTTGCCGCCACCTCCCGGTCAGGACGCAATTCGACCATCGCGTTTGTATTTGATCCCGATTCGGATGATTATACACCGTATAAGGTACTTCCCGATGCACAAACTGTGCTCATCAGTTTTCCGATCGAGAGGAGCGGGGGATCACAGAGACTAGTGGAAGGCTACAGATCAACGAGGACACACGCGATAGATGATCTCGGGTTCATCCAGTTAGGAACGACTGGCATCTGGAAAGTGAGTTCATTACCCCCCATAGTTGACAATTATCTGCCAGTCCCATGGGTTTGACTTTCGTTTTATTACATGGCCTTACCATTGTTAGGGAACAAAGGGCAAAATTATAGATGACGCACAGGAGCGCACCAATCAGTGGTGCGACCGACACTCGCCGTACACTAGAACTCCGCGTGCGATATCCGAAGAAGAGCTACTTGCTTTGTCTCCGGGCATACCTACAACCGTCCTCAACCTCGCAGGCCTCTGGGGCGGCCAGCGCTTGGTGCGAAATTGGATTGCTCGAATCGCACCGACAAAGGAAGCTTTACGAAATAGGGTGAGTGTCAAAGACCCCCTTGGCTACATAATTGCAGTGATTTCATCAACTCACGCATATTATATGTCTTTGTCCATTATTGATCTCAGGGCAGCCTTCATGTGATCCATGGAATCGATGTTGCCCGCGCCATCCTCGTCGTCCACGGGAGGTTCTCACAGGCTCAGGGAAGACGATGGATCCTTACTGATGGTCGTATCTACGACTGGTGGGATCTAGCTTCTGCATGGGGCACCCCCCTCCGTGACGCACCAACTGCATCTGTCATCAACATCCAGGACGCCGATCACACCCCGCCAACGGGACCACCCACTAGTCAGGAAGATGAACATGGACCCCAAGCCCTATGGGTGAGAGAGCTGATGGAAGAAAATAGTGTGCGTGGGCTTCCCCGGAATGTGGAAGTTTTAGGGACGGCATTAGATTCCAGGGATTTTTGGACAACATTTGGCTTGAGCCCCGTCAAGGCGCGTTTAGAGGGCTGATACGATGTGGAGCATAGGAATAATGTGTAACGTTGTTGTATGTATATAAGGATGGGTTTCCAAAGAACAAGTCGGCGGCTAGAAGGCTGTTCCGACGGACACACACGCACCTGCCCTTGTAATGATAATGCATCTTGATCGTGTTTTTCTTTCGAAGCCTCTTGAGACTCAAAAGGGCGTAAGGGTAGCGACTCTAAGGAGAAAATTACGAGCTTCTTGTTAGTTGCAACATCTTTTCTGCCAGACACTACTTAGCACCTGCCGCCCTTGGTCTCCGACGACGGACAGGGTCTTCATACCCCATTTCTCTAACAAGAGTCTGGAAACTACCAATGACGCACAGGGAGCCCTGGATAAGTAACACCGTCGGCGATGTCCCTGCAATGACGCACTTACCAACAGCTAAAGATAAGAGGTCTACGGTCTGCCGAGGACGTACTGGATTATGAGCGCGATGATCTCCTCAATATGGTTGTTGCCACTATGATACTTCTTCCTGATCGGTCAGGGAGGTCTTCACACTTCCTTGGGGAGGATGACTAGCGTCCCTTGGGTACTTCCTCTAATACACTATTTCGAAGCCAAGGCCGACGTTCGCAAGGGATAGAAACAACGTCATCTTGAGATTCTGCGGCTGATTGTATATCAAAGTAAATTGATAGGAGGGGGAGGGACACCAATGACACGATGATTATTAAACATGTGCGCACTACATGGGACTTGTGAAGATGACAGAAAAGAATCCGCATGTCTAATCCCTGGGAGCCCCCCGACCAACACCAGCGTATTGTGCCCTGTAACCCTCAGGTGCACCGCCTTCCTTCTTGCGGTAATCCTCCCTATCACCGCGGGGCGGGCGGTAGGCACCCTCTCCGCCAGAGCGAACAGTGGCGGGACGCGTTGGGCGGGCAGCCTTTTTATATGTTGAAGGAACGATTTCAGCGGGGAGATGAAGCCTTGAGTAAACAGGAAAATTAAGACTAATTTTCATGGCAAGATTATAGTAGACCCACCATTCACGAAGATATTCGACACCCTCAGGGGTTAGGACATAGTAGTACCACTGCCATGAGAATTGAGTCTTGACTAAGCCCTTGGAGGTCAGACTCTGCATGGCCTTGATCACTTCAAGATTGGGAACATCGAGCTCTTCGTGCTTCGGCGCATTGTAGTCCTTCTTTGCAACAAGAACGCCCTCTAGCATGAACGCTCAATATAATTAGCCTTCAATTAGGTTTATAGTGACTTACCTTTGAAGAGGTTCTCGTAAATAACACGCCTGTTTTGTTTCGAGATAATCATAATTGCGAGTAGATGTTGGGCGGAAGCTGCAGATAGATTCCTTAACAAAAATGTTCTGTGCCTTGGTAGATGATGAACATACTGCGAGAACTCAGGCCGCACTGATTTCCGACTGCGAAAGTTTGGTCAGTCATCGTCATCACAAAGTTTGGAGACCAATCCAACGCGTGCAGCTCATTTTAGAGCGATATACCGGTGCAGAGTGGTCCATGGAAGCTTCGTGGAGACTTACAGGATGGATTTTGGCGATGGTCTTGCGAGAGTCTTGAGATCGACGAGCTACTCGACGGCGGACAGTGTCTGCGGTGGTGCCTCGACGCTTGGTGTCGTTTGTCAGTTCCTTTCATTCCTAACACACCATAACAACCATCGGCGTGTGAGCGTGTGAAAGCTGCGTTTTCTGATCGATTTATTATTTCTCTCACTCGCAGGATCGCGACTTCTCTTCTAACGTTTTCTCCAAAACGTAACAGTAACAGCCGCGATACAGAAGCCATTTTCCGCGTATCTCGTCGTTCAGAGCCTGTCATCCCTCGCTCTCATGTTCTATGGATAGCCGCCCAACCCGAAAACAAGGCCCACCGAACACCTATACTCCGCCGACCATCTTACCGACACCGCTTAGGCTTTCGAGAAAAGTAAAAAAAAATTGAAACAACCTTCGGTTCCTCTACCAGGTACGCGCGGACGGGTGGCCCTCCATCACGTTCATTCTCTAAGGGGGAGGCACACAGATTTTCTGTGGTGAGAGCAGTTCAGGGGAAATTCCTGCCCCGGAAGGATTTCTATTTTTCACAGGTAATATCTCCTTACTTCCCGATACAACATTTTGCCACTGCCTCCTCCCCCCCCCCCCTTCCCCCGAGGCGTGGGCTCACGTGGAGTGGTAGCGTATTTATCGGTCTCGCCCTCTACATGCCGCCGACTATGCACCAATCTGGTTTTACTTTTCGCCTATGCGTTCAATGCATCCCTTATCTTCTTTCATATCGATGGCCTAGTCCGTTGTTTGTCGAAGACATAAGCGCAATCTACGGTAAATATACACCGCCGGTGCTAGAAACATCGTTGAGTGTCGGTGCTACACAGCAGAAGTTCAACCAAGCGTCGCCATTTGTCGTTCTCGTTCTCGGTGCATTGACTTACCCGGCTACCTGTCCATCAAGTAGGCGTCCTCGCATACGACGCTAAGATACCAGTTAGCGCTTAAGCTGGGCTAACAATTATGTCCACCCATATAGACAAGTCTTCTGTACAGCTACATGTCACCTCAGCTACGCATCTATCTTACGGCAACCCTCTCCCCGACATATGTCAAAATAGATAGATTATCCCACTGCAGAGAAAATGTTATTATACATAGATCATTCAGCACTAGTGTATTGCCTCATTTTTGATCAAAACTACAAATAACCCGTTGGTATGGTATGTCCTCCTGAGAGGCCAACCATTCAATACTCTTCACGGCTTCGTAAGCCCGATTTCTAAGCGAACAAAGTTATTGTAAACTTCGTCCGAGGTGAGAAGGGTATCCTCCGCGTCCCTGTTCTCTGGATCTAAAAACGCTGTCAACGGCTAAACGCGAGCGGGGGCATCATTCAAAATGGACAAGGATCTCATTTCTAAAAATCACTCACATCATGGAATTCAAGGAAGGCCGCCGCTGAAATGCACAAAAACAAAATTTGTCGTGGTTCGTCAGTGACAAATCATGAAACAAATTTCGTCACAAATACACACTCCCAGGACCGTATGAGTCTCCACGGCCACTTATTCCTGAACCCCCATGGATAACTTTTCGGGCACCCTTCGCGGGAGTTGTCAAGTTATTGGAATAGAACATGACGCCATGTTCTGACATGACATTTCTCCAGTTAGTGCCATTCATGCAGGCCTGGCGTTTACTCACGATTGGTGTGAAACTTGAGCGTCAAGCCGGACTTCTTTGAGGACAATTGGACAGGGGATGGTGCGTTTATGTCCTCCGGTGTCAGAATACCGTTTAATATATTCAAATCACCAGTGCCCAGCGAAGAGAGTGGGATGCGAGTTGGCGATGGGTACACGACAGAACTAGTGAAGCGGTAGTAGTCATCTGCGGACTTGTCAGCCGACTCTAAGCATTGTTGAAACAGGGGTTTAACCGCACCATATCCTGACTCAGGGAAGTTGTCGCCGACGGGCGTACGATCGTGAAGATGCGCCGGCGCTTGAGATATGGGGATGTATGAACCTGTAGCGAGGCTTAGCTCATCTCGCTCAACGATACTGTCCGCCTGAGGCAGTGTCTCAGGTCGCAAAAAGGACTTGTAAATTCTTTAGTGTCAAACCTTGATGGTCAATTCGTGATTTTTGACTGACAGCCCCTCTGGGCCTTCTTGGAGACTTGCATCCAAATTAAAGCCCCAGTGCTGTTACGAGCCCGACTCGTATCAATATATGAAATCGATATCGAACCACAAAAGATTGGTGTTACCTGTGTTAAATTGATCGGTGTGACCACTTTCTCGGGATGGCTCAACTTTGACCTGTACACAATCACGACATGTCCGAGTTTTCCGGCCGCTCCATTGTAGGCTGTATCAGACGCAGGGGGAACGAGCGCAACGAGAGCCTCCGTAGTCAGTTCACCAGGATATCCTTGATCTCCGTCAGGAGAAATGAGACGGAAAATGGCATAACCCGCCTCCGGAAGAGTCTGAATTTGTGCGATTTCAGTTTCAGAGAAGAGCGCTGGCACTTCGCCCTTGGCTAAGACCGCCCATACAACCGAGTCGAATCCCGTTGGGCCACCATGTAATGAGACTTGTGGATTCTCTAGCCAAAACACGCCAAGGAGGGACGGTCAGGTGTTCCACTGGAGGTCATTGTAAGCAGAATTACGACATTACCATTAGCCTGGGCTTCAAACACACTTCTGACACTGTTTCTCTCAAGGATGTGCCTGCCAACGGGGATACGGTTGGAGTATCTCCCGATGACCGTGTTCGTGTACTTCTGGTTGACATGATCTTCAGGTCTTTCGGGACCAATGACGATATCGTGAGTCTGGGAGCTCTCCGTGAGTTTGTGCAAACCCCGCGCTGATTATCAACTAGCCCACCCGCCCATCAACTTGGAGTATCAATCTATGGATCGTCAAGCCACGGGGAAGGACCTTGTAAAAACAATATGTTTTTAAGTTAGACCGCGGCCATTCGTCTATTTTCCATAATTTCAAACCTCGACCGTCAGAGGTGGAGTGGCCCCTGACAACCGCAAGAGAACAGGGGTATTAGTCGTCATTTTCGGATGGAGGTGATCGTCGGGGATGGAAGAGGCTCAAACGTGAAGACATATGATTTTTCAGGTCGGCTCTTGGTCTCGGTCTCGGTCTGGCTCAGCGGGCAAACTTGAAGGTCTTCACGTCAGCTGATTCTGAAGGTAGGGGCCCGACGGCCCGGCGCCCATGGCGGATGCCGAGAGAACGCCTCAGATTGCCCTAGGTTTTTCCTTCCCTCCACCACCTCCACCACCTCCACCACCACCACACCACCACCACCGCACTTGGCATTTGGCTCTGCATCATTTTTGGAAACGCCTCATTTGCTTATCTGAGGAGCCCTAATGGAACGTGTATAAGGGTCTGGCCCTATGCCGAGCTAAGTACAAGATGGCTTCCGCGGCCGCGTAGAACCTCTCACAGCGCGGGTATACGGCCATAGCCCATGTTGCTAATTACGAATTACCAAGGAGTCATTGATGATACATCCTAATACCAAGAGTTCCTGTCGTGATCAGGAATTATGCACGTCGGCATCCTAATGGGCTTTCGAAGTCAGGCGCCGACGTTATCCCCATGCGAATCTCGTCTTTCGTTGCTAGAAAAAAACCCTTACTAATCACTACTGATCAGTGCATGTCCCCCTTGTCTAGGTTACTTCGACTTCGATTGTGACCGGACTAAGACATCAAGTCTCATGGATCCATCAGGGAATGCTGCAGCTATTCTGTCCCAATGCGCACAGGGCGATGTTCCCGGGCTTCCGAGAAGACTCTTGTGAGTGTGTTTGTGATGTGCTGGTGATTGTCGCATCAATCATGCCAAAATCCCATCACGAGAGCAGTTTATCGTGTCCTCTCGATAAGGCTTGACGACCATCGGGCCTTGGCTATAGTATTCGCCATGTATACAGGGAGTGGATCGCCGGTCTTTGCGTTTGAAGCTAAGCTGCCCGCGGACGGGAAGGCTGTGGATTCTACAACAGCCATTGACGATGACAAGACACCAAGCGCAGTTCTTGGGCTGGAGCTGCTCGGCTGGGAGGGGATACCATTGGACTGAACTCCTGATCCGAGACCACTTTAGAACTAAGCAGGATATGGAAGTGATACAGTGCATTGTGGCGTCGGAAGTCGGTTCTAACTGCGTTTGAGCGATCAATTAGACCGGCGGTTTTGTCTCCTCGACATCAGTGAGTTGAATAAGGAGAGGTAAAGGGGGGAGAGACGGAGGGGTTACCGCGGCCTCTAGTTGTCATAGGAGGTCCTAAGGGTGCATTCTCGTTGCACGAATCGTCGGAAACCAAAATAGTAATGCTTGGGGACAGTTACTCCCTATAAATGTGCGTTTCGGTGTTGCAAACCGACAAGCACGGAGGTACGGACAATAAAAACTCACGGTGGGTGGCACGTTGCCTCCTTCCTTGAATGCAGCAACGCCATATATGGTAATCTGCCGCGGCAGCATATAGCCATTCTCGTGCTAGAAGTCCCAGAGAGTTAGGAGCAAGTTCCAGCTATGCCAACCTTTCTCAACTGTAACTGTGGAGTTCGCCCTGTGGATGATCGCCTTGAGTGTCTTCAGACTAGGGTTTGCGCGTTCAAGACGGAAGAGGCCCTAGAACAAAAACCCCAAGTCGATTTCATAACTGCTTGCAATGGATTTAATGACATCAGTCCCCCCCTTGCTCCCTTGAATCGCACTGGAGATTAGGATGTCTATCGCTCAGTCTGGTTGTAGATCTTAGTATGCTTACATTTGGGCCATGCACCCGACAGCGGATATCCCGCATTATAAGCGGCGGGACAAACGTCATAAAATCATCTCCCCCGCTGATTGTTCGAAAAAAAGCTGCTCATGTCCATGGAATACGAATAGGTTGTGACACTTCACGATATAAATATGGATCGGTGGTTGAAACAGACAAATATGATATCATTAGCTAGGGTCGTGAAGAATGCGGACATTATGTGGCGGAACCCCGCAGGGGTCGGCGATGACTGCTTTCTCCATGGCTATTGTGCGTGCGTGATAATAGTATATTGTGATTGTCATAAAGGGGTCTCGTCCCCCCCTTAATAGCTCTGACTCAGTTAAGCTGTGTATGAGGATACAATGATATTTCAAATGCAGCTAGTGTACATGGGTTGCGCACGAGATAGAGGAAATTCTAGTTTCAAAACATAATAATACGTCCATGCTAGTGGTCGAGTGAAGCACGAATATACGAAAAGCCTATGAGATCATCAGATACAATTAATCTACAACGTTTAATGCAAGGGTCAAGTCTAGAAGATATACTGGAAAAAGTAGTCAGGAACTGATTCAGTATGGACAATCTGAAGAGATAACTCACTGCAAACTCATTCTGTGGAGGGAGCTTGAAATTGTTGTACGTTTTCGCATCTATGGGCGACGTAGCGGCGTCCCAGCCCAGCCCGATCAACGGGTCGACCTGATTGGGAAGACTCTCGAAGACAGAAAGCTGCGTGGTCATGTCATTGGGATTGTAGACAGATGGGAAGTGGGTGTAGTGTTGATACATTTCCTGTCCGCCCCCTGGGTACATCAGTGAAGTCTCCGTTGACTGTCCGTTTATGAACGTCTTGTGATAAATAGAGTCCGCAGGTAACGCAGATGCATCAGAATAGACAAGTTGGGATTCTTCCGTAAGACCGGAAAGGGTTTGATCGACTGAGATGTCCATCCCTTGATACGATGCGTCGGTGGGAGGGGCGGGGGAAAGGGAAGAGTGGGCATCACCAAGGATGTCCAAGCCAGTCATGTTGACTGGAGAGTTGAAAATGGAGCCATCATCTGTGCCGGTGGAGGACGATGACGACGACCACGGTATTGAATCATAGTCATATCCAATGGAATTCGCCGAGGAGAAAGGAGATTGGATCAGCCGGGGCAATGGAGCGGAGGGTGTCGCAGGGGAGGCACTCGATGAGGATGACACGCTTTCTGTTTTCCTCTCAGCAGAGTAGCGGGCATTCTCTGGAGACTTTCTCCTCGGTCTCGCACGAGAGGGATCTGCATTGAACCGTGTGATGCTGTTGTATCTGCAGGGGTGCCGAATAAGGATATTGTCCATGATGGGCTCAGAACACACGCGCACCTGTTCTTGGCAGATAATCCAGTGCGACCAGGGAAGTACGTCTTGACTATCTTCGTCCACACCTTTCCATGCTCGTTGACTGCCTGAAGGAGCAGCTCATCCTGTGGTCTCAGAGATCAGCAATGGATGGCATGGCAATGAACCATGGGGACTCACAGCGTCAGGCGTCCAGGTTGTCCTATCGATGGCAGGATTGAGAGTATCCGTCCAACGCTTGGCACATTCTGAAAAGTCGTATGAGTGTGAAGAGTCGTAGAGCATGACAGGAGGTGGACATACGGTCGCTATTCCGTGTCTGAACAACAGAGGCTACGAGGGACCACCTGTTGGAGGAGTGGGTTGGTTGTTGAATGAATGTGTGTATGTCAATCCTCAATACATACCTAGTACCATATCGTTCAATCCCCTTGACTAGCCGTTCGTCTTCCTCTGGAGCCCAGCCACCCTTGACAACATCTGAAGCCATCTTGGCGAACCATCTCTTGCGACAGTCCTTGTTGGTTCTATTGGGAACATGCTTAGCAATTGCGTGCCACTTGGATGGGTTTGGGTTGTCTGGGTCCTCTGCATGATATGTGAGTGAGGAAGCTCAGAGGATCATGAAGGAAGGGCAGACACCTTTTGTCACTGCTTCGCGCAGAAGCTGATCTTCTTTTGCGGTCCATGATCGACGTTCTCTGCAGAGCATGATTGGGTGTCTGTGTATGGGGGAGTAGATGGGTAGGTGTCGAGTTGGAGATTTGTGCGAGGGCTATAAGTAATCGAATTATCCATTCTACTTGTTATTTATTCATTGACGCACTGGCCGGGATTGGTAGTGGGCCCTTGGCTTGATTCCCAGAACTTTGGAGAAATCGGGATCATCAGCGATTCCAGATCCGATTTGACGGTGAGATCTGGATGCATGTTCGAGCGATATCCGAGAAAATGGGGACTGCCGTCTCGACCTTCCCAAAGGGGCTTGTCTTTTTGGGACGTTCTTTACATCTGGCCTGATGTTCGAGTTCTGAGGCTCCAGGAGCTGGACGGGATCATCTTGAGCAATTCTAGTCCATGATACCGATCACATTAAAACATACACTAATACCTGCGCACTTGTCACGGCCAGAGAGTCGTCGGCCAAGGAGATTAGTAGCATCCCCCCCCCCTGTAATCCCAAAGCAGCAGACGGTTTGGTCCTCGGAGCTAAATATAGGTGTGTATATATCGCTTACTATAGCGACCTGATGGCGGCAGAGGACTATCGATGCATCGTGACAAGCGTGTAATGCAATTCTGCTCTCTCGTCGCCTCTCGGCCTTTTGATACTCGAATACATTTCAAATCTCGACACCGCCAAATTCCTCTCCAAGTTGCTGCGCGGCGCTTCCCGCTACGATCTCTACCCATCCGTTCATGTACTCCCGTTTTCGCTTCGTGCAATTCGGACGCCTCGATGGCGGTGCTAGCACCTTACTTTGCTAAGCTCCAAGAGCTAAAAACCTGTAACACTTTCATTGACAACGCCGCCCTAAGCATTATTAGCTAAAGCGCAGCTATCTCAAACCCCACCAGCGCAGTGTTAATAACGCCTCCAACAGAGGCGCGCATCAAAAATTCGCTATTGGCCCGTCCTCGGTCCTTGCGCTCACGAAAAGGGATCTCCCCCCATCCTGTTCTCACTTCCAGGTTCTCCAAGACCGCCGATACCCTGATAGCCGCGGCTTGTTGTTGCGTCCGCCTTCTATCCCCCCTGAAGGAGAAACCATTGGGCGATCACATCGCTATTTATGCTTGCTTGCATAATGGTTCCGGCTTCGTTTCCACTCTGTTGATACCTGTAATCTGCGGCTTCCCCGCGTTGAAAAGCGCCTCGTTTCTTCTGAGCGGGCTGATGAGGAAAAGATGGAGTGGGGGCGTTGTGGGCTATATCAAAACCATTTCCCGCGCGAGTTTCAATTTTCCCAACATCCAGGGATGTGTGTGTCCAGGGAAGAACACGACCCTCGTCCCTGGTTTTGACGAACACTTGAGACGAATTTAGCATATGGTCAGGTGCTCTCCTGCTGACTAGTTTTCGAATCATTGATAGAAGCTGTCAACAGCACGCATATGTAAACTTGTGTGTTTCCTAGTCACTCTTCCCCAAGTCCATGACGCAATGGCGGGGGGACTCTAAAGTCTCCGATTGAGACGTACAGGAGGGTTCTCCCTTCCCTTGGACGACTCCCACCAGCCAAAGTTAGATGATAAGGAGTATGTATTTGGGGTTAGGCTGGGAGAGCGGGGAAACAAAAAGAATGTTCAGCTAGTTGTAATCGCTACCCGAGAATGGTGGATAGGCGATGTCATGTACAGATGGTGAAACTGGCACAGCGCATAAGCGTTGTCTTGTTGCGCGCATACCGGGATAACGATCAAAAACAATTCTAGTTCTCGCACGGCTACGGCCGTCCTTCAAGGACGTCTTGGGTACGAAACCACCTAACAGTAACGTATCACCGTAGTATCCGTCCCAAAGACAAAACTTGGCTTGGCTGGGAGGCTCCACAGGCGCTCATGTTAGAAACTAGAGCGGACAAGAATAGACTTGAAGAGTCTCGACAGTTTAGGTTCTCACCATCGTTCCAAGCATTTCAGAAAGGGGCAACTTACCCACGTTGCCAGTTCCCTTAATAGCCAGTTTTTACTCGTTTCTGCAGAACAGATACATCTACTGGGAGCTAGAACGCGAAGAATTGAGAGAATGCCATGGTGGCAGGCAATCATCGTATTTTGGCAAAACGATTCTTGCCAACGTTACTTCTGTGCTTCAGAAATATCACCGCGTTGGCGAAACATGCCAGTACGCAACGATTAGCGAGTGATAACAACAGATTCAGTGTCCAGCCCGCAGTCTGGTATGTCGGTTAACTGGCTGTTCGATCAGATGATGACAATGTTGGCTTGCAGAAGAATTACCAAAGGGCTACCCAGGATGGAACGTGCTATTCTAAATGATACCTCATGACCCTACGCTACGCTCCAAGTCTAGCTCATATCCGGGCGAAAAGGCATGAGGACCCAAAAGAGGCTACCCTGAGTTCGGCTAATTAGTCGAGCTCGACAATCCGACATGTGGTAATTGCCGAGGGGACTTACAACAGCTTACAACACTCAGTAGGCGTGTGGGATGATGACAAGGCACATCGCTTAATATTGCTTGTCAAACATAGGTCATCAAATGCGCGCCCGGCCCGTGTACAGCGTATTTTTACAAGCTTTCAAAATAGCTGGGGGGGGGAGGCATTGTCTGGCCTAATGATGGAGAGCACCCGTTATATCCTATGGGATATGGTAGGCTGCACTAGTGGTCGTTCGAGATTCGGGTGTGTACGTGCACATGTGAAATAGAAGTTGAAAATTCGCTGCTAGCTGAGAAGACAGAGTACAAAAGACGTTGTCTCCAAGAGGAAAATACAGGCGATGAGTAGAAAATATAGCACATGTTTGTTGGGAAGGCACAGGTGTACTCACTAAATTTCAGGCCACGGCAAAAGAAGGTGCGATGAGGGGTATCCAGATCTCTGGTTGTATCAATTTTGAAATAAACTTAGATGATCGGGCGTAAAGGAAGCGGACATAGCGCCGGGTATTTGCCCGGATGGTAGATCACGACTTCATAAAGGATGACGATGAGATAGCCGAGGTCAGTATAATTACGCGATCTGATTCTTCTGGCTGGCGACGACGCTCGAGAAAAGAAAAGGAATCGAACAACCGCCAAGAGCGGAGGTGATTGCTATAACAGAACCAAATGCCTGGAAGGAGGCTCGCTTAAGTGAGGGATAAACGTCAAAGTCGGTGTCAAGACAGGGTAAATCAAGAGCTCGCAAGGTTTGAACAAGGGGCTAGGAGGTTTCGAAAGCCGAGAAATCTCCAGCCATTCCGCATGGAGGCAGCTCTCGCGACTCGTGGTACTCTTGAGAAGTCACTTGATATTGGTCGGAGGTGGTAAAAAACGTGGCCTTGTTTCACAAAACCAAATCTGTTGAGAGGTGGCGTTTCGCTAAAGAGTGTTTCGTCGCAATAGGTGATGATGAAGGAACGGCGGACATGAGGACACGGCAGACATCCGAAGACTTGAAAGCTGAACGAGCGTGGTAACTCTTACAGCGCAGGGGAGTACTCTAGAACAGTAGCTCAGGATTAGCTTTTGATCTTTGATAACTTGGACAGGACTACCCTGTAGATCTCCACAGCTTAACCAATGCGCAGATGCCACACTAGAAGGAATAAGATTGACAGGATGTTGAGACGTTGAGTACTGAAGTGCGTTGTTATTGCTCCTACTACGTCATTGAGCAGCCGGTGAGAGCGGAATAGAGTGAGGAGGGAAGAGCGGACCCCCAATCCCTGCAATGCATAGTCGTCATTGTGTGTATAACAACGTATTTCCCTGAGCAGAGCAAGTAGTTGTTCCGTTCGGAGCTGCGAACTAGGCGTATGGTAGGCGCTGACTAGATCCGACAAAAGTAGCCCCGGAGGGGATCTTGTGTCATCCACGTACCCGTCTACCAACCGGATCGCAGTCCGGACAGGAGAGCTGGGCCATTTTAGTCAGTGACAAATTGGGATGCGAGGGTTTGGCACAAAGTTCAAGCCATGTACTACACATGAGTTTGGGTCAACCTCACCGGCGGAATCTTTTTGGACCTATTTTGTTCTAATAAAAAAATGCACTCGGTGGCACATTTGGTGCACCATGAACTCTTACTCTTGACCAAGATTATAGATTTACATATCCTAAATGGGAAGCACAGCTCAAAGAGATGAAGAGTGTAGCCTGTTCGTAACAGTAATAGCTTTGCTACGATTTTGGTCATGAGTATCCCACTGCTGCAAATGTGATATACATTATTTGTCAGCCGAAAATGTTTTTTACATTTTTCGAGGTGAATCGACAATCCGAACAGCCGTTGCCGACCTTGGGTAAAGTCCGGACAACCGAATTCATTTTTGTCGACAAAACAGCAAATTTGACCATTTTCGGATGACAATGGCGTACTTCAGGTCCGGGCCTTATGACATCGATCCACACGTAAACTACGTGATGAAAATTACTTGTGGATGTGCATATCATGTATCACACAACCTATTTTGTCTCTCTGGTGCCCAGATGGCGGAATACATGACCAGTCCCCCATCTGGATTTGGATCGAGGTGGCCAAGTGTTCTTGTCAAAATGGTCATGTTTTCGGTTTTGGAAACCCCAGTACATCATTGATACACGTCGACCGGAAATCGTGTCCGCAAGTATTCATGTACTACAAAGCTCTCCGAAGTCCAGTCCCGGTTTTGTTGCTAGCTTAGCATCCTCTACGACGTCTTTACATCTCTTGACAGGTATCATCCTCTCAGGGTCTCCGTATTCGGTCTACGATAGCGATGCCCCTCATGTTGACCCTGCGGTCTTTGAAGCAGGGGTGCCGATCTTAGGTATATGTTATGGTTTGCAGGTAACTTCAAATCCCATATGGACGATCACGACCTAACAGTCCATTATCGGACAACAGGAGATGGCTTGGAACCTGAAAGGCGAAGTGACCAGATGCAATCACCGTGAGTATGGCTTCGCAGAAGTGAAGATCAACAAGATCGGCGGAGAAGGCTTGGTTGATGCCCTGTTTGAGGGCCTTGGAGATGAGATACAAGTCAGTAGGATTCATTGCCCTATGAAGATAAATCGCACAATTTATGTTATTTTCAGGTTTGGATGTCCCATGGCGATCAGCTTTCAAAACCCCCAGTGGACTTCCACGTCATAGGGCACACGAAATCAGCGCCCTATGCTGCTCTCGTTCACAACTCCAAGCCTTTCTACGGTATCCAGTTCCATCCGGAAGTAACCCATACGCCCCGAGGAAAGGAGCTTATCGGGAGCTTCATTTTGAACATTTGTCAATGCCAACCCAACTGGACTATGGTGCCCCTGTTATCTCATCACCCTAACTTGCTGATCGCTCATACGTCATTTTTCTCTTCAGGAAGAGTTCATTGGAAAGGAGATTGCGCGAATTAGGGAGATATGTGGCCCGCAGGGTCTTGTTATTGGAGCAGTGAGCGGTGGTGTTGATAGTACGGTTGCGGCGAAGCTGATGCACGAAGCGATTGGTGACCGGTGCGTCATAGGGAAGGAAACATCAACTATTGACTGATGTCACCCCCCTCCCCTCCCCCTCTTCAGGTTCCATGCGATTATGGTGGATAATGGTGTCCTGCGCATGAATGAGGCTCAGCAAGTTCACGAGATGCTGCGCGAAAACCTCGGGGTCAACCTGACTGTCGTCGATGCATCCGATCTTTTCCTATCCCGTTTGGAAGGCGTCGATGACCCAGAAAGGAAGCGAAAGATCATCGGAAATACGTTCATAAACGTCTTTGAAGCGGAGGCCGCAAAAATCGAATCAGCCGCGGAGGAGGAAGAGAAGGGTCATCCTAATAAAGGGCGTGTGGAATGGCTGCTGCAGGGTACACTCTATCCGGACGTGATTGAAAGCATCAGCTTCAAGGGTCCCAGCGCTACCATCAAAACACACCACAATGTCGGTGGTTTACTGAAGGATATGAAACTCAAGTTGATTGAACCTCTTCGAGAGCTGTTCAAAGGTAAGTGGCCATTAAGTGGGATCCAGGTTCGTTTAACCTCACCCCACACCTTCCTGCATTGGCGACCTTTTTCCTCTGCATTTTTGCCTTCCAGATGAAGTACGCGCTTTAGGGCGGCTCCTCTCAATACCCGCAACCCTTGTACAGCGGCACCCATTCCCTGGCCCAGGATTGGCCATTCGTATTCTTGGACCCGTAACGCGTGAACAAGTTAAGATTCTCCAGCACGCGGATAGCATCTACATTGAAGAAATCCGGAAAGCCGGACTTTATAACGACATCTCGCAAGCCTTCGCAGTACTCCTGCCGGTGAAAGCTGTGGGCGTTATGGGGGATCAAAGAACCTATGAACAGGTAAACTTGACAATTTTGTCTGCCTCAGGGGAAGAAGGGGCACAAAGTCAAATAGACTCATCGGCCTTCTAGGTCATCGCATTGCGTGCTGTTCAGTCTGAAGACTTCATGACCGCCGATTGGTAAGCCCTGTCCCTTCGCTGTTATGAAGGGTGCAGAACTGACCCTAGCCGATCCCCGGGTTTCACACTGTCACTTTTTGCGGCTTGTGTGCTTCGAAACGCGCAGGTATGTATTTCCCCCTGAGGTGCTCAGGCGCATTTCGTCCCGTATCACCAATGAAGTGGCTGGTATCAATCGGGTGACATATGATATCTCGTCGAAACCCCCCGCGGTGAGTTGTTTATATCCTTATGTCCTTTTGATCTATTGATTCGTTGGTGTTGTAAAGACCGTGGAATGGCTCTAGTCCGGCCATTTTAGATAAGGAAAGTGGTGAGGAGGGAGGGATGGAGGGTGGATCTCTGATCCTCTTTCATTGGCCCATTGAAATTCTGCGAGGTTTGGTAGCTGGAGGGGTCAATTACTTCGAATGGGTTTCTCACCCTGAACCTTCCCCATAGTGGCAATATTACTCGCATTCCCTTGTTTGATCGTTGGTAGGACAAGTATAGTCTCGACTACACCTCGCAGCAACCTCTATCACTGTCGCAGGTGTCGATTGAAGAATTGAATTGCCAGCATCTCGTAAACCCACGTACATGGCGAGCGGACTCGGCCTTGTGTGTCCGATCGAGGTCAATGACACGCTTACCTTTGACAAGTGATTTACCAGGCGTCCAACTGGTCGGGATCGTTAGCATTCACGCTTCAAGACGCATATCAAGGTGATTATTACAAGCAAGCCGATATCGTAGCCGGTGTGTCGGGATGGATGATGGAAAAGGTGTACCTCAGGTGTCGACGAAGGGCCCTTGACTGACACACGAGGCGAACCATACGGTCAACAGGCACCAAAGAAAAACTTCGTCCATGTGCAACTGATGGTGATACTCATCTAATGTTTCTCATTCTCAGGGCCTGGCAGGTCAAATATCACCAGTCTACCTTAGCGGGCGATGGTACAGACAAGTGCTCGAGTACCCTTCCGGCCGAACATAGTAGTAATCAGAGAACAGTCAGGAATCTTTAATTTCCCGACATCTGGACAGCGCCTGGGAATCCATGAGTTTGTTATTTATAGACCGGACATTGTGGGGATCTTCCGGCCCCTTGCCAATTGGGGGGGGGGCTTGTCGACTATTTATTACCGGGCACATGAAATGCGGACGCTTAACATGTTACACGGGCTTAGCACCAAGTTGCTGACTGTTTGAAGGTAATCTTGACTTTGCATTTGCCGCCGGCTAAGACAGCAGCAATGGGTGGTTTGTCTTGCGCGGAGATTCGTGTGATTCCGGTGCTTGACTGGCGAACAATCGCGCTCGCATGCTGCCGGTGGTGGTGAAGCTCTATTATTGCCCGGGGATAGTACGCACACGCATATATGGATGCTGCGCAGTTGAGAACTGCACATTTGGGATAAGATAGGATGGAAGGTGGTGGCGTTGGTCGTTGGAGGCTTTACTCAGAAGGGGTAAGAGGGCTCGCTGAGAAGAGGTATATCAAGGCAGTCCCACCCCGCCGCGGACTCCAACAACAGGCGCACATTGTTCCAGGATACCGGTGCCGCCCCGAGTCGGTAGTCTGAAGGATGTTCGGTGTGCGCCCACGAACTCCCAGGAGCCGAATTGCCCCTAAAGAAGAAGTGTGGTGATGAAAGTCATAGTGGTTATCATTATCAGGTTTGATGTCGGGGAATGATGCACCGTAGATCACGACACAACTGCTAACCTCAACGGGAGAAGGGGAATAGCGGTAGAGTCGACTTGTAGGGGATTCCGGCTAAGATGGAAGTTAGTCTCTCTGAGTGGTCCATACGGATCCGTTAATGACGGAAAAGAAGGTGGGGGAGGTCGGGCACTTGAAGGAGCTGAAACCTATGGTGGTAAATTTCGCTACAATACATCTCCGTACACGGTGGACGATCTATTGCTAGTAAGTGCGCCGTAATCCCAAGTTTTTCGTCCGATGTATTCAAAAGTTAGAGAAGCGTTCCACCTGTATAGTCAAACAAGGCGGGCTGATTGATTGTTGGCAAGAAATTGCCGGTAGCGGAGAATAGAGTAGAAGAGCGTTAGTTCCGCTCACTTTAGTACAGCCGTTTGTTGGTGGAGCCACGTGATATGCAAGCACCGGGCAGGCCAATTGGTCTGCATCTCGGCTATGATAAGCGCTGCCGCTAGGTTGTGGGGGGTTAGGGTTTCGTCCACCGACAAGAGAAATGTATGTTCCGAGTACTGCGCTCCATCTTGGTTCGTTCATGGTCTCGGATTCTGAAATAGTGGTCCCCCGCTAGGATACCTATCTCTTCTAATACCTGGTCCGGTCGAGGGTTTTCTGCATTTGTAGTAGGCCTTTCCATGTATCGATGAAAATGTCTCTGTGAAAAGCTTTTTTTATAATCGAATTTGAGGGTATTGTTTGAGATAAAATTCGTCCATAGGTAGTAGTGTCTGAATATTTAGTGATCTTTATCTGAGCCGTTTGAGTTGTTTTCGTTTTGGGTAACTCGGAGCGTCTATATAGTAGGTATCTACGTGCATTCAGAGATCCAGAAGGAGCCCTTAGATCATTTTTCTACATGCGGGGATAGCGTGAGGACGGACTTGATATTAGCGTACCAGACTGCTTCGCCCCCGTTTGCTGCAGGACATCTCGAGGTATGAGGTGTAACGTGTCTCATTTTCATCCCGGCGCGTAAATTCATGCACGCCTAAGTTAGGTAGTGGACATGCAACACTCAACGCAAAATCAATTTACCTCCCCAAGTCCCCTACTCATCCTTGTCGAACACGGATATAGGAGCCAGAGTTCAAATATCGAGCACTGTCCTTGTATTCAAGTTCCATTCCAAGACCAATCCCTTTGAGCCTGTCATTTCCGGCGGCTGATTGTCCTTAGACTCTTTGGCTCTCTAGCTTCATTCCCCAATCGACACCTCCTTTTGAAAAACCTAGAAATTCTAGCTTATTCATCGGCTCTCTTTGTATGAACAGGTCCCAGAGGAATGGCCTACGTCATCCAGGGAGGATTTGTGATTTCTGAGTCGGCATGTCCGCGTTGCTGCGCGTCTATTCAACAAAACAAGGCGCTCGAGATCAGCCAAAACAGCATGCAGCTAAAGTAGGGCTCGAGAAGCTTTTCATCCTCACTATGGCGGTTGTACAGAGTCGCGAAAGGATGGTGTAGTCCCAATGAATGCAATGATGGGACAACATGATTGCATGCGGAGGGCCTGTGGCCTATTGACTGCGCATCTCCAACGCCGCCTCCATTACTGTGAAAATCATCAGATCAGAGACGGGGAGAAGTGGGGGAGTATGTACAGTACACGGGCAACCTCGATTCAAATATCTCGGTCTCCTCCGCTTGGCCATTGCCCTCTTCCCCGACTCAGCCAAAAAGTCAAGCTTCAAGAGGCGTGTCGCGCGCATTTCTGCTGAAAATTGGTTGGAGAAAGATAATGGGCGAACATCATGACGTTGGGTGGCAAGAGGTGGGAGAGACTAGTCATGCAAAAGGCATACTGCACATAGAAGAAAAGGGACTTCACTAAAGTTGTCGACGCAGGTGCCCTTGGACGCCAGAGAAAACACCGACATGGTATGCTGGGGAGAATAGGGGAACTGGAGCTTCGGGTAATAGCCAACATGGAACACGAGGGTCGAGGGGTGCCATTAAGGGGAGCCGGCCTGCCTTCTGAGAGAGAAACATCCGGAGGATCCTCTGTTTCGAAGAATCCACAGCGTCTCCACCGATTTGTTAGATGCTAGCAGACCAAGAGCAACGGAGTGTGTGTGGAATGTGAAAAGGCGGAAAACCGAAGGATTATGTTGATGTTGTGCCATGGCGAATCTCCATAAGTACTCTCCAGGCGAAGAGTTCATTGACATCACGTGATCAGCCTAGACATCGGTTCCACACCGCTGCACACTATCGCACAGCCACACCACATTCTCACTCGCTTACCACCATCAAAGTGAGTGCAACGCTCCCTCCTACTTGGATTCTCCCGCTAATCATGGACATAATTGCAATATCTATTTTTATAGGTGCTTCAAATCCTAGATTGATCTGTAATACATCAGAGTGATTGTTTTCCTTGGGTCATTACTGGTGTAGCCTTGCTTGCAGCATGTCGAAAATCATGGCTCGTTATTTCGCCTGGCTTAAACAAAAGCGCAATTTGGCTAAGATGGAGAAATTTGCCAAAGCCGGGGGTATAGCATATGACGAATTCCAGCGTACGGGAATACTTAGCGATTTGGAGAGGGCAATTGGGAATTTCCAGCAGGCGTTGTTGCTCACTCCTGATGGCCATGCCGACAAACCAGCATGTTTCAATAATCTTGGAGTTTCCCTCGGGAGTCGATTTCAGCACACGGGGATGCTCAGTGATCTCGAAGACACCATCCATCACCAACAGCAAGCTGTGTTGCTCACTCCAGATGGTCATGCCGACAAACCTATGTGTCTCAATGATCTCGGAATGTCCTTCGAGAGTCGGTTTCAGCTCACAGGGAGGCTCAGTGATCTTGATGACGCCATTAATCACCAGCAGCGAGCCGTGTCCCTCACTCCAGATGGTCATGCCGACAAACCATGGCTTCTCAATAATCTCGGAACTTCCCTCGAGAGTCGATTTGGGCAGACAGAGATGCTCAGTGACATCGAGGATGCCATAAATCACCACCAGCAAGCCGTGTCCCTCACCCCGCATGATCATCCCAACAAACCACTGTATCTCAATTCCCTCGGAAGTGCCCTCAAGAGTCGATTTCGGTGCACAGGGATGCTCAGTGACCTCGACAATGCCATCAGTCACCAACGGCAAGCCATGTCGCTCACTCCAGATGGTCATGCCGACAAACCAGCATGTCTCAATAACCTCGGAATATCCTTCGAGAACCGATTTGGGCACACAGGGGCCCTCACCGACATCGAGGAAGCTATCGTTTACCAACGGCGAGCCGTGTCACTTACTCCAGATGATCATGCCAACAAACCAGCACATCTCAGTAACCTCGGATATTCCCTCGAGAATCAATTTAGACGCACGGGGATGCTTAGCGACCTCGAGGAGGCCATTAATCACCAACAGCAAGCTGTATCGCTCACTCCAGATGGACATGCCAACAAACCAGCATATCTCAATAACCTCGGAAGCTCCCTCGACAGCCGATTTGGGCGCACAGGGGAGCTCAGTGACCTCGAAGACGCCATTGTTTACCTAAAGCGAGCCGTGTCACTCACCCCAGATGGTCATGCCTACAAACCACAGTATCTCAATAATCTCGGAAGTGCCCTCGAGAATCGATTTGGGCGTACAGGGGTGCTTAGTGACCTCGAAGATGCCATCAATCATCAACAGCGAGCCATATTGCTCACTCCAGACGGTCATGCCATTAAACCAACATATCTTAGTAGCCTCGGAATGTCCTTCGGGCGCCGATTTGAGCGCACAGGGATGCTCAGTGACATCGAGGGCGCCATCAGTCACCACCAGCAAGCCGTGTCCCTCACTCCCGATGATCATGCAAACAAACCAGCGTATCTTAATAACGTCGGATATTCCTTCGGGAGTCGGTTCCAGCGCACAGGGGGGCTCAGTGATCTTGATAATGCCATCAGTCTCCAACAGCAAGCCCTGTCGCTCACTCCGGATGGTCATGCCGACAAACCAACATATCTCAATAATCTTGGGGGATTTATCGAGACTCGATTTGGGCACACGGGTATGCTCAGTGATCTCGAGGATGCCATCAATCACCACCAGCAAGCCTTGTTGCTCACTCCAGATGATCATGCTGACAAACCACTCTATCTCAGTAATCTCGGAATTTCACTCGTAAGTCGATTTCGGCGCACAGGGATGCTCAGTGACCTCGAAAACGCCATCAATCACCAACAAGCAAGCCGCGTCACTCATCCCAGATGATCATGCCGACAAACCACGGTATCTCAATAACGTTGGAACTTCCTTTGGGAGCCGATTTGGATGCACAGGAATGCTCAGTGACCTCGAAGACGCCATCTTTCACAAACAACAAGCTGTATTACTCACTCCAGATGGTCATGCCGACAAATCATGGCATCTCAATAATCTCGGAATTTCATTCGAAACTCGGTTTCGGCGCACAGGAAGGCTCAGCGATCTCGATGACGCCATCATTCACCAGCAGCGAGCCGTGTCCCTCACTCCGGATGATCATGCCGACAAACCACGGTATCTCAACAACCTCGGAACTTCCTTCGAGAGTCGATTTGGGCACACAGGTATGCTCGATGACCTCGAGGCCGCCATCAACCACAAACAGCAAGCTGTATTGCTCACTCCAGATGGTCATGGCAGCAAACCACTGTATTCCAATAATCTCGGAATTTCTTTCGAGAGCCGATTTAAGCACACCGGATCATCGAATAATTTAGATCAGGCAATAGAACATTTTCGATTAGCTGCCACTTCCAAAATTGCCCCCATATCGCTCCGAGGCCGTGCATCCCGCTGCTGGGCCCGCCTAGAAGTCAGTCGGAGCTCCCCTGATGCTTTGGCCTGCATACCACCAAGCTATCAATCTCCTTCCACAAGTCGCTTGGATCGGCGATTCCATTTCTACACGTCACTCACAGCTCGCCGACCTTGCTGATATTCCGAGGGAAGCTGCTGCATTTGCCCTTGATCTTGGCCGCCCAGATCTCGCACTTGAGTGGCTTGAGCAGGGTCGTTCAGTCGTCTGGAATCAATTACTCCACCTCCGAACCCCCGTAAATCAACTTCATCAGGCCCACCCGGATATTTCCATTGAATTCACGCAAGTCTCGCATGAGCTCCGTAATGCAGCTATCCGGGGTCATAGCTTAAATACATCCGAAGATAGTCAAGGATCCCATTTTGCTTGAGGCGGAAACACAACGCCATCATCGTCTCGCGGAGAAGTGGGATTCGCTTGTGGAGAACATCCGATCACTTCCAAATTTTCACGACTTCCTCCTTCCGAAAGAGGTCTCCGTTCTCAAGGAAGCTGCCACATCGGGTCCTGTCGTCGTCATCAATGTTCACTGAGCGCCGATGTGATGCACTGGTACTTGACCGGGGGACGGACCAAGTGCTTCATATCCCATTAAACAAATTTCACTACTGGTGATTTAGTGAAGATGCACGACTTACTGCGGCAGTATCTTGCAGGTCCGAATCGGGCTCGGAGATGGGAGGATCGCGCTGGTCGACCGGCCCGGCCAATGGATAATGGTTCGCTTATGGTCGGACTTCTGGAGCAAATCTACTCAAATGTTGTCTATCCTATCCTACAAGCCTTGGGTATGACGGTAAAGAATACTTGCTCTTGCAAAAAAAAAATGTGCTGATTGGCTCCAGACAATTAGATCTGGATTGTTCGACCTTCCCCGCATTTGGTGGTGTCCGACCGGTCCTCTCACTTTCTTTCCACTCCATGCTGCATGCCATACGGCCGGAACCAAGATAGATGGGACATTTAAATACGTTGTCTCGTCATACACACCGACAATTAATGCCTTGCTCGAGGCAAGATCGGCGAAACGTCAACCATTCAATCAACTTGTCGGCATTGCCATGACCGACACACCTGGCCAAAGCTCACTTCCAGGCACCGGAATGGAAATTACGAAGATAGAAAAGCTATTCCCTGGCGATTCTCGGTGGAGCTTCGAGATACTTCGAAATGAGCAGGCAACGGGAGAACAGGTGCTGTCACGCATGGCAAACAGCAGCTGGGTTCACCTTGCATGTCACGCTGTTCAGGACAAGAATGAGCCCACGCAGAGTGGTTTCTGCCTCCATGACCGCCGTTTAACCATCATGGACATTGTTGCCAATCCATTTGATCATGCTGATCTCGCATTCTTGTCTGCCTGTCAAACAGGCGGCCGGGGACGAGAAGGTATCAGACGAGGCGATGCACATTACTGGTGCGATGTTGGGTGCAGGATATCGCAATGTGATTGGGACGATGTGGGCAATACCTGATGAGGCAGGCTTCAAAGGTTGCCACAGGGGTGTATGGGGCACTTTTATCGGGAGGAGAGCCAGACAGCAGCCCGAGCAGCGCAAGCGTTGCATGAAGCTGTTGGGGCGATGCGAGAGCTGGACCATGATTCATATACTTTCTGGGTGCCTTTTGTACATTATGGTGCATGATGTATAGTACGTTAGTAGCACAGGCAGATTTTGTATCACTGGATATGTATGTTGAATCCCAGGGCTACCACTGTTGCAGAGGGATTGTCTAGTCCCGAGGAGTGTAGTGAATATTCTACATCAGCAAAATCCCCGTTTGGCTGCAAGCCATTATCGGAGGTTTCAAGGTCATAAAATCCAGTACAATGTACTGTCTCTAAAGCCACCCCTTGTAATCCCTCCAAATATATTGTTTGACGTTGAAATGAGCAATCACATATTGCGTGACATTGCAAGGCCATGACAAAGCACAACAAAAATATTGCAAGACATTGCAACCAACGAGAAATGAGTTACAATGTATGTAAATAAGTTATCCATTATTTCAAGTCATTACAAGTGATTGAAATACTAGCGAAATATATTTCCGGCCAATTGCAGTTGATTGCAATATCTAAGAAATGTGTTCCGTTCAATTGAAATTGATTGCAATACTGGCGAAATATATTTCAGCCTCTCACAATTGATTGCAATACTAGCAAAATATATTCCAGCCTCTCACAATCAATTTCGTTGTTATAAGGACAAATGGCCCTTTGCCCCAGCTGGTCTCAACACATGCTGATTAGCTAGCCCCTTGGCCAAGGGGCAGATACACATGGCATTTAGCTGCACTCTAGCTTGCTACCGAGACAAGGCTGCCACCACAAGTTGACTCACCGGAATCCCTAAACCTATAGGTGTGCATCTCAAACTACTCATAGCACTCAGGACTTCTACTAATGGATATGAGGTGTGGTAGTGGAATCTATACAGAAGCTGAACAGTGCAGTTGAACTTCCATGACCCAGCTCATTCCTGCCACTTCTGCACATGGTAAGGCCGATACAGACAAGTACCTGAGTGGTATCATTTCTGCATGAGAGTACCAACAACACTGTGTCCCCCAGGCAGGAACAGACCCCGATATTTAATGCCAATTGGAGTTTCATAATCTGGGGTCATGTCAAGCTACTGAAAATGGCTGTGCAAAAGGGGAAAGGAGGATCCAGAGGGAGAGCATATGGAGAGACTTCGGCTTCAGCTTATGTGCTGTGCCCTTCCGATACCACAGTCTCGATTTGCGAGTGCGCGATGGAAAGCACGCACGAGCGCTTTCGCGATTGCGACGAGGGAGGAGGAGGTGCGAGATGCAAGAGGGCACGCAAACGCGCAAGAGCGACGGAGAGGGAGAGAGGACAAGCTTAGTTGATTATCTGACTGAGTAACTACGATACAAATGAACGCATTTTATACTACGAGCCAGATACATGATTTGTAAGGAGGAGAAGGGTAACAGAGGAATGGAGACAATAAGCGATATAATGATGACTAGAGAACTACTCACCGGGATGCTTTGACAGAGGACACACGATGCGAAGGGGAGCGATGATGGAACAACGGTTATAAATAGAATATCAAAAAATAGCGGAGATCGCGCGGATTGGCGCCTTCGCGCGCGTACGCGCGCTTAGGCAGTGGCTGTGCATTTGGCATGTGACAGGTCATCAGTGGTAGTATATTTGGTTTCCTTTGCTGCCATACTAAAACTAGAAATCTTTGTATCCAAGCCAGGCATTGAGGTTGTTCACATCCTCAAACTCCTGTTCCTTATTATCCTGACCATCACTACTCTTGCTCTCCACACCATCATTTTTGTCACTCCCACTCCCCTTCTTGTTGTCCTTTTCCTTATTGTTCTCACTGTTCTCAGGGCCCTCTTCACTACCTACATAGTTGCTGTCCCTATCATCCATGCCACTATCCTCTGAGCCCTTGGCACTGCTGCAGCTGGAGATCTCATCACTGGAATTGGAGTCAAGGGGCCAGTGACAATGGTGGTCAAGGACATCCTTCTTAAATACATTAGTTGCATGTTGTATAGCTGTGTGCCCAACCCCTCCCCCACAATATCACATAAACATATCTCAATTGGCAAACCTGCATCTTGTATTAGCATACAGCTTTCCTAGTGCCTGCACCATCACTTACATTCCAATGTAATATGCTTTCCAGAGAGTTTTCTTGGCTCTTGGTTGTACAACTGTACTATGAGCAACCAAGATATCAGGTCCCTCTTCAAAGTTAGGTATCAAATGCACTGCACAAAGGATTTGAGTAGGACTGATAAATCCAAAAGCATCCTTTAAGCTTATATCTTGAAAAGCAAGCTGGTGAAGTGTTTTTGAACCCCATGCAGGCCTGCTGCCTTCTGACAGTCCCATCCAATGTACAAACACAATATCCATCTGCTCAGGTGCCTTTTTCTCAAATGAGACTAGTGTGTGGAAGATCATGAGTATCCATGCATACCAATAGGGGTGATCATGTTTTGATGCCTCATTGTGTGATAGAACCATGATATCTGGATGACTATCTGGGTTCAAGATATCTTCCTCACAATGCAAATCATATGTTCTGTACCAAATGCATAGTGTTCCATGCAGATAGATCATATTATTTCAGATTGAGACTGAGAATACCTCTTGAGGCTTGAATTTGTGGTTGATGCCAGTATAATCTTGACCAAGGATGTGAGAGACAATATAGTGATGAAGATTTGGTGCAAACCCCTGATATAATGAGAACATGCCCTCTCACTGCACCAGATATGGAGGACACATGCCTTCATTGCAGGATCATTATGATGTTTTTCCTGAAACTCATAAATGTTCATATGTGTGTGATAATTGCCTCCTGCAATGTGATACCCAACATCTAATTAAATGTGCTGTTAGTGCTGCAACAATATTATCTCTATGATTATATAAACATTACCAGACATGGTTTTGTTATCATTCCATTGCATGTTGAAGATCTGACATTGTTGTAAAATTTGTTTAAATATCCCTTCCTTGGGTTTTGCTTTGTTTGAGGTGCTGTAGAACCACTTGATGCATTTATGCTCAAGTTCCCCCTATGTACATGTAAGCCATCCCAGTATTTTTGATTGAGAAAAATGCTCACTGATTGAGTTGATGTATTATCTGTAGTTCCATGTTGTTGTATAGAGGTTGCATAATCAGAGAGGGCATGGAACTTGTATGAATTCATCTTGAAACTCAATTTATGAGGGCCACTAGATTTTAGTGTGATCCTAAGTGTGGTCAAGCATGATCAAGCATGATGAGGGGCAATCAAGCATGATCAAGTGTGAGTGAGCATATTCAAGTGTGACTGTGTACAGTGAGCATGAGCACTAAAAATCAAGCGTGAGGCAAGCATGAGTCCAGTGTGGCCAAGCATGAGTCCAGCATGGCCAAGTGTGAGTTGAATGTGGCCAAGTGTGAGTTAAGTGCAGCTGAGTGTGAGCACCAGTTGATTAAGCATGAGGTAGGTGTGAACAAGTTACAAGCATGGATTGAGCATGGGCTGGATGCTTCTTTCTCTTTCTACATGCCTCATCACTAAATTCCCTGTTCAGACATTACCAAACTTTCAAGGTATTGCTGAGCTCTCCCCCCATATAGACTGTATGGGAATAGAGATTGGCAGGGGTAACCTCAGGGTATACCCTTGCAGTTGTGCTTGAATAAGGAGCTGATATATATGTTTTTATTACTTGGATCTATACTATGCTACTTAGCTGGTGCCAACAAACTCCATCTACTCAAGCCCAACAATAACCCTGCCAACCTACTCCCCAGGTTTTCCCCCTTTTCTATTTGCCCACTATCTACAAACACATTCCTCTCCAACCCAGCAAACAATGCCTCTGTTGCCCTATTGAGACATGTTCCTGACACTGCAGCAAAATCAGACAAACATATAATCCCATGGGCCTTGCTGAGCCAGTTTGTGAATGGCAAATTGGCAGTGTGTAGGCAGGGATTGGGTAGTGGGTGAACTGGAAGGACATCAAATGTGGACAAGGTGGTGTATGTGTTGGGATGGGGGTGGTGGATGAGTGTAGCAGGCTGATCAGGGACATTGTCAAGTGCAGGGATGTGATAATCGGAGTGCAAGAGTTGAGAAGAGGAGAGTGAAGTGGATCATCAGATGAGTCTGTTGGTATGTGCTGTAATATCCAGAAATGCACTCAGGTTGCCAGAGGAGATCCTCAATGTCCTTTCCTCTGCCCAAAAGACATCTAGAGAGTGATAGCTCTGACTCATGTCATTCTCACATGTGTTTGCCACATTCTTGTTGTAGTATGGCATTGATATATTTTGCACAAGTGAGTTGGATGAGTTAGATTGCTTAGAGGAGACAGAGGAATGTTGTTGAGTATTTCAGGAAGGAACATATCATGGCCATAGCTGTACCAATTACAATTTGTGAACCAATGACAAACATATTCTCTATAGATATGGGCAAATCACACATGCCAGTAGTGATAATCAAAGTTGCCAATGAAAGACCTCTTATGGATCCTGATGTGTGTATGCCATGCTGGGTATTAGTATTTGACTCAGCAGACTGGGTGGTTGCTTCTGGTTATCCTCCACCAGTCCAACCTTAATCCAGTCCTCTAAGCATGGAAGGGACCTCACAGTTGTAAGTGAAGCTAGTTGCAGAGGTACGGAAGGCAATTCCTGCCTTCCAAGGATACATGTTCAATGCCCATGGAGGAAGCTAGTCCACTAAGTCAAGCACTATTTATGGGCAAAGGCACGTATATAACAGCTTACTGAATCTGATAGACTACTGGGCACATGTATTGAGGGCCATCAAGATTGGAAACACTTCATCACACTTGACTCACACTTAGCCATGCTTCATCCCACTTGACTCATGCTTCATCACACTTGACTGGGTAACTAGAGTTTAGCATGATGCTGAGCATGGCTAAGCATGATCAAGTGTGATCGAGCACTACCACCAAAAACTGAATACAAGTTGGGCACCAGTTAGTATGTAATAAATATAAAATGTCCTAAGGCAAGCACAACCAGGCATGAACCAACCATAGAAGTATGATGAAGTGTGGCTAAGCATGATGAAGCATGGCTTAGTGTGGTACAAGCATGAAATCGAGCAAGTTTCAATGGTCACATCTTATCTCTTAGATGTACTTCTGTTGAGATCAACATGTTCATGCCATAGTTTATACTGATCTATAACTAATGCTAGGTCGGATATATTGCTTAGTAATTTTAGTCAGCATGAGTCAGCATTAGTCAGGCTTAGTCAGAATTGGTCAGCATTATATAAGCAATTTGTCAGCATTTGTCAGCAAAAACTCGGTCTCAAAGCTGTTCCAACTCCATATGTTACAAGTCCATATATCCAACACTGCCATTTGACAGACTTTAAATATCAACCTCACAGCACGGATCCAATCCTTTCTGACCCCCATCATCCATTCCCCTGCATTCAAGGTGAGCCCTCCCTGATTTATGTGCTTAGGATGAAATAACTAATTAAAAACCCTCATAAATTCGCAAAAATTCACAAAAAAATCCTCACAAATCAACAAATAAATTCGAAAAAATATGGTAAAATAATATAATTAAATTTCGAAGATATCCGTGGGAATTTCGCGTCGAAATTCACTAGAACTTGGAAAGAATTGATTTAAATTCAGGTAAATATTCAATAATTGCTTTCAATAATATGTATAGCTAACAAAAACAACAAATTTATTGTAGTTACACTTGCTGCATCTATCAACACTCATTTTGAGCTACAGGGTGAGTTATTTAATCACATAATTATAAATTTAATCTAATAACCATTTTAGAGTGAATTGTGTCATTTGTATTATTACTTGGTACGCTTAGGGAAAACGTGGAGATCAAGGTGATAGACAGTAAAGCTCCTACTACCTGGCTTTCTCTTCGGAGTTGTTTGCCGGTTGCCCTCGGAGCCTCTTTCTGTCTGCTGTGTGCAGGGAGATTACTACTCTCCATTATCAACTGCCGCTGCCGACACCGAATTTGCACAGTTTTGGCCTAAGTGGGCTTTGTGATTGTATATTTGACTTTTTTGCTCCTGTTTTTGAAAACATTGATCTTGGATACATATGTGAGTAATATCTTTACTTAATTATGATATATCTTATTTACATATTGTTTAGGGATCCCCGAACCCCACCTACTACACCTGAGCAGGGAAGACAGGCAACCCGTGATGCTGACCGAGAGCATCGTGCGCAGCAAATGACATCCCCCGAAACTCGACGTGAACGTACCAACCAACCCCCACTGCACATTCCCCCTCCAATCAATTTCCAAACACACCCAGACATCCCCCGTCCAGCTACTCCTCCCACTGCTATTGCTGGACCATCTGGAGACCATGTTAGGTCTGTTGGATTATCCAGAGACCTTGCTGTACCCAGACCTCCACTCCTGCCCCCAGTCAATATTGGTTCTTCTGGATTATCCAGGGAGCCAATACCACCTATTCCTCAGCCTCTTGCTCCCTCTGGACCCCTTTTACCAGCATCTATCCTCATACCCCAAACACATATTCCAGCCAATTTGGACAGACCACCACATCGCCCTCTGCCACAATATATCCCACCAGCACCACAACTACCACAAACAGGTCGATATAGGCGTCCTATTGCACAACCAATTCCTCAGGCACAAAATCCAGAGGATCTTCAAAGGATATTACAGGAGCAGATGGCACGAGTGCGACAGGAGCGTGAGGTAGAGCAGAGACAAACAGCACAGAGACAACAATTGGAGGTGTTGAGAGTACAACAACAGCAGAGAGAACAAGTGGAGAGAGAGATGAGAGCACAAGAGATGGAAAGGATTCAGGAGGAGGAGAGACAAAAACAACTTAGAGAAGAGAGGGAGAGAGAGTTGAGAGTGCAAGAGGAGGAAAGGGAGAGAAGGAGGATTGAGGAGGAGGAAAGGGAGAGAGAACAGAGAGAACAGAGGGAGAGGGAATTGAGGGTACAAGAGGAGGAGAGGGAGAGAAGGAGAATTCAGGAGGAGGAAAGGGAGAGAGAACAAAGAGAGCAGAGGGTGGAGGAGTTGAGGGCAAATGAGGAGGAAGAGGGGAGGGTCTTGACACAGCAAAACTTGGATGCAGTGAGAGAGCAGTGGAGACAAGAATGGGAGGCTGAGAATGATGGATTGGAACAGGAGGAGGATTTATGGAATCAATTTGATGAGGTAAATATCTTTTTTGTGTTTGGTATATTCTTTTTCTAACATCAATATTTAGATAGATGTCATTGGAAATCAAGGTGCTGAGGGTGAGAGGGCTGAACCTGAGGAGGATCCCAATCAACTCTGAGTCTTACCCCGTGGTTGCCAACCATATCAGGAGCCAGCAGGACCACACTCCCTTGGGCCAATGAATATCCTTTGTCCCAAATGCCAAGCTCTCCATTTTATCGATGAAAAGCTGTCAAAAGAGTCCCGAGTTAACCGTCCCAAATTTGGGATGTGCTGTCTTAATGGCCAAATTCAGCTACCACCTCTGACACCCATGGATCCTGTTCTACAACGTTTCTTCTGTGGTGAAGCTCCCCAGTCCAAGTCTTTCAAAGACAACATCCGGCGCTACAACTCAGCCTTTGCCTTCACATCACTTGGAGTCAAAATCGACCAGTCAGTCACTCGAGCCACTGGCCCTTACTGCTTCAAAATCAGTGGTGAACTCCATCATCTTTCCGGTACCCTCCTCCCTCCACCAGGCGAAACTCCAAAATATGCGCAGATCTATATCTACGACTCAGCTGAGCAACTGGATTACCGCCAGCAAAACAACCAGGACTTTTGTGACCGCACAGTCATGAATGAGCTTCAGGATCTCCTCCAGCGCATCAACCCTTATGTCCATGCATATAAACAGGCGCACCAAAGTATGATGGAACGACCTCCCCACCCCCAGCAATCTATCTCCATTGCACTCCATGTCGATATGGCCCAGGATCAGCGCACATACAACACTCCCACTGCCGATGAAATTGCCGTCATTATTCCAACTCCTGGATCACATGAATGGGACAAGGAAAGGGATATCATTGTACGACTTCAACATGGTGGACTTGAGAGAATCTCCAACCTCAGTCCATCATACTGTCCACTCCACTATGTCCTACTCTTTCCTCATGGTGATCAGGGATGGCACACAAGGATTCCTGCACACTTTGGGGAAGCTGGCCAACGTCGTACTCCACATGTTTCTCAAATGTGCTACTATGCACATCGCATTCACATCCATCCAGGAGATCAACCACCACTCTTCTGGGGCGGCAAATTATTCCAGCAGTACATTGTCGATGCATGGGCTTCATTGGAGCAAGCTAGGTTGACATACCTCTGTCTCAACCAGACAAGGCTTAGGGGAGAGTTGTATGAGGGTCTGATGGATGTTGTGCGTGGTGATCCAGGGGGTGAGGTCCGACTTGATCAAATTGGCCAAAGGATTATTCTTCCTTCAAGTCACATTGGAAGTACCCGTCATATGATTCAGCTCTTCCAGGATTCAATGGCCATTTGTCGCACTTTCAGGAAACCAGATCTCTTTCTCACCATGACTGCCAACCCCAACTGGCCAGAGATTCAGAGGCAGATGTTAGTGGATGTGCAGGGAGGCAGGCAGGCTGTGTCAGACAGACCAGATATTGTGGCTAGGGTGTTTGAGCTGAAGAAGAAGGCCTTATTGAAGGAGCTTGAAGGAGGACTCTTTGGTGAAATAGCTGGAATGGTGCATACCATTGAGTATCAGAAGAGAGGATTGCCCCACATGCACCTTCTGATATTTCTGAAGGATGAAGATAAGATCCGTGGTATGTCCATATATTTCTTTACATGAATAACTCTAACACAATTTCAGATGCCTTCCATGTGGATTCCATGGTCTCTGCTGAACTCCCCAATCCCACCACCCATCCTATTCTCCACAACATTGTCACTACCACTATGCTTCATGGTCCCTGTGGTGCACACAAGCCCAATGCTAGGTGTATGGTCAATGGAAGATGTAGCAAGCAATTTCCTAAGGCCTTCACTGATGCTACTCAGTATGGAGATGATGGTTATCCCAAGTACAGGAGGCGCAACAATGGTCGCATTTTTCAGAAGGCTGGCTTTGACTTTGACAACTCCTGGGTTGTTCCCCACAATCCCTACCTCAGTGCCAAGTACCAGTGTCATATCAATGTCGAGATCTGTGCTTCTGTCCATGCAGTCAAGTACATTCACAAGTACATCTACAAGGGCCATGACAGGACCACTTTGGTTGTTGCTGGGAACCAGGGTCAGGGGCAACAGAGGGATGAGATCAAGGAGTACCTGGATTCGCGCTATGTCTCTCCAGTTGAAGCTTGCTGGCGACTTTTCGAATTCAACATGCATGCAGAGCAACCCACTGTCTACCGCCTTCCTGTCCACCTCCCTGGCCAGCAAATGGTCTTCTATGATCCAGCTGTCAATGATGCCCATGATGTTCTTGCACGAGCCAATGTCAACCGGACAGAACTCACTGCATGGTATGAGGCCAATCAGCAGTATCCTCAGGCGCGCAATACTCTCTACCAGGATTTTCCGAGGACATGGGTGTTTGATTCCAGGACCAAAGTGTGGAAACCAAGGCAGAGGGGGAAAGCTATTGGGAGGATGTACTTTGCTTCACCAGCTCAAGGAGAGAGGTTCTATCTGCGGTTGCTACTCACTGCAGTATCTGGAGCAACTTCACCAGAGGACTTGCGCACAGTAGATGGTCATTTGTGCCCCACATTCAAGGATGCCTGTCTGGCCAGAGGATTATTGGAGGATGATGGAGAGTGGGTTCTGTGTTTGCAGGAAGCAGGTCAAATGCAAACTGGGTTATCACTTCGACGCCTGTTTGCTTTGATTCTGATGAACTGCCATCCAGTGTCACCCCAAAATCTATGGACACAATTCAGACCTCAAATCTGTGATGATCTCAGGAGACAGTTGGAGCGATCACCTATCTACCAACACAGGGAGTTCACAGATGAGCAGGTTTATGACTATGGCCTTCACCTTCTCAACAAGATCCTTTTGTGCTTCACCAAATCACTTGAAGACTTTCCTCCTATGCCACTTCCACAGGGCCCAGATGAAGGTGTTCCTTGGGAGGACCTTGACAACAATGTTCTGTTGGCCCAAGAGCGCAACTACAATGTGGAGGAGTTGACAGCTACAGTGGAAAGGAACCGCCAATCTTTCAACCAGGAGCAAGTTGCTGTCTTCAATGCAGTCATGGACTCAGTGGATAGGAATCAGGGCAAGGTCTTCTTTGTGCATAGTGCAGGTGGAGGTGGAAAGACTTTTGTGTGCAATACCATTGCAGCTGCTGTCCGTGCTCAGGGACATGTTGCACTCTGTGTTGCTTCATCAGGTATGTGTCATTAGTTATACATCTGAATAGTTTTCTAACAATATTGTGTACAGGAATTGCAGCATTATTGTTGGAGGGAGGAAGAACTGCACACTCAAGGTTCAAGATCCCCATTCCTGTTCATGACACATCCACCTGCCCCATCCGACACAACTCAGCTCTCCATGACGTACTCAAAGTTACCAAGGTCATCATCTGGGATGAAGTACCCATGCAGCACAAACACAGTGTCCGTGCAGTGGACCACACATTGCGTGATCTCTTCTCTACTGAAAGGCCCTTTGGTGGAATCACAGTACTCTTTGGTGGAGACTTCCGACAAACACTGCCTGTGGTACCAAGGGGAGAGCGACAGCATGTGATTGAAGCCTCAATTCGGAGAAGTGCACTCTGGGAGTCAGTGGAGGTTTTCTACTTGGTTCAAAACATGAGGTTGGAAAGGACACCAGAAATGAACCAGCATGCAAACTGGCTACTGGAGATTGGAGCAGGAGCAAACATGGGAGCTGATCAGAGGGTGCAATTGCCAGACAGGATGTGTGTGCAGGACTTGGAAGGATTGGTGGACTTTGTGTATCCTGGGATTGAGAGGAGGAATGCTGATGAATATTTCCTGGAGAGGACAATCCTGTCTGCCAAGAATGATAGTGTGGATGAACTCAACAATTCTATCCTAGCTAAATTCCCTGGAGACCTTCAGATGAGGATGAGTGTGGATAGTGTGAGGATGGAGGATGGACAAGACTACCAACCATATGCAGCTGAGTATCTCAACTCACTCAGGGCAAATGGACTCCCTCTGGCTCAGTTGGCACTCAAGGTTGGATGTCCTGTGATGCTACTCCGAAATCTGGACCCCTCATTAGGACTCTGCAATGGAACTAGGATGATTGTGGTGGAAATTCGGAGGAGGGTGTTGAAGTGTAGGATCATTTCTGGGGATAGGAGATTTGCAGGATCCATTGTGATGATACCCCGGATCACATTGACACCTTCAGCTGAGGACCTCCCCATTCCACTGATGCGGCGACAATTCCCAGTGCGACTTGCCTTTGCAATGACAATCAACAAGAGTCAAGGGCAGTCAGTGAAATATGTAGGAGTTCATTTGTGGTCTTCAGTGTTCTCTCATGGGCAGTTGTATGTTGCATTGAGTAGATGCACATCTGGAGAGAGGATTAGGATATTGTTGGATGAGAGGAATGAGGACAAAAAGACATTAAATGTAGTGTACCAAGAGATACTTAGAGGACTTAGACTTTGATTGTATAAATTGTTGAAATGAAGTTTGTAATACAAAACATTGGTGAGAAATGATGTAGAATAATGCTAAGAGTAAGCACAACATGAAGTGATGTGAAGTGCAACATGAAGTGCAACATGAAGCAACATGAAGTGCAATATGAAGTGACCTGAAGTGACCTGAAGTGACCTGAAGTGACCTGAAGTGACATGAAGTGACATGAAGTGACCTGAAGTGCAATGTAAAGTGCAATGTGAAATGACATGAAGTGTGATGTGAAGTGACATGAAGTGCAATATATGAAGCAATATCAAACTCAGATATTGCTTAGGCTACACAAATCCAACCCCCTGCGTAGCAGGGGATAGCGTAAGCTAGTTTTTTATGTAATTAGGGTATAATTTATGCATTTGTACAGATACCAATATTTTGCAGCTCCCTAATGCCTAGATCATGTTATCAAGGCATTGGCAAGCTGATTAGATTACATCACAATGGGCATTAAATGAGCTGTCAAGCATGATTGGACCCTTCATGCTTGCCATGCTAGCCTGAGAGCATCATGCTAAAAACACATCACCTGTTTTTAGCATGGTGCATTGCCAAGCATGAGTGGGTGTGATTGAGCATGGTTGAGCACCACCACCAAAAACTGAATACAAGTTGGTATGTAACAAATATGAAATATTGCAAGGCAAGTATAACTATGGACAACTCTTCAAGTAAAGTTTATTTTCCATGGTCATAACTGTGGCTGATGTTCACCACTCTTTTCTTCAGTAGAAATTTCCATCCCAGTCCTCTGACACTTCTTTTTGTTCTCCTCCCCTCCAAGATCAGCTTTGTTCTGTTTTCTCTTGCCAATCTTTTGTATCCTTAGCTGGTGGTCCACCTTTGCTGGTCTAACTAACTTGGCCTTGGGTGACAATTCATCCTGTTTGGACTGATCAAAATTACTGATTACTTGATGTATTCCTAGGGACATACCTCAAATACAGGCATTTGGTCCCTTGTAGTGGACCTAATACTGATAAAATTCAGTCCCTTCTGTTATGAAATGCCATTAACACTGGCTTCACTGAGCAAATTGAATCATGCACCTTTCTTTCCTCTTCAGGATCATCACAAGTCACATCAGCCCAATGAGTCATCTCCTGATAAGGATCCCAGCTGTCTTGATGATTGCTAGCATCCAATCCCCACTGCATATTGCCAGCCATACCTGCTTCACAAGAATGGTTTGTGAACATGAGCTTCTCTAATTGCCAGATGCTCTCTCTGTTGACATCAACATTCAACAGGAGGCTGAATAAGGAATTGGTATCTGTTTTTGGGTTGTATTGGAGAATTCACTATGCCAGCCAGAGAACAGCAGTGGAATTGGCAATATCTAGGTGTGAGTGGGCTGGTGGGTTTTGCTGCAATTGATATGCAATAAGAAGAGTCAGGGCATAGGCATTTGTCATCAGCTGCGTCCACCATGGTTTTTTAGGGGATACACATTGCTCAAGCCAGTTGGCAACCTGAGCTTGGTCCTCAAGAGTAAGGTTGCCAACAAAGGGTATTGCAGTTGTGCTCCAGTCCTTCTTCTTGCTCCTTAGCCATGGAATCACAGGCACTTCCTCTGTTGTGAACAATCCTTTTTTTTTTTTTTTTTTGTTTGAATCATCAATTTATTACCTGGTGCATGGTAGCAGTCTGGGGGCAGCTGTATCTACACAGAACAGGCAACTATCTTAAATAAAACAAAGTTCACAGAAGGACCCCAAAGGGGTCCCAACAGCCATCGCTGTACTGAGTGGGGCCATCAAGTGACTGTGTAAACTAAGCAAGAATAGCCAGGGATCAGGCCAGACGTGAGCCTAGACACCTGAGCCCTGTCCGTAAAGCACAGAAGAGTAGTGGAATTTGCCCATAAGGCAGCAGGACAAAGCACTAGGCAGGAGGCCCCTGGGGAGAAGAAAAAAGAACCCAAGCCAGAGAGTATGTAAAAAGAAACAAGAAAACCTACTAAGAAGAGACTGATGTTGAGGTGCAGGACCCCAAGGTCTTGTCCTTGTGGGCAGAGGAACCAACACTGGTCTTGCAACCAGAGTCTGTGGTGTAACCATCGGCCAGGTAATGGGCCTGGATCCAGTCAGGTTGGAAGTGATGGTGCCAGAAAGGGCACTTGACACTGTTGGTGGCATGGGATATGTCGCAGTTGACACACTTGCCCAAGTGGGGGCAGGGGGAGCCAGCAGGAGTGGTGGGGACAGGGGGTTTGGCCTTGGGGTGGCCCTTGCAGCAGCCTGCTAAAGACTAGTGCTCGGCCTCAGAGTGAGGCTTGGAGCAGATAGGGCAACATGCAGAGCACACATGGCAGGAGTGAATGGTGTGGCCCTATCTCCAGCAGTGGGAGCAGCAGGGGGTGCCAGGGTTGGCACAGGCGGTCTGGATGAAGCAAACAGTGCCTGCAAGGGGGATGGAGCGTCCGGCCACCGCCTTAGCACAGGAGCCAGACTGAGAGTCATGGATGTCAAACCATGCAGTGGCAGTGGTCGACTTTGCAGAGTTGTGGATCACCTGGGGGGGACCAGCAAGGGGAAGGGAGAGGGCAAGGGGGGACCAGCTCAGAGCCTGTGTGACCTCAGCTGAGGTGACCCAGTCAGCGGTACCAGGTTGGAACAGAGGGACATCCACAAGCTTGAGATAAGATTGTGACGTGGGGAGGGAAACAGGAACCGGGGGAGCCTTGAGGTCCTTGCTGATGGCAGTGCTGACAGTTGTCAGCTCAGAGGCCAACACTACAGCAGAAGTGGAGAGGGACAAACCCCTAGAGGCAGGGCATGCTGACTCTACACGAAGCGCGGAGCCAGAGGCCAATAATGCTGAGTTAACAACATGGGTGATATGTGGCAGAGATGCCTTGGATAGGGTGTCAGAACTGGGGACTAGAATCTGGAGTCTAGAAGGGCCAGCAACAGTACATAAGTGTTTGGCCTTGGAGGCCGGGGTGCTGAGAACAGCCTTCTGGACGGCAATGACGTGGTCTGTAGGGAGGGTAGGGAATGCCTTGGCCATGTGGACCAAGGTGGGTGCTGCCTTGAGGGTGCCAGCATAAGAGAGGGGGGGAAAGGGGGGACACTGGTAGGAATAGACTGTGGGTGCTGAGGAGAGTGCGCAGGGTGAGGGGGAGGGGGCAGTGGGGGGGCAGTACCAGCAGCTGGTACTGACCCTGCAGGAGTAGACTCCTGCACAGCTCGACCAGAAGCCGGTGCAGCAGGGGCTATGTTAGTAGTACCAGTGGAACTGCTTACCTCAGCTGTTCCATGGAACAGACATGTGGCATCCACATGTTGGGGAGGGGGGGGAGCTGGAGCCCATTGCACCACATAGCGACAGAAGTACTCTTGGAATGTAACATGTTTGCCCTGTGAGAGAACAGCGACATTGGCCCACTTGGAAGCCAGAAGGGCGTCCATGAGGGTATATACTCCCCAAGACTCCCCAACAATGCTTCTTGTCCTCTTACCACCACCATCAACTCGCTTTGCAGTCTTTAGTGTTGGCTCTCAAGTGTTACAATGAGCAATTCCATTTCTGAAACCTTGTCTCTGACTCTGGTGAACCCTGTCACCAGCATCGTTAGCAGCTTTGCCAACTATGCTGGCTCATCGCCCATCACGGTGTTGAGCCCTCAAACTTTCCCCTTCACCTCTTTGGCTGGCACTTTTGGTCTCCCCTCCTGTACGGCTTCTAGAGCCTTATACTCTAGCCAATGGGTCTGTGTCAAGCCCAGTGACAGTGACGAGGAATTTTCCGACTCTGAGGAATCCTCGCACACCATAGAGGCTCTGGACCCCACCAAACACCTCTGTAACATCATACCTACTTTGTGCAACATAGACCCCCCCCCCCCAACCAGAAATACCCCCTGCCAACTGGTCTGACCGGCCTGACAACAAAGAACTCCCAGCCCTATCACCCTACGAGAGGATCACTGCTGATGCCATCAAAGCAGATGAGAATATGAAAATGGTGAGAGATTGGCTTCAGTCCCTCTCACACTTGGAGCTGGTTGACAATGACCACCCCATTGTCATACCCTACCTGTTCGATATGCTCAATACAATCCTTGCTTCACCCAAACTGGCCAACATGGTCCGCTCTTGGGGCAACTTCAGCCTCGCCAAATGGCTTCAACATGTTATCAACACAGGTATGCAACATCCTGTTCCTGTGCCTATGCCCTCCCTTCCTCCCTCCTCTCCCCCCCCCCGACTCTGGGCCCCGCTGTGATGGTATGGGTGGGGTAGGTGTGTAATGTGTGGCTCAGAATACCACTACCTAAGTCAACCAATACCTCGAAATGCGATTCTGGGGCGTCGGAGACAGTTCTCGAAGAGAGGGATTCAACTTTATAAAGAGGATTTTGGGGGAATCGGAATATAAAATGGGTTTTCTCGAAAATATACCCAAGGGCACCAAGTGTACTCTGTGGGTGGTTTCTGGGGTAGTAGTGACAAGTCTCCACTTGTAGCTACTGTCTCTGGCTCTCAATATCTCTAATCTCGAAACCTGGGGGAATCTGCACTACCCCACTAAGTCTCTCTCTGTGTCTCTAGGCCTAAGGGGAATCTAAACTACCCCTGAGCCTCAATATCTCTCTGTGAGTCTCCCGGACTCAAACAATAGTCTCAACAAGCTCTCTTGACGATCACAGTTCGTCTCTACTGTCTTCTGGGTGGTCTAGGACCGAAGCTCTCACTTAATTTGCCTTAATGCACACAATAGCACAAGATAATGAAATCGTTAATTCACAAATCTCGTGGTCTCAAAGCTAGGGCAGCGAGTGCTTGCCTTTCACCTCTCCTCCACGCTGTATTTATATGTTTTTGGTAGCTAGGAAACAGCCTGAGTAAATAAGGAAATATTAGAGAGAGTAATGCTAGTATACACAATTGGTCCAATATTCCCCTGCATACTAATGCTTTTCCACCCGGTATTGGTCCTGGCTGCCTGTTATAGACCCGTTTCGAGTCATCGAGACGCTGTTGGCGTCATTCCGTGGGTCATCACGACGGTTTGCGGCTGTTTCAATATGCCCGGGAAGGTCCTCTACCCGTATATGCATGCCTTCCTCCTCCGCGCGTCTACCCTATTGGTCTCCTCCCGACCCAGCATTCTGGTACACTGTTCCTATACCCTTCTAGTATCTTGAACTGGCCGCGCATTGCTTATGCGTCGTGCGGATAGTCCGAGATAGTCCAACGACTCCATCATTTGTCCTTTGATCCGCTACTGGACCCTGCAAGGCCTTTCAAGGTACTCGATCGGTCACCGAGATGCTATTGCACGTATTGTATTGCCATAGCTATCCCCTTGGGGCTGGCTGATAGGCTTACGCGTCCGTAGCTTAATAGGTTTTCTATTCGTTCTACTCCTCACTCATCTCTATTGGTCCTCCTGACAATCGGCGGTCCTTCCGACTGTCGTATCGCGATCAGACAAGCTGACGCAGCTTCGGGTGTACATCCCTCGGCCGACGCCTTCTCGGGCAATAGCCATGGTCTCCCTCTTCTCGATAGAACATCATCCCTGCCCTTAATATAGCAGTCAGTACATTGTCTCTTAGTACATTGTATGCCATTTATTCTGGTGAGGGACACTGTCCATTACTAATCGAGGTATCTCGAAAATCTGTCTACCAAGTGTCTCGATGCCGGTCACACGATCTTCTCAAAGGTTTCAATCAGCGCTAGACTGCTACATGTGTTCCCTTTGAGATAGTTGAGTTAGGGGCCCTCAGTCTTCTCAGGTCATCTCGATGATCATTATAGGGTTGTGAGCTCTTCCCTCGTGATCAGGGGGTTCTACTGACAACGTTCTCGATATCTGGTGCATTTCTGAGTGTGTACAACCACGATGCCGCCTGTTGTACTCTTTGTCCACTCTCGAAGCCATACAGTAGCTATTTAGTAGCCACTGGCTGACTCCTGGGGTGCCTTGTAGCCTCATAGAGGTCCTTACATGACATACCAGTCGGGTTAGGGTCATTGTAGGGGTGTTATGGGTATATCGAGATGATTACATCGTAGCTATTGCTGGGCCATGGGTATATAGGGGTATAATGGCCTATTTTAGCAATGCTTCGATTTTCGGCATAATACCGCTGCCCTGGCTGCACCGCCAGCCCTCCTTCCCCCCTCCTCACCCCCTCCTGCCCACTCCCCAGACATGGACATGAGGCCCCCCTCACTCTCACCTGCCCGAATTAATAAAGGTAAGCATGTTACCAGACCCAGATCAAAGGGACCTGGTCTGGGGTTTACCCCTGTTCAGGGCGGTCAGAAGTCTACTTCTGTCCCTCACCCCAAGATCGGTTCTGGTCCTACCCTGACCCAGAACTCCAGAACCTCCCCATTGGCTGGACCTGGACCCTTCAAGACCATGGTTCCCCCATCCTCCCTGGCTGTCAACCTGCGGACCAAACCAAACAGGCGCTCCACTGCCCCTCCCCCCTCTTCCCACGGCAGCCAGGACCGCTCCTGGGCCAATATTGCCGCCTCACCCCCCACCACATCTACCTCCAGCTGGACTGGTTGCCTCATCGCACTCTCCCGGGCATTTCCAGATGCCTCTCTGGAGGAACTTGAGCATATGGCACGTGCCAAGGGCGCCTCACCCCCCACCCACAAGAATGCCCCAGGCTCGGCTTTAACCAAACTGAAGCCTAAATTCGTGTCCACCACCAAGGGCCCAATGTGTTGTGAGGTCATACTTGCCCTCCCATCACCCCCCCTGGCAGTACTTGACCTCCCCAGCATTGTTGACTCCGCCAACCGGGGCCTTGTTGCCTCCTCCTCTTCTTGCCGCATCCTCTCCATCTCCCGGGACAAGACAGCTGCTTGCCTGCTCTGCCGCGACGTCCCCAACAATGAGGATGTCCACACTATCTGCACCTGGGCCTCCAAGGTCATCAACGGCGGTATTTCCGAGGTGGGCAAAGCACCTGATGTTCAACCTGGAACACCCGAGTACTACTCTAAACAAGTTTACAAACATGGTGCAAGATGCTGGAACGGACCCAAATGCAACATAATCGTGAGTGCTGAATTTCTCAAAGTAGCAAAGCCTGCTCCAAGTCTTACCTCAAAGTACTGGACATGCCCTGTACTGGGGGACCTGCTTCCTATCCAGAAGTTTGTCACCTTGTCTGTGAAGCCCTTTCACACTCCCCTTTGGCCCCCCACCTCCAAATTGTTTCCCCCCCCCGCCCCTCCCACAACAACAGGGGAGCTGACACTGCTACTGTCTGGTTCGAGATTTGGGACTCCCAGACCGGAGCTGCTGCTGATGCAGTGGCTAACCGTACTGTACCCATTCTCGGCAACATCTGCCACATTTGTAAAGCTGCTGCTTGCCCTGGCATTCCACTCTGCTCCTGATGCTGGACCTGGGGCCACACAGTCAATGTCTGCAGACATTCCAACATTGCCTGCCCCATCTGTGGGGGTCCTCACAAGGAGGAGAATCACCGCTCCCATGCCACCTGCTGCCAAGGCAAACCCAAGGCAAACCCCCCCATCCCAGCCACCCCCCGCGACCAACCATGCCCTCACAGCGCCAAATGCAGAAATTGCAATGGCCCTCACCCCACTAACAGCACCAGGTGCCCATTCTGGCATCACTGCTTCAAGCCCAAATGGATTGAGGGCTGCGTCACCTGACAAACTCTCCTGAGAGAAACCATCTGCGCAGAACAGTGCCATGCCTGCGCTGAAGCTGCAGCCGCCTCCTCTGCACCTCCTAATGTCTGCACATGATTTGTCAGACACTGTCCCTCTTCCCTTTCCCAACACACCCTTTGCCCACCCTTTCCTCCGCTCTCCCACCCCTGATCTGGTTACCCCTCCCTCCACTTCCCCATTCCCCTTCCCAGAGCACCCTACTGGTAGGACACCTTCGGCCAACTCTCTTTCTATTGTCTCACAAAATGTGGCCTGTAATTATTCCCTCCTGGAAACACTCTCAGTTGCCCTGTCTGCTCTGGCTGTCGACTTGATCTTTGTGCAAGAACCCCCATGGAAGGTCATCAGGTATGTTCTTTCTGCTGCTGACAAGAAGGGTGCCCCTGTCATTGGTGGCCCCCTACATCCTGATTGGGACTGTCTTGTCTCACCTGGCAATAAGAATGATCCTGACTCCCCCTCCCGTCCCTGGTCATTGGTCTTTTTTCACAAATCCCTCCACCCCCTCTGTCCCTCTCTCTGCTGTGATATTGCCCCTCACTGGGACATCTCTTGGCTGTCCCTCTTCTTCCCCACTGGCCCTGTGCACCTGGTGGGGATCTATAACGACACACATGACTCCGTGTTGTCTTTTCTAATGGACATGCTCTCCCTGTCCTCCCATTCCTGCCTCTGCCTAGTCAGGGACTTCAACATCAGGTCATGTGAATGGGACCCCTCCTATCCCACCCATCCCACTAGAGCTGCCAGACTCTTCAGTGTAGCGGAGTTGCTCTCACTGACTAGGGCCCTACCGACCTCTCCCCATCCTATGTTCTACCCCAGGGACCAGAGCAAATCCTTCACCATCATTGACTTGGCCTTCTTCTCTAACAGACTCCCCATCTCCAAGTACCATGTTCTACCCCACCTCCAACTGCCATCGGACCACGCCCCCCTGGCTTTCACTCTCCCTATCCCCTCCAAAATTCCCTTTATCTGGAGGACCGTGATAAAGATCGACTCTGAGGAGGAAACCTCCTTTCTTGATGCAGTCTCACATGGCTTAGGCTCCCTCCCATCCTCCCACCCTCTTCAATCAGCTGGGGACATTGAGGCATTCACCTCTTCTCTCATATCCATTGTCTCTGATGCCTGGTCTGCCAACTCAAAGGCCTCCCTGGTCTGCCACAGATCCAAACCATAGTGGAATGCTGACTGCTCTCTTCTCCTGGACTCATACAGATCCTCCCCCTCCAAGGAAACTTGGGGCTCCTTCCACTCTGGCTGCCGCACCGCCAAATGGACCTACTACAACACTCTGGCTAAGGACATAGTGGCCACCAACAAGCAGCCCTGGGACTTAATGTCTTGGATTGGCCCCCGCTCTCTGCCAGCCATAGATGCTGTTGTTGACCCCAGAACCTCCAAACCCTGTGTTACACAGGAGGAACTCTTTGATGCATTGGGCTCTCACTTCTTCAACACCAAAGATCACACAACAGACCTCTCTGGACTTGACTACCTCCCTGAGCAGATACCCTGCAAGTGGATTCCCTTTACCCCGCCTGAACTGGACAAAGCCCTTGTGGGCACTTCCAACCGATCTGCCGCTGGCCCAGACCACCTCACTTGGTGACACCTCAAAAAACTGGTATGCTACCCTGCCTGCCATTCTGCCCTCCTTGCCCTTGCTAATGCCTGTGTTGAACATGGACACTGGCCCTCCTACTTCAAGGATTCAACCACAGTTGTTATCCCTAAGCCGCCTAAACCCTCACATACCAAACCTGGAGACTTCCACCCCATCATGCTCCTTAACACCATGGGCAAGCTTTTCGAGAAGATGCTGGCCACTTGACTCCAATTTGCGGCTGTCTGCCATGCTCTCGTACATCCATGCCAACTTGGCGGCATTGCTGGACGCTCTACTGAAGACGCTGGCCTCTATCTGACCCACCTTGTCCGGGCCAGTTGGGCCAAAAACTCAGTCACTGGCATGGTTGCTTTTGATGTCACCCAGTTCTTCCCCTCCCTTCACCATTCCACTCTCATTGCCATTCTGCAACACCAGGGTTTCCCCCCCCCAGGTTCTCTCATTCTTCCGATCCTACCTTGTAGGCCGCACCACTTCCCTATCCTGGGGGGCAAACATTGTCTCCAACCCCATGGACTGCTCAGTAGGGGTTGTCCAGGGTTCTGCCCATCTCCGGTACTTTCATCCCTCTTTCTTGCACCAGTCCTCTACATTGCAGAACACCTGTTCTCCCTCGACTCCCTCCTCAGGAATATTGACTTCCTGTCCTATGTCAACAACGGCCTCATAGTATCCCGAGGTAAACAGTGGGAGAATGTGACTCCTCCCCTGATTAAAGCATATGGAATTGTCTTCCAACTTCTGTCTGACTTTGGACTGGTCCTTGAACATTCCAAGACCGAGTCATTCTTTTTCTCCAGGAGGCACGACAAATCCTTCCCCCCCTTGGACCTGGGCTATGCCCCCTTCACTGGGAACACTCCCCTCCTACCATTCCCTGTGTGGCGTTATCTGGGTTTCTGGTTCGATCCCCAACTCTCTTTCAAGAACCATGTTGCTTTCTATGCAAACAAATCCTTCTCCCTCCTAGGAGCCATACACCTACTAGGTAACTCATCCTGAGGACTCACCCCCTCACACAAATGCCTCCTCTACCATTCATGTGTCATCCCCTTGATGACATATGGTTCCTCCCTCTGGTTCCACGACACAGCCCGCGCCAAGGGACTTCTCAAGCAGCTCAGGGCCTCGCAACAGCATGCTGCCTTGTGGATCACAGGAGCCTTCCGCACCTCCCCATCCCAAGAAGTCGAAGCAATCATGGGCCTTCTACCCATCCACCTCCATTTGAGAAAACTCCAGACCTGGAGCACTATGCAAATTGCCTCCCTCCCCCACACTCATGGGATCAACTCCCTCCTCACCAATGCCTCCACCACTGAGCGCCACCCCCTCTCCCTCCCCTTCCTCACCGCCAGACAAAAACAGATCTCTGGCTCTGCCCTTGCCTTCATGGACGCAGCACTCCCTTCCATCATTGGCAATCCTATCCTCCGATCACATCCCTTGGCTGAACCCGGTTACCGCATTCTCGACCATTTTTCTGAGCAGATCACTTTCCTCAATCCCCCATTCCCCTGCTCCAAGGACACTTTGTCCTCTTGGCGCAATTCTGTTCTTGACCCTGCACTCTCCAGGGCCCTCTTCTCCTCGGATACACTTGTAATTGGTTTTGACTCATCTTCCCCCCCCTCTCGTCTCACTGGCTTCTCCTCCCGAGTCTCTTATGTCGCTTCTGTGGATAATGTAATTGTTTGATCAGACTCTACTGATGCCGGATCTTTAACAGGTACCGACTCTGAACATTTTGCCTTTTCCTTTGCCCTCTTTTCTCTACTCCCCTTATTTAGCAGTAGCATTACTTCCCTTTTTTTTCTTACTGACTCTCCCTCAGCAGTGCAGGCTGCACTCTCCCCCTCCCCCTCCTTGGGTCAGCATACCTCCCTCCAGGTCTCCTCCCTCCTTATCCCTTGGTTCCTATCCTCAGAACACCATTCTATCACCTTTGCTCACTCTCTCTTGCATTGGAAACTTTCAGTACACAGGTTAGCCCACACCCTGGCTTCTGCAAAACCCTACCCACCTTACTCGACCTCGTCCCCAGTCTGGGCGTTGTCTATCTGGAAGTTGAGCACAAAACATATAATCCGGGAGTGGCAACTCACCTCTTCCCCCCCATCCTCTCTCGGCTCACAATTCTTACCCCCCACCCACTGTGACGAGCCCATCCGACTCTCCTATTTCAAGGACGGGTCCTTTCTATCCTCTGTGGCCAAAAAACCCCTGTCCCTCACTGCCTGCTTATCTCAATGCATACTCAACCATGCCCCCACCAGCGAGTATTGATCTTGGTTCTTCCCTGCTGAACTGACAGCCTGCCCTTGTGGCTTTCCCTTCCAGTGGTACGACCATATCCTCTGGTTTTGCCCTCTCTACTCCCGACACTGGACCTGGACTCAGGACAGCGGCTCGAACTATTACACAGATCTTGATGGTCTCATTATCTTTCTCCAGGACAACCCCATGGCCTTTTCCTTTCCCCCAGACCCTGGAGGTGTTGCTGACCAACACTCCTCCCCACCCTCCCTACATTTGTAGCCCGCCCGCTGGTATGTACATTTCCCTCACCTTTCACTTTCTAGCCTCCTAGTTAGTTTCTCTCCCTTTACAGGCACTTGATGCCCTCACTCAGTACATTGGACAATGTTGGACCCCTTCGGGGTCCATCTGTAGAACTCTTGTTTACCTTGTAGCTACCTCTCTTGTAGTAGATAGCTGCCACGGACTGCTACCATGCACTGTGTTATAAATTGTTGAATTTTTTTTTTTTAAAAAAAGGGTGTATACTCCCTCAGCAAGAGAGAGGGCATCTTTCCAGTCTGCTGGGGCAGAGGCTAGCAGCAGGACCAGGTGGGGGAGGGCCATGTTCTTCAACCATAGGCCATAGTCCAGGGCAGGTTCCTGCTGGACATTAGCTTCATTGGGAGGAGGGGGCTGGGAGGGAGCCTGGGGGGGAAGAGCCAGGGCAGCAAGGGGGGGAGAGGGTGTGGACCTGTACAAGAGGGCTGGTGATGTCTCAAAGTGTAAATACTTTGTGGCAACATTGGCCAGAGCCTCAGTGACAGAGTCAGCAGTGGCTGGGGCTGGAGAGGGGGAGAGGGGGGAGGATGTACCAAAGACCCCCAGGGCAAAAACATGTGCTGCAGTGGGCAACCTATCAGAGGCCATCTGCACATTGGATTTAGGCAGCATGTAAGTCCTTAACACTATGGGCAAACTGTTTGAGAAGATGCTGGCCACTTGGCTACAATTTGCAGCTATCCACCATGCACTTGTTCACCCCTGTCAACTTGGGGGCATTGCCAGTTGCTCTACTGAGGATGCTGGCCTTTACCTCTCCCACCTCATACATGCTGGATGGGCCAAAAACATGGTCACTGGCATGGTTGCCTTCAACGTTGCCCAATTCTTCCCCTCCCTTCACCACTCCATCCTCGTAGCCATACTCTGTTACCAGGGCTTTCCAACCCAAGTCCTCTCCTTCTTCAAGTCCTACCTTGTGGGCCGTACCACCTCTCTATCATGGGATACAAACATTACCTTGGATCCAATGGACTGCTCTATTGGAATAGTCCAGGGCTCAGCACTCTCCCCTGTGCTCTCTTCTCTCTTCTTAGCCCCGGTTCTGTACATTGCTGATTATTTGTTCTCCCTGGACCCTCTCCTTAGGAACATTGACTTCCTGTCCTATGTTGATGATGGCCTCATCATATCCAGAGGTAAACAGTGGACAGACATGACTCCCCCACTGGTTAAAGTGTACAGAATCATCTTCCAGCTTCTGTCTGACTTTGGTTTAGTCTTGGAACACTCAAAGACTGAATCATTCTTCTTCTCTAGGAGACACAACAAAACCTTTCCCCCCCTGGACCTGGGCTATGCTCCATTCATGGGCAACACCTCCCTGATCCCCTCCCCCGTCTGGTGATACCTTGGATTCTGGTTTGACCCCCATCTCTCCTTCAAAAACCATGTGGCTTTCTATGCTAACAAGTCCTTCTCCCTACTGGGTGCCATGCAACTATTAGGAAACTCCTCTCAGGGTCTCACATCCTCCCACAAGTGTCTCCTATACTGGTCCTGTGTTATCCCCTTGATGACATATGGATCCTCTCTCTGGTTCCATGATGCAGCCCACATCAAGGGACTCCTCAAACAACTCAGGGCCTTGCAACAGTGTGCTGCCTTGTGGATTATGGGAGCCTTCTGCACCTCCCCATCCCAAGGAGTCAAAGCTATTGTGGGCCTCCTGCCCATCCACCTCCATTTCCACAAACTTCACACTTGCAGCACTATGCAGATAGCCCCCCTACCTCACATCCATGGAATCAACTCACTCCTCACAGTCTTGTCCACCACCAAACAACACCCTCTCTCTATTCCCTTCCTCACTGCCTGCCAATGATGCACATTGGGCTCCACACTAATTTTCATGGATGCTGCCTTACATTCTATCAAGGGTGACACCATCCTCTGATCCCATGCGCTAGCTGAACCCAGACACCACATCATGGACCAATTCACCTGCCGCCTTTCTTTCCTCACCCCTCCATCCCCCTGCTCCAGAAAGGACTTGTCCTCCTGGCGCAGCTCTGTACTTGACCCCGCCCTCTCTAGGGCTCTTTTCTCTTCTATTACCTTAGTTGTTAGCTTTGATTCTTCTTCTCCTCCTCCCCATGTCACTGGCTCCTCATCCCGTGTCTCCTATGTTGCATCCATAAACAATGTAATTGTATAATCCAATTCTACTGATGCCGGTTCTCTTACAGATACCAACTCTGAATGTTTTGCCTTCTCCTTTGCCCTCTCTTCTCTACTCCCCTTATTTAGTAGCAATGTTTTTTCTCTCTTTTTACTTACTGATTCTCCTTCAGCAGTACAGGCTGCACTCTCTCCCTCCCCCTCCTCTGGACAGCATACCTCCATCACAGCAGTTGGACTCCACTCTCTCCTCACTGGGCTCACAATTCTTACCCCTCTCCCACTGTGATGAACCCCTCTGTCCTTTGTACTTTCATGATGGCCCCTTCCTCTCTTCAGCCGCTTGCAAACCTCCCTCTCTTGCCACTCAATTGACTCAATGCATACTCAACCACATGCCCATGGGTGAATACAGGTCTTGGTTCTTTCCCAACAAACCCACTTCTTGCCCTTGCAGGTTCCCATTCCAATGGCAAGACCATATACTCTGGTCCTGTCCTCTCTACACCTGCCACTGGTCCTGGACTCAGGACAATGGTTCAAACTACTTCACTGACATTGACAGTCTTGTCCTCTTCCTCTAAGACAACCCTCTAGCCTTCTCATTCCCCCCTGACCTGGGTGGTAATGCTGTCCTAAACTCTTCCCCACTCTCCCATCCTACCTAGCCTGCCCGCTGGTATGTACCTTTCTCTCTTTCTCTCCACTTTCTAGTATGCTAGTTAGACTCTTTCCCTCCATGGGCACTTGAAGCCCTCACTCAGTACATCATATGATGTTGGGCCCCTTCAGGGCCCTTCTGTAGAACTTTCATAATTATTGTAGCCACTGCTCTTGTAGTAGATAGCTGCTGCAGACTGCTACCACACACTGCATTATAAATTGTTGATTAAAAAAAAAAACAAAAAAAAAGACAGGGTTCTTGGAGCCAGATATGATCATCAGGATACATCAAAGCAAGATCTGTCCCAATGTATGTGATCTTGGGTATTGAATATTCCTTGGCTCTTGTGACGTGTACTCTGTAGTCAGCTTCAATCTGTGCTATGGCCCAGTCATAATAGCACTTCTGGGCATTAAGCCCTCCCCAAAGGTGGTAGACAAGATAGTGAAAATGACTGTCAGCAGGGTACTCCACACCTTTCTTGAGTGTTCCTGTCATATGAGTTGCAACTGTTGCCCTGTTCTTGAACCATGTATGCCCATCCTGGAGTGTATTGTCATATGTGAAGATCCCGCCACTTGCATGCATATACCAAGCAGTGAAATGGTTGTCACTCATCTTGTCACAAGCCCCTGTGATGAGGCCAATACCCATCAAATTGTATTATACACCAACTTTGGCAAGACTCTGAGCTGGTGTAAGTTTAGCCAGAACTACCCAGTTCAACTTTGCCTCAGCATCTAATTTGATAATAAGAACTACTGGGAGAGAAACCACTACTCCCAGCACTGTTCCTCAGTAACCAGTACATCCAGACCTCCAGCATAACCAATCTTGATGGGCTGAGGAGTTTTGACAAACAAATTTCTTGGTGAACCATGAACTAATACTTCCTGTGTTCAGGTTGTGCTCAGCTTTTGTCAAACTGATTTCTGTTTGTGGACAAATGGTCTTTGAAACCAAGATATGCTTTCCCTGTGTTTTCTCATTGCTGTCACAGATATGAAAGTCAAGAACCAGGGGCAAAAAGTAGCCAACATGCATCATATCTTGCATAAACCAATGGGTTTTGGATTCATCTACTATGAGTTGAAGAAACCAATACTAAAAAGAGGTTGTTAGATGCAGAAATACAAATGAAGCACACTCACAAACAAGTTCCCAGTGGCTTCCAATCCACTGGTCCAATTGTCAAGGTGTAGCTGCATATGAATTAAATCACATTGGTCACTGAGTTTATTGGCAAGATTGTCATCAGTAAGGCCAAAATTTGACTGGTTAAGAAACGATTTGAAAATTTGACCAGTAATTGAAGAGGTATCAACATGACAAGAGAGTGTAGACAGGTCTCCTGCAGCTGAGTGCTGTAGTGTCTGGAATAGGAGCTCCAGCATCAAATCCAGCCAGCATGACAAGTTTTTATATGGGTAGCCTTGATTTCCAAAAGTCTTAATCAACACTGCACCAATCTGCTTGGTTTTTTTTCAGTGCTGACCTGTCTGATACTGCAAGCTCAGTCCAAGTGTCGGGAGGTCATGTGTTGGACTTTTTGGCTATTGGTGTGGAAACTTGGGAATGTTTTGTATGACCAGTGCATTCCTTAACTGCCTTCCAGGGCTCAGGCTGACCATGACAGATTGGACAACCAACTATACAGTAATTGAATTATGCTTGAATTTCAAAATAATTAAGGTACTCACTTAAGGCCACATTTTGAAGGGTCTCAAAATGAGAACTGACAGCACTGATTGCCTTTAAACCCTCTACAAGATTGTGGTTACAGCCACAGCCAACATAAAGTTTCCAATGCATAGCCTCTTGGGCATTTGTGGTGTCAGGAATGCTATCCCATACCTCTGGTTTCATAATCTGGCTGGGTGAAAAAAGCAAGAAAGCATGGCATGGTTGAAGCCACCATGCTAACCAGGGTTTAGCTTTGGGAAACTTTCAAATGATCTTATTTGCAAGCTTTGCAAATGCCTTGTATGACAATGTGATGGTATTGGTGGGGTAGGTGTGTAATATGTGGCTTGGACAACCACTACCTATATCAACCAGTACCTCAAAATGTGATTCTGGGGCGTCAGAGACAGTTCTCAAAGAGAGGGGTTCAACTTTTGAAAGAGGTTTTTTGGGGGAATAGGAATATATAATGTGTTTTCTCAAAAAATATACCCAAGGGCACCAAGTGTACTCTGGGGGCAGTTTTTGATGTAGTAACAAGTCTCCACTTGTAGCTACAATTTCTGTCTCTCAATGTCTCTGATCTTGAAAGTTGGGGAGGGAATCTGCACTACCCCTCTAAGCCTCTTCTCTTTTTTTTTTTTTTTTTTTAAACTCAACAATTTATTACGCGGTGCGTGGTAGCAGTCCGCGGGCAGCCGTAACTACACAAGAACAGGCGGCTACCTAAATACAGAAAAATTCACAGAAGGGCCCCCGGAGGGGGCCCAACAACGTCTGTTGTACTGAGCGCGGCCGTCAAGTGACCGTGAAGAGAGAGTCAGGTGGGGGCCAGGCCAGGCGACACCTAGACACCTGAACCCCACCAGGAAAATAACTAAAAGGAGTCAAAACATGGGGAGGGGGCCCCAAGGGCGGGCAGGACAAAGCGCCGGGCAAAAGGCCCCGGGAAGAAAGAAAGAGAACCCAAACCAGATAGAGAGTAAAGTAAGCGAGAAAACCTACTAAGAGGAGACTGATGTCGAGGTACGAGACCCCGAGGACCTACTCTTGCGGGCAGAGGAGCCAACACTGGTCTTGCGACCAGCATCTGCAGTGCGGCCATCGGCCGCATACCTGGCCTTGATCCAATCGGCCTGGAATCGATGGTGCCAGAAGGGGCACTTCGGGCTGTTGGCGGCGTGCGACTTGCCACAATTGATGCACTTATGGGGGTGGGGGCATGGGGAGCCAGCGGGGGTGGCAGGGACAGGGGGCTTGGCCTTGGGGTGGCCCTTGCAGCATCCGGCGTGAGACCGGTGTTCAGCTTCGGAGTGAGGCTCAGAGCATATGGGACAGCGCGCAGAGCATGCATGGCAAGTGTGAATGGTATGGCCCCAGCGCCAACAACGGGAGCAGCGGGGGGTGCCGGGGTTAGCGCGGGCAGCTCTGATGAAGCATATAGCGCCCGCTAGAGGAATAGAACATCCAATAACTGCCTTGGCACGGGAACCGGACTGAGAGTCGTGAATGTCGAACCAGGCAGTGGCCATGGTTGACTTGGCTGAGTTGTGGATCACCCGGGGGGGACCAGCAAGGGGAAGAGAGAGAGCGAGTGGTGACCGGCCAAGAGCCTGAGCAACTTCAGCAGATGTGACCCGGTCCGCAGTACCGGGCTGGAAAAGAGGGACGTCGACGAGCTTGAGGTAAGATCGGGACATGGGCAGGGCGGCGGAAATTGGGGGAGCCTTAAGGTCCTTGCCAATAGCAGTGCTAACCACTGACAGTTCAGAGGCCGACGCGACAGCAGATGTGGAGAGGGACAAGCCCCCAGCAGAAGGGCGTACTGATTCCACGCGAAGTGAGGAGCCAGAGGCCGAGAGTGCCGAGTTGGCAACATGGGTGATATGGGGAAGAGATGCCTTGGACAAGGCATCAGATCCAGGAATCAAAATCTGGCGCCTGGATGGGCCAGCAATAGTGCACGAGCGCTTGGCTTTGGAGGCCGGAGCACCGAGGACAGCTTTCTGGACAGCAATGACGCGGTCCGTAGGGAGTGAAGGGAACGCCTTGGCCACGTGGACCAGGGTGGGAGCCGCTTTGAGCGCTCCAGCATAGGAGAGGGGGGGAGAAGGGGGAACGCCAGAGGGAGATGACCGAGGGCGCCGAGGGGAGCGTGCAGGGCGGGGGGGAGGGGGTGGTGCCGGGGCAGTACCAGTAACTGGTGCCGACCTTGCAGGAGTAGACTCCTGCATGGTCGGACCAGAGGCCGGCGCAGCAGGGGTTGTGTCAGTAGAGCCAGAGGAGCCGCTTACCTCAGCGGTTCCACGGAACGGGCATGTGGCATCCACATGTTCAGGGGGAGGGGGAGACGGAGCCCAATGTGCCGCATAACAACGGAAGTACTCACAAAACGATACTTGTTAGCCTTGAGAGGAGACCGGGACCTGGGACCATTCAGAGGCCAGAATGGCATCTAAAAGGCGGTATGCCCCTTCAGCAAGGGCGAGGGCAGTGGCCTGGTCCGGGGGCGCGGAGGCCAGAACAGGACCGAGGCGGGGGAGGGCGGTACCAACCAGCCAGGAGCCATAGCTCAGGGGGTCCCGCTGAGAGCCGGCGAATCTGGGAACGGGTTGGGAGGCAACAGGAGGGGGTGAAAAGTCTCCGGGGGGGGGGGGAAGGTGTGGACCCATACAAAAGGGCTGGCGATGCCTCAAAGCGTAAACGCTTTGCGGCGACGTTGGCCAGAGCCTCGTCGACAGAGTCTACAGGGGCTGGGGCCGGGGAGGGGGAGGGGGGGGGAGGACGTACCAAAGGCCCCCGGGGTGAAGACACGTGCTGCAGCGGGCGACCTATCAGAGGCTGTCCGCGCATTGGATTTGGGTGGCATATGTAGAGACGAGCTAGTATGAGAGCTAGAACACCTAACTACGACGTACTAACCAGCCAGAGACCAATTCGAAAATCGGTGGTGGTGGTAAGAAGTCAAGAAGGGATGCTAAGCCTCTTCTCTCTATGTCTCTAGACCTAAAGGGAATCTAAACTACCCCTGAGTCTCAATATCTCTCTGGGAGTCCCTCAGACTCAAGCAATGGTTCTCAATAAGCTCTCTTGACAATCACAGTTTGTCTCTACTGTTTTCTGGGCAGTCTATGACCAAAGCTCTCACTTAAATTGCCTGAATACACACAATAGCACAAGATATGAAATCATTAATTCCCAATCTTGTGGTCTTGAAGCTGGGGCAGCAAGTGCTTGCCTTTCACCTCTCCTCCATGCTGTATTTATATGTTTTTGGTAGCTAGAAAACAGCCTGAGTAAATAAGGAAATATTAGAGATAATAATGCATCTCTTCTTGACCTCTTACCACCACCACCGGTTTTTGAATCAGTCTCTGGCTGGTTAGTGCATTGTAGTTAGGTGTTCTCTTGTGAATACCAACTCGTCAATACTCATGCCCCCTAAGCCCAATGCTTGCATGGCCTCAGATTGCTCCCTGGCCACTGCACATTTTTTTTTGTGGAAGCATTTGGCTCAGATCTGCCCTCCCCCACTCCTGCCCCTACCAACTCAGTTGACCAGGCTCTCTCTAATGTGGCTAGCAAGCGTTTATGCTTTGCAGCCTCTCTGGCCCTTTCCTATGGGTCATCACCCTTACCAACCCCCAGCTCCAAAGAGGCCATTGCAGCTGCTTTGGCCAGCTTTGACTCTCCCAAGCCTGCCCCCTCCTCCTCTGCTCCTGCCCAGCAAAGCCCTGTTCTGGACTACGGCTCTTGGATGAAGTGTACAGCTCTCCCCAACCTTGCTCCACTACTGGCCACTGCCCCTGCGGACTGGGCTGATGCCAACTCCCTTGCTGAGGGGGTCTACATGCTCTTAGATGCCATCCTGGCTTCTGAGTGGTCTTGTGTCCTGGTCACTTCCAAAGGCCAAAAAATCGAATTCTGTGAGTACTTTTGTTGCTATGCATTGCACTGGGCTCCAGCTCCCCCCCCTCCCCAACATGTGGACACCACATGCCCGTTCCATGGAACCGCTGAGGTAAGCAGTTCCTCTATCCCCACTAACATGGCCCCTGCTGTGCTGGCTCCTGGTCTGGCCATGCAGGAGTCTACTCCTGCAGGTTCAGCGCCAGTTACCAGTGCTGCCACCTTGCTGCCCCCTCCCCCTCGCCCTGCACGCTCTCCCAAGTGCCCTCGGTTTGCTCCACCTGGTATAACTCCCCCCCCCCCCCCCCCCCCCACCCCTTTCATATGCCAGTGCCCTCAAGGCAGTGCCTACCCTGGTCCATATGGCCAAGGTGTTCCCTACTCTCCCAACAGACTGCATCATTGCTGTCCAGAAGGCTGTCCTCAGCACTCCAGCCTCCAAAGCCAAGCACTCATGCACTGTCGCTGGCCCTTCCAGGTGCCAGATCATAGTCCCCGGTTCAGATGCCTTGACCAAGGTATCCCTGCTGCACATCATCCATGTCGTTAACTCAGCATTATTGGCCTCTGGCTCCGCACTTTGTGTTGAGTGGCACGCCCTACCTCTGGGGGCTTGTCCCTCTCCACTTCTGCTGTGGTGTCAGCCTCTGAGCTAACAGCTGTCAGCACCACCATTGGCAAGGACCTCAAGGCTTCCCCAGTCCCTGTCTCCCTTCCTACATCACGGTCCTATCTCAAACTCATTGATGTCCCCCTCTTCCAGCCTGGTACTGCCGACTGGGTTACTTCTGCCAAGATTGCACAGGCCCTTAGCTGGTCCCCCCTCACACTTTCCCTCCCCCTTGCTGGCCCCCCCCGGGTAGTCTGCAACTCTGCAAAATCAACCACTGCTACTACGTGATTTGACATTCATGACTCACAGTCTGGCTCCCATGCCAAGGCAGTGGCTGGACACTCCATTCCTCTTGCTGGCGCTGTCTGCATTATTCGGACTGCCCGTGCCAACCCCGGCACCTGCTGCTCCTGATACTGGCAGTGGGGCCACACCATTCACTCCTGCTGCGTGCGTTCTACATGTTGCCCTATCTGCTCTGAGCCACATTCCAAGGCTGAGCACTGGTCTTTGGCTGGCTGTTGCAAAGGCCACCCCAAGGCCAAACCACCTGTCCCCGCTACACCCACTGGCTCCCCCTTCCCCCACATGGGCAAGTGCGTCAACTGCGGCAAATCCCATGCTGCCAACAGTGTTAAGTGCCCATTCTGGTGCCATCACTTCCAACCAGACTGGATCAAGGCCTGCTACTTGGCCGATGGTCACACTGCAGACTCTGGCTGCAAGACCAGTATCGGTTCCTCTGCCTGCAAGAGCAAGACTTCGGGGTCACATTCCTCAACATCAGTCTCCTCTTAGTAGGTTTTCTCATTTTGTTTTACATACTTTCTGGTTTGGGTTCTTTTTCTTTCTCCCCAGGGCCTCCTGCCTGGCACTTTGTCCTGCTGCCTTATGGGCAAATTCCACTACTCTTTTGTGCACTCTTGGTGGGGCTTGGGTGTCTAGGCTCACACCTGGCCTAGTCTCCACCTTTCTTCGCTTAGTTTACACAGTCACTTGACGGCCCCACTCAGTACAGTAATGGCTGTTGGGACCCCTTTGGGGTCCCTCTGTGAACTTTGTCTTTATTTAAGGTAGTTGCCTGTTTTGTGTAGATACAGCTGCCCCTGGACTGCTATTGCACACTGGGTAATAAATTGTTGAGTTAAAAAAAAAATAGAGATAATAATGCTAGTATACACAATTGGCCTGACATTCCTCTGTGTAATAATGCTTTTCCATCTGGTATTGGTCCTGGCTGCCTGTTATAGACCCATTTCAAGTCATCAAGATACTGCTGGCATCATAGCATGGGTCATTGCAATGATCCTGCAGCTGTTTCAGCATGCCCAGGTAGGCTCTCTACCCATATATGCATGCCTTTCACCTCCATGCATCTACCCTATTGGTCTCCTCCTGACCTAGCACTCTGGTGCCCTGTTCATATACCCTTCTAGTATCCTGAACTGGCCATGCGTTGCCTACACATCATGCAGATAGTCTGAGATAGCCCAACTACTCCATCATTTGTCTTTTGATCCACTATTGGACCCTGCAAACCCTTCCAAGATACTTGATCAATCATCAAGATACTATTGCATGTATTGTTCATCATAGCTATCCCCTTGGGGCTGCCTGATAGGCTTGCACATCCATAGCCTAATAGATTTCTGTCTGTCCCTCTCCCCATTTGCCTCTATCAGTCCTTCTGACAATTGGCGGTCCTTCCAATCATCATGGCATGACCAAGCAAGCTGGCACGGCTTTGGGTGTAATCCCTCAGCCAATGCCTTTTGTCTGCGTTTCTCAGGCAATAGCCATAGTCTCCCCTTTTCTCAATAGAACATTAGCCTGCCCCTTGCCTAATATGGCAGCCTAGTACATTGTCTCCTAGTACATTGTATGCCATTTATTCAGGTGAGGGACACTGTTCCTTACTAATCGAGGTATCTCGAAAGTCTGTCTACCAAGTTTCTCAATGCCTGTCACACAATCTTCTCGAAGGTTTTAGTCAGCGCTAGACTGCCATATATGTCCCCTTCAAGATAGTCAGGTTAGGGCCCTCAGTCCTCTCAGGTCATCTCAATATTCATTATATGGCTTGTAAGCTCTTCTCTCATGATCAGGGAGTTCTACTGACAACATTCCTCAATACCTGGTGCATCTCTGAGTGTGTACAGCCACAGTGTCGCTTGTTGTACCCTTTTGTTCACTCTCGAAGCCATACAGTAGCTATTTAGTAGTCACTGACTGACTCCTGGGGTGCCTTGTAGTTTCATGGAGATCCTTACATGACATACCAGTTGGGTTAGGGTCATTGTAGGGGTGTTATGGGTATATCAAGATGATTACATCGTAGCTACTGCTGAGCCATGGGTATATAGGGGTATAATGGCTTATTTTAGCAATGCTTCAATTTTTGGTGTAATAATGGCACTAAAAGAAGACCCATGCACAAGTGAATAAACTCATCCTTTTGAAAGCTTGGTATGACATTGCCAATTTTGCTGATTTGTACAACTCTGGCACAGAAATGCTATTCACACCCATGTAGAAGTCTTTGGGCATCATTTCAGAGCCGAGAGTCCACCCGAGGATCATTATGCCCCTTGTAGAATACTTGATAAGCAGTTATGAAACCTTCACATTCTGCCTTGCTAAAGTCCATCACCTACAGCACCAATAAGCTGCATATCTTGGCAATATAACATAGGCATCTTACCCCAGCAAAATGGCAGTCTAGTATTTCAATATCAACATTTCCCAGCTTGGTGGAAATACTCTTGAACAGTGCTAGAAAGTGTTCTTGAAAGTGTTGAGCTAATGCACCATCCAAAAACAATATCAATGCAGGAGCCCAGCTATGAATATCTGCACAATATGCAGAAGTGACCATCAGAAGGTAGTTATGGGTCTTCCACCATCTGTGTGCTGCATTGCTGACCAGCCCATTGACAGGGTCTTCTTCAGTGAGAGGTCGCCCCAATAGGTTTCACATCCAAAGAGTTTGAATACAGATAACAATGGGTATGAGAGAGTGGTGAGTCACAGTATCTGGATTCTCATCAACAAACTGCAGCAGTCTCTTTGTGGTATCTCCAAATGTCCCATCACCTTGCACATCCTTAATCAGCTTTTGATGTTGATAAGCCAATTTTGGGTTTATACCAAAAATACACCAATTTTACCAATTTTACTACTATAAAATCAATGGCAATACATCTATGAACCTCAGAGAGGATTGGGACCTATCCCAAGGTTGCCAGTTCAACTATGCACAGGGTGTTTGTGCCCTAGTGTATGCTTAATAGTGTCCAAACTCACACAAGGGATAGTCTTTATGACAGAACTCAGTAAAGGGCAGGCATTTTGGGTAACTGTTAGAGGATTCTGGGCTATACATAGCTTGCCAAACCAACCCAGGTCGCAATCAGGGAGGGCACTGCATGAGATAAATTGAACTCAGAGACCGGGAGTGAGCCAAACCAGCTTGCAAGAACTTTAGAATATTCCAGAGACATGAAACAAGGTTATGCAGATAGGCAAAACCCTTAGAAACAGAGCATGGACAACGGAATGAGTTTCCTAATGTTGGAATGGCACCCCAAGCATCAGAAATGTCCCAATGAACTATTATGCACTAATTAGGAGTACTTTGTGGGTCCACAATGCAATGAAACTACTCCCAGAGAAGAGTTCAGTAGGCACAGAACAATGGAAACCATCTCTGAGCTGCAATAAGCATTTTGATCTGAGAGCTCAGACATATATCATTGAACGTTTGCATTTATGATAACCTAGTAGCAACAGCCAGACTGCTGTTGACTTGAGAACACCTCCTGAGTACCTCAGATACCTGCAGCAATGCAGGAGAACATTCTAAAATATTCTTTTTGTTTGTTTTGCATCAGACCATGTTTCCTGTATTTCATATCTCTCTGTTTTGTCTATTTTAATTTGTATCTCTCTCAATATAAAAATATGGCTACAAGCCTTTGAGGAGAGCAAGAAGGGCTTCACCCCAACTTCTCAGCAGAGTACTTTGCAGCTGCAATCAAGAATGGTTTAGATTTATTTTGTGTGAATTGTTTAAGAGAAACTAGTCTTCAGGAGAATTCAGAAAGAGTTATTGAGAGGAGAATCACCTTGAGCTTGCTTTTGTGTGATTTCCTAGAGCCTAGAAAGCAGAGGGATTTGGACTTGATATTTTTTCAAGTTCAATTCTAAATTAAAGACAGAACAGACTAAGCCAAGTAGGTCTTGAGCTTGAGTTTGTCCCCAGAGCCTAGAGGAGTTGTAATCAAGTGGGTCTTGTATTACACTCAATTTAGAGATCAGATTTTGTGCAGTTGTCCAGGGCTATTCTAGCCAGTAAACTGTGTCATTTGGAACTCTCTAAAATTGGTTTCTTTGATTCTATCTGTCAGATCCACACCCCCTCAAACTTGCCTTGGCAAAATGATTACTCTTTGACATATCCTACCCTATACCTTTGCCCTAAGCTCCCATCCAAGTTTAGTGATTTGTGATTGAAGATTTCAGAGTTTGAGTGTTGGGTTTAGTGTGAAAGCTTCCCATCCTTGTCCTCTCAGTGTTTGTTTCCCCACCCTTGCCATTGAGTCTGTTTTCCAGCATTTCACCATGCTTGAGCTATCCTGTCTTTGTTCAAAAATATGAGCAAAATTGCTGCAACCAATCTAGAAGGACCATCTAAACTGCAAACTCCAACAAGTAGCTCAAAGGGCTTTGCCTAAGGGTGGGCCTTTACTGTAGCTGTGAAATACCAATTTTGTTGGTGTGTGAGGTGAATTTTGTGAGGTTTCTCGTGCCTGTGCCACCCCTTGTGCTGATAGTGCACACCGTTTCTCCAGCACCACTGTGTGTCCTTTAGGTCACAAAATTGATAGATGAGTTTTCTCTGGCATAGTGGGCATGGAAACAACAATTGTGCAGCAAGTTTGTGAGTCTCTGTTTTTGGCTGAAGTTTAAACATGCAGGTTGGCTCTGCCAAATGTTGACTATGAACTAGATGGGCCACCTTCTTTCCTTTTCTCTTCTCTTCCACACTAGCATCAGCAAGATAAAGATTTCTGGCCTTAGTGAGCTCTTTCCCCCCTATGTCCATATTGCTATCTGTTTTGTTGGCTCCCTCCTGCTCTTGCTTTCTCTTTTCCTCTCTTGCTCTTTTTCTCCTCTTTTTTTTTTCCTGCTTCTCCCTCCACCATTCCTCCTCATCCAAGTCTGAGTCAGATTTGGACTCTATATCTACATAACTACTTTTTTTCCCCCTCTCCCCCCCCTCCTTTGACTCCTCCTTCTGTTCCTTTTTGTTTGCAGGATGGTGCTCACAGACAATACATTCTTTACAGGTGCAAGTGACTTTCCATCCGTCCCCCCAGGACTTGGCATTCTCCTTGGTAGCACAAAGTTTGGCCTTTGCATATCTTCCATTGAGTTTTGTAGCCCAGTGGACAGGCAGATTATTAAACTCCTCATAATTATCAAGTGTGAAGTCTCACTCAAAAAATCCATCAGGAAAATGGTTCCAATTTGAGGCTGTGGATGTTGGCAAAGTTTTAGGGGAGAATCAGGTAGTGTAGTGTGACAGTGGTCAGAGAGTGGCAGTAGCATAGTTTCTGGAAGAGCAAGAGCTGGAAAACTGGTAGTAGACACCATATTTGGTCATTGGAGTTTTGTGAGAGCATTGGCACCACCTAGTTTCTGAAGTAGAAAAATTATTAGGTGAGTAAATAAGTCTCCAATTCTATTCTAGATAACCAACTAACCAGATCCTGTACTATCTTCTACTATTTGAGCTACTTGAGGCTCAAGTTGAGTAGCAGCACCCTCTACCACCATATTTTGTTGTCCTAGCAGAGACCACTAATTTATTTCTAGGTTTAAATCTGTATTAGTCTATGTCTGTTTTGCCAGTTGCTAAAATAATATGCTTATACCTGATTGTGGAAAAACACTAGAATACCATCCACTGTTCCATACATTTACTGTATCAAGTTCTGAAGGCTATGTATATGATGGACCTTTTTCTAATATGAGCACCAAACCACCAAAATCAGTCCATATGGACTCATTTGGAATATCAGGAAATAATGAACCTTGAGCAAACAATCCCTGTATCTGAGAAGCAGGATTTGCATTGCTCTCTAAACCTGGGTAATTGAAGGGCTGTGGCATGAGATAACAGCTGTCTGAAGCCAATGCACTGCTGTGGCCAAAGTTCTGGTTGCAGTCAGATTGTTGGTTTGTAGGATTTGCTGTCAGGTTGAGTTTGTGTTGCATATTTTCAGTATGGGCAGATAACAGATTGAAGGTATGCTAAAGCCAATGATGGTCCTGGCTTTGATGAGCAAAATACTGATAAAAAGGTATAGAGGAAAGTGTGTATGGTGTAGCTCCAAAAATGTTGTATTATTTTGATCTAGCACTATTTAAGTCTCAAAAAATGAAATCTGTCATAATACTGGTGTTAGTGTAGCTCATTGGCATATACTGGTCTCCTGGGCCTTTCTCTGAGCAGTAAGGATGGCTATTCCATCAATTCACAAAAGGGGCAGCCATAGATTGGCAGCTATGGAGAGCACAGAATGAACATGTTTGACACAGCCAAACTGGGTTCAGGCCTGTTGGAATATGACAGTGGGAAAGAGCAGAGAGACACAAAAGAGAGAGAGAGAGATGAGGATGATAGGAGATGTAGAGGAAGGAGTGATAGAAGGAATGACTCAAACACTGACACAAACACTGATGGGAGGAAAGGTTGTAGGATTGGGGTAGAGGGATACTCCTATATATACATACAGGAGATGGTCTGTGCACTACCTACCCTAATAGGAGAACAATAGAGCTACCATAAGTGGGACAAGGATACTACCATAAGGGGAACAAAGGAGTGGAAATAGTGGGGAGATTAGGAGATAGAGGGGAGATAAAAATGATAAGATAAGAGAGTGTGATAAGATAAGATAAGAATAGGTGTAGCTGGGCAAACTCCAACAAGGCCATAGTAGTTGCCACAATTGCCAGTCCAGCTACATATCCACCAAGCAATAGCAATGCTTGCTGCATATGAACCATACTGCATTGGGGACCTTGGGTATTTTGCAGGTTGCTTAGTATCACAGCTAGCTGTAGCAAAGCACCTCACTTGCAAAGGAGAGTGTAAATCTTTTTTGAATTTGCTGAACCACTAATGTATGTTTCATCCCCTTAGAAAATCTTTGGAAATATTTAGGCCCTATTTTGATTGTTTGAAAACTTAGATAGCTGTATTTAAGCATATGGCAGCTACATACTATAGCTAGACACGGTAGATAGAAGCAAATGCAGCTATATATATGAAATAATCTAGCATGTTGAATGTGTAAAAGACAGGGAATGGAGAGTGGGGACCTAGAAGCCCAGGAGCCCAAGGTAGGCATATGCAAGAAACAGAAAAAGAGATTTAGTTCCAGGTATGCTGTGGTTCTAAGTGTGGGTGGATGTAGCCAAGCATAGGTGGGCATGACCAGCACTGTGAGACCCAAAGTGTGGGAAATCACGACAAAAAGTGTAGAGGAGGGGTAATACCTCTAGATAATGTAGTTTTTTTGAGAATAGAAAAATACCATTGTTTTTGACCAGGGAAATTCCAACGTTAAGGCTGGAGAATCTAAAAAAAAAAAAGAAGGTATATTTGTGTGTAAAACGCCGGTCGATTTCCCTTGCCTCCCACCCTCCTATCGTAAGCTATTCCCGCTCGACTCAATTTATTGTTTCGTTCGATCCAAAGGTTTTGTGTGTGGTTGAGGGGTGGGACGTGTTGGTGTGTTGATGTGCTGGGCGGCTGGGGTAGTTCTGGGTGAGCCAAATTTCTTGTCACTGTCACATCTGTCACTAATTACTTCTTCTTCATCATTGCAAACAGTCTCAATCATGAATCGTGATGTACCACTACGTTTTCACAAGCCAATGTCTGAACCTGTCGAAGGAGCAGAGGGATCACACGAAGAAAGCACTTGAGAAAGCGATAGAGGAGCACCGGGATGATGTTGTACATATTCTGGGTGGTAAGCAGGTTGACTAGGTCTTGATGTGAGTTTTGAGCAGGAGGGATCGTAAAGCCTACTGAGGGTGGACTTAGGGGTAATATACATGATTCCGCTAGTGACAGAAACTTCCACTGGACGGTCCGGGGATTCCATAACCAGCATGCAATAATCACATTGCATTTGTATCCTCGGTGTGCCGAGGCGAAGGTTTACGATAATGGAGGGAAGTGGAAGACAGAGGGGAGGAGTCTGAGCACCGTTGAACGCCGTTCCTGGTGATCTGCAGAGCCAGGCTGGAAGAATGTTGATATGTTTTTGTTTTTTTGGGGGGGAAGTACCGGATCGGCGATTTTGGTTGGATTGGGAAAAGGAAGAGGGAAAGGGGAAGGAAATCGATTCTAGATGCTGTTGGGGCGTTGTTACCGGCAATCTGTAGAGGTAGATCTGTGAGAATATGTACGGATATGTTTTTTTCTTGTGTGTTTTTTTTTTTGGAATACCTGATTGGCGATCTGGGTTGAATCGGAGAAAGGAGGGGGGGAGGGGAAGGGAAGAGGCTCTCAGTGCTGTTGGATGTTGTTACTAACAATCTGTAAAGGCATATTTGTGAGAAAATGTACGGATGTTTTTTTGTTATGTTTTTTGTTTTTGGAATACCTAATCGGCGTTTTCAGTTAAATTGAAGAAAGAAAGAGTGGGGGAGGAAGGGAAGAGACTCCGGATGCTGTTGCATGTTGTTACCGGTGACCTGTAGAGACAGATTTGTGGAGAAAATGTGAATACATCTTTCTTATGTTTTCTTTTTTCGGAATATTTGATTGGCGATTTCGGCTGAGTTGGAGGTGGGAAGGGGGAGGGGAATACCTTGCAAGGACAAGCCTGTTTCCTGTGTTAGTTTTGCTAGCTAGAGTTAGTATCAAGCTTGGTAAAAGATAGGGATGGCCACTTAGGGACCACGTAAGGAACTAAATGTGCAATAGTGATAAACTGTCGCAGTGTCAGCCCACCTGCATCATTGACTTGAGTACCCATGTTCAGCAGGGGCTAAATCAGACATACCATGTTATGCTCTATCATTGAGATGTTTGAGAGCAAATTTGCTACCAGTGAAAGCAGTAAGAAGGTCGATATTGATCTCAATCATAAGATTGTTCTCCTGGCGGTGGAATCCATCATGAGGTTTCTCCTTGACGATCACAACACCTCCACGCTCTGCTGAGGGAGACTGATCGGATTCGCCATGAAACACTACTGTCTGGCCACTCTTCATGCCCTCATCAATGTGAACCTCCAACATCTTTTTATCGGGGACAACTTCCCCCCCCCTTGCAGCTTGAGCAATGGTCCTTGGCATTGATGAGTTCGCCAGTGCCAGAACAGTCATCACAAGCCATCTGGATCTGCTGAATCATAGGACCCATCCGGTGCATAATAACCTTGACATTAGTCGCAGTACAAGGTTCGAACCGTTCCCCCTTGTGAGTAAAGGGAACAGTTCGAAAAAAGCCTTTATTATTAAAGGCGAATGGTTTAGGCCAAACCATTTGAACCCAAGTTTGGGACTGGGAAAAATCACATGATACAGGATCATGTGATTATTATAACATTAAAATTTTTTTACATCAGTTGCAGTGATTTTATCCACAAAATAAATTGAATTAATTAAGACTTATATTAAAGAGCTATCAAAATGAGCTAACCAACTATGATAATAATTAAATAAGACTAAGCTAAAGTACCACAAACACAGAGTGATGTGGAAGGGAAGAAAGAGTGAGAGAGGGGGGAGGGGCCATATATATAATGTTGAGATTTAGGGCCGGTCTGACTCACATGATCTAAGGTGCATGTGACCGAGACAATGGGAGGGGAGGCCAGCCCTAAACATTAACAATTGGTGGCTCCCATTGTCTGAGTCATGTGTACCTTAGATCATGTGAGTCAGACCAGCCCTAAATCTCAACATTATATATATGGCCCCTCCCCCCTCTCTCGCTCTTTCTTCCCTTCCACATCACTCTGTGTTTGTGGTACTTTAGCTTAGTCTTATTTAATTATTATCATAGTTGGTTAGCTCATTTTGATAGCTCTTTAATATAAGTCTTAATTAATTCAATTTATTTTGTGGATAAAATCACTGCAACTGATGTAAAAAAATTTTAATGTTATAATAATCACATGATCCTGTATCATGTGATTTTTCCCAGTCCCAAACTTGGGTTCGAATGGTTTGGCCTAAACCATTCGCCTTTAATAATAAAGGCTTTTTTCGAACTGTTCCCTTTACTCACAAGGGGGAACGGTTCGAACCTCGTGCTGCGGTCCCTGACCTTGACGCCACGGCCATGGCAGCCCGGACATGTGCGCACAGCTCCCTCCTTGCCCCCTTGCCTTTACATTTGGAACAAAGGATATTCCGCATCAGAGCGAGTTTCGTAGTCTTATCTTTGTATAAATCCTTGAGAGTGACATGCACACGGCGGACAAGCTCCTTTGTCTTGCGCCGGCCCTGCGAATGGCCGCCACCGAACAGGTGGCTGAAGAGGTCCTGAGAGCAAAACATTTTCTAAGAATTTGAGCCGCAAATTATGAGGTTGGGAGAAACGCACTTGAGGATCCATGCCACCCATACTGTCTTATTCTGATAGACTCACTACATACATCATATGTTGAATGTTTCTGGGGACCCGAGAGGACTCCATAGCTGTTAGATCAACGGCCAGATGGATGAGCTGCTGATGATAAAAGATGAAGAGGAAAGGTACACAAGAACAAAATTGTACTGTACCTACGTTCACTGCCTCTGGACTGTCGTGACGCCACTTTGATCTACAATACCCCACCAGCCTCTATCCCAGACCCTCCCAACAACGCATTCCACAACATTCAGGTCAACAACCTCAATCTTACCTTGCTTTCGGTAATAATATATGCCGTTTTCTTTCTGTTTGGCATCAACACTCTGGACTACTGTGAGAATCACTGTCGATGCCGAATGTAGGAATAATCATGGTATTGGGGGTAGCTTGAGGATGAGAAGGCGCTTGAGTTGGCTGAACGAGTCTTGAGGTTCAAACACCGGTTCCACATTCCTAAATCTCACGTACTTGTCCATGAGTTGGACATACTAACAGTCCAGGGAGGTTAGCCTTTATACTACAGAGGAAAGGTTGTAGAACCTTAACATAAGACGAATCCCGACCATCTTCTTGTTCTCGTACCATCTCATATGCAACCATGCGGTCACCTCCTTCAAGACGAGAAACTCGGCCATATTGTGTGATTGGCTGATCAAGTTTGATAAGATCTCATATGACATTAATAGACACCTTGAAGCGTGTTGCTAGACTGGCATGAACTTTGTCATGCAAAGTGGCCAGGATAGGCTTGTTTCGTCGTGGAGGGGAGAGCATGTACAAGGGATCTGTTGTTGTTTTTGCAGGTTAATGAATATAATAAGCTGTTGACGGTTGAAGAGATGAAAATAGGGTCATACATGATTCATGAATTAGAGCGTTCGGGTTTGTTTTTTCAGTGTCAAGGCGCAATTCTTGGTGTAGGTTATATCTAAGTTGGATTTGATCAAGTTGTGCTGTCGCAATGACGAAAGAATTAATGGACACATAGGGGTGCCTCCTGCTTCTGATGGAGGGGAGTAAGGTATTACACTGGCGTTCCATTGGAAAAGCCCAGTATGAGGGGGGACCCGCTACTCTGATGCCCCACCCAATATGAAGAAGAGCATGGATTGTTAATGGACACACGGAGAGTCAAGCGGGGTCGCTTTGGAAGTAAAGCCTACAGTAGTTTAAGTGCTATACAACCAGCCAAAGCAGCAGCACTCACTGCTCCCATCCCTGGACCCATAACCCAAGACCGTTGTCGATTTCATCCTGTATCATAGCCTTGGTTTCGAGTTCCATGCAGTGTTTGAGTAGCATTACTAGGTCCATGAAGTGGTCGTAGTACTTCGCCTTCCTAAATCTGCCATGCAAAACGATAGGTGCAATGTGGAGTGTCCAATTTGCGTACATTTTGGCAGTCATTTGTGATCGTTGTGTTGTGACATTGGGCACTGCAGCGCCAAAAGCAGAGGGAATTGTTGCCTTGCAGGCGGCTGTAGTCATTCCAATTTCATTCCAGATACAAGGTGTAATGACATAGTCTTGGTCTTGATGATCTAGATCTTTGAAATCGCTGGTCCAGAACAAAATAAGATTAGGGATCAGATTCTCCCAAATGAGATGCATGAAGTCAAATGGGAATGATGCAGGGAACGAAACCGAGGATATGCAACTCAGGATGGGCACACCTTTAATACCATACTGCTTTGCAAGCATTTCATATGTTTTATCATCAGGTGCCATCTGGATAGCCTTGGCCTGCTCTACGAATTCAGGGTGAGTCCGAATGGGAAGGTCAAATGGGTCGTATTGACCCGGATCAGCATGAGGTATCATGTCCCATTGTAGAGGGACATAGTGTGTAGAGGTACCGCTGCGCATGCCCTTGATGTTGCACACTCGGCACAGAACAAGTCCATTGGACCCTTTCATACGCATTACAAGGGCCATAGCAGGAATGTCACCAAACATGAGGATAAGATAGGTGTGAAGTAGGAAGCGCGTCTGACTGATTGGGTCAAAAGCTTTGACTCCAACCTCAAGCTGGATGAGCTCCTGAACAAGGGGCCAGAGAAAAGAATCCATGTTGCAAGGTTTCTTGGGGCCTGGTATGGTCCCGACTTTGATGTGGTACTTCTTCTGGAAGCGCACTTCGGGGGGGAGATTGTAGTTAAAAATGACAAGGGGCCAGCACGTCTTGTTGCACTGTTTGAATGGAGCAAAACCGTCCATCAAAAGTCCAAGCGCGATATTGCATTCATCAGAGAAGTAAAAGAAAGGGTTATCATTGTTGCCAGTAGGAACAACCATACTCAACAATGACTGGTAATGGGAACCATCGAAGACGTCTTTTGTGATATCGGGATTGTGTTCAAACTGCGCTCGGTAACGCATTGCTTTCGCGTGTTGAGAATTAGCAGACATGGCCTTCAAGCGAGGGACGAGGGGAAGATACACGAAGCATTTGCGAGGTTTGTTGTTACTGTCATATCTCGCTTTGTGGCAATTCGGACATTCGGAAAGATCCTTGTATGGCCCTGTAAAACAGACACAACTGTTTATGCAGCAGCTGTATCGTACTGGTTGGAAGCTGGAAAGCTCAAGAACGTGTTTCTTGGTGACTTTGAGTGTATGATAATAGGCGCTGCCTCGGAACACTTGCGGGAACTATTGGAAAACCTTCTCCGTCAAGTGATTCTCAACTTTGAATGCGTAGTGGCGGAGTAAACTAAGGTCTGCCTCATCCAGGGAATCATCTGTGATATAATGAGTAAGAGGAGTGAGTTTCCATTGAGAGACAAAGCTTGAGATGCCAATTTACATTGGAAATGTTCAGTTATCTGATCCCAAAGCAAAGTCTTGGCCGCGTCCAAATCCAATAGATAACCTTCATCACTATCCATACTGTTGTCCTCATCGTCTCCTGGACCTTGTCCTTGTCCTTCGCCCTTGCCATTTCCCGCCTCCTGGTCTTCTTCACTTTGGGGATCAACTTCTTCACCTTGAACTAACAAAGAACCATTCCCCCAACGCTGCTCATTCATATGCTGAATTCTTTCTGCTATGCGGCTTGACTGACGAGTAGGTGCAGGAGTATCCAAATGATCGCCGTTGGCTGGCGTCGGCAGGGCGGGCGGCTCAACGAGGCTTGTATCAGCGTAGTCGGCATGTGAGGGTGGGTTACTGCCAGGCAGCTTGAGGTCAAGTAGCATTCTTTTCTGGCCCTCAATACTGTTGTCTCCCAACTCGGAGTGTAATCACTTTTTGGACAAGTTTTGGATCACCTGGTCTCGGGGTTGGGGCACCTGCTTCACTTTTCCCTTTAGTGATCTGTGCTCCACCGTGACCCTTGCTGCAATCAAAGTTATAGCTTGGCCTCGTAAGTGACATTGTTTTGTTGCATAAGAGACTTTGCAACCACAACCACAAGTGCAGGTAATCTTGCTTGCAGGTTTACAAGCGCATTTACTGGCCATGGTGGTTCGAAGGAAGCGTATGGGGGCACTAGCAATAAAATAGCTTCCAGTTCGGTGGAGCTGAGGTACCGATTTGCGGTACTGGATATACGGCGTTATGTAAATTGGGATACCGGTTGTAATTGGCAGGTGAAAAAGGTTGTGAGTGAGTAAGACAACGCAAGGTGATCGGTAATCGCGAAATCAAGCTGGTCAAGCTGGGACACAGTTGTTTAGACTGACGGAAAAATTGGGCCACGGTGATAAGACTCACCGATGTGCAACCATGTATACCAGCACAGCTGCATGCGAGGTAACAAGTACAGGATTTATGCTGTGCAAAAAGCCAGACACCGTCCTACTCCATTCATAAGAGAAAATGCTCACCAAAATGATACTTGAGATCCTACTGGGGTATTATAGAGGCCTGTGTCCAAAGATCCGGGGTCGAAAGTAGTGGGTGCGTTCTAATCCAGTTCATTGTCGAGATTGATGAATTCAGGTATGATTGACCAAAGGCAGCTGGAGCCCAATGCCAGTGCCATAGCGAAAATCAAGTCCAGGTCGTTATCCCTCTGCAATTGGTAGCATTGCGCTCATGCATGAGGTGAAGGGGAGCAGTGGTGGTGGAGGTTCCCATGGCGTTGGTGATGGACTTAGAGGCATGAGGTATTGTTGGTGCTGGACAAATATGTACAAAGATACTTGGCGGGCGGGAACAAACACAATACAACAATAATCTTCCTGCTGCGCTCGTTACATCGGCTCCCTATGTGTTCCACCGCTCTCCAAAACAAAGATATCTATTATCACCAACGGCACCGCCAGAGTTAAGTATACTAAACATAATATTTTCTTACTAGGACTGACCCCCCCTCTCCTTGATCAAAACTTCATGACTAGCTTGATGGAACGTATGCTGTTTGGGATGCTCATGTGAAAGGAATTGCGACGCTGAATCAAGGTTAGTAGACATTTTTTTCATGCCAACATGTTTTGATTACCTTGTATCCCCTGCTCAGGCAATCATCTGCTCTCTCGTTGGCAGTCATTGTCCCCTGATCATGCTTCCTTTTCAACAATCTCGAGCCTACCTCCTCGCCGCTGGTTGTAGTCTTAATAGCCTCACTCTCCATCACAGCTGTAACCCCATCCTTAGAACCACCAACCGCAGATGTATGTGTGACATCCTTGTCTCCTCCATTGGGTACTGCTGCAGCCTCACTCCTTCCCTCTTCTCTGTCTGTTGCAGGTAGTGAATTGAGGAAGGAGAGGTCGTCGTTGAATTCAACGCAGTTAGGAAGGTTAGGAACCTCAGCTGTGGCTGCATCCCCGGGGCCGCCAACCACAGGAGCCAGCATGTCCTTGACAGGTTCTCTATCAGATGCTGCTTTGTCCTCACTTCCTTCTACCACTATATCTCGGCCAGCTGTAGCAGCATGACGTCTATGCCGCCCGGCATGTCTAGCGCAATTGGCAATAACTAAACAGCGTGAGTTACAGTTCACCAATCATAGTACAGATGCTTGCCTTGATGCCACAAAAGGGACTCCGTGTTATTCTCCTCCTCCCCCTCAGAGGATGATACGATTATAAGGAACGGATCAGCGGTCGTGTACCTCGATGGCAATGATGGCCACGATGGACCATAGATTGTGGCCATATGTTCCCACAACTCCTGTTGGTTATTGAAGCAATTGCAGTTGAACTCCCCATCGGAGGATGACATGTGAATTCTCTCCATCCCTCCCGCTTTTATAAGTCCCCTCCCTCAGCATATCTAAATGTCTTATACAAAATCCCTCGTCGACCGACTAGTGACACCCAACTATGTGCACAGCTATGCATCAATCTCGGACCAGATCAATTAATAACTGCGGTTGAACTTTTCAAATGTAAAGTGAGTAAAATCTATTATATTGTTTTACTCACATTACTCAAGTCCGTTGCCCTCCGATGGCGCGCCCCCCCCCCCCCACTCACAGTCGGTGAGACCTTCCAACTGTGAACCAGTCCCACACCTCCCGAATAATCCATTGAACGACCAAGGCCGCTTCCCAAGCTACTGACCCACCGCCCTCGAAAATTTTATCTAGACATTGATTGCTCTCCGCCTGCCTGGGAACTGATACTATGGTAGTCGGCTTTCCATATCCCAAATTATCCTCTGGTGCGGACACTGAAAAAATGTCGACCTCGATGCAACAAGCCCAGCATTTAAGGTGACTTTGTATTCGAACATTTTATTCCCTCCCAGATACAACCATGGGCCATCCAAAAACCTCCTCTGCCAAATCCCTGAAAGCCACCAACTGCTCAAAGAATGCTCAAAAGCCTCCTGCTGGCCTGTCAAAGGAGAATGAAGCTCCCCCATCATCTTCGCGTTCCACCAGAACATCGAGGAATCGCATCCTGCCACCATCTTCATGTCCCACCAGTGCACCAGAGAATGAAGCCCCCCCGCCACCTCCGTGCCCCACCAGAGCATTGAGGAACCACTACCCCCTGCCACCATCTTCAGGTCTCGCCAGTGCACCAGAGAACAAAGCCCTCCCACTATCCTCGCATTCCACCGGAGTATCGAGGAACCACACCTTGCCACCACTGTTGTGTCTCACTAGCGTACCAGAGAGCGATGCTCCACCTGCATCCCACAACACTGATGAGATAAATGCGCTCAAGATTACAATTTCCCAGCAACAAGGTAAGGGACTTTTCACGTGTCACATTAGGATATCTCAGAACCCCTTTATAGCTAGGATTGACAAGATGGAGAAGTTACAAAGGTTGAAAGGTAAAAAGAGTAATGCACTGATTGCACGGCCTAGACCGTTAGGCCAACTTCTGCAGGCCATGCAGTTACAACACAATAAACCACTCTATAATGAATGCTGGGTAAGCTTACACCTCTCTTTACGCTCCTCACACTCACAACTCTCCTAGGCATTAGTTAGAGATATTGCTGTGTGTGCCGAAATACCACTAAACGTGGATTGGAGGCATCAGGATAGGGAGCGCATTGGAGATGCCGCCAAATTAGTGAGTTCTCTGGTATTCTCCTGTCAGAAATACTCTTATCTGATGTTTGAAAGGCAAGGGCAAGAAGTGAGCAACTTCAAAAGTATGCATCGAACTGGGCAAGCTTCGAAATCATGAGGTCGCTCATCAAGAACAAGAGGTCCTCCCAAGCTAAACAAAAGCAAGGATACATACCCCCATCGAAGAGGGAGGCCATGACGAGGACACGAGAGGTTGCAGTGGCCGCCTCTGGTGGAGTACGAGGTGAAGTAGCTGCTAGTTGTGGCAAAGACAAGTGATAAGCTGATTTTGGATCACTCAGGTAGTTGCGTTGACAGTGACAGTAACAACAGTTATGGTAGTGACAACAATGGCTATGGCAGCGAAAACAACAACAGTGACAGCAGTATCAACAAAAACAGTGACAGCAGCTACAGCAGTAGTGATGACAGCGACAGCGAAAACAATGGTAATGGCAACAAGAATATCTACACCGAGAAAGTCCATGGTACCAAACGAAAGCAAGGGTCTGACAACATTAGTGGTGATAGTATTCCACAAAAGTGGGGTCGAAAGACACTGTAGAGCCTGTAGTAATTGTTTTAAAAATCTTAACATACCATGTTTTTCCCTGACATATAAAATTAATATTCTGATACCTTTTGGGGAATTTCATAACATAATTATTTGAGAACCTCTAAACATCTAGTTGAAAATAACCAAGCAAAAGATTGACATTTACACCCATAACTAAGGGAATTCTCTAGCTACAAAGGGTGTAATCAAGGTTGTGATCCTTTCATATATCAAAGAGATTTCCCACATTATATCCCCTTAATTATAGGGTTATTCCTTATGTATTGTTTGGAAATTGTCAACATAGACTATGGTAAATTACCAAATATATTATACAGTTATCCCAACCTGAACCATTGAGAAATTCAGGTTTGTTTTTTACTACTGCCCAGGGTTCACAGTGCAGGTGTAAGTCTAAGCATGATTAGGCATGATCAAGTTTCTTTTTTAGGATCCTGTGCTGGAGTAGCTTTTCAAGGTGTTTTTTGAAATAAAAATACATTTCAGGACACCACAGGAGAAGCAAATCTAGAAATGCCTGTTAGACCTGGAATATCTTAGTATGAGATCAACTCACAATTTTGCCAGTCAGCAAGGTCCTGAAACTCACTGCTAGCAATAAGACAGTCCATTGATTCCTTGTATCTGCCCAAGACCTTATTGCTAGGCCACTTTGCACCTTGGCCAGCAGAGATGCCAACATTTACTAAAGGAAATTTGCCACATATGTGACCTGTGTTAGTTTTGTCTAGTTTCATATGCAAAACTTCTTCTTTCATTTTTACAAAGAGGCGGTCACAGGCTGGGAGAAATTTGTTGTTAGTCAGCCTTCCAGCCAATACACCAATGATGTGGTGGTTGGTGCTGAGGAGGGGCTAAGGAATTTGGCCTGATTGCACCAAGTTAAAACTTGTTCTATAGGCAGAGAATAGACATACTGTCCCAGGATATATTGGTATAATTGGCAGCTTTGAGGGCTTCTAGCTCAAGCTTGGGAACAGGCAGTTTAGCTGACAAATATACATAAGGTCGAGCTTGATATGCACCAGCATTTGCTGGCAGCTCATCAGTCTCAAGACTGGTTGGAACAGCATATGTAGGATTAATAATTTTTGCTCACATGTTTGGGCATACAATATGGCCAACAGTCTGCCACAAAACCTGGAGTGTATGTTTTTTTCAGGTTTTAGACACAAGCTTCTGCTTCTTTTTGTGGTGACTGAGTGGAGCTGCCTCTTGGGCTTGAGAGGGCAGCCTCTTTGTTCCTGGTTTTGGCAGTATGTGAGTGCCCAAAAAGAACAGAGGGTGAGAAAGGGAAAGCATACCAACTGGAGCTGTGCTGCATAGAGGAGGGCTGAGACACACTACCAAGCCAGCAGAGGATTGGGGTGCTGTGGGTGCTGTGGTCTGATTCAAGGGCATGCTGCTGCTGCCAACTGGGCAATCCTCCCATGCAGCCTTGTCTTCATCGGAGGCAGAGAGAGGCTCCTCCTCCTCCAACCCTGTGTTGTCATCCTCAAGCTCCAGAGAGCTGTTGCTGAGTCCAGGCAAGCAGCCCTCAGGTTCCAGAGAGCCATCCTCAGGCCCCAGGGAATTGTCCCCCAATCCATTGTACAAAGCGGCAATCTTTTTCCCATCTAGCCCAACATCCACTGCTGTCTTCAGAAGGCCAACAAAATCTCTGTCGCCCAGTGCCACAATGGGATGGACTGCTTTGACACTTGACAGGTACAGAATTTTTTCCTAGGCAGTACTGTGAGCTATGAAGGCAGAAGAGAGGATAGTGGAGCCCAGGGCCACCAACCTGCAGTATCAGCATCTTTGGTGGAAGGAAAGGGGTGGAATGTAGGCACAGTTCAGAAGGTGCAGCAAAGGGCAGTGGCCAGAAAGAGACAGTGTGTGGGGGCTGGGCATGGGTGTAGTCCAAAAGATGCAGTGGAGGGTGGCACAGTTCCAGCTTGGATCTTGCAGCTGCCCTTTGTGCATGGACAGGTGCTGTGAAACAACCAACACCACTTGTCTGTCATTTTTGTTTGTGCTTATTTGTCCTCCTGTAGTGCTGTAGCCACCTCTATACCTAAGTAGTTACAAGACTGAGCATATAGCTAAGCTTACAACCCCGCTTTTCACCCCCCAGACCTAGCTGGTCTGGGGAAAGGAGGTTCTGGTTGTTAAGGTCTGGGGCCTGCAATAGAAGGCCAGCCAATTTAAATTTATGGCTCAAACATCCAGTTGTCCCTTTTCCACTAACCCTTTGAACAACAACTGCCAGATGGCCAATGACCCCAGCTGTGTGATGACCTTGCAGCACAGGCCCGTCTCCTGTCACCTCAGTCACCCTCCTGGCATAGACCTGCCTTTTGCCATGCCTGATAGCAGCTGCATGCCTCAAAGCCAGTGCTGGCAACCCCTGGTATCCTGGCTGCTGAGCATTGAGCAGTGGAAATTCCCTACACCAGGGCCATGCACAGGCACAGCCCCATTTGTCCATTGATTCCCACCCCTGTTTTATGCAAAGCAGTTTGCAGCCATATCACATGCCATCTGCCACAGCAGTAGGGGCATGTGTGACAATGGGGAGAAAGGGGTCATGTTGGGGGCAGAGCTTGGATAGGTGGCTGTTGGAGCAGGCAGAGTGGCAAGGCACCCACAGCAGCAGTGGCGGCAGTTCTGTGAACAGCAACAAGATGTGAGAAAATACGAGACAGACCTTGATACAGCATCCCTTCTTGACCTCGTACCACCACCACCAATTTTCAAGTCAGTCTCTGGCTAGTCTAAAGTATTGTAGTTAGGTATCTAACTCAATTACTAGCTCTACTACATCAATGCCACTGAAACCCAGTGTGTGCACGGCCTTTGAATGGTCACCAGCTGCAGCATGTTTTTTCACTCTGGGGAGCTTTGGTATGTCCTTGCCCCCTTCCCCCTCTCTGGCCCCAGCCCCTGCCAACTCTGTCAACATGGCTCTGGCCAATGTTGCCACAAAGCATTTATGCTTTGAGGCCTCACCGGCCCTCTCATATGATGAGTCCACACCCTCCCCCCCTTCTAAGGATACCATTGCTACTGCAGTGGTCTCTTTTGCTGCTCTCAACGCCCAGCACTCCCCTTCTGCCCCTGTCCAGTGGGACCCCACTCTAGACTATGGCTCCTGGCTGGTCAAGACCACTCTCCCCTGCTTGGGTCCACCACTTGCCTCTGTGTTACCCGGGTTAGGGGTCCACTCCTGAGTCGCAAGGTTGGGATCACAAGGATGTCTATACAGACTTGGTCCTTGAGTCTTACTGCTTGACTTGGAGATGGGCTGGATAAATCTCTGATACCCTTTCAGGCGAACAAGAGGTTTAAGCAGAACAGTGTATAACACTAAGCTAAGGATACAGGTGACTGTAGCTAGGTTTATATACATATTGGTTATCTGCTATTTATAAGTACCCTGGGTAAGTACTTGTCAGAGCGAGTCATTGGAAGGTGGACCCAGGTAAAGAGAAGGCTTCCTGTGAGAAATAGAAGTTGAGTATGGGAGAAAGGAAGCGTAAGTGTGGGAGTATCAGTATTAAAGATAGAAAAGAAGTATTCTACTGTCCATCAGGAAGGTGGCTAAAACCTAATTATAGTCCTTCTGAGGGTTCTGATAACACTCTGTGCCTGTGGACCCTGCAGCTGCCCTTGCCCTTGTTGAGGGCTCCTACTGCCTCTTAGATGCTATTCTAGCATCTGAGTGGTCCAATATTCAGGTATCTTCACAAGGCCAACAGGTTTCTTTCAGGGAGTACTTTCATCACTACGCAGCACACTGGGCCTCCTCCCCTCCCCAATATGTGGATGCCACATGCCCATTCCGTGGAACAGCTGAGGTAAGCAGTTCCACTGTCAGAAGCACTAGAGACAACATCATCACTGTCAGCCCCAGGTCCCGACCATATAACCTGGAAACACCTCAAACAACTCATGCGATCAAAACAGTGCACATCAACATTTCTACACCTAGCTAACGGATGTGTCAATGCAGGCCACTGGCCCTCAACGTTCAAAGCATTGACCACAGTTGTCATTCCCAAGCCAAACAAACCCTCCCACACAGCCCCAAAGGACTTCCAACCCATCACGCTCCTCAACACCCTAGGAAAACTTTTCGAGAAAATGACAGCAACACGACTCCAATACGATGCAATATGACATGCACTAGTACACCCCCGACAACTAGGAGGAATTGTAGGACACTCTACAGAAGACACGGGAATGTTCCTCACACACCTCGTCCGTGCCGGATGGGCCAAAGGTAACATCACCAGCTTAATAGCCTTTGATGTAGCTCAATTCTTCCCATCGCTACACCACAACACACTAATTTCAATTCTTGAACACCAGGGATTTCCACCACATCTACTAAACTTTTTCAGGTCATACCTAGTAGGACGCCGCACCCGACTCTCATGGGGCCCAGGCACTATATCTCAAGAATTTGACTGCTCAGTAGGAGTGGTACAGGGATCCGCACTCTCCCCCATCCTATCCTCACTATTCCTAGCACCAATACTATACCTAGCTGACCTCCACTTCACCCTCAACCCCTCCCTCTTGTGTATCAATTTTCTCTCTTATGTAGATGATGGCCTACTAGTAGCCAGAGGCTCCAACTGGGACACAATCTGCCCTGCCCTAATATCCGCATATTCAATAGTTTTCCAACTCCTCGCCAACTTTGGCCTCGTACTGGAACATTCTAAAACAGAATCTTTCTTTTTCTTGAGACGCTGAAACGAGACCTTTCCCCCACTCGACCTTGGATACCCTCCCTACACGGGCTCAACCCCCCTCAGACCCAACCCCACCTGGCAATATCTTGGATTCTACTTTGACCCCACACTATCCTTCAAAGAACATGTCCGATTCTACGCAACAAAATCCTTCACACAAGTATGCGCCATGAACATGCTTGGAAACTCATCCTGAGGACTCTCCCCTGCCAACAAACGACTACTCTATCGCTCATGTGTTGTGCCAATCATGACATACAGATCATCACTATGGTTCCACGATGCAGCACAGATCAAGGGCCTTCTAAACCAACTATGATGCACACAAAGAAGAACAGCACTATGGATCACAGGGGCATTCTGCACATCACCATCTCTCGGAGTTGAAGCTATAGCTGGCCTCCTCCCTATCCACATCCACCTTCGAAAATTACACGCCAGAGCTGCCCTCTGTCTAAACACCTTACCACACACTCACGGCCTAAGTGCACTACTTGATCTAGGAGCACGCACCACTGAACGACACCCCCTAGCACTCTCCCATCTCACAGCACGACAATGATGAATAGCTTCTTCCCCCCTATCATTTATGGATGCCGCTCTTGGCGCCATCACCTCAGATCCCATATCACTAACCAACCCCCTTTGCAAACCTGGCCATAGACTGATGGACCAGTTCGAAGACAGAATACACTTCATAAACCCCCCAAAAGACGCCCCCATCGAAGACGTTCAAACCTGGCGGACCAACACACTCGAACCCCTAATCGAGACCGCCCATGCATCTTCCACCACACTTGTCATAGGATGCGATGCAGCCTTCCCAGCACCCCAATCAAAAGGCCTTTCCTCTCGAACTGCCTTTGTCGCAACAGTAAACAAGGTCATGGTCATCAGACACATACACCACATCGGAGTCCAGAGAGGACCCGATGCCGAATTCATGGCCAGAGCCACAGCACTTGTATCATGCCTCCCCCTATTTTCCAGATATATGACATCTATTATAATACTCACTGACTCCCCCCCTGTATTTCATAGACTATTCTCCGCCACTCCAACTTCTGGTCAACAACATGCACTTGAAACCTCGAGACTGCTAATTACTTGGCTCCAGGCCCATCCCACCCATAATATCACCATTGTACACACCCACTTGAAGTGGCGCTACTCGCTACACGGCACCGCACACCGCCTTGCATCACATGCACCATTCCCACTGATACAACCCAGAGACCCAGTCTGGGCCTCTACCATATGCCGCCAGACTGCAGCATCTGCAATCCGAGAGTGGAGAATAGCCTCTGAAGGTTCCACCCTAGGCTCCGAATTCCTCCCCCTCACTACAGGCACAACCCCACTAAAACCATCATATCTTAAACTAGGCCCCTGGCTGACAACATGTGGCAAAAAACCTTCCCCACTCATGGCGAGACTCACTCGATGCATTCTAAACCATGCACCAACAGGCGAATATAGATTGTGGTTCTTCCCTCAAGAACCCACAGCATGTGCATGTGGCTTCTATCTCGAGACCAGAGACCACATTCTCTGGTCCTGTCCACAATACCAAAGACGGTGGAACTGGTACAATGACCATGGTGAGGACATCAACGTCTGGGGCCTGTTAGGATTCCTGGAAGACAATCCATGTGCATTTGCATTCATAGACCAGAGGTAACATTGCTAGTAACTAGCTCTCCCTCCTCTGCTCTCCCATTTCACAGCTGCAATGGCTAAGTTCAGTCTCTCTTAGCTGAGTGTAGGTTTATATATAGACCTTTCTGTAAATATTCCAGTGCTTCATAAATAGGTTAATAGTAGTAGTGTACATTGTACCCTACTACTGCGGACTGCTACCGCGCACCGCGCCTTAATAATTGTTGAAAAAAAAAAGCAGTTCCACTGCTAATACTAACATTGCCCCTGCTGGGCTAGCTTCAGGACCAGTTGCACAGAAGTCTACTGCTGCAAGGCTGGCTCCAGTTGCTGGTGCTGCCACTGCAGTTCCCCCTCCCCCTTGCCCTGTGCACTCCCCCAGACGCCCTCGGTTTGTTCCACCTGGTGTGGCCCCTCCCCCCCCCCCTTTCCTATGCCGGTGCCCTTAAGGCAGTGCCCACCTTGGTCCATGTGGCCAAGGCATTCCCCTCCCTTCCCACAGACCGTATTATTGCCATCCAAAAGGCTGTTCTTGGTGCTATGGCTTCCAAAGCCAAGTGCACATGCACAATTACTAGCCCCTTGAGGTGCCAGATTCTAGTCCCTGGCTCTGACACCCTGTCCAAGATATCCCTGCCCCACATCACTCATGTTGTCAACTCGGCGTTATTGGCCTCAGACTCTGTGCTTTGTGTAGAGTTAGTGCACCCTTCCTCTGGGGGCTTGTCCCTCTCCACCTCAGCTGTTGTGTTGGCTTCCAATTTAACAGCTGTTGGTACTGCCCTCAGCAAGGACCTCAATGTTATCAGAACCCTAAAAAGGACTGTAAATAGGTCTCAGCCACCTTCCTGATGGACAGTATAATACTTCTTTTCTTTCCCCTTTAGTACAGACTCTCTCACATCTATGCTTCCTCTCCCACTCACAACTTCCATTTCTCACAGGAAGCCTTTTTATTACCTGGGTCCACCTTCTCATGACTCGCCTTGACTAAGTACTTACCCAGGGTACTTATAATTAGCAGATACTCAGTAGTATATAAGGATAATTACAACCACCTGTATCCTTAGCTTAGTGTTATACACTGTTCTGCCTAAATCACTTGTTCACCTGAAAGGGCTTCAGAGATTTATCCAGCCCACCTCTAAGTCAAGTAGTAAGACACTTGGACCAAGTCTGTATAGACATCCTTGTGATCCCAACCTTGCAACTCAAGAGCGGACCCCTAACCCAGGTAACACTCAAGGCCTCCCCAGTCCCTGTCTTATTGAAAATATATGCAACACCACGCAGTAATGCGGGTGGAAGCTACTACTAGTGAAGCTCTTACCTGTGTTGGTAGCTTGTAGGCTAGATACTCAGTAAGTCATAGAATGGTGTAAAACAACTTGTTTTTTCTATGTGCTAGAAACCTAGTTTATATACTGTGAACTAATACTACAGATTGTTCTAGGGTACTCTAGACACATGTATAAAGCATTTATAATGCATGTTAATGCGTCATAATGAGTCATTAAAGCTCAACTTAATTAAGGAGCTGTTACTCATAAGAGATCACTCATTGGTGACCATATTGGTGAGCGCTTATTCAGCGCATCATGTTGATGATGTAATAGCACTTTTCAACATGTCTCCCTCCCCACATCACGCTCCTATCTGAAACTAGTCAATGTTCCCCTCTTCCAACCTGGCACTGCTAACCGGGTTACCTCAGCCAAGGTTGCACAGGCCCTTAGCCGGTCCCCTCTCACACTCTCCCTCTCCCTTGCTGGCCCTCCCTGAGTAGTCCACAACTCTGCAAAGTCAACCACTGCCACAGCATGGTTTGACATCCATGACTCACAGTCTGGCTCCCATGCCAAAACAGTGACTGGACACTCTGTTCCTCTTGCTGGTGCTGTCTGCTTTATCCAGACCGCCTGTACCATCCTGGCACCCCCTGCTGCTCTTGTTGCTAGCAATGGGGCCACACCATCCATTCCTGCCATGTGCATTCTGCACATTGCCCTATCTGCTCTGAACCTCACTCTGAGGCCAAGCACTGGTCCTCTGCCAGCTGTTGCAAAGGCCACCCCAAGGCCAAACCCCCTATCCGCACCACCCCTGCTAGCACCTCCTGCCCCCACACGGGCAAGTGCATCAACTGCGGTAAATCCCATGCTGCCAACAGCATTAAGTGCCCTTTCTGGCGCTATTGCTTCCAACCTGACTGGATCAAGGCCCGATACCTGGCCAATGGTCACACTGCAGACTCTGGTCGCAAGACCAGTGTTGGTTTCTCTGCCTGCAAGAGCAAGACTTCAGGGTCATGTACCTCAACATTGGTCTCCTCTTAGTAGGTTTTCTCGTTTTATTTTACATACTCTCTGGCTTGGGCTCTTTTTCTTTCTCCCTGGGGCCCCCTGCCTGCCACTTTGTCCCACCACCTTATGGGCAAATTCCACTACTCTTTTGTGCTTTATGGATAGGGTTCAGGTGTCTAGGCTCATGCCTGGCCTGGTCCCTGGCTATTCTTGCTTAGTTTACACAGTCACTTGACAGCCTCACTCAGTACAGCAATAGCTGTTGGGACCCCTTCAGGGTCCCTCTGTGAACTCTGTTTTATTTAAGGTAGTTGCCTGTTCTGTGTAGATACAGCTGCCCCTGGACTGCTATCATGCACCAGGTAATAAATTGTTGATCAAAAAAAAAAAAAAAAAAAAAGACCTTGATACAGCCCTGCAGGTTGAGTTGAGCAGGTTTTTGAATGGCAAACTTGTGGTGCATGGGTGGAAGTTGGGTAGTAGGTGGGTTAGGGGAATATTGGATGCAGAATTGGGGAGGTGAATGTGTTAGGGCGCCAGAGCAATGGGCCAGGGCAACAAATGGGCCAGGGGCATTGTTGGATGTGGGAATAAAGCAGCAGGGGTGCAAGGATTGGGGGGAGGGGGATGGGATGGACAAGTCTGCTGCAAGTCTGTCTTCAGCAGTGTTTGCCACTGAGGGCACTTTGGCATATACTGGGAAACTTCCTTGGACAAGAACACAGCAGGTTGTTTTGGGGAAGAGGAAAACATGGCATGAGGTGTTAGGGCAGGATATTGGAAGTGAAGAAAAGACAGGGCATATGCATTTAACCCAGCATCTGCTCCCTTTGAATGCAATTTTGTGCTTGATGTGTCCTCTGATGCTGTTGGCAAGACAACAAAATTGTCAACACTCTTTCCCCCACTAAAAAGAAGCCCAGAGAGGGGTAGCTCTGATTTGAGACACCCTTGGGGCCGGCAGAAACACATTCCCCTGGCAGATAAAGTTTTTTTTTTTTTAATATCAACAATTTATAATGCAGTACATGGTAGCAGTCCGCGGCAGCTATCTACTACAGGAGCAGTGGCTACAATATATACGAGAGTTCTACAGAAGGGCCCCAACAGGGCCCAACATTGTCCAATGTACTGAGTGAGGGTGTCAAGTGCCTGTGAAGGTAGAGAAACTGACTAGAGGACTAGAGAGTGAAAAGACAAAGGAGAAAGGTACATACCAGTGGGTGGACTAGGCAGAAGGGGTGGGTGGGGAAGAGTGTCAGGCAACAGCACCTCCCAGGTTGGGGGGGAAGGAGAATGCCAGGGGGTTGTCCTGGAGAAAGAAAATAAGGCCATCAATGTCTGTGTAGTAGTTTGAACTGCTGTCCTGAGTCCAGGACCAGCAGCAGGTGTATAGAGGACAAGACCAGAGAATATGGTTGCGCCACTGAAAGGGGAAGCCACAAGGGCAGGATGTGGGTTCATTAGGGAAGAACTATGACCAGTATTTGCCAGTAGGTGCATGGTTAAGGATGCAGCATGTTAAGCAAGCAGCAAGAGAGGGTGGTTTACATGTAGCCAATGAGAGGAAAGGGCTATTGCAGAAGTATGATGGATGGAGGGGTTTGTCACAGTGGATAAGGGGCATGAATTGTGAGCTCAGGGAGAGGAGAGGAGAGTCGAGCTGCCATTCTCAGATAATGTGTTTGGTACTTAGCTTCTGGATAGATGACATCCAGATGGGGGACATGGTCAAGAAAGGTAGATGGGGTTTTGTGGAAGTGAGAGCATGTGCCTGTCTGTGTACTGAGAGTTTCTACCATGACAAAGAGTGTGTGACAGTAAGAGAGTGTAAGGGGGAGGCTTTGAGCCAGGGGATGAGTAAGGACATGACCAAGAGAGAGGTGTGCTGTCCAGAGGAGGTGGATGAGAAGAGTGCAGCCTGCACCACTGAGGGAGAATCAGTAAGTAGAAAAAGAGAGAAAATATTGTTGCTAAATAGAAGAAGTAGGGAGAAAAGAGCAAAGGAGAAAGCAAAGCGCTCAGAGTTGGTGCCTGTGAGGGAGCCAGTGTCAGTAGAGTCAGAGCATACAAGTACATTGTTTACAGATGCAACATAGAAAATGTGAGAGAAGAAGCCTATGAGGCAAGGAGGGGGTGAGGAGGAATCAAAACCTATAACTAGTGTAGAAGAAGAGAAGAGGGCTTTAGAGAGGGCCAGATCAAGTGTAGAACTGCACCATGAGGATACAGTGGCTCAAAAAACTGTCCCAATGTTTTGACATTTTCAACAGATTTGTACATAGAGCATGAACCAGAGCACATACCATGCTGAAAGTATTCATGAAGATGGGGCCCAATCTACTCTATTATTCAATGTTTACATCATGTGATTTGATAAAGAATTTGATTTATAATAAATTATCCAATATTATTACTCATTGGGACAGTTTTTTGGCCCTCTATCACCTTTGCTATATCAGGCCAAATTTATATCTGAAAAATACCACATAAATTATGGAACTGATTGACAATGTTATTTGACTAATTTCATGCATTGACCTAAGGTTTGATCACTTTTCTCCTTGCTGCTATAATATAAAAGCTGTTTTTTCTACCTAATATGTTCAAGCTATTTTTTCTCCTCTAAGCTTAAGGCCACATGCACTAAACAGTGTTCAATACTAATTCAGAGGAATCTGCTACTAGCTAAGCTAAGATATAGGTAGAGGAGAGCAAGAAACATGTCAAAAAGATGTAATCTTCCCAATATTTTTGTAAATACAAGAAATAATATTTCCTTATGTTACCATTGGAAAGCCAAATAATGCTGTTTATGATGCCAAATAATATAAGTGCACTCTATCTTACTTTCTTACACTACCAGTTGCTAGAGATAGGTCCCAGGCAAACTATACTTGCTCTATTGTTTTGATTGAATATATTTTATTTGAACTATAGTTATATTTAATGTGAATTTAACAAACTTTTAGGCTTAAATAAACATAGACAAACTTTAATACAACCTTTTGAAGGGATACCAAGTGTTTATAATAGATAGGTATAGTTTGACTACTGTAGATGGCCTGCTAATATATTTAGGGGAGAGTAGTCAAAGTATAGTAGGATAATAGAAGCCAACTACTGGTATTGTAGTGTGTATTTCTGAATATTTGAGATATGGTAATGAAAGAATAGGTAGTAGTCATTAGTCTGGCTATCTGAGTTACATTGTTTACCTTTTCAGTAAGGATCAAGTGAATTATTAAATTTTATCTGTAGAGGGAAGCTTTATATATTATTCACTTTATTTATTTTTTTGGTTTTCTATCATCTCCTTCTGAATATTTTTGACAAAGTACCCTCTTCCATTGGTATTGAACACTATTTGGTATGTGTGGCTTTAAATTTGAAGAAGAGAAATAACTCACACATATTAGGTAGAAAAAACAGCTTTTATATTATAGCAGCAAGGAGAAAAGTGATCAAACCTTAGGTCAATGCATGAAATTAGTCAGATAACATTGTCAATCAGTTCCATAATTTATTTGGTATTTTTCAGATATAAATTTGGCCTGATATAGCAAAGGTGATAGAGGGCCAAAAAACTGTCCCAATGAGTAATAATATTGGATAATTTATTATAAATCAAATTCTTTATCAAATCACATGATGTAAACATTGAATAATAGAGTAGATTGGGCCCCATCTTCATGAATACTTTCAGCATGGTATGTGCTCTGGTTCATGCTCTATGTACAAATCTGTTGAAAATGTCAAAACATTGGGACAGTTTTTTGAGCCACTGTATATAGATATTATTGTGGGTATTATGGTTGGCACCAGACAAGGCTGGTTACTGCCCATTGCAGGAAGATCTGTGAGGCCATTGGTATAAGACCACCTCAATGATCTACCACCCTTTGGAATGGAGCAACTGGGACTTGATGCAGTAGGTAAACCTCAGACACTTGGATCTATATTATCAATATTACTATATACTTTAACAAATTGTTATACTCTCACAATGTACAGTTGTACATTTCTACTCTTGTTAATGTTCTGTGGTTCTCCAAATCATCTGATTCTGTTATCAGAACCCTGTCAAAGGACTATAATTAGGTGTTAGCTACCTTCCAATTAGACAATAGTATACTTCTTTTCTTTTATTACTCCCACACCACCACTTCCTTTCTCCTACTCCACACTTCTATTTCACATAGGAAGCCCTCCATTACCTGGGTCTATCTTCTTTTTATGACTCACTCTAACTAAGTACTTACCCAGAGTACTTATAAATAGCAGACACTCAGGTGTATATAAGGATAGCTACATACTGCTTGTATCCTTAGCTTAGTGTTATACACTGTCCTGTCTCATCACTGTTTGCTTGAGAGAGCTTCAGAGATAAGTCAGCCCACCTTCAAGTCAGATAGTAAGACACAAGGAATAAGTCTGTATAGATGCCTTGTAATCCCAACTCTGCAACTCAAAAGTGGACCCCTAACCCAGGTAACAGATTCTCTATATCTCTGCACTCAGAAATGTCAGTGCAGGTACAGGTAAAAGTATGTGAGAGGTCTGCATCTTCCCATTCTCAATACCCTTGGTGACAATAGAGAAGAATTTGGCTCTAGCTATATGATATCATGATCTGCTATTGGTGTAGTACTCAGAAAGGGATAGGGGGGGTGATTTTATAATGCTCTTCCTATAGACAAGCTTTGTAGGAGTGCCATCCTGCCTTGAAGCTTATCTTGTCTGAGAGAGGGAGAACAAAGCCAAACAGGAGATGGCTTAAATGAATGTGAAAGACACCATGGCCCTGGTAACATTGAAGCACCATAAACAATTGTTCAGCTGGTACATAAACATAGATTGCAAGTGCAATGATCAATAGAGAGAGAATGGCAGTGCTGCCTAAAGCTAATGAAAATGCATGAAGGGGAGAGGATGGCTAAGCTAAAGTGAGAAAAGGGTGGGCTGAGGGTGGGCCCTGCACAAGGTAGCAACAGGGGTGAGAATGGGGCAATCCTGGTCAACTAAGCTCTCATGGCACCTTGAGCTAGCCTTCAATCCCTGTGATACTAGGAATAAGATGATAGATAAGGTGTCAGAGGCAATGGCCCACTACCCACTGGCATGTGGCTGGAGAAAAAGCCAACTCACCTAATGCCTCCTAATGCACATTGTGCCCTGCTGGAATTGTGAGGTGGAGCAATGCTGTGTGGAGCTCTGGTTTTGCCTGGATAAGTAGCTCAGGTTTGAAATGCAAGATGAGACCACAGCTTCTCATGGCTGTATATGACATCACAAACAATGAGCCCATAAAGTCACCCAACCAGCACTGCAAACATCTATCTCACCTGGCACTCATGGCACTTCTTCCTTTTCCCATTCTACCTTGTGGCCTTTGCCTTTCTTCCTAAGCCTAGGAGGCCAAAATGCTATCTTTGCACCAATGGCATACCAGAAACACAGCCAGATAACAAGGACCTGCAGCTGCAGTTATGAGTCCCCAAAAAGATGTCTACATTCCAAGTCCAGGGGAGGTTCACCAATCAGCATAGTGAGCAAACCTTACCCTCTCCAAATTGCACTCCATTTCTCATACACTTTGATAGTCTAGTCCCATAGCTTGACATCCTGGCTCTACCTGCTACCCTCTCACTCCTACAACATGTCCAAATTGCATCAGCAAAAGTCAATACTACTTTATTAAAACTTGTGGGTCTTTGTCATACTTTATGATACTTAATATAATTATGTAACTTGGGGCAGTTCCAAGTGCAGCCCACATGCCAAGTGAAAAAAGAAAGCTCAAGCATAAAATCAAGAGCTCCAGACAAATTAAGAAAAGGGTAAGTGCAGTCCACACACCAAGTGAAAAAAGAAGGCGCAAGAGTAAATAAACTCTGATATTGTGGACTTTCAAGTTGCAATATGATTGCCAAGTATATCAAGAAGTCAGAATCAAACAAATTGTAAGAGACAAGCAACTAGCTAGTATATTGAACAAGTTCTGAGATAGTTTGGTACATGGATAAGCCTATATCCCAAGCTTGTTTTCTAATGTTGCCTACAACCCCAGGAGGCTTTTTTCCCTTATTCACTACCTTTTGCATCCAAAAACTATGGTCAACATACCAAAGAAGATCTCCAGAGAAATATTGGGTAATTGACACCTGAGCTTTTTTTGCTCCAACAGAAATGTTGGCATGCATAAACAATGCTGATGGTATGAAAATGGTGAAGTTGGCAGGAAATTCAATGACAAGCTTGATGTCATCAAGTATGATGTGTCCACCTTTGGTTTTGTCAAAATACCCAAGAGACTGAACAGTGCACCAGTCCCATGGGTAATTTCTGGTATTCCTGTGGCAAATTGTGAAAGCACTGGGTCCAAAGTTGAAGGTTGCAGTAGAATAAACATCAAGCAGTGCAAGCATCCTTAATGTAAGTCCAAGCTTCTTGTGAGCCATCAGTTTTTGGAAACACTTCCTAAATCATTCATACATGTGGGGGCACTACATTTTTAGCAAAACTAGAGGCAAGAAAATAAGCAAATATCCAACAAAAAAGCAAAGATTCTCACAGCTATGAAACTGAGCAAGGTCTTGGAAATCTTTGTTGGCTAGCAAAGACTCAGCAATGCTCTTGTGCTTGGTTTGCTTCCAGAAACTGGGTTTTTTTGATTCCTGACCAGGCATAATGCCTATATATATGGATGGATAGCAGCTATGGGCATGGGGCCTATTCTCTTTGACAAGACCACTGGAAGCTACAGCCTCTCTCATAGCCAAAAAAAAGCCTCTCATGTTTGACTCCAAAGTCTTTGCAATGGGATATACCAGCTAGAACAGCCACCACCTAGCCATGTGCATCAAAAAGAGGTTGCAGTGTAATCTCTAATCCCAGGACTGTTTTTTTTTTATGGTCAACAATTTATTATCTGGTACATGATGGTAGTCTGGGGCAGTATACCTACTACATGAAGCTCAAATAGCAGACTGCTCAAATACAAAAAAGAAAGTTCACAGAGAGGCCCCACAGCTATTGTTATACTGGTAGTGGCCATCAAGTGACTGTGAAATAAGGTAAAGCAGGCTAGGACTGAGCCAGGTGAGCTCCTAGATACCTGAGCCCAACCAGAAAAGCACAAAACAGAAGTGGAAACATGGGGGGGCCCCAAGAGTGGGCAAGACAAAGTATTGGGCAGAAGGCCCTGGGGAGAAAGAAAAAGAACCCAATCACCAAGAAAAAGAACCCAAAATCTATGGTAAAAGGAAACAAGAAGACCTACAAGGACAAGGGAGGGGCTAAAGCCATTGGCTTCCCCTTGTTTTTACAGGCAGAAAACCTGACACTGGTTTTGTGACCAGCCTCTGCAGTGCAACCATTGGCCACATACCAGGCTTTGATCCAGTCTGATTGGAAACAATGACATCAGAAGGGATACCTCAGGCTGTTGGTGGTGTGTAACTTGCCACAGTTTATGCACTTGCCTGGTGATAAGCCAATTTTGGGTTTATACCTAAAATACATCAATTTTACTGATTTTATTACTATAAAATCAATGGCAATACATCTATGAACCTCAAAGAGGATTGGGACCTATCCCAAGATTGCCAGGTCAACCATACATAGGGTATTTGTGCCCTAGCATATACTTAAGAGTGTCTAAACTTATGCAAGAGATAGTTTTTATGGCAGAACTTAGTAAAGGGTGGGCATCTTGGGCAACTACTAGGGAATTCCAAGCTGTGCATAGCTTGCCAAACCAACCCAGGTCACAATCAGGGAAGGCTATGCATGAGATCAATTGAACTCAGAGACCATTAGCAAGCCAAAACAAGCTTGCAAAAACTTTAGAATATTCCAGAGATATGAAACAAGGTTATGCAGGCAGGCAAACCCCTTAGAAATAAAGCACAGACAATGGAACAAGTTTCCTAATATTGAAATGGCACCCCTGGACATTAGAATATTCCAAACAGATTATTAAGCACTATTAGATGTACTTTGTGGGTCCACAATGTGACAGAATCACTCCCCTGGGGAAGAGTTCAGTGGGCACAGAACAACAGAAGCCATCTCTGAGACATGATAGGCATTTTGATCTGAGAGCTCAAGCATATATCATCAAACATTTGTATTTCCAATGACCTAGTAGCAACAGCCAGACTGCCATTGACTCAAAAACACCCTCCAAGTATTTTGGACACTTGCAATAATACAGAAGAAAATTCTAAAATATTCTATCCTTTTGTTTTACAATGAACCAAACTTCCTGTATTTTATATCTCTCTGTTTTGTCTATTTTAGTTTTGTATCTCTCTCTATATAAAAATATGGCTGCTGGCCTCTGAGGAGAGCAAAAAGGGCTTCACTCCAGCTTCTCAGCAGGGTACTTTGCAGCCATGATCAAGAATGATTCAGATTTATTTTGTGTGAATTGTTCAAGTAAAACTAGTCTTCAGGAGAGTTCAAAAAGAGTTATTGAGAGAAAAATTACCCTGAGTTTGCTTTTGTGTGATTTCCTAAGAGCCTATAAAGGAGAGAGATTTGAATTTGAGATTTCTTCAAGTTCAATTCTGAGTCAGAGACAGAACAGACTAAGCCAAGTGGGTCTTGTATTACACTCAATTTGGAGATCAGGTTTTGTGCAGTTGTCCAGGGCTATTCTAGCCAATAAACTGTGTCATTTGGAACTCTCTAAAATTGGTCACTTCAATTTTATCTGTCAGATCCACACCTCCTCGAACTTGCCTTGGCAAATGATCACTCTTTTGTGAGGGTGACCTGGTGTGAGAGGGGAGCAAGATGCAAATGCACACACTCTGGCTATGCAGGAAAATCCTCAGTATATTAAATAATTGCAAAAGCATGAAGCTACTACACACCTATGCAGGGAAATCCTCAGAGAAACAAATGAGGAAGTCCCTGCATTGCTATGCAAGCTACAGGAGTGGTGGCTAAACTACTATACAGACTAAATGATCAATGTCCAAAATGGGAACTAGGGAGCAGGTGTGTTATTATGCCGAAAATCAAAGCATTGCTAAAATAGGCCATTATACCCCTATATACCTGTGGCCTAGCAATAGCTACAGTGTAATCATCTCAATATACCCATAACACCCCTACAATGACCCTAACCTGACTGGTATGTCATATAAGGACCTCTATGAGGCTACAAGGCACCCCAGGAGTCAGCCAGTGGCTACTAAATAGCTATTGTATGGCTTTGAGAGTGAACAGAGGGTACAACAGGCAACATCACGGTTGTACACACTCAGAGATGCACCAGGTATTGAGAACATTGTCAGTAGAAACTCCCTGATCATGAGGAAAAAGCTCACAAATCATATAATGGCCATCAAGATGACCTGAGAAGACTGAGGGCCTCTAACTCGACTATCTCAAAGGGGACATCATGTAGCAGCCTAGCACAGATTAAAACCTTCGAGAAGATTGTGTGACTGGCATCAAGAAACTTGGTAGACAGATTTTTGAGATACCTCAATTAGTAATAAACAGTGTCCCTCACCCAAATAAATGGCATACAATGTACTAAGAGACAATGTACTGACTGCTATATTAAGGGCAGGAATGATGTTCTATTGAGAAGAAGGAGACTATGGCTATTGCCCAAGAAATGTAAACGGAAGGCACCAGCTGAGGAATTACACCCAAGGCCACATCAGCTTGTCTGATCACAATACGATGGTTGGAAGGACTGCCAATTGTCCGGCAGACTGATAGAGGAGAATAAGGAGTGGAACAGACAGGGAATCTGCTGAACTATGGATGCATAAGCCTATCAGGCAACCCCAAGGGGATAGCTATGACAATACAATATGTGCAATAGCATCTCAATGACCAATTGAGTACCTTGAAAGGCCTTGCAGAGTCCAATAGCGGATCAAAGGACAAATGATGGAGTAGTTGGACTATCTTGGTAGGCAATGCGCGGCCAGTTCAAGATACTAGAAGGGTATATAAACAGTGTACCAGAATGTCAGGTTGGGAGGAGACCAATAGGGTAGACACATGGAGGTGGAAAGCTTGCGTATATGGGTAGAGAACCTCCCTGGGCATGCTGAAACAGCTGCCGCCTATTGCAATAACCCACAAAATGATGCCAGCAGTATCTTGATGACTCAAAACAGGTCTATAACAGGCAGCCAGGACCAATACCGGAAGGAAAAGCATTATTACACAGGGGAATGTCAGACTGATTGTGTATACTAGCATTACTCTCTCTAATATTTCCTTATTTACTCGGGCTATTTCCTAGCTACCAAAACCTATAAATACAGTGTGAAGGAGAAGTGAAAGGCAAGCACTTGCTGCCCTAGCTTCAAGACCACGAGATTGGGAATTAACAATTTCATTATCTTGTGCTATTGTGTGCATTAAGGCAAATTAAGTGAGAGCTTCAGTCATAGACCACCCATTGACAGTAGAGATGAACTGTGATCATTGAGAGAACTTGTTGAGAACCATTGCTTGAGTCCAAGGGACTTCAAGAGAGATATTGAGACTCAGGGGTAGTTTAGGTTCCCCTTAGGTCTAGAGACACAGAGAGACAGAGACTTAGTGGGGTAGTGCAGATTCCCCCAGGTTTTGAGATTAGAGATATTGAGAGCCAGAGACTGTAGCTACAAGCAGAGCCTTGTCACTACTATCACAGAAATCACCCACAGAGTACACTTGGTGCCCTTGGGTATATTTTCGAGAAAAACACATTTTATATTTCTACTCCCTCAAAACCCCTTTTAAAAGTTGAATCCCTCTCTTCGAGAGCTGTCTCCAACACCCCAGAATCGCATTTTGAGGTACTGGTTGATATAGGTAGTGGTTATCCAAGCCACATATTACATACCTACCCTACCAATACCATCACAGCATGCATGCACAACTGGAGAGCAGGAGAGTGCATCATGTGATTGCACTCAGGGACATGCTGAGCACGGGAAGTGGGTGCTTGCACACACCAGTTTGAGGAGGCATCAGCAGGCAACTCTGGGTGATGGCAAGGGCTGGGATGGCTTGGGGGGACCAGGGGGGTAACAGGAGCAGAGGGAGGAGTGTAGGGAGGACTTGAGGGTCCCCTTACATCTTTGACATATCCTACCCTATACCTTTGCCCTAAGCTCCCCTTCAAGTTTAGTGATTGTGATTGAATATTTGAGAGTTTGAGTGTTGGGTATAGTGTAAAAGCTTCCCATCCTTGTCCCCTCAGTGTTTGCTGCCCCACCCTTGTCATTGAGTCTGTTTTCCAGCATTTCACTGCAAATACTGGTTGCAAGACCAGTGTTGGTTCCTCTGCCCACAAGGACAAGACCTTGGGGTCTCATACCTCCACCTTGGTCTCTTCTTAGTGGGACTTTACATTTACTTTGTATGTACTTCTGGCTTGGGTTCTTTTTCCTTTTCCCTAGGGCCCCCTGCCCAGTGCTTTGTCCTGCTGCCTTATGGGCAAATTCCACTTCTCATTAGTGCTCTCTGGGTGGGGCTTGGGTGTCTAGGCTCATGCCTGGCCTAGTCCCCACCTTCTTTGCTATTTTTCACAGTCACTTGATGGCCATATCCAGTACAGCAATGGCTGTGGGGCTCTGATGGGACCCCTCTGTGAACTTTCTTGTATTTAAGTAGTCTGCCTGTTCTGTGTAGATACAGTTACTCCTGACTGCTACCACACACTGGGTAATAAATTGTTGAGATTAAAAAAAAAAAGATGGCAGGAAATTTATTTCATAAAGGATTTATTATTATTATTATTATTTTAACTCAACAATTTATTACATGGTGCACAATAGCAGTCTGGGGGCAGCCATATCTACACAGAACAGGCAACTACCTTAAATAAAACATAGTTCACAGAGGGACCCCAAAGGGGTCCCAACAGCCATTGCTGTACTGAGTGGGGCCATCAAGTGACTGTGTAAACTAAGCGAGAATGGCCAGAGACCAGGCCAGGCATGAGCCTAAACACCCAAGTCCTGTCCATAAAGCACAGAAGAGTAGTGGAATTTGCCCATAAGGCAGCAGAACAAAGTGCTGGGCAAAAGGCCCTGGGGAGAAGGAAAAAGAGCCCAAGCCAGAGAGTATGTAAAAAGAAATGAGAAAACCTACTAAGAAGAGACCAATGTGGAGGTGCAAGACCCCGAGGTCTTGTTCTTGCGGGCAGAGGAACCGACACTGGTCTTGCAACCAGAGTCTGCAGTGTGACCATCAGCCAGGTAACAGGCCTTGATCCAGTCAGGTTGGAAGTGATGGCACCAGAAAGGGCACTTAACACTGTTGGCAGCATGGGACTTGCTGCAGTTGACACACTTACCCAAGTGGGGGCAGGGGGAGCCAGCAGGAGTAGCGGGGACGGGGGGTTTGGCCTTGGGGTGGCCCTTGTAGCAGCCAGCTGAAGACCAGTGCTCAGCCTCAGAGTGAGGCTCAGAGCAGATAGGGCAGCATGCAGAGTGCATGTGGCAGGAGTGAATGGTGTGGCCCCATCTCCAGCAGCAGGAGCAGCGGGGGGTGCCAGGGTTGGCACAGGCGGTCCGGATAAAGCAGACAGCACCTGCCAGAGGAATGGAGTGCTCAGCCACTGCCTTAGTGCAGGAGCCAGACTGAGAGTCATGAATATCAAACCATGCCATAGTGGTGGTTGACTTGGCAGAGTTGCAAACCACCCAAGGGGGGGGCCAGCAAGGGGGAGAGAGAGTGCCAGGGGGGACTAGCTGAGAGTCTGTGCTACCTCGGCAGAAGTAACCCAGTCAGCAGTACCAGGTTGAAAGAGGGGGACATTGACGAGCTTGAGATAAGATTGCAATGTAGGGAGGTAGACAGGGACCAGGGAAGCCTTGAGGTCCTTGCTGATGGTGGTGCTGACAGTTGTGAGCTCAGATGCCAATGCTACAGCGGAAGTGGAGAGGGACAAGCCCCCAGAGGAAGGGCACACTGACTCGATGCAGAGTGCAGAGCTGGAGGCCAATAATGCCAAGTTGATGATATGAATAACATGTGGCAGAGACGCCCTGGACAAGGCATCAGAACTGGGGATCAAAATCTGGTGTCTAGAAGGGCCAGCGACAGTGCATGAGTGTTTGGTCTTAGAGGCCAGAGCGCTGAGAACAGCTTTTTGGACAGCAATGATGCGGTCCATGGGGAGGGAAGGGAATGCCTTGGCCACGTGGACTAGGGTGGGCACTGCCTTGAGGGTGCCAGCATAGGAAAGGGGGGGGGGAGGGGCCACACTGGGTGGAACAAACCAAGAGTGCCTGGGGGAGCACACAGGGTGAGGGGGAGGGGGAACTGCAGCAGCAGCACCAGCAACTGGAGCCAGCCTTACAGCAGTAGACTCCTGTGTGACCGGTCCTGAAGCTGGCCCAGCAGGGGCAGAGTTAGTGGTAGCAGTGGAACCGCTTACCTCAACTGTTCCACAGAACAGACATGTGGCATCCACATGTTAGGGGGGAGAGAGAGCCAGAGCCCAATGCGCTGCATAATGACAAAAGTACTCACAGAATGTGATTTTTTGGTCCTGTGAGGTGACCTGGATTTGAGACCACTCAGAGGCCAAGACAGCATCCAAGAGGCAGTAGGCCCCCTCAGCAAGGGCTAGAGCAGCATTAAGGTCCTTGGGCGCTGAGGCAAGAAGGGGACCAAGACGAGGAAGTGTGGTACCCACCAGCCAGGAGCCGTAGTCCAGGGCAGGGTCCCACTGGACAGTGGCAGATTTGGGGAGGGGTCAAAGAACTTCAGGAAGATGGGAAAAATCTTCCTCAGGAGGAGGGGAGGGTGTGGAGCCATAGGAGAGGGCCAGGGAAGCCTCAAAGCATAAATGCTTTGTGGCAACATTGGCCAGAGCTGCGTTGATAGAGTTGGTAGGGGCAGGGGCCAGAGAGGGGAAGGGGGGTGAGGATGTACCAAATGACCCTGGGGCAAAAAAATATGCTGCAGCTGGTAACTGTTCAGAGGTTGTGTGTGTGCTGGGTTTGGGTGGCATGCAAAGGATAACCTAGAATTTGAGAAAGAAGCCTAACTACAATGCTACTAACCAGCCAGAGACCAACTCAAAAGTCAGTGGTGGTGATAAGAGGTCAAGAAGGGATGTAAAGGATTTATTATATGTTCTGGATGACCCAAATGGTTTGAAATGGTTTGAACTGCTTGAACCATTTGGAGAGTAAGAAGACAGCCCACTGGTATGATTGAGTGAGATTTGAATGGTTTCAAACAGGGTTTTGTTGAACCATTTGCCCTTAATAACAAAGGGTTTTTTTGAACCATTACCTTTACTCACAAGGGAAAATGGTTTGAACTAGCTGCTGCAACTAATGAGCATAACCAGACATACTCTCATACATTTGAGCCCCAATGGTTGCATAGAAATTTCATCATATGTTGGGTGTGACTGCTACAAACAACATTGACTGTTTATCTCCAGAGAAGTGATTCTTCATGCTAGAAAGACCAGTCATTGTTCTATTAACATGGCTAATGCTGATACAACAATTGGTCCAATTTCAGCATATGTCTATTATTTTACTCTACCTTTCAGGTGCTGATGTTTTTATAGGATGATTCATGACAAGAAGTTGCTTGGCATCTGTGGTGAAATAGAGCTGGCAAATGCAAAGCTGTCTTATTATGAAAATCAAGCTCATGAGAAGACCAACTACTTGGGTGTGCAATTTCTAGAAATACAGTAGGGGACAAAACTGTTCCAATGTTTTTCCACATTGGATTAATTCACAAATAACTAGTCAACCACTAAAGGTATGAGCTTCATATTTAAATTGTAGATGGTGCTCAAACATAGCTACAAACAAATATCAACAGCATTACATAATGTCCCAATTTGGGTATGCTATGAATTATTTAATAATTTCCACTCATTGGAACAGTTTTGTCCCTCTGATAATCAATCACATAACTTTGTTTATTGCAATCAAACAAGTGCAAATAAAAATCATGTGACCAGGTAGGATAGTGTTTAAGTACAAGGGCTTACTTCCTGCCAAATGTCAACCCCCCAGCTTACCTCTGACTCCTATGAGATCTCTCTCTTCTACCCAAGTTAACCACATTCTCTCTCTTTTGGATAAAGGAGAATCTGCTCACTCTATCTCCTCTATTACTGGTCTGGGGGTCAGTACCATTTCCAGACTTTGCTCCAAACACCAATTTCAGGCAGTGCTGAAGGCAAAGGGAGGCTATACTAAGTACTAAAATCCTGATTTCATATAATAATTATCAGAGGGACAAAACTGTTCCAATGAGTGGAAATTATTAAATAATTCATAGCATACCCAAATTGGAACATTATGTAATGCTGTTGATATCTGTTTGTAGCTATGTTTGAGCACCATCTACAATTTAAATATGAAGTTCATACCTTTAGTGGTTGACTAGTTATTTGTGAATTAATCCAATGTGAAAAAACATTGGAACAGTTTTGTCCCCTACTGTATCCTCCAAGGATTAGGCAATGATAGACCACTGAGATCAATAGCTCATGGTGATATGATATGGGCAAATATGGGAAGTGGCAAAAGTGACTTCTCCACATGATGTGGTGTAGCCTTTGGGGATGAGAAATACCACAAGATAAGTGGGGCCACTAGTATTTACTTGTTCCAGCACTGAGGGTTGTGAACCTGTGCAAAATGTAGAGGCATTATTATTAGAACCCTAGGAAGGACTATAATTAGGTGTTAGCTACCTTCCAATTGGACAGTAGTATACTTCTTTTCTTCTTTACTATTCCCACACCACTGCTTCCTGACTCCCACTCCACACTTCTATTTCACACAGGAAGCCTTCTATTTACCTAGGCACACCTTATGACTTGCTCTGACTAAGTACTTACCCAGGGTACTATACAATACTTGTATCCTTAGCTTAGTGTTATACACTGTTCTGTCTAAATCCCCTGTTTGCTTGAGAGTGCTTCAGAGATTTACTCAGCCTGTCTTCAAGTCAGTCAGTAAGACACAAGGGAATAAGTCTGTATAAATGCCTTTGTGATCCCAACACTGCAACTCAGAAGCAGACCCCTAACCCAGGTAACAGGCATAGAGAGTGAGTGGAAATAGAGGGTGCTAACTGCACCAATAACAGCATTGCTTCTTGTCCTCTTACCACCACCATTGATTTGCTTGTGCAGTCTTTAGTGTTGGTCTCTGAGTTAACAATGAGCAATATCAAATCTGGTATTCTTTCTCCAACCCCAACAAACCCCAATGTCACTATATTGAGCACCATCACTGACTTCACTAGCTTGTCACCCATCATGGTGTCCAGCCCCCAAATCCTCCTGTTTGCCTCTTCAGCTGAGGCATTCAAATTTTCTTCTTGTTTGGCTTCCCAGGCTTCTCAACACAACCACTGTGTTTGTGCTAAACCCAATGACAGTGATGAGGATTTTTCTGACTCAGACAAATCCATCCATACTCTGGAGACCTTAGACCCCACCATGTGAATCCAGGACATTGTACCAACCTCTTGTGACATAAACCCCCCCCTCCAACCAGAAATCCCTGCCACCAACTGGTCTGACAGGCCTACCAACAAAGAGCTCCCAGCTCTTACCCCTCATGAACAAATCACTGCCAATGCCATGGAGGCCAGCAAAAACCTCAAAATGGTTATAGACTGGCTCCAGTCCCTCTCTCACTCCAAGCTGGTCAACAACAACCACCCCATAGTCCTCCCATATCTGTTTGAGTTAATCAACTCCATTTTCTCCTCCCTCAAGCTCTGCCATATGGTCCAGTCTCAAGATAACTTTAGTATGGTAGAATGGCTACACCATACAGTACAATCTGGTGGGTACATTAACCCTCCCCTTTCCTCCCCCATTCCCCCAACCCCCTCAACTCTGGGCCCCGCTGCCCTGGCTGCACTGCCAGCCCTCCTTTCTCCCTCCTTCTCCCCTCCTGCCCCATCTCTTAACATAGACATGAGGCCCCCCTCACCTTTGCCCGCCCAGATTAATAAAGGTAAGTGCACTGCTAGGCCCAGATCTGGGGCAGTGATGACAGGGATTATCCCTTCATCTTCTGATCAAGGGTCTTACCCTGTTCAACTCCCTAAATCTGGGTCTGGTACCCAATCAGCTTCTGCACACCCTGGATCTGGTTTGATCCCAAGGCCTGCTTCTGGTCCCAATTCTGGCTTGGCTTCTGTCTGTTCTGCTGGCTCTAGCCCAGCATCTTCTGCAGTTCCCCCCCCTCCCCCTACTGTTAACATGTGGACCAAACCTAACAGGCGCTCTGCTGCCCCCTCCCCTTCTGTGAACCGCACATGGGCCAAAGTTACGGCTGCAGCACCTACATCTGCCTCCTCTGGCTGGACCGGATGCCTTATCATGCTCTCCTGCACCTTCCCTGACACCTCCACCAATGAGTTGGAACACATGGCCCAAGCTAAGGGCATTTCCCCCCCCTCCACCACCAGAAATGCACCCAGATCAGCACTTGCCAAACCGCACACCCAATTCTCTTCCACAACCAAGGATCCAACACATTGGAAAGTCATCTTCACAATCCCAACACCTCCCCCCAATGTCCTAGACCTCCTGGGCATTGTAGACTTTGCCAACTGGGGGCTGGCAGCCTCCTCCTCCTCTTGTTGGGTCCTATCTATCTTGAGAGACAAGACTGCTGCCCGCCTACTCTACCAGGACGTCCCATGGACAAGGACATTCACACTATCTGCCAATGGGCCTCTAAGGTCATTAATGGTGGTATCACTGAAGCAGGCAAGGCCTGCTCTAAGTCTTACCTCAAGGTACTTGACGTCCCATGTGCAGGTGGCCCCACCACCTATCCTGAAATCTGCCACCTCATGTGTGAGGCCCTATCCCATTCCCTACTGGCCTCCCACTTCCAGCTCATCTCACCCCCCCACCCCTCCTACAACAACTGTGGTACTGACACCACCACCATATGGTTCAAAATCTGGGACTCCCAGAAAGGTATAGCTGCCGATGCAGTGGCAAACTGCTCAGTGCCCATCCTGGGCAACATCTGTCATATCAGGAAGGCTACCGCATGACCCAGTGTCCCCCTCTGCTCTAGGTGCTGGACCTGGGGCCATACTGTCAACATCTGCAGGTGCTTCAACATTGCCTGCCCCATCTGTGGTGGTCCCCACAAGGAGGAAAACCACTGTTCTCATGCCACTTGCTGTCAGGGCAGACCCAAGGCAAACTCCCCCATCCCAGCCACCCCCCACAACCAACTCTGCCCCCACAGCACCAAATGCCGCAATTGTGACAGCCCCCACCTTGCCAGCAGCACAAAGTGCCCATTCTGGCACCACTGCTTCAAACCCAAGTGGATCAAAGGCCACGTCAATTGCCAAACTCTCCTAAGAGAGACCATCTACACAGACCAGTGCTGTGCCCATGCTGAAGCCGCAGCTGCCTCCACTGCCCCTCCCAATGTCTGTACATGATCTGTCAGACACTGTCCCCTTACCCCACCCCAACATGCCCTTTGCCCAACCCTTTCTCTGTTCTCCCACCCTGGATCTGGCTATCCCCCCCTCCACCTCCCCCTTTTCTTTCCTGGAGTGCCCTGCTGGTAGGACACTCTCGGCCAACTCTCTTTCTATGGTCTCACAAAACGTGGTCTGCAACTATTCTCTGCTTGAGACTCTGCTCATCACTCTGTTTACTCTGGCTGTAGACTTGATATTTATTCAAGAACCCCCATGGAAAATCATAAGGTATGTTCTATCCACTACTGACAAGAAAGGTGCCCCTGTCATTGGGGGCCCCCTACACCCTGACTGGGATTGCCTTGTTTCTCCTGGGGACAAGAATGATCCTGACTCTCCCTTTTGCCCCCGGTTGATGGTGTTTGTTCACAAATCCCTCTACCCTCTTTGCCCCTCTCTTTGCTGCAACATTGCCCCTTACTGGGACATATCATGGCTATCCCTCTTTTTCCCCACTGGACCTGTCCACCTGATTAGAATCTACAACAATGTGCAAGACTCGGCACTTTCTTTCTGATCTGAGGCTTTGTCACTCTCCTCCCACTCCTATCTCTGCATGGTGGGCAATGTCAAAATTTGATCCTGTGAATGGGACCCCTCCTACTCCACACACCCAGTCTGCACAACACATCTCCTAAACCTAGCCAAAACTTTGTCCACCTCCAGGGCCCTACTGGTCAGCCCACTACCAACTTTCTACCCCAGAGACCAATCCAAATCCTCTACTGTAATTGGCTTAGTGTTTTTTGCAAACGGCCTCCCTACACCCTTGGGCTACCACATATTACTAGATCTCTGTCTGCTCTCTGACCATGCCCCCCTGGCATTTACCCTCCCCATCACCTTGAAAATTCCCTTTATCCAAAAAACTGTGATAAAGATCAACTCCGAGGAGGAAGATTCCTTCCTTGATGCAGTCTCACACAGTCTAGGCTCCCTCCCCCTCACCCACCCTCTCTCTTTGCTGGAGGATGTCAATAGATTTGCCTCCTCCCTCAAGTCCATCATCTCAGCGGCATAGTCCTCCAACTCAAAGTCATCACTGGTCTGCCACTGCTCCAAAATGTGGTGGAACCCCAACTGCTCCTCCCTACTCAACTCATACAGATCCTCCCCCTCCAAGGAGTCCTGGAGATCCTTCTGCTCAGGCTGCTGCACAGTCAAATGGGCATACTATGATGCTCTGGCAAAAGACATAGCAATCACTAACAAGAGGCCCTGGGACCTTATGTCCTGGGTGGGTCCCTGCTCACTCCCTGCCATCAATGCCATTGTTGACCCAAGAGCCAACAAGCTATGTGTCTCCCAGAGGATCTCTTTGGAGCATTGGGATCCCACTTCTTCAATGTGAAAGACTGCACCACCAATCTCTTGGGTCTGGACTACCTCCCTAAACAAACAACCCAGGAATGGACTCCTTTTATGCCCCCTGAACTAGACAATGCCCTGGTTGGCACCTCCAACTGTTCTGCTGCTGGCCCCAATCACCTTACCTGGTGCCATCTCAAGAAACTTGTGGCAAATCCATCCTACTACTCTGCTCTCCTCTCCCTAGCCAATGCCTGTGTTGAACATGGTCACTGGCCTTCCTATTTCAAAGACTCCACCACAGTTGTTATCCCCAAACCTCTGAAACCCTCACACACCAAGCCTGGGGACTTTTGCCCCATCACACTCCTTAATACCATGGGGAAATTATTTGAGAAAATGCTGGCCACTCAACTCCAATTTGTGGCTGTCTGCCACACACTTATTCACCCCCACCAGCTAGGTGGAATTGCCGGGTGTTCTACTGAAGACACTGGGCTTTATCTAACCCACCTGATTCAAGCTGGATGGGCAAAAAGCATGGTCACCGGGGTTGTTGCCTTTGACATGGCCCAATTCTTCCCCTCATTACACCATTCTACCCTAGTAGCTATCCTATATCATCAGGGTTCCCCCCCCCCCAAGTACTGGCCTTCTTTGAGTCCTACCTTGTTGGTCAAACCACCTCTCTTTCCTGGGGTGCCAACATAGTCTCTGAACCCATGGACTGCTCTGTTGGAGTGGTCCAGAGATCTGCCCTTTCCCTGGTCCTGTTTTTACTCTTCCTAGCTCTGGTGCTTTACATAGCAGAGCACTTGTTCTCCCTCAACCCCCTCCTGTGGAACATTGACTTTCTGTCTTATGTTGACAATGGCCTCATTGTCTGAAGAGGGAAACAGTGGGAGGACATGACTCCCCTACTGGTTACTGCCTATGGAATTGTATTCCATTTGCTCTCTGACTTCAGCCTGGTTCTTGAACACTCCAAGACCAAATCATTTTTCTTCTCCAGAAGACACAATGAAACTTTCTCCCACTTGGACCTGGGCTATGCCCCATTCACCAGTGAATCCCCTCTCCTCCCCTCCTCCATCTGGCGCTACTTGGGTTTCTGGTTTGAACCCCACCATTCCTTCAAGGATCATGTTGCCTTTTACACCAACACATTCTTTTCCTTACTTGGTGCCATGAGACTACTGGGCAATTCCTCTTGTGGCCTCACACACTCCCACAAATGCCTGCTGTACCAGTCCTGTGTCATCCCTTTAATGACATATGGTTCCTCACTCTGGTTCCATGACGCTGCTCACATATGGCATGAAAGATTTCGTGATCAGACCTGTTGCAATATTCTGTCGAGGCATAACTGAAGTGACCAAGGACCTGATCCACATGCAGGAGGATAGGCTGCTCATTAAACAACTCAGGGTCTTGCAACAGTGTGCTGTCTTGTGGATTACAGAGGCTTTCTGCACCTCTCTATCCCAAGAAGTCAAAGCCATTGTGGGCCTTCTCTGTTATCAGAACCCTCAGAAGGACTACAAATAGGTCTTAGCCACCTTCAAATTGGACAGTAGATTACTTCTTTCCCCTTTTAATACAGACCTCTCCCACACTTACACTTCCTGTTTCCCACCCAAACTTCTATTTTACACAGGAAGCCTTCTATCTACCTGGGTCTCCCGTCTTATGACTCACCTTGACAAGTACTTACCCAGGGTACTTATAAATAGTAGACACTTAGTAGTATATAAGGATAGCTATATCTTTATATATTCTTAGCTTAGTGTTATACACTGTTCTATCTAATCACTATTTGCTTGAGAGAGCTTCAGAGATAAGTCAGCCCTTCTCTAAGTCAGATAGTAAGACACAAGGGAACAAGTCTGTATAGATGCCTTTGTGATCCCAACTCTGCTACTCAAGAGAGGACCCCTAACCCAGGTAACATTCTCCCCATTCATCTCCACCTCAGAAAACTGCATACCTGAAGCGCAATGTAGATCACCTCACTCTCTCACACCCACAGAATCAATTCCCTACTCACTAACTCCTCCACCACTGAGCAACACCCTCTTTCACTCCCATTCTTCACCACCTGATAATGCCAAAACTCGGGCTCCACCCTTGCCTTCATGGATGCTACCCTACCTTCTATCAAAAACAACCCCATACTCTGCTCACATCCACTAGCTGAACCCGGATACCATGTCCTGGACCAATTCACTAATAGATTCACCTTCCTCACCCCTCCCTCTCCATGCTCCAGGAAGGACCTACAGTGGCTCAAAAAACTGTCCCAATGTTTTGACATTTTCAACAGATTTGTACATAGAGCATGAACCAGAGCACATACCATGCTGAAAGTATTCATGAAGATGGGGCCCAATCTACTCTATTATTCAATGTTTACATCATGTGATTTGATAAAGAATTTGATTTATAATAAATTATCCAATATTATTACTCATTGGGACAGTTTTTTGGCCCTCTATCACCTTTGCTATATCAGGCCAAATTTATATCTGAAAAATACCAAATAAATTATGGAACTGATTGACAATGTTATCTGACTAATTTCATGCATTGACCTAAGGTTTGATCACTTTTCTCCTTGCTGCTATAATATAAAAGCTGTTTTTTCTACCTAATATGTGTGAGTTATTTCTCTTCTTCAAATTTAAAGCCACACATACCAAATAGTGTTCAATACCAATGGAAGAGGGTACTTTGTCAAAAATATTCAGAAGGAGATGATAGAAAACCAAAAAAATAAATAAAGTGAATAATATATAAAGCTTCCCTCTACAGATAAAATTTAATAATTCACTTGATCCTTACTGAAAAGGTAAACAATGTAACTCAGATAGCCAGACTAATGACTACTACCTATTCTTTCATTACCATATCTCAAATATTCAGAAATACACACTACAATACCAGTAGTTGGCTTCTATTATCCTACTATACTTTGACTACTCTCCCCTAAATATATTAGCAGGCCATCTACAGTAGTCAAACTATACCTATCTATTATAAACACTTGGTATCCCTTCAAAAGGTTGTATTAAAGTTTGTCTATGTTTATTTAAGCCTAAAAGTTTGTTAAATTCACATTAAATATAACTATAGTTCAAATAAAATATATTCAATCAAAACAATAGAGCAAGTATAGTTTGCCTGGGACCTATCTCTAGCAACTGGTAGTGTAAGAAAGTAAGATAGAGTGCACTTATATTATTTGGCATCATAAACAGCATTATTTGGCTTTCCAATGGTAACATAAGGAAATATTATTTCTTGTATTTACAAAAATATTGGGAAGATTACATCTTTTTGACATGTTTCTTGCTCTCCTCTACCTATATCTTAGCTTAGCTAGTAGCAGATTCCTCTGAATTAGTATTGAACACTGTTTAGTGCATGTGGCCTTAAGCTTAGAGGAGAAAAAATAGCTTGAACATATTAGGTAGAAAAAACAGCTTTTATATTATAGCAGCAAGGAGAAAAGTGATCAAACCTTAGGTCAATGCATGAAATTAGTCAAATAACATTGTCAATCAGTTCCATAATTTATGTGGTATTTTTCAGATATAAATTTGGCCTGATATAGCAAAGGTGATAGAGGGCCAAAAAACTGTCCCAATGAGTAATAATATTGGATAATTTATTATAAATCAAATTCTTTATCAAATCACATGATGTAAACATTGAATAATAGAGTAGATTGGGCCCCATCTTCATGAATACTTTCAGCATGGTATGTGCTCTGGTTCATGCTCTATGTACAAATCTGTGGAAAATGTCAAAACATTGGGACAGTTTTTTGAGCCACTGTATATCTGCATTACTAAGTTGCTGGATATCTTGAATGTGGTAAAACACTGGAAAACAGACTCAATGGCAAGGGTGGGGAAGCAAACACTGAGGGGACAAGGATGGGAAGCTTTCACACTAAACCCAACACTCAAACTCTCAAATATTCAATCACAAATCACTAAACTCAGGTGAGAGCTTAGGGTAAAGGTATAGGGGTAGGATATGTCAAAGAGTAATTGTTTTGCCAAAGCAAGTTCAAGGGGGTGCAGATCTGACAGATAGAATCAAAGTAACCAATTTTAGAGAGTTCCAAATAACACAGTCTATTGGCTAGGATAGCCCTGGACAACTGCACACAACCTGATCTCTAAACTGAGTGTAATACAAGACCCACTTGGCTTAGTCTGTTCTGTCTCTGACTTTGAATTGAACTCAAAGAACTCTCAAGTTCAATTCCCTCTGTTTCTAGGCTCTAGGAAATCACACAAAAGCAAACTCAGGGTGATTCTCCTCTCAATAACTCTTTCTAAACTCTTCTGAAGACCAGTTTCCCTTAAACAATTCACACAAAATAGATCTAAACTGTTCTTGATCACGGCTGCAAAGTACTCTGCTGAGAAGTTGGGGTGAAGCCCTTTTTGCTCTCCTCAGAGGCCAGCAGCCATATTTTTATATTGAGAGAGAGACAAAACTAAAATAGACAAAACAGAGAGATATGAAATACAGAAAACACAGTCCAGTGTAAAACAAAAGAATGGAATATTTTAGAATGTTCTTCTGCATTGCTGCAAGTGTCCAAAGTGCTCAGAATATGTCTTTGAGTCAACAGCAGTCTGGCCATTGCTACTAGGTCATCAGGAATGCAAATATTCAATGATGTATGCTTGAGCTCTCGGATCAAAAGGCCTATCTTGTTTTGGAGATGGTTTCCATTGCTCCATGCCCACTGAACTCTTCCTTGGGGGAGTGGTTCTGTAGCATTGTGGACCCACAAAGCATACCTAATTAGTGCACAATAATCTGTTTGGAATATTCTGATACCTGAGATGCTGTTCCAAAGCCAGGAAACTTGTTTTGTTGTCCATGCTCTGTTTCTGATTGGTTTGCCTGTCTGCATAACCTTATTCCATGTTTCTGGAATATTCTATGGTTCATGCAAGCTGGTTTGGCTCACTAATGGTCTCTGAGCTCAATTGATCTCATGCATAACCCTCCCTGATTGCAACCTGGGTTGGTTTGGCAAGCAATGTACAGTACCTGTACATAAGTTTTGCGAAAATTAGTCACATGACTTCATTTATTCTGATCGAAAAAATATTCCCACTCCTCCACCATCACCCCTAAAATGCCCAAAATAGTCGGACAGAAGAATACCACCCCACATCTACGATCCCTGATGGTTATGAGGTACGAGAAAGGGGTTCCCATTCAGGAAATTGCTAATTTCTTCGAAGTCAGCATTTCCACTGTCTACTGAGTTCTCCAGCAACACACTGAGCGGGGTGATAATGAAGATGCCCCTAGGTCTGGGAGACCTTCCCAATTGGATGACAGGGTCATTCAACACATCAAGATTATCATAGAAAGAGACAGACGCCAATCTCTCCACGACATCACCTGTGCTATCAACCCTCTTCTCACTACCCCCATCCATCTGTACACTATCTGACATGCTGTGAAGTATCAATTGGGTCTTACCCAACATGTTGCTGCAAGGAAACCATTTCTTACCCCACAACATATGAAGGACAGGCATACTTGGGCAAAGGAACATTTGGGGTGGACTAGGACAGACTGGAAACATGTGATTTGGACAGATGAAGCATCAGTGGAGATTGGGAAAGGTTCAAAGGTGGTTTGGGTATGGAGGCGACCTGGGGAGAGATACCTTGATAAGTGTTTAACCCCCACTTTCAAGTCTGGAAGACAGAGTCTTATGATCTGGGGGTGTATGGCATATGGAAAACTTGGTCCACTTGTTCATATCCCAAAGGATGCAAGAACTGCAGCAGATTACATTAGGGTAGTCCTTAGTGGACCCCTGTGGAATTTTTATGAGGAGCTGTTGGAGAAAAGGGGGCAGGTAGCAGTGATGGAAGATGGAGCACCCATCCACCGTGCCAAGATCACTCAACAATTCCGTGATTCCCACCTTATCCAGCAACTTCCACACCCCCTGCAGTCCCCAGATGTTAACCCTATTGAACATGTTTGGAGACACCTCAAGGTCAAAATTAATGAGCAAACAGATATCCCAAAAAACCTGGATAAACTTTGGGAGGTACTTCAGGAGGAGTGGGCAAAGATTGATTTATCATTTATTAATGAGCTAGTCAAAAGTATGCCAGATCGTGTTCAGGCAGTCTATGATGCTCAAGGAGGTCATATAAAATATTAGAATAATTTTATATCCAGTTGTGGTAGTGTAATAATTTTTTTTAGTGATAAGCGATTTGTTTGTACATGTTGTTTTTGCAAAACTTTTGTGCACCTACTGTACAGCCCAGAATCCCCTAGCAGTTGCCCAAAATGCCCACCCTGTTCTGAGTTCTGTCATAAAGACTATCCCTTGCTTGAGTTTAGACACTATTAGGTATATACAGTACTAGGGCACAAACACCCTATGTACCATTGAACTGGCAACCTTGGGATAGATCCCAATCCTCTCTGAGGTTCATAGATGTATTGCCATTGATTTTATAGTAATAAAATTGGTAAAATTGATATAATTTAGGTATAAACCCAAATTCAGCTTATCAGTGGGTAAGAGGAGGTAGGTTGTGCTGTAGAAATGTGTGTGTAAACATCCCACTCTCTGAAACAAAGAATTGAAAACACTCACTGGCCCACATGTTGGGTTACTTCCATCAACAAATGGAACAATCTTGAGATCAGCCACAGTGCCTCTAGTTTGTGTTTTGTTATACATCTGCAGAGGATTTGGATTTGATCAAGGACACCATAATGAGCACTACAGACCAGTCAGGCTCAGTTCTCTGTGCAGGGTACAACAGATTAGTAATAAGGAGCAGATTCATCTGTAAACTCAGTACCCATCAAAGGATTTTGTAAAAAAAATTATAACAATAAATAATTCCATTCACAGTACCAATTTATATCACAAGTTTTATATCAGTTGCAGGGATCAAGGTGACTTTGATATTGTCTAATTGTCTCAGCTCTTGCAACCAGTTCAAAATCTGTGAATTGAGTCCATACCATAAACAGAATTTTTTATTGTTATAGCTTCTGTGCTAAATTATTTGATGGGTACCAAATGTAGAAATGAATTTAGTTCTTAAAGCAGTTCTGTTGTACCCTCTGTGATGTGAACCAATCCTGACAGGTCTCTAGTGAAGGTTAATATCTATCAGATACACTTACAATTGCAGTCACCCACCATATTTCTGTCTGACATTGATCCATTTGTACCAGTCAATTTTCTATAGCAGCTAGACATTGATGTATGTGGTCATGTGTTGGCTGTAGTAGCACAACCACTTCCTGAGCAATTGCCTGTGCAGTTTGAGGCCCAACTGCTTGCCCACCAATGTTGTGTGATCCATAACACAGTCAAAATGCTTTGATAGCTAATACCCCTTACCTGGAAAATGGCTATCAATCACATTTTTCTTGTATCTCTCAGCAGTGGCAATTGTGGTGTTCATGATATTAAGTTTTGCTATTTAATGTGTGAGTTGGCAGTACATTGAGCAGGGGGGATGCATATTTGGGTACTGTCTGCAGTCAAAACCCCATGGACCAGGAGGGATGCTCTTGCTATTGAAAATATATGCAACACCATGCAGTAATGCAGGTGGAAGCTACTGTAGTGAAGCTCTTACCTGATTGGTTAGCTAGTAGGCTAGATACTCAGTAAGTCATAGAACAGTGTAAAACAACTTGTATTTTCTATGTGCTAGAGGCCCAGTTTATATACTGTGAACTAATACTATGGATTGTTCTAGGGTATTCTAGACACATGTATAAAGCATTTATAATGCATGTTAATGCATCATAATGAGTCATTAAAGCTCAACTTAATTAAGGAGCTGTTACTCGTAAGAGATCACTCATAAGTGACCATATTTGTGAGCGCTTATTCAGTGCATCATGTTGATGACGTAATAGCACTTTTCAACATTCCCCTTGCTTAAGCATCAGCAGCAGAGAGAAAGTCTAAGCCAAACATTGGATGGAAATGCTCAAACTTTATTTGTCCAAGGTTTCTTGTCAAGAGATCAGTGGGATTTTCAGTCCCATCTACATGAGAGATCTCAATTGATCCATTCTCTACACATTCCCTAACATAATGATATTGAATATCAATATGTTTGGAGCATCTTTCTGTTGCTGGATTAGCGCCAAGGAAGAGTGATCCAGTGTTATCACCACATAAGGGAAGTGGAGGTAGTTGATATCCAATTTCGGACATCACCAATCTGATCCACATCAGTTGGCAGCTACAATCTGAGAGCGCCATATATTCTGCTTCTGTGGAAGAGAGGGCTACAGTCTTTTGCTGGCGGCTAAGCCAAGAAATGGCGCCTGAGACAAGATTGATGAAATATCCAGTTATGGATTTCCAATTGACTGGATCAGAAGCCCAGTCGGAGTCTGAATGCGCTATAATTCCTTCCCCTTTTTGACCATTGTAAATGATCCAATAATGGGGTGTGGATAATAAGTAGCAGCAAATATATTGCACTTTCTCATAATGTTCCTGTGAAGGATTGGTGCAAAACTGTGATAACTTGATCACAGCAAATCTAATATCAGGTCTTGTACCAATCATAAGATATAACAAAGACCTGATTATCTGCTGGAATTTTGTACAAAGATCTGGATCAATTTCCCCTTCATTTGGTTTAGGGATATATCCGGTGGGAAGAGGAGTTGGAGCAGGGCAAGCTTTGATGGCGAAGTGCTCAAGCACCTTTTCCAAGTATGTAGTTTGATCAAGGAAAAGAAGTCTTCTCTTCCAATCTCTTCTAATCTTCATGCCAAGGAATTCTACAGCTGTGCCAAGATCTCGGCATTCCCATTTCTTCATAAATTCTTCTTTCTTCTTTTTAAGAAGGGCAGAATTATTTCCCATGAAAAGCACATCATCAATGTATACAATGGCAATGACATAGTTGCCTTTTCCATCATGATGTATGTATACACTGGCATTGGACAAAAATTGCTTAAAGCCTAGTATCTGCATAGATCTGGACATCTCACACCACCAAGCTAAGCCAGCTTGCTTAAGGCCATACAATGCTTGTTGTAACCTCCATACTAGGCATTCTTTACCTGGAATCCGGAATCCTTCCGGTCATTCCATATAGATTTCTTCATCCAGTTGACCATTTAGGAATGCCATTTTGACATTGAGCACTAATAGGAGGCGGGTAGTCTCATAGTGCACAACTGGAGAAAATAATTTATCAAAGTCAACTCCTTTGACTTGAGAGAAACCTTTGGCGACTAATCAAGAGTGCTGTCTACCATTGGGTTTTCACCAAAATACCCATCTGTTTTTGATCACTCTTCTACCCTTTGGGAGCTTGACCAATTTGTAGACTTTATTCTTTTTGAGTGCTTCTAGCTCCTCTTGACACACTTTTATCCACATATCACATTCTTCCTTTGGAAGTTTTAGAAGCTTGTGCCAGGTGGTTGGTGTACCTTGTTGTGTCACAGTTTTTAGCACCAACAACCAGTTAATGAGGGCTAGTCTTTCTTCTTTAACCAACTTGTATAGATCCTCATCAGAATCATGTGGTTCTTCTGCTGGATTGGCTGCCTGTTGAGGGTCAATCAGGGCAGGATCTTCAGGATTCTCCAAAGGATTCCAATTGATGTGATTTCTTGCTTCTTCTATGGGATCCCTTGGTTCCATTCCTTCAGGATGTTCACTCCATCTAGACCAGTTTTCTGGTTCTCCAACTCATGGTTCTTTGTCTGTATCACTTTGCGTATAATTGTGGAATTGTGATGGCAATTTAGGAACTCTTCTGGTTCTGGTATTATCTCGGGGGTGTTGGTACCCACATGGTTGATGGGGTGGTGTTTCTCTCAGAGGTCGCGGTGGAGCCCAGGGACAAGGTGGTAATGGGTCCATTGGAGGACTCATTGGGGGAGTATCCCTTGGAGGAACACTTGGTGACTTAGGAGTCATTGAAGTGGGCAGTTCAGGCTGTGCTGGACCAGGATTGATTGATAAATTGTCATCATGTAGATTGTCTAGATCTAGATTGATAGTGTCTGGTATATTAGGCGTGGGAGGATTTTGTATCTTTTTAAAGATATTTTTGTTCCGAATGGAATCCTTACAGTAAGAAAACCATGTTTCATTGAAGATCGCTGTTGGCAAATTGAATATGCTGATATTTTTAGATTTCCTAATAAAGTGCCATATTTTACTATTGGGCACATAGCCAAGGATGACCATCAATTCGGCCTTGGGCATTAATTTGTTTGCCCTCATTTCCTTGGGTAGGAAAACATAAGCAGCACATCCAAACACTCTTAGATAGGAAACATCAGGCTTCTTGCCCAATGCTAATTCTATTGGGGTTTTCCATTGTAAGTGGGACATAGGTGTCCTGTTATAGACATGCACAGTAGTGCTAAGTCCAAACTCCCACAAATAATGAGGTATACAAGCCTCATGACTCATGGCCAATGCTTTATTGAGCAAAGTCCAATTAAGTCTTTCTGCACAACCATTTTGTTGGTGTGCATGTGGGGCACTTATTTGGTGATTGATACCATTATGATGCAAATAAGTTAGGAAATCCTTGGAGACAAATTCCCCCCCTCAATTGGTACAGAGAGTCAAAATAGAACCTCCATATAGCTTTTCTATGCCCAAGCAAAAGTCTCTAAAGGCTTGAAAAGTGTCTGATTTATTGCGGAGTAGTACCACCCACACAAAGAAAGAATAATCATCCAAAAAGGTAATTGCCCACTTGTAATGATGGTACAATAAAACCAGGAATTCCAAAAGATCTGAGTGTATTAACTCCAGGAACTTTGATGCATGCTTTGAAGAATCTTTAAATATACCACAATGCTGCTTACCAAGAGTGCAACTGGGACAAACTGAATCTTTGACATCAAAAGGGGATAATCCTCTTAGGTGTTCTTTGGCATTTTTCATTACATCGTTAGATGGATGCCCAAATCAACAATGCCATGTTTCAAATGAAATAGATGACATCACACTGCTGGCGTATGACTATATTTGAATGTGAAATATCCTTCGTTTATATGCCAAAATATCAAATAGTGATATTATAATTGAAGATATATTACATATTTAATTGTTATATTGCCTTCAAATATCTCTGAGATATTTATATTCTTGATTAAATATTAGGGAGAGAATATTTAATATATTAAAGGATATATGTCAACATTGTATATTTATTAGATAAGTATCATATGTAATAGTTATGTTAGCCTAGACTACTACAAATATCATGTAGTGAGATATCACATAAATAATAAGCAAAATATATCACAATGAGATATCTCTGACATAATTTGGTTATTGTCTACAAATATATTGCGGTATATATTTAAAATATTTTAGCGTTTGATATCCATCGTACGCTGAGCGCTCGCTCAGCGGATGCTCAGCGAACGCTCAGTGAACGCTCAGTGAACGCTCAGTGGACGCTCAGTGAACACTTAGTCTCCCGCTCCTACAAATACAATTAGATTCTACACGACGATCTATATAAGCTATTGCGGGTCTGTGGGCTAAGGAAAACTTCAAGGTAAAATTTCAAGGAGACGCATTCAGATGTAGGCATACAAAATTTCAGGTGTCTAGAATGAGGTTTATGTATTTTCTTGGCGTGAAACGTAAATTTAAGAACTTCGGTACTATTCTCCCGCCAACTGGAAATTGGAATGCCTTACCTTAGTTAACTCCGGTACTGCCTGATCCGCGAAACACTATGGTGTCCCAATGCGATCCCATCCCGTAGTTAGTGCATGAGTGCCTCTACAGTAGGCTCTGGAGCAGTATATCATTCCAGTAGAGTGACCCATAAGCACTACGCTCTCTTGATTGTCATTGGGAATTCCTTTAGTCAAATCCACCTTCCCACGGTACTATGGCTAAATTCCCGGCTAGCAATCTTTTGTGGCCATCTCCCTTGAAGTGGTGAACAGCACGTGTAGGGTCCGATTGAAAGCAGCTCCAATAGCTTTTTGCAGGTGTCACTATTATATCCTCGAAGAGAGAAAAACTTGCCTACAACAAGAATTAGACCCAAGCGTAACTGTCTCCGATGATCGCCAAGCTTCAGGACTGAGACAGGACGTACCCAAGCGTGCAAAATGGATTCAGGAGAAAGAGGCAGAGAGGGAGGCTGGCTTTTAGAGAGATGGAGTGCGCGAGGGCGCGAGTCAGAGAAAGGAGAGTAGAAATATAAGTGGTGGTCGTGTTCACTGGCTTCCTAGGACTACAAGAGGCCATATTTAAGTAGATACAAGACAGGGGGAGAGTCACACTTGTATACGAAAACTCCATCTTCATTGTTCTTAGGCATGTGCGGAGAAAATGGAGCAAGTAGGAAGGAAATAGAAATATACATCTTCGAGATAAAGGGGAGCGAGTTTCAGCTAGATGAAACAGATAACTAGGGAGGTGAAAGAATAGAGAGCCCACGGCAAACTCGAATAACTCCTACTGAGGCGACGGGGCACATACGAGTGGAGCCCTTGGTAGCTTGTATATTGAGCACTGAAGAGCGCGTGCCTTGCTGTGTACGGGCCATGTCTTCCTGGCCCCGGAATTGCACTGGAGGGTGCTCATGCGGTGCCATTTACGGATAGCACGTGAGCTTCCCTCACGTCCCGGATGCTGAAATTGTTTCTCAAAAATTCTGGTAAGCAGCGAGTCCAAAATTGTATATAGGAAGGTGACATACCGTGCCAGTGTGCCTAACAACTGCCATGATAAGATGCTGCTTGCTGATGGAAGTGGGGTGGGTTGGGGTGTCAAGTTGAGGAATATATCGGTTTATATTCGCACCAAGAGTTGTCCAACAATAGCTTAGCACAACAAACAGACTTTGAGACATCATTTGGGGCTGTAAGTGATGCATGACCTCACGCATCAACTTTGTTCTCCCCCCCCAGGTGCATTACTGAATGTTACATAGTTAGATCAAATATCAGCATCATAGCACAAATAACACTTATCTGAGTTGGGTTATAGTCCAGTACATTGGCTTGAGGGACGTAAGAGACCTAAGGGCACTGCAGAAATGTGTTGGCCGCAAGTTCAAACATACTAAGAAAACATACACAAACGCCCACCTGAAGGAGGTTTCTATACTATCCGAGACCACAAATTAGAGAATATCCATATCTCAATCTATCTACGAAACGAACGGTCAGAGGCTTGTCCACTTCGATCAATAATTAACTCATTACTCACCTACCAAACAACCTCTGCACTGTAGAGGGAATAAACCCTCCTTGAGTTATCCCCGTCAAGAACAATGAGCCCACCAATGCAATACTGTGTCCACTAATAAGGCGGGGTGAGTTAAACCCAGTGGTAAAAATACTGCTACTCACCGTTCCTTGCATGTTAAGCAACCCGTAGTCATATCGCTTGAACGTCGCTCGTCTCCAACATCTGTCGAAAACCTCAATGCAATAGCAGCGCTGGAAATTGACTAAGGAACCCTCCGGATACCAGCCAAATAGCCGGCTCACCTTGAATCGTCGACGATGAGGGGCCAATGGCAGATGGGGGTTACGTTAAGCCATTGACAGATGATAGGTAGGAGTCCACAATTATTTTCATGCCCATTATGATAACTCTGATAAGATGTAGAAATATTATGGCGTATTGCGATAGTGGTTGTGGTTTGTCATTGGCAATTAGGAACGTACATTGATAGGTAAGGCCCTTTTTTTGTTTCATATCAGCATTTTGTCAACTGATTAATTTACTCAGAACATACTTTTCCTAGTCGTTTGCTAGCTTTGTATTGGATGGACGAGTACTCCGCATAATTAGTGTGGCAGGTGTCAGGTTTGGCTTCAGCTTGGAAGTTCCCTGAAATCCAGCATGAGGAATATGTGGGATGTCCAAATAAAACAGAAATAATACTTCGCGACCCCGCAGAGATGCGTTGGTTGCAAGTTTGACCATATGCAAAACATACGCCGCTGCCCACCTGAAAGAAGCTGGTATACCGCGCAGACTACAAAGTATAAAATATACTATCTACCTACAAATTGAATAGTCAGAAGGCCAGCCATTTGAATCATTAATCAATTCGATACTCACCTACCAAACAATCGCCGCATGACATGGAGGGAGTAGACCCTGTCTGAGTTGTCCTCATCAAGAGTGACGAACCCGCCGATGCAATACTGTGATCGCTAAAGAGGTAGGGTGAGATAAACTCAGGAGTAATTACGCCGTTACTCACCGTTCCTCCTACATTCAATGACATATACTCATATCGCCAGAAAGTCCCTCTCCTCCAACGGTTGTCGAAGATCTCAATGCGATGGCCGCGCTGGAAAGTGATCAAGAAAGCCATCAAACAGTAACTCAAACGTTTACCCACCTTGAATCGTCGAGGGTGAGGAACCAATGGTAGGTGTGGGTTGCGTCGAGCCATAGGTAGATAATGGTAGGTCGCAAGTGAGTGGTTGATGGAGAAGTACGAGCTATAAAGGTATAAATAGGTATCAAGATATCTCCCGCTGTGCAAACAGGTACACGCAGTCTGATTTGACCATTCTTTCATCTGAACTACCTGTATTCTGTCTCTTAGGAGACTTTGCCCTCTCTTCTACTTCATCTGGCGTAGTTTCAATGGGGGAGAATCAGGTAGTCGCTGTGTGGTATTGTCGGGTGCCACTCCTGGTTTTCATGGGACAGCAAGGGACTCGAGGAGGGTTTCCATATATCTGAATGAGTCCGCTTGAGGGTAAGGATTCGATGACGATAATGAGAGAAGGTTCAAAGGTGTGGTAGAGATGGTGTTTTCACTCAAGTCGTATGGCAGATCGTTGACTCGCATCGAAAGGCCATCGAGAAACCCCTGTAAATCGGGTTAGGCGAAATAAGGGAGATGCGGGGCGAAAACATAGCGGCATGTGTGATTCGCCTTCAATCCCGTTTTCAAAATTCAATGAGAGGGACTAGAAAGAGTAATTATGACATTGTCGTAGAAAAGTAAATGCACTTACATTTTTGCCAATTTGGTGCGTAAGTTGACTAGCGGGACTCACACCAGAAGGATTTGAGGTACAGGCGACTTTGTAGTTCGTTAATCAATATATCTGAGGGACTGGCAGATAAACTTTAGCTGAAAAACTTGCGCGAGAGTATATAAATCACTGTCCCTTGTACATTTAAGTAGCTTTTCAAGTTGGGCACAGCGCCAATTTCCAATATATCCGATTTTTTGACGATCTTGTGCGCACAGGCAATATTGCGGCCTGCAGTGGTCTCTCCTCAGACACGATCACGGAGCCCTTCCCCTCCTCATTTGTTTCCACCTCTCCCTTAACTGCTTCCGTGCCTCAACGTGTTTTATTTTCCCCTTATGCTCACCATCGGCGCTCATGGAAACGGGAGCGGGCTCCTTAAGTGCCTCAAAAGTGCGGGGGAGGTTTGACCACGCTACCACCATGTTGTATAAGTTCCGAGCGGTAGGTTCATGTTGGACAGTTGTGTTTGGTAGAGTCGGTATCTCAGGAAGCACTAGTGATAATTGTCGACGGCATGTGCAAAACCATCGCCGAGAACCCGCTTATCCACCGGTTTGTTCGGGAGCGTGCTTTGAACCTTAATCAGGTTCTTCATAGGTTGAAGCATGTGGTGGCGACTGTTCCTTTGAAGAAACTTTGGTGATAACTGCTGAGGATGGCAGCGGTCGAAACATTTGCAGCTACGAGGGGCAGGAACCAGATACGGCGGGATGGGTGAACCGGAAAAAGATATCGAGATGGGCCAAGGTGGTCAATGGGTCGGGTTGAAGATATTGGGCCGAGCAAGCGGTTTAACCTGCTGTGAGGGACACTCATGCACTACCCATGAAACGGCACCGCATAAGTGCCCTCCAGTGTGACGACCGGATCAGCATACCTCGTAGTGCATATAGTAAGGCATGCCTTGTCAGCCTCTCTATTCTGCCGCCTCCGTAGCTAATTATTTCGTCCGACTGAAGTTTATCTCCACCCTCTCAATGACTCATATACCCATATCATTCCTCTTTATTCCATTTCACCGCACACGAACCATATTTGAGTGGAGAAAACCTTCATGTATATCCTAGGCTCTTCCCTTTTCTCATAGATACATAAATAAGGCCTCCTGTATCTGTAGGAAGCCAGCGAATACCACCACCACTCAAGATTATCAGCCTTTTTCTACCTCGCGCACTCGCTCTCTCTATACATATATTTCTCTCTCTGTTTCTCTCTCCCTCATGCTCATTGCCCATAGTGGCGTGCACTCCTTCTGGTTACAAAGCCAAGCGGTTGTCGGGGCGGTCGTATCCATACGTTTATTTGCGTTTAGGTGAGTTTCACTCTTTTTGCCACTATCATCATGGCAAGTTAACAGAGTGAATCAGAATAGGACAGGAGGGGATGAGCAGAACCGTAAATGAAGATGTGCGGTGCTAAATTCTTCTTGCAATGCAATGGCAGGCACTCCTGTTTCATCAAGTAAAACACCGAACACCATCGCTCCCGCATTCGAAACACTAACAGGAAATGCTGCTAGAGGCTGCGAATCGATGTAGTCGAACGTGCAGTGGGAATGGGAGTAATCGATTGCTGAATGGTGTGTTCATCCTCATGCTCTTGGTAAGTATCAATGGCATTATCTGCAAGCTCGTTCACTGGGGGTGTCATCCTCGCTGAATTGGACATCATGTGTCATAAGTAAGTCTGGCATTCCACCCACAACGCGTCTACAACGCAATAGATGCAATCGCCGGACTAGGATATCAAAGTGCTTATCAACCCCCGCATCACATCAGCTGATATATAGTGAATGACGCAGGACTTGTGGTGAATGCGAATGGGCTAATAGTTAAAAATGTCGGAGACAGTCGCATTTGTGTGTCTGTATTTTGTTGTAGGCGAGTCGTTCTCTCTTCAGTCGGTTGGTATGTTTCACAATGATATCGTATTTATCCTTCCACAGAAAATCGACATGACACTGAATATTCTGGACAATATCACATTGCCAGCCCCAAATCATGGTATGGCTGGGGGGCGGTATGTACAAAACCATCTGAGGACCCCTTATCTGCCGGTTTGTTTGGGAGCACGTCTTTGGACCTTAATCGTGTTCTCCATAGGTTGAAACATGCGGGAGCGACTGTCTCTGCAAAGAAGTTCCAATTATGCCTGTCAGAGATTGCGGGGGTTGGAAGATTGTGCATGTGCGCTCACTAGGGCAGGAACGGATACGACGCTCACAACGGGAGTCATGCTCAAGGCCCAACGAAGGTGCCCAAAGGCCTCCCCTCCCCAAGAGGGCGCAATGGCGAATTGTGCCTCGGTCCAAGGAATCTTGGTAGGTCGGAGTGGTTGTAATAGTATTATATAATGAGGATGAGACCAGCGTCAATATAGTCCATTGCCAACCAATGTCTAGCCAAGAGTGCCAGTGGAAAGAATGGTGAGCGGAGAGAACGGAGGTGCTGAACTTGAAAAGGAAACCGACAGATTCATATCCAGGATATCAGATACTGGAAAGCAAATAGGTAGTGAGTGAGGGCAAGGGGGATAAGGGAGCCAGGGCTGCACGTACCACAGCATGCGTTTTTCTCATAGCCAGATACCTCTCTTGCTGCGGGGCTGACCCAACAACCATACCTGTGCGCTTAAACGATAGCAGTAAGTTTCTACTGATACACTTAAAACGTGTGGTGGACGAGTAGGGTGAGCGACACAAGCCACACGGCAAAAACTCACTGGGTTTCCATCCAGATCTGCAGCAGCTAGTGATTTGTTGCCACCATTCAAGGTCATTTTGTACATATAACTCTCCACCAGTTGTCAATCTTGACCCTAACCATTTGTTCGGGCCAGGCGCTGTAAATAAAGTGGACAAACTCAAGTAACAAGCAGGTACGTACCCTAAATAGTCGACGATGCCTCACAATTGGTCGTGTTCTGTCTCTTGGTAGCATTGTGATAAGAACAGTAAGGCATGGTGATGATACGGGATAAAGAGCTATCAATGTCAATTTTGGCGAATAAATACTAGAAAAAAATCGATAAACTCACCAGTTTGCGTGTATATCAGGCAAAGGCCACCCCTTTGGCCTGGGGCTTGCTTATCTTTTCCAACAACCTTGCATGATCACCTGACGGTTGAGTCGGGCAGACTTATTGGACTGTTGGATGGGGAAAGTGAGTCTTCATTGCAAGAGCAAGAGCTAGCGTGGAAGATGACCAGCTTGATGGAGAATGGGGAAGATAAGCTCGTTTTCGGTATACGGTGCCTCAGCGGGACGGAGAATTCTGCTCCGGAGAGGAGCAGAGGGGGATGTAGCTACACGAGAGAGAGATGATGGCAAGGGAAAGGGAGTATATGGGCGTGGAGGTTGTAAGGACAATTGCACAACACGGACCAGACCTGCGTTCGATCTCTGCCTTGATTTTGAGCCTATTCGGCCCTAAGCACAACGTCCTACTCTGCTCCCGTTCCTGAGTAAAAATTGGATGGCACGAAACCTTAATTCTGTTATCTGCAATTCTGTGTCAACATCTACAATAATGTGGAAAAAAAAGAAAGACTCACAACCTACGCCACGGGGGATAAAGAAACAACAGTAACAGCCTGCTGGCCACCTCTAGTTCCCCAAGTTGCACGCTATAGAGATTTGACCCAAAGATGGAGTATTGTGTTTCCCGAATGGATCACGTGCGGCGAGCGGAGGAAGGCGACACTGTACTGTTAGGCAGTACTGGAAGTCCACCAGATTGTTTGCGTGATTCAGGCAGGCTATGCCGCCCCCAGGGTGCCATGATGAAATAAGACCTGTGATTCCCTTTTTGCTGTGTTGTGATCGAATAGTGCATACCATGAGTTGTGCAAGAAGATCGAAAATGTCTTCTTTGGAGGCCAAATCCTGAAAATCCTCCGATAAGCAGTACTCAGCTGATTGGGAAAGGCGACGAACTGCCAGATCCAGATAGACACGTGGCCCTCATCAGAATCAGGATAGAAGGTCCAAGAGGTGAGTACCGCTGAAGAAATCCTTGAAGACTTGCTTAGAGACTATGCTCAAGGATAGGTCGATGGTAAGAGCGCCTCTGACATCTCGCGAAGATGCAAGACGGATGCTGCAAGCTGCAAAGACGCGTCGTCCTCGTCACCAAGAAACTGTGTCGAGCTGAGACCGGTACCATGAGCCTATTGCATGGAATTGGTAGGAGGATAGGTGCAAACACACAGCGCCCTGTCCGGCGCGATGATTCAGGTATCAATGGAGTCATGGGCTGGTCAATTATCAGGCGCTAGAATGGACATTCAAGAACACCAGCGGGGCGAGAATGGACATTCCGAGTAAGGGCTGCAGGTGCAGTGTCGAGGACTCGGTGAGTATCGATTGTACGAACATCTTATATAGTATCCTGACATCTATGACTGGCACAATAGCACCGGGGCATAAAGGGCAGCGCGTTTCTGGAAGTCCAAAAAACGCGAGAAGCCCCGCCCTACTATATGAGGTCCACTGTAAACGACTCTCTGGAATGCCAAAAGAGTCGCTGTGAGGAGTGTAAGCTAGAGAAATGAAACGGTCACGCTAACTAACATCGGGCACGTGAGCGTGTGAGCGTATGAGCGCACGAGTCCCCATATCATTAGCGCATCTCTCGCGCATTGCTATAACATCTGCTCCCGCCTGCAGCACCTGTGTTATGGGCCTCTCCAGACACAAGTCTGCTAGGATGTGTTTTGGCTTTCCAGACACATCCATTTAGATATTGTGCTAGTTTCGGCTGGTGCTCAAACATGCTCCCCATCCCTTCATAGACAGCTATTCCTGGTCGAGGAGAAGATCCCCACGCAATCATTTCGCCGATTGCACCCCGCGTCTACATTTGTTGTAGCCGAGATCCACTCCCTTCGCGGCTTTGAAGAACTATAGCTAGCCTCGGACGAGCAGTTGATAGCAGTTTTCGACATTGTGTTTCACGCCCCCTCATCATAGCCTTGATATAAATGCAGTATATTCTAGCCCCCATGCGTCTGGGGTCCTTCCTCCAAACCATAATATAGCAGCACATAAATGCTGTTGCTCTTGTGCTCACATCTGACCAACCCCTTCTCTCTTCGATCCTCGACATCTCCGGCCATTTCCGCCAATTCAGCACCTCTACAAGCCACTGCGAGGGAAGCTCACGCGCTATCCACGAACGGCACCGCATGAACACCCTCCAGAGTGATGCCTGGATCAAGAAGACATGGAGCGCGCATGGCAAGTGCCAAGGCATGCGCTCTCCTGCACTCAACAAACACAGGCTATCAAGGACTCCACTCATATGCGTCCCATTGCCTCAGTAGGAGTAGAAAATTTTCTCTCAAGTTTGCTATTGGTTTTCTACTCTGTTACTCCCATAGCTCTCTACTTTTGTCTACTCGCCTCCCCTCTCTCAAAAACATATATATCCAGGACCATTTCCTTCATTTTTACTCCATTTCGCCACACATATACCAGAGATAGAATTATCATATACAAGCCTGGTTGCCCTTTTGTCTCAAAGATACTTGTGCACACCCACCTGTAGGCTATAGCTATAGGAAGGCAGTGAATATCACCACCGCTCAGACTTTGTTTCTTGTCTCTCTGCCTTGTGCCCTCATATGCTGTTGTGGAGGGAGCTCATGCGCTACCCTCAATTGGCACTTAGGAACACCATCCGGACAACTCGCCCAGATCAGGAAGACGGAGCGCGCACGGCACGAGATGAGGCCTCCTGCGCTCAATGAGAACAAGCACCCGGGGTCGAGATTTTATAAATCCCGTGGCCCCAGTAGGACTAGATTTCGCCCTCTTAAATTTTCCATGTCCTCTCTATTTTGACCTCCATAGCTACCCGCTTTTATTCACCTGAAACATCCCCTCACGCTCTCGATTATACGTAGATATTCGTGCTTTTCCCCTGTGGCTCCATGTTCCCCGCACACGCCCCAGAAAGTAGTTCAAATATTTTGTGCACAAATGTAGACCTTCCATTGTATTGTAGCTACTTATATACGGTCTCCTGTGTTTGTAGGAGATCAGCAAAATATTACTACGCTCACATTGACTCCAGTTCTTCATCCCTCGTACCATCGCGAGGTCTTTTCTTTTGATTTTCTATCCAATCACCTCTTTTCTCCCTCATCCTCGTGCTCGTTGTGCACACCTCCCCGCGCTCCTTGTGCACACCTCCCCACGCTCCTTGTGCACACCTTCCCGCGCTCCTTGTCACGTTTTCCCTCGAAGCCTTGCGACCGTCGTAGACGATCGCGCTCGCGTCTAAATTTGTTGGTAAGCGAGTTTCACTCTCTTCACTATCCTTCTTTCAGTCACTATGCCCTATTCCTCTCACGCCCGTTGTGCACAGCCGCATGCACTCTGTTGCAGTCTCAAAGCTCAGCTATCGCCTCCAACGATAGCGCTTGCATCTATCCTGTTGTAGGCGAGCGTCACTCTCTTCACTACCCTCCAAGTGCATGGATGATGACCCGCTCTCCTCTCATTGCATCATTAATTGGAGACCATTCATAGCTATCTAACTACTTGTATTCTTCGGTAAAAACACCAGAGATGAGTGTTCCATGTTCCAAGTACCATGAGGGGTCCGCATCAAGGTTAAACTTGTCAGCCCTCTGTGTAATTTAGTAGCAAACCCCCTCTCTTGATCCACTGAGGTTCCTTTCGCCCAAGCTTCAATTCTTAGCTCACAAATAGCTGGAAAATCTTTCAACAGCTCAAAAAAGTAATCCTTTTATAACAGTGAGTGTGAGGATACACGAAGTTTTGGTGAGATAACTCACATAGAGATCCACTTCTAGTGAATCTACCCGGAATACTACCACTTTTGTCCTCGAAGTCAACCCCTCTGCAAACAATGAACATGAGCAGCCCGAATCTCTTGTAGCTGCATAGTGCCCTGATATACAGTCTGGGAAGTCGAATTCGAGCCGGGTGTCCTCAATGTGGTAAGCAGGGATATTTCTAAGGACACGTGTCATCATTCTGATCTTTTGGCATACCAGAGGTGGACTGAGGTCCAGGTTCATAAACCACCCTTCCCTTGCGTCGATACACAAACTCTCGAGATTCAAGGAGCCACGAGATACCCAACGGTGATTTGGTGATGTTTCGAGATGTCGAAGGGATGGCGGGATAATGTTTGGACGGGGGTTCGTTCCTAGCCGTTTGCAGGGCTTCACACCAGAAAGAGTGGTAATCGAGCGTGTCGTTGAAATTGTAGTCAAGTGGGGATGGCGCGCATAGAGGCTTGCAGGTATTGCAACATGAGCGTTGCTGAACACAGATATTATATTAACATTCCTGAGATCAACTTGCTGCCAACTGATTCTGCGCCCAAGGTGATGGTGATGGTGAAGCCACAGCACAAAGACAAATGGGTTAACCAGCAGTGGTTGGAGGACATCCTGTACTGGTATCATGCGCCAGAATGTCGTGTTTAACTCAATCCTTGAGGCCTGGATAGGCGGTATATATGCGTGTAACTCTGGTGGCCCCTCCAGCAATGGTGCCATCCTGGGAGGTGAGGAATTGTTGCGAAGTAATAGCCCAAAGCCGAGGACGTGCTCTTTGGCTGCAGCGGATGCCAAGAGATCCTTCAAAACAGGGATTGTATGAGGATTGGCAAGTAGGGCTGTTTCGTTGGCACAGAGACGGATTCGCAAATCAGAGAGCTGAGACGTGCTTCGAACGATACGACAAATGCTTTGATTAAATGCAAGGAGATTGAAGAAGTCGCAGTCAAGGGTGATGTTCTTTAGGTGGAGGGGAAAGATTGATGAGAGAAAAGCAATATCTTCATTGGCGATTGGCGTGTCCACCAAATTTATTCTTGTAGAACCGTAGTGATTCTTGAGTATACCCAGTCCCTCAAGCCTCCGACAATAGACTTCCACGACACAGCCAATGAAAGTATCATCTGCATGTGCCAGGGAAATCAAGTCCCGGTTATCAACATTGACAAATATCTCCAAGAGAAGTTCATTGGGCACCACCGGACGTATCTATTGCAGGCATTAATAACACTAATTCTGATTTTATGTTCTTTCTTGACTGACCTTCCGTGTCACACAGGTCGTGGGTCTAGGTGGCCTTTCAACTCGTCCGGAATCCTGAACGGGACTATGAGCAAGTTTTTTTCAACAAACAAGGTTTATGGCATACCAACTTTTGCCTCTTTTCAGGCACAGTTTCTTCAACATCGATGGGCACCTTTCGCTTCCCCAGGGTATTACCAAAGACGTGTTTCATAGTACCGAAAAGCTATCAAGTGCGTCAGTACACATCTAGCCTCGAGTATGTGCGCTATATCCTACCTGTCCAGCAGCTCCTATCGTACCAAGATTGAGACCTGATCGGCAGGGATCACCAAGGAAGGTTATAGTAAGGAGAGAGCGCAACATATTATGCAATCTAACAGCAGAGGATGTGGGTAATGAGGCTTTCCCGAGCCTGGCTCTTTAAGCTGTAGCAAAATAATTGTAGTCCTGAGCCTACCAACGGTTTCCGAGCTTCAATAAAAAAAAGGCTTATTGTAGCTCAACTCTTACATTGTCAAGTGCTGAGTTGATCCTAGCCTCCTATGGGGGGCTCATTAATATCGCAACAATAGCTGATCTATTGGAATCCCAATCCCGATTAGATGACCGTATGTATGACATCTCGAAGTCATCGAGATGTCATGAATAAGCGCCCCCCCCTCCGCCTGCTCAATTTAAATTGCCTGCTCTATTGAGTGATTGTCTTTGACTTTTTCCTGCACGTAAGTCTATGCCCGCCCCACCTTTTGTCACTCTTGTACTATCATTGGTGAAGTGTTCGAATGTTTCAGCCACCAGTGAATTTCCCCCCGCCCAGAAAGAGAAACTCATATGGGTTGGTGGACTTGGGAAGTGCATGGCCACTAATTTTGTGGATATTCTACGCAAGGTTCTGTTAATGGGAAGAGATTCCCTAGGCGTGGTACCAAGCTATTGGTCGTTTGAGATCTGTCATGGAGATATACCGTCATATCCCAATCTCCGATATGCAAGGAGCTTGGGCGCGCTATCTTAAATCTTTAATCTCGGCACCTGAATTTACCCCGGGGCAAACTCAATACAAATAGAAAAAGATATATAGATGGTCTTCGTTGAGGCTCAGTGTGAATGTGAATGTGAATGTGAGTGTCAAAGTGTTGCTGAGCTACTTGATATTAAGTCGAGGCATCGCTTTGAATCATGTCGGATTGTGATGAGAGGCGTGATGAAGTGCAATATTTCAGGAGTTGTGAGGGGAGGGTGCGAGGCAGGTGTTGAGCTATAGCAAGTGCCTGTATTGGGTGTACCTCAAGGCGGGCGAGTGGTGAAGCAGATCCACTCGGTGATGATGGGGAGGTGTTAATTGTGTACGAGCGCTGACCACTACCACCATTTGAGTCGCTCCAAGGCGCTTCCGGTTACTCTTCGGGTGCGCTCAATTAGCTGACATCTGACAACCCCAAATGAATTACCATACTGAAAATTGCGCTGCAGTCTCGGACCCCATTTTGTGGATGCTTTTGTTTGAAGTACCATACAGAACTTGTGATAATTAGTTCGTGTATGTCTTTTGTATCCCTGTAGCTATAATTACACGTAGACCGGCTGGAAGGAGGCAGACGTGTACAAAACCTCAGGAAATATTATTTTGTTCTACAACTTCTATTCTTTCTTTCCACCCCTCCGCACGCTCTACTGCAACGCCATCTATCGTACAACATGGCTCCGCTTGCAAATCAAAAAACTGATGTGAGACTTGGTAATAAGCCTCAGATAGCATGCTGACCAGCGACTCCCAGTGCTACCAATTGCTGGCGAGGCTCGGGAGCCACAGTGGACCCATCAACTGCCTAGCATTCACACAAGATGGGGAATATCTAGCAAGCGGAGGTAGGATCTTCACAAAATGACTTCCAAATGTTATCAGTAAAAGTTTGTGCAATAGGCGACGATCAGTGTGTCAAAATATGGGGAATGGATAGCCGCCGCTGTATACAAATCATAAGCGACTCGAAAATGCGCTGGGGGCAGATCACCTGCATCCTGTGGCTGGAGCGGGCATCGAAAAAGTCCACATACCTTATAATTGGGACCGGAAGAGGTTTTGTGCTGATCTATCAGCACGATGCAAACTTAGTGAGTCCGGTAAACCCAATGAACGGAACCTTGACTAACTTGATGTAGAAGTCGTTTCGCGAAGTACATACTCTATGTCCCTTTTCAGAGAGTGATGGGATTGAGGCAATTGCATCTGACAAAGCGCGTCACCGGCTTGCGGTTTCTAGTCACCATGGAAAAATTCAGACGTATGCGCTGAGCCCAACTGGTAGCATCCTCACCTTTGAATACCAAGCTTTTCACTCACCTGACCCTAAGGGCCCGAAGAGCTCTGGCAATTCAGTGGGCCAGCCCTCTCTGTTCGGTCACTAATCTTCTGCAATAATTCAACAATCCTGATGGCATTTGCGACGGAAAGCGGGACAATGTGGGTAAACAACAATCTATTTAGCACCTAGGTTTAATAGCGCCCAGGACCCTGCTTGACGCTGAAACAGGTCATGCGCCTATATCCAAAGTCTTGAAGTCTGCCATGTACGTCTTCTTCAAAACCTTTTGGTTGCGTAACTCATGAAATTTGTTAATAGAGGAGGTGCTGTAATGTCGCCAGATGAAGCATACATCCTTATAGACAATATTGGGACTGGATTCGACCTCTATGAAACAAATAGAACATCACCCATGCAAAGGTTTCCCATCCCAAGATCTCAAGCTTATGTGACTGATGGCACGTTTGGAGAAGATGGAACCAAGGTAGTAATGGGGAGCGACCATGGGAGGGTCTATGTTGTACCTATTAAGTCCCCTGAAAAGGTAGAGGTCCTCACTCATGCATTGCAAACACGGTTCATGCAAAGGGGTAAGTAACATTTTTTCATCCTTTTCAAACTTTTATTCAAAAATGTAGACGTGGTACCGATTCAGACAGTTCAGGCAGTCTCAGCCAAGCGATATCACTATATTGCAAGTGGAGCTTCCGGCCTCAACAACTGTGATATTTGCTTGTGGGCTAAACCTGTATGTAGTCACTCTGCAGGGCCAAAGGGAGGCTGACCACCGCACAAATAGATCCAGCAAGGAAAAGACAAGGAACAAGAGGCAGCAGCAAAAAACTCGACAATGGGAATCCTGGTAATGCTTAATATTGTGGTTTGGCTGCTCCTTGCAGTCGTAGCCAAGGATTTTGCATACATAGTAAGCTCGTCTTTAATAACGAATGAACTCGCAGTTAATATCAGTAGCCACAGGATTCAGTGACTTGGATTAAGAGCTCCCTGAGCAGGCCCTCAGAGCCGGAGCGGGTCGCGCAGAATAAAGTGCTATCTGATGATGATTGGGTAAAGACTGCAAGGGAGCTGGGTCACGACGAAGAAACAGTGGCTTCAATAGAGGAAATGTTCCGGAGGACAGCTCGTAAAAGGGCTGAATTGGTGGAAATGCTCAGTATAGAGAATGAAGCTCGCCTAAACACAAGATAGGCGCGCAGATGCGACCTTCGCCAACAGTCGCTTAGCTTCAAAACCAGAAGAGATGTATGACGCTTTGTACAATAAGCACGAGAAAGGAAGAGAATATAGAGAGTGTGCGATGTGCACAAGGTGGAAAGAGGCTGGTAATCTGAGCGGTGGTAGTGGTATTCACTCGCTTCCTACGTACACAGGAAGCCGTATTTATTTACATATCTACCAGACAAGAGGAGAGCCTGCGGTGCACGTGGGAGTTCTCTGCTTGAATCTGACTCGTGTGTGGCGAAATGAAGCAACAGCTCTTGAGAGAGCGGAAGTGAACTTCAGCCAAATGAAGAAGTTTTAATAATCCCTACTAAAGCTGGGGACGCATACAATTCCTACTCCTTTCTCCATCGAGCAAAGAGGATAGCATGCCTTGCTACATGTACTCTGAGGTGTGCCAATCTGGTCATCGCACTGGAGGGCGCTCATGCAGTGCCGATTCACGGATAGCGCGTGAGCGTCCCTCACAACCCCAGAGGTATCAAGGCCGCAATTGATAAAAAGTGGGGTGGCCATTCTCACTATCCCAACCACACAACAAACGGCTGGGTAGTGTGGGGTTGGGGAAGATCAAACAGAGTGAAGGGTGATGGTGCGAAGAAATGGGAGTTAGGTCCCTGGCCCACAAGAAAGCGGCCAATAAAATACGTCCCTACCCGCCCCATCCCAGAAAGTCCCAGAATCACGCCAAGTGACACCAAGGTACGACAGTTCCCTGAGAACTCACCAAAGTCCCTGCCTGGGCATCCCCATTCCCACCGGCCCTTTCTCCGGGTGCACAATTGGCTTAAGCGTGGGTGGATGCGCTCGGATTGTGGCTTGGATAGCTGATACAATGCTCACATGTGTCACGAAACCTTTCAGAGAAATAGAAGATCGCCTACTATGGTCAGCGTTCAATATATCATAGGCTATGAGAGAAAACACTCACGAGATAGATTTAGCTGACGTGGCACCTCAGCACCTGTGTCAGGAGCTAAATCTTCCTCTAAATAGGGGATCACCTGCTGTGGTTGGTCAAAATCAACATACTGTAGATCAACAAACCACATACGTACTCAGATAGGACTACCATAATGACCGGGTAATGCGGCTCCCAATATTAACCATGTATTCCAGGGAAACGAAAGGTCCCTGAAGATTTGCTTATAGGATTCACTCAGGAACAGGCTGATGGTAATAGCGGCCTCTGGTACCTCGTGTCTTTGCGAGATGGAAGTTGCAAGCTGTCGCCTGTGAAGGCGCGTCATCCTTGTCACCAAGTAACCGCATTGAATTGGGACCAACATCATGAGCCTGTCGCACAAAATTGGTTGGAGAGTAGGTGCTGCCATCATCAACTGAGGATAGGGGGTATATGAATACGTCTTTGAGGAGACATCCATCTCCTTGCAGCTGCCAGCTGACGTGACCACCAGACCTCAGGCACGGAGATGGAGACTCAAGAGCATCAGCGGAGCAAGAATCAACCTTCCGAGTACGGGCTCCATACGTAACATCCAGGATTTGGTGGCTTTTGACTGCATGGAAATGACATCTGCTGGCGCAATAACACTAGGGCATAGAGAGCAGCGCGTTTCTGGAAGTCCAAAAAACACGGGCAGCCCCACCCCACTAGATGAAAGTCATTGTGCATAGAGCGAGAACAAGAACGACCACAGAAAACAAACGACTCTCTGGAATCCCAAAAGAGTCGCTTGTAAGGATTGCAAACCAAAGAAATTAGATGGTCATGACAATCGATGTTGGGCACGTGAGCGTGTAAGCGTGTGAGCGTATGAGCGCATGTCAGCGTGTAAGCGTGTGAGCATATGAGCGCACGAGCGCGTGTTGTCAATACTCTGCATTTTTATACCGCTGCAAGCAAAGCTAAGATAGCAAGTACGGATAAACTAGGTACCTACGCCCCTCGGAGGGAGGGGAATAGTAATGCAGTATAAATTAGTCAAGCATAAATGGTCTTCAGGCGAGGGCATGAGTGCATGTCACCAGTGTAAGTATCCGGCCTCCCTTGCGCGTCACCACATCACAATTCAACCGCGCCTGGTGTTATTATTTGTCTTGGCTGATGCTCAGCAATCCCTTCCATTTGTTCTGACCTCTGCCAACTCCCAAGGCACGGCAAGTCACTGTTCGGGTGCGCTCAACTGGTTGACATCTGACAACCAATTTAATTACCGGAGTCTCTGGCCCCATTCTGTGGATACCTTTGTTTAATCATACACAAACTCCATTTTGTGCCATGGTAACGCTATGTACTTCATCCCAAAAGCACAAAGGAAGGTGGTCACACGACTGCTACTATTGTTCCGTTGGACAATGACTATAACGTAGAGTACAACTATGATTCTTGTTTCTTCCACATCAGAGAATCAAGACGAAGCATACATATGAGCTATGTAATGGGTGCCCTTAATTATAAGTCGTCTCAAAATTCATCGTATCCTGACAGACCAATCCTTTAGCCCCGTCGCCCCAACCATTAACCATGCATAATCAGTTTGTACACCGGCATCTCCCTATTATAACCAAACGGATCTGCTTCACTGGACCGCCTGTACTTACAACACCCGAAATCACGAAGCGCACTATTCAGAAGGGACCATTTGCTCGGGCTGAGGAGCGGGGTGCACCTAATGACGACATATACGCAGACCTCACCTCACCTCTAACTCCATGTTCCGACGACGACGATATGTCCGGTGTTTCTGAGCTCGAGGACAACATAGACCTTATCCCCAAACCGCCAGGCCCACCAGGACACCCCAACTCTGGTGGTTTTAGTCTTGAAACGACACTTCTAGGTGGTGGTTGGACAAAGAAAAGTTTCCAAACATTCCAGGTCTGCATTTTTAATTGCTTTAACACTTATCTGTGTTCTCACAATTATATTGTAGGATGATGTGCGAAAACTTGCAGCTGAAAAGCTGGATACTACCATGAGCTTCCGCTCTCAAGATGTCTCCAAAATGAAGCAATTTCATGCCATGGCAAGGGCGCATGAACTACACAATGTGATAATACTGATCATCAGCTACCAGGTGCTAAAGCGACATCCAATTCTGAAGAAATACAAGGATGAGTGGCCGCTTGATTGCATGCTCAAGTTACTCCTCAAAAATACATCCGAAAAGGCTCGTAAGCCCAAAAATCGGAAAGTAAGTCGCCACCTCCACTTTTGTCACTCCACACTGACAGTAGTAGTAGTGAATTTGGGACAAAAATGCTGCAAGGTGGACGCCACAGTGATTCTATGAGACACCAGAGAGCAAGTAGAGAGAGAAATGTTTGCAGTCATGACGCTGTCCAACCAGACTTTTATTATTATGCTTGTTAAGAACATGAAATACAAGACTCAATCCCGAGCCACTCACTTCCTATGATTCCGGCAAGGATCGGATGAGCCTAAGTCGTACCATAGCCTGTACCTCCTCAATTATCTTTGGCTTTTCCCAAGGTACTTTATTCTCAGGGACCCCCTGTGCTTCCAGAAGTCCAATGGGCGGTGGTCTCGTGAGCCGGCTCACTCTTGGCGCTGCAGAATTCTGGGATTTGACAACGTCTTGGGCAGTCAACACCTCCAACTGGTCAGAGAGCCGTTAGGGTGGAGCAGGGAGGGAGGGTAAGACTGTTATCAGGTTGTGCAGTATTAGTAACAAAGTGGTCTTAATAGGAAAATGCGTACTATTTTACCACCCTTCACAAGGCATCGCACTAGAGCAGACAAATGAAGCAGTTGACAATGTAAATAGATACAAAATGAAGAAAGAGGAACTCACCTACAACGAAAAATAGACATGAGCGCGATCGTCTCCAACAATTGCTGAGCTTCGAGAAAGCGAGATGAGAGGTGCACAGTAGTGCATAACGAGCACGAGGAATAGAGAGAGAGATGTGTGTGTGAGAAGTATGGCGTTCAAAAGAGTGTGTTTTCAAGGGCTCAAGAGAGAGAAAAGGCTGGAAGATGTGAACGGTGGTAATATTCCTAGGACTACAGGAGGTTGTATTTACACGAGAGAGCCATGCTTGTACATGAAAATTCCATTCACATTGTTCTAAGGCATGTGCGGGGGAAGTTCAATGGTAAGAGCCTCCAACACCCCACATCCCAGGAAGTTTATTGGTTGGAGGGTAAATGCTGTCGTCATTGTTGGGGGTACAAGCGCACGCTGCACAATACGCTCCACTCTGCATGGTGATTCGGCATCACCAAGCTGCAAGGTGTCAAACCTCTGCCTAAGGTTATCAATGGCACCATGAACTGGACAACTATCAATTGAGGGCAGGAGCGTATGAACGTGTCTTTGAGGAAACGGGCACGATCTATCCTCCTTGCAGCTGCACCAGACCTCAGGCGCTGAGATGGAGATTCAAGAACACCAGCGGGGCAAGAATCAAAATTCAGAGTAAGCGCCGCAGATGTAGTGTCCAGCATTCGGTTGCCTTTGACATATGAAAACCCCACATAGCACTCCGACATCCGTGACTGGCGCAATAGCACTGGGGTATAGAGGGCAGCACGTTTCTGGAAGTCCAAAAAACGGGCTGCCCAACCCCACCGGATAAGCCTATTGTAGACAAAGCGAGGATGAGAGTGACCGAGTAAGGAACAAATGACTCTCTGGAACACCAAAAGAGTCGTTTGTAAAGAGTATAAGCCAGAGAAATTGAACGATCAGAACAACCAATGTTGGGCACGTGAGCGTGTGAGCGTGCGAGCACATGTATGCATCGGCGCATCCCTTGTGCGTCACCATATCATCTGCCCCTGCGGCGCTTGTGTTGTGGGTCTCTCCAGACACAAGTCTTGGCTAGGATGTGTTTTGGTTTTCCAGACACACCCACTTCAAAGTCATGTTATTCTGTCGAAAAGGGAGGTAAAATCGCTTAAACACAAAAATAAAGCGCGAGTGCATTCACCTCAGACGATTGCTGAGCTTTGGGACCGAGATCAGATGCACGCGACTGCACAATGAATGCAAGAGAGGGAATCTGAGCAGTGGCCATATTTTCTGGGCCACTGGCTTCCAGGAGGCCGTACTAAGTAGCTACGCCGGAGTTGTATATGAAATTTTTCTCTATGGGACTCCGACTTGTGTGCAACTTGCGTGCGGCGAAACAAATAGCTCCCTTCTTTGTAACACTGGGGCACATACGACGGTCATTCCAGTCCTCTACCAGACAGGTACTCGTAGCTATCAGTCATTCTGACTCATTCACAGATGGAAAGTGCTTAACTTGCCTTTTTTAGTCGGTCTCGATTTTCTAAAAAGATCTAGTTACATACTTCTTCTTTTGAAGTCTATTGCCACAAAGCTTCTGTTAAGCTTCTCCGTAACACAGGGACTCCTCGAGGCCCCCGATGGAAACCCCAATCCCTCTCTATGGTATTGTGTCCTGGAAATCCCAAAATATCCCCGGTATATAACCCAGACTCCGCACCTTGGTGTCTCTTTCTCACTTTCTTATCATTTCATGATGGCCTCCAAACCCCTAGTACCTTCGATCACAACCTCCAAGCCTACTCATGTCTCTCCTCCCGGCCCTCCTAATCCTGTTTCTGAGGATTCTGACATCGAGATTTTGGACACCCCGCCCAAGGATCCTGACATTGAGATCTTGAACACCCCGCCGGAGGATTCTGACATTGAGATCTTGAACACCCCGCCCCCTTCGTGCGTCGCCAAAAAACACTCGCGAGAGGAAACGTGGCCCGGAGGACAAAGCATTGATAGCCATTGAGGATTCTGACATCGAGATTTTGGACACCCCGCCCAAGGATCCTGACATTGAGATCTTGAACACCCCGCCGGAGGATTCTGACATTGAGATCTTGAACACCCCCGCCCCCTTCGTGCGTCGCCAAAAACATTCGCAAGAGGAAACGTGGCCCGGAGGACAAAAGCATTGATAGCCATTGAGGATTCTGACATCGAGATTTTGGATGCCCCGCCCCCTTCCTGTCTTGCCACAAGCACTCGCAAGAGGAAACGCGGCCCTCAGGACAAAGCCTCAATAGCCATCCACCCTCCCGTTCCTTCCTCTGAGGCTTCCAGAATCGAAATTTTGGAGGCTCCACCCCTTTCTCAGTCGGGCCTTGTTCCGCGTCAGGCTGAAGGACTCAATACCGCCCCGCCCCCCGTTAATGATACAGTGGCTCCCAGGGTTCGCACACCACCAAGAGACCGGTACACCACGTCAAGGCTCGTCCCCGTCCGACTCGCCCCGCCGCAATGACAACGAATCTCCCACCTCGCTCCCCTTGTGCTAGCACAGACCCTCACACTCCTAGTCCGTCACCAGCTGCCTCTCCATTCACTCCATCCCCTTACACTCCTACTCCGCCATCAGGAGCCTCTTCACCCCACCCCATCTCCTCTACAAGCTAACGCTGGCCCTTTGACGTCGCACTCAGGACCAAGGTGGTCATCAAGGATCCCAAGATCCCATTGCTGCTAGGAGCCGTCAACGCTTTGTATAAGGCTCACGGGCATCCTTCCCGAGTAGTTTCCGCATTTCGTGCCTCTCGTGGCGAGGGTATGCCCTCTTCCTAGTATACTCGTCTCCTTTCATTGCTTCCTCTTTTTGTAGATGACCTCTAGCATTACCGCTACTACGTGTTTCTTCTGGGTTAGGATCTTGAAGTGCGTGTGCGTGATAGTGCGTGTGTGTGATAGTGCGTATGTGTGAATGTGCGAGCCCAAAAGAAAAGATCAGAATAGAGCATGCGAGATTGAGAGACTGTGCGTCTGTGTGAGACAGAAAGCAACAGATCGGCTAGGGGGAGCGATTATGACCAGTGATCGCGTGCATCCTGCGTCAGTTATAAAACTCAGCGATCGTCGTACTCCCAGAGACAATAGTACTTGCATTTTATTTGTGTTTAGGCAAGTATCACTCTCTTCAGGATGTGCTTTGAACCAAAAATGGACACAGAATCATTCCGCTGACTTGTTAACAGGCCGTGGCCATACGCTTCCCTCCTCAACGACTTATTCTTATCATGACACCTCCAGATCTGAACTCTGCGAGCCAGAGCCAGCACCGAATACTGACAAGGGTGACCTCGCACGTACGTACATCCTACTTCCACTCCGCTTCCCATGCCAAGTGTTCAAGGCTTTATCCTTTTATGCCTATCAGCGCTCTCACCCCTCCTGCAAACACAGCTTCTCCGCAAGCTATGGATACGCGTCTCATTTTCCCGCAACTCACGTCATCTCGTCAAATTTCAATAATGGCAAGGGATCCATCCCTCGATTCGACGTTCGCTACTGGCCTAGGGTTGGTATGCCCATCGACTCCGATTTGTGATCGAGCACAAGCGAGGCCTCATAACGGCTGTGGGCTTTGAGAGTGGTGTTTCCAAATTCTCGAAACAATGGACATTGAAGTTCTCATTCTGAAGTCCAGACGAGGTCCAAAGCCAGAAGCACCCAGCAATACCTCAGACCACCACCCAGTCTCGCTTCCAGCGTGGATATGTTGCAGGTGCCAGGTGCAGGAGATACACTCCGACACTGACTCAGTCCGCTCCTTCAGTCATTTCCACGAGCTTTCCACTTGCAGAGGCACCGGCAATAACTACTCCGTCTGCTAAATCAACTGCTAATGCCCAAAGTAGCATGGCAATGTCATAGTCCACAAGGGACCTTTTGTCCACTTCGGTTATTGTGACTGGAACGCCCAAGTCCCCTGTACCCGTAGAGAATATGCCTGCAGATCGATCGCGATTGGTGTGTCCCACAACTATATTCATGATGCGTTCCTAACAGTTAGTTAGTCAAACAACCTGATGGGCTCATCTATCATACCTCACACCTTGCACTGACACATTCACCGGCTAGGAGAAAAGGGGGTACAACAGGAGGCGAACGCGGAAGCTCACCAAATACGCCAGGCGACCACGGACAATGGATGGTATACCGTATCTTTCCTGGTTTACCCCCTCTCCACCAGTTTGCACTCGGCATTTGTTTTTGTCGACCTCGCTGGCCTCATGCTACTCTTTATCCTTCATATACTTCTATCTCAAGGGACCCTTCCATGTGTGGGTCCACGACTGCAGTCGCGATATTTTCGTACCAATACTAACCAGCTGCAAGGGTACCATCCAACCCTCAATTCGACGTTTGAACATCCCAGTCTGAATGATGCACCAGAGTGGCATAATGTAGAACTCAGTAATAAAGACCATTGTATCTGCTATCTAGATGAGTCTAGCTGCAAGGGTATACTCCTGCTGATCTCTAGCGCTGACTGGCTAATAATGGTGGAACTTGGAAGGCAACAATGCATTTCTGGAAGTCCAAAAAATGCAGGCAACCCCGCCCCACTATTTGAAGTCCATTTTAAGCTGAGTGAAGGTGATTTGGCAAGGAGCAAACGACTTGCTAGAGTACCAAAAGAGTCGCTTGTAAAGAATACAAGCTAGAGGAATTGCGGCGCTGGGCACGTGAGCGTGTGAGCGTATCAGCGTATGAGTGCCCAATGTCATCAGCGTATCCTTCGCGCGTCACCACGTCATCTCCTACCGCCCGTAGCGCCTGTGTTGTGGGCCTTTCCAGACACAGGTTTGGCTTTTCTGACACATTCATTGCTGGGGGTTACTGCCCTTAGAATGCTGCCCAAGGGTTTACTGCCCTTAGACCCTCGTGTGTCACTGGTACCTGTGTTATGGGTCTTTCCAGACACAGGTCCGATATGGTTGGCTTTCCTGACGCATTCATTCGAATGCCGTTCCTGCTGTGCCCAAGGGTTACTGCCCTTATACCCCTCCTTGTACGATCTGGATAGTGGCCAGCACTCCTTTTTCGACCCGCTGACCAAAATTCAGGCCAAGGTATATATGGTATGTGGTACCCAACGCCTCTGCATGTCTTCAACTGGCTAACACTTCAATACGCAGCTTACTCCTTTGGCCTACAGAGGCTATGATAGCCTTAGGCCCTCGCGCCTACGAGTCCCAGCCGCAGCGATCGCTGTCCGTTCGGCCCCCTGATTATTTATCGAATGGGGTTCTGGGAATATGGACATGATCTTTACAAATCGATACCGGAAAGCTTTTCCTTAACTTTATTGGCCATACACATGGGCACCTCCTGGTGCAGCGAGGAAGTGGTGATGGATGCTGTCGCTCAGAGAGGGTATATCGCGGAGAGCTCAAACGATCTCGTCCCTGTGCCCTCCTCAACAAGTCAACTCACCTTGTCACCTTGTCACATTGCCGACCAACTTGGGGAGAATGCCATACTTCCAACGTCACCTCCGACTCACCTTGCATTAAAGTGGCAAGCCCATACAAGACCTTTTCTGCCAACTCTCCGCTGCCACCCGTTCGCCGCCACCCGTTCGCCGCCACCCATCCGCCGACCATAGAACTATGATGTACCAATGCAACCCCTCCACCACTATGCCAACGGATTGGTAATCTGTTGTGAGATGCAGGAGAAGTGGCCGAGCCTCACCACCTCTCCGGGGCCGGAGTTATCTGGAACGAGGGAATGGACGTTGCGTTTTTGATTCACTCCTCTCGTCCCCTTTTCTGTATCTTTTCTACCCTGCAGCAGTCACCTCCAGCCCATCTCAGCTGCTAACGACACACCTCGACTAGAAATCTCTATACATGTTCTCTGAACCTCGAGCTATGTAGACCCACCGCTGTTGCACCTGTAGCCTGATGGCCCAGACCTCCTCTTAGCGGTATCAAATGCGGAGTTCAATAACAACATATATTATTGCCCAATATATTACCGCCCGCTGGCTGCCCATGCAATTGTACCCAATATCGGGCGTCCTTACCATTTTTAATTTCTCTGGCTTTTATCCCTTATGAGCGACTCCTCATTCCTCAATTGACTTCGTATAATGGGGCGGGCTGCCCGTGTTTTTTGGACTTCCAGAAACATACTGCCCTCTTTGTCCCGCTGTTATTGCGTCAGTCACAGATAACAGGGTGCTATACAAGACTCTTTTGTGACTGAAAACTACTGAACTCCGGATGCTACGTATAGCCTGTTGATCCTCGCCTCGTCGCCCCCATCTCCTCAAAGACGTGTTCATACGACATTTTGTAGCTTGGTGGTGCTGAATCACCATACAGGAAGGAGCGCAGTATGCAGCGTGCGCTTGTACCCCAAAAATACGATGGCAGCACCTATCCCTCGACCTAGGTAGACCTCCTATTCGAGATATCTACCACATTGTTGCTAAGTCAATGAAAAAGAGCTGGCGAAACGCCATCAACTGGGCTGGGAAAAACAACTTAGGTCATTTCCTGGCATAGGCCATGAGCCCACATTGTTAAAAAAGCAACCTTTGTCGCGATCGAGAAGGCTGGAAGTACCGATATAGCCAATCTTTGTCGTTAAACCTTTCTTTATCAATCTCTCAAAAGCAGTGGCAACATCTTCAGCATTTGTAGTCATCGGTTCCCGGGGCTTGTCAATATAGATAGGATACCTGTCAGTAAGTCACGCTCTCCAGCATTGTGACATCGAGAGGGTCATCTTGCAAAATACTGCACGGTAGTAAGCTGTTCGAGCAACATCGGGAACGGCAGGCTCACCGCCATAGAGCAGCCAAACTGCTACTCAAATTGTCTGAGATGGTATCACTTAAGACAACGGTACGATGGGGAGCTACTGGAACTTTAATGCTGTACGGACTGTCTCAGCAATAGTGGGGAGTTTTTTGGGATTTACCATGGAAAGACGTCAGCACGAGGAAGGCAGATTGAACTACTGGCCTTGCCGAGACTGCGCACATTTATCGTGTGGAAACCACGTTTGTGCATGGCTTTGAGCGTCTGGTATGATGCGTACGCCCTTAACTATATTTGTATGGGGCAAATTACTAAATGCTTAAGTAATAGACTGCCCAGCCGACCTTGAGTCTTTTCTCCATCCTACAACCTGCCACCAAGCCATGTCGAATGGTAACCCCCCCCAGCAAGCACCAAGAACTTACCTTAACGCCCGTGCACGCAAGGCGATCGTGAGTTCTCTTGTTTTCTATATAGTGCTCTGCCCTTTTCTTTAGGCCCTCCTTAACCAGCTGGGTACAATGCCTATAACACGATGATTGCATCGGGCGTACCTGGTGCAGTGGGGGGGTTAACATCCGTGCAGCTTGCTGCAATTGCGTATGGACCCCCCACTGTTGGTAGGAGAACCTGCCAGTAGAAGCCCGGCCGCCTACATCATGATAATTGTATCGGGCTTGCTAGGTGCAGTGGGGTCTAACATCTGGAGGTCCACCCCTCTGAGTATGGAAAGCCCCACTGCTGCTGGTGCTTCCTATTTTCACCTTTTGCCCTTGTTGCTAATACCGTGTTCTTTCTTTTTAGAGAGAAGGCAAAGGAGGTGTGAGTAGCTTCTGTCTCTGTACGACTCTAACTAACTACCCTCAGAGCAAACGTGCTTTGGAAGGGGGAGGTAATGGAGCCCCGGTGAGCGGGTTTTTCCACCTATCTTACACAACCCTCATATACACACAGCGACCGAAAAAAGGGAAAAAGGATAAATATATAGGGGAGTACACTCCAGAGCGGGTTTCAGTCTATTTAGACAAGCGCAGAAGGAAATTGAACGAAGAGGCCAAGAGAGGAAAGGACGCTTCTAACACTGGGGCAGTTGTAAGTATCCTACATTCATGTCCTTTCCGCTTTCCTCAATGATATAGCCCCATGAAACGTCCGAGCTGCACGAAGAGATCCCTGTTGAGCTTGAGGAAGCTCACGATCTCAATGATGCACATAGCCTGGCCAAGTTGATCAATCAAGTAGATGAGCTCCCGTATGTCGTTTATTTTTGAAACAAATCGAGGAAATGATTAAAGACCCCAGGTGTGAGATGACAAAAGGTATCCTGGCTGTGGCCAATGAAGAACTCATCAAGTACCACGAGATATTTGGAAAGGATCCTAGGGACCCCAGAGAGTTGAGTGAAACGGAGGACAGTGAGGTTAATAAGGCCGAAGACCATCGAAATGCCCAACGATGGGACTATTTGAAACAGGGTTTGAGACAGGTGGAAAAAAAAGTGAAATTCGCTAAGGGAGCTCGAGGTACCAGTCATTTTTTTATCACCAAGTATTTTGCTAAGAAATAATCAGTTACCTTTGCAAATTTCAACTTTTCCAAAGCCATCTCTCCCAACTCCCATATTCGCCAAACTGCTTGCTCCAATTCCCCTCTAGAGGAGACCTGTTGGAACGACGACATTGCCCGAGTAGCAATGAGTGCTGATGGATTTCCGTTAGTGTATTATCTTCCTAGGTATATAGGGCACCAACATCAGGTGAGTACTGGAACGTATCTCTCGAATCTGACTAATGTTGCTGTAGCGAAGGATATATAGGGAGCTGATGCTCCTTGGTAGAGGTGTTCTGCCCCAAATGGGGATGTGCTGATCGCCGATCTCGTGATAATCCAGATGCTTATGTGCAGAGAACGGGACAGGTAGCAGGACTTCTGCATATATCCGCTCTATGGCATGCAGTTGGACATGCAGTAAGTCGATACTATCCTCCAGGCTATAGTCACTTCCACTTTTTTTTTAAGCATGAGGATCCTGTGGCCTCCAGCGACTTAATTCGAACGGGAAGCCAATTCGGGAAAGTGTCGAATTCACTCTTTGCTATACAAACGCTGTCGCACATAGTCAACTGGGGGCTGGAGTGTATCGATCCTGACCAGCTCGTGGCTCTTCGGCGGCTACGTGACGAGGTGGGAAAAGCCTTTGCGCACACAAAGGCTATGCAGGCTATAGATCCGCTGGTGCAGGTTTCCAGAGCAATTATGTCAACAGGCAGACCCCAGAACACAAGGATAGAGGAGAACCCCCTAGGTCCTGGGTACCCATGGTCTGTTTTGGTACATTCCATGAGGGAGGTGAAGTTGTGTTCAAAGATCTCAACCTCAAGGTTCGGTTTCAGCCTGGTGACGCCCTTTATATAAGGGGAAGGATATTGACACATAAAGTAGTTGAGTGGGACAAAGGTCAGCGAATCTCCGTAGTTCACTTCACACATCAATATCTATGGAGACAAATGGGCCTGTCCTGTCCTTAATTTTAGTATCTTCTTACAATCATTGTGTGTTTGGCACTGAGAAAGCATGGTGCACCGGCTTGAAGAGAGTGAAACTCGCTTACAAACAAAAATAGACGCGAGCGTGATCGTCTACGGCGACCACTAGGCTTCAAAAGGGGCAAACGAGACAGGGGCAAGGAGGTGTGCACAACGAGCACGAGGATGAGGGAGAAGTGAGATGATTGGAAAGAGAAAGATTTCGAGAGAGCTCGCGATGGTGCGAGGAGAAGAAAAGAGAAATCAATGAGCGTCGGTACTATTTCGCTGGCTTCCTGGGGTTTCAGGGGGCCGATTATAAGTAATTACTACACAATAAGGAGGCTATCGTTGTATACGAACATTCGATCGCCTCATTCTGAGGTGTATGCGGGGAATATGGAGCCATGGAGAAAAACTATGGATATTTGCATAAACTGGAGACGTTTCAAGTCGACAAAACAGGTAGCTATGGAGGATGAGCAATAGAGAAAATACGGCGAATTCGAGAGGGCGCAGCCTAGTCCTACTGGAGCGGCGGGACACATAATTTGGACGCCTGGCGCTTGTTCTTGTCGAGCGCAGGGGGTCTCGTATCTTATCGAGGGCGCTCCGTCTACCTGATCCGGGTAGGTCGTTCGAAGGGCGTCCCTGTGTGCCGATCGAGGGTAGTGTGTGGGCTCCCCTCACAGGCTTTTGCTAATGTTGGACATACAAGCATGCCGGTATGTGAATGTACGAATGTTCAGCATTATCAGCGTCATTGACATATCCGTGGCATATTACTTTGCCATCTGCCCATGCATACAGCACCTTGCCTGTCTTATGGGTTTCTCCTGACACAGGTCCTGACTAGGCTGCATTTTAGTTCTCCAGACGCATTGGTTTGAACGCCACACCAATATCACAGCTGCCCATGGATCAATCTATTCTATGAGTTCTAACGTTGATTGACTTTAGTAAGCTCCAATGCGCTGTGAAGAGAGAATGGCTCACCTACAACGAATCATGGATGCGAGCACAATCGTCTCCGACGACTGCTGGGTTTCAAGAAACGAGACAAGAAGTGTGTAGTGGGCACGAGAGGGGGAGAGAAAAGAGATGAGAGGGTTTGCGAGCGTATGAGGTAGAGAAAGAGGCTAGAAGTCTGAGCGGCGGCGATATTCCCTGACCTCCTATGACTACAGGCAGCCGCATTTAAGGCGCTACACTACCATGGGGTGGCCTGAGCTGTACACAAATATTTCTCCACGAATCTCCGGGTTGTGCGTGGCAGAATGGAGCAAGGAGGAAAGAAAATGGATATTTACATTTATTGAGAGGGTGGGGGCATGTTTCAGCTGGACGAAAATAGACTACTATGGAGGCAAAAGAATAGAGAGAGTACGGCGACCTTGAAGGAAAACTTTCTACTCCTACTGAAGTGGCAGGGTGCATACAACCTGGGTCCCTGGCACTTGTTTCTATCGAACGCAAGAGGTCTCGCATCCTGCTGTGTGCGCTCCGTGTTTTCCTAATCCGGGCATCACACTGGAGGGCGCTCATGCGGTGCCATTTTACGGATAGCGCATGAGCTTCCCTCATAACTGGCCAAATAAAGTGTGATGTGAGCGAGTGCTACTGGCAAAGTCTTGCTCGGCAGATATTCCGTCATTGTGGATTATGGGTGCTGGAAAATACTGAAAGGGCCCACAATGCCGGGAGAGCAGATTTACGATAAAGGCATGATCATCACTCCGGGATATAGAAGAGCAATACCCCCACTCCTTAAAGATATGCTCATACAACATTTCATAGCTTGTGGTACCAAATCACCATGCAGGAAGGAGCGTAGTAAGCAGTGTGCTGAAGTGAGTGAAACTCGCTTACGAACAAATAGACGCGAGCGTGATCGTCTACGACGACCACCAGGCTTCGAGAGGGACAAACGAGACAGGGGGCGAGGAGTTGTGCACAACGAGCACGAGGATGGGGGAGAAGCGAGGTGATTGGAAAGAGAAGGGTTCGAGAGAGAGCTCGCGATGGTGCGAGGAAAGGAAACAAGAGATGAGCGTC